>OX578133.1:133809717-135057217 GCA_951213105.1 Amaurobius ferox | reverse complement strand
TATTTAGCTCTGGAGTCTGGAATAAAGCTGATATGAATGAAATATTCATTGACTTTGCATAGAGAAGCAGACGATTTTATAGCATTAACTTTTTCGATGAAGTTTTAAGCATAGAGTTAGAAAGTACTTTTACCTCCATGGTTTTAAGTTTTTAAGTAAAATAAATTAATGTAGTATTGTGATGAATGAAAGAAATGGAATAAAAGTGTATGAATGAAATATTTATTACTTTTACACAGAGAGCCAGGCGATTTATATTTCAATGAAGGCATTTGGATAAAGTTCATGTTTTTCGATGATGTTTTAAGTTTTCAAATATAATAAATTATTGTAGTATTGTGATAATTTTAAAAATATTACCGCTGAATGCATCGCATTTAAGAGATGTTTAAATAAAATTGCATTGCAGTTGGAAAGTGTTTCATAATCAATGCTTTATACATGATTGATCTTCCTTGTTTAGTTTGACTTAACGAAATAGGGGCAATATCTTTGTAACTTAACTTTCTTCGCTAGAGAGGCGGTATAAAAATTTAATCTTTTATTTTTTTACAAAAATATTGCGCATTATTTATATTACTATTGCATAATTTTTTACCTTATTTGAAGCGTTTTAATAATTGGAACTATGTGTCTATAGCCAACGGTTCAAAAACTCTTCCACTGTTCACCTTTTGCTAAACATCCTGTATATTGCCTTTCATATACGCATTTTATGCGTTAATTTTATCAATTTCTACTAATTAGAGACTGCTCTAAAATTTTTTAATTAATATTATTATTATTCTATTTATCTTTATTGCCGAGTTCGTTTTGTCAACTTTTCCATTCTCCGCTGAGCGCTCTGCAATCACTTTTATTCGATCATACATAGCCCCTTTACTTTTGATAGACATTAACGTGTGTACTCGCGGACTTTTCATTGTGACATTAGTAGGGTGCTTTAATTCTTTCTTCGGGACCCGGCATAGGAGTCTCATGCTCGGTAAAGTTTTCATACACATATAAAATAACACAAAATATTTCGTTATATTCCCGCATTCAGAAAATGACCATAATTTTATAAATTCAAACAAGAAAGTTACACTGAATTTCTATACAAACGTGTTTAAATTAGGGTCGTATTTGAATCATATCTCGCGATATAAAATGCGACATAGTCTATCGAGAATTTATCTGGAAAAGGCATAAATTTACATTGAAGAAAAACCGTAGATTTTACAACACGTTGTGATTTTGAATTGAAGAATTCATTCGTAGCACCCATTCAAACTCATTCAAAGCAGGCACATTTCGGCGAAAAACATTTTTCTTTCATAGTAACAAAAAATTTTTAAAAATGTGTCAAAAAGTTCCAGTGCAATGTTGGTATAAAGCTGAAAAGTACAACGTCAGACTGCATTTGGAACTAAAAATAAATATTTAATGCACTCAAATAGTTTTTTTTATGAACTACTGTATAAAAATTAAAAGTTGATAACATATTATTTTAAATATCTGTTTTCCATTTTATTCATTTTTTATATTTAAAATATATATTTTCTACCAATGAATACATTTTATGTGTAAAATGCCTCATCATTCATTCATTTGATGCTGTTGGTTGCATTCATGTCTTGGTATTGTTGATCGTGCTATTCAAAGATTTTTGAAACCATTCCGTAAAATTGTTTCCGAAATATTTTAACAATATTATCGTTTCACCATTTTTTCCAAAAATCAGTCAGATAATTACTAAAATCCTTAAAAAATACATAGAATTTATCTTAGAATTTGAATATTTTATTGTCAGTGTGGCCTTTCATCTATTGGCCGAACTAAAGGTGATTTAAGATTTCATATTAAGGAACATACATACTATTACGGAAAAAAAGAATTTAATAAATATTCGATCGCTGAACATTGTTGGACTTCTGACCATCGTTGTAAGTTTTCTTACTCAACAATTTAACAAAAATGTGCGTCAATGTATGATTTCGACGCTTTGTATGTCTTTAATATTCAAAAGAATTCTGGTATTTTAGTTGGTGAATAGTCCAATACTCCATTTTCTACTGTCTGGTTGGATACACTGTATTTTTATTTCTTTACATTTTATTTGTTTCTTAGTCTTTTTGGACTCTTCTGTGACATTTGGACTTGATGTAACTTGTTGAGACCTATTTCATCTTGTTGGCGCACTTCTGTTGTCTTGTAATATTTCAATTTTGTATGAACTCTCTGATTTTGGATATACCCAGTGGGATGACATTTACAGTCGTTCCAATTCATTTTTTACCACATACCTGTTAGTTACTCTTGTGTTGCCGATATGGATTGATAAGAAATGTTTGGTATCTTACTATATCCAGATGAGAATAATAATTTTTTGATGCAAACGAAATTCGCAATTTATGTTCAGCGCTATGTATTCCTATATCAAAATCATGTCCAGCGATATAAAATGTGAGATATTTTTGCGAACGATAATATTTGAAAAATGCATAAATTTACATAAAATCACGGGATTTACAATCTGTCATGATTTGGAATTGAGAGTTCTGAATTCACATTCGTAGCGCCAATTCAAATCGATTCGAAGCAGCCGCCTTTCAGCTGGAAAAGTTGTTTCTACAATAAAGAATTCTGAAAAGCATGTCATAGCTCCAGCATAATATTGAGTTGAAACTGAAATTTTGAACGCCGACTGATTTTGGCACTCGAAAGAAATATTCGATGAACGGATATGGGACTACTGGAGAAAATGTTAAGTTTGTCAAACTATTTTTAAATGTGCATTTTCCAATTTGATACATAATTCAGATTCAAAAATTCTTTTTAAAAACATATCTTTTCTTATTCAAAAATATATTTTAGGTGCAGCTACGCCAAATATCATTTAGATTTTTGATAAACATATTTAGAAAATTCAAATGGGGTACTGATAATGGTTTATTTTTATTAAGAAAACTGCAATGAATGAGAATTCCACTACTTATATTTGATTGTAACTTTGTAATTCTTAATATAAAAGTTACCTTGTTAAAAAAATTGTTTTATGTATCATTCAGGCCTGATAAAATGTTTCCTAAAAGTTACTTTGTATTCAAGAAAGTTCTAACGGAACTAATTTATCGCAATCAAAGAAGTTTACAGGATTTTGTTAAGATTAAAATACTTTTTGTCAGTGCGTAACAGAGTACGAAAAATTCTGATGTGAGGAACATATATGACGGACACAAATTTATTTTTTGTTTATTTATACAAATGTATAATGTGAATCAAATTTTTTATTATCTATTAGATGAATTGGCGTATTTTAAAATAAAGCCAATTAATCAAAATTTCAAAACATCGACAGTGGCTTTGGTCCGATTCAGCCGAAATGGTTTTGCATGAATAGCGCCTTGTAAATTAAAACTCCATTAAAGTTCAATGCGTTTATTCCTTATTTTCAGCCTCATTTGTTTCATTTACAACAGATAATATAGGCCTATGATATCTAAAGTAGGATAGATAGTTGAAACAAGTGTAAGTTACGAGCGAATATCAAGTCTATACAAGTTTGACTGACACACGCGAAGTAAATTTCATAAAATCTTATAATCACTGTATTTCAAAAACTAAGAACTCTATCCAAAATTTAATTATATATCCTTATAGTAGTTTCAAAGAGCTATAAATTTATTCCTTGCTGTTTTTATCTTAACTATACATTTCTTTAAACTTTTGAGATATAGGCATTACAAACTTTAAAAACCAGAAATTTTTCAATCTTCTTCCGCTTGGCAAACGATTGCTCAAAACTATAAGAGCTTTGTAAAAATATATTTTTAATCTATAAAATGAATTTCCTACTAAACATTTTCATTGCTTACTGTTTATATCTATAATTTATAGTTTAGACGATATTATAAATGAATGGCACTCAAAGTGAAGCGAAAACTCGCTCAGACCAAAACGTTTCATTTATTTATTTTTAGCGAAAGAAAAATAAAATAGACTAAAATATTAAAAGGCTGAAATTATTGTCGTATATTCATAAACGGTGTCCTGTTTCTGATAAAACAAGTATAAATTACTTAGCTATTTCTCTATCAGGTTCGCAGATATAAGCGTGCAAAGTGTTCCCATTTTTCGTACCGCTCCGATTCCAGACAGATACCCCGACTATAGACATTATTCACGACAAAACTGAAATTTCTTGAGCAGTTTCTCTAAGCGTAGTGCGAATGATGTCACGAGCTTTCATTAAATCGCACATAAAATAACTTCATTCTGCAAATGGTTCACCTTCAATTTTTCACTATTTTCAATTATCGCCAGATTTTTCTTTCAACTGACTATTTTATTCTTCGATTCATTCTAAAAACTAATCAGCACCAAGGTAACTTACCCAACTGCTAAATTTTCTCAACATCAAACGCATAGGTCTTGACTCAGCGTAGATGCACGTCCGGTAAAACACAAACTTGTAAAAAAAGCAAAGTTCTTCAGCTTTACAAAAGTGTCAACCATAAAAATGATTGATATGAAGAACTATAACTTATGAGTTAAAAGTACAGAGAGGAAAAGTTATTGCATGTATTTTGTAATAAATTTGACAAATTTACCTAATAACGGTACATAAAGATGTAGTATCAAGTTTTATCAACTTTCAATTCATCTAAGTTCATTGCGGAAACAACTGTTCTGGATCAGAAAAGGTAAATTTCCGAAGTTTATTACAAAATTAGTCCAATAAATTAAATATAGTAGCGATTGAAAACAAAATATATTTTAAAGGAGCTGAGCACAAGATAAAAATTATTTAAACAACTATCATAATTATATTTAGCCTTGTATTATTGCAGAGAAACAACCCTATTTCTAAATAAAACTATATATTATTGAGTTAAATGCTTTATATTTCAGAACTGCGTAAGACTAATAAGGAATGTGTAATCCGATCAAATTTAATTCATGATATTCTCACTTTATGAGAAATACCATAAATGCAATTGTTATCATAATTCTGGACCCCTCCCCCCCCCCCCTAATATCGTACATAGCTGCATTTATTGTACCGCTTTAATGATGCCTCTGTGATGCTTCGTGTACTTCACCCACCTCTTGATTGTGATTAAGATTATGAGTAAGATTATTTTACTCGTGGAAAGAAAATAGTATAATGCAGTAGTTTAATTCTGTTTATCTTTATTAATTGTTAACTATTTTTTCACTAATTTTAGCATCACTAATTTCTAACACATTACGTCTAATTTTAAGCTTTAATATATTCTTCCAATCTTTAATTCAATATTCTTCTTATTTTTAAATCTATATATTTCTCCAATATCCTTCTAATTTTTAACACCATCTTTCCTAACATTATTTACAATTTATTTATTTGCAATACTTTTTAACTAATGTATTATTTTTTGTTTGCACTACTTTTTAAAAGCGCAATTAAAATCACTGAAATCGAACAATTGAAACTAAACTATTTAGCTTGACATTATTACAGATAAATAATCCCATTCCTCATTAAAGTTCTATTTTTCAACATTTTATTCCATTATATAATTGCTTTACTGCTTGGGACTAAGATTAATATAGAACACAGAATACGAGAAAATCCCGTACAAAATATTCTCACACCAGCAAAACTGCCATAAATGCAATTGCAGCCATAATTCTTGCGGCCTCAGCACAGTACTGCTTAGGTAAAGCTATTGCATCTCTTCAATTATGCATCTGTGATATATGGTTCACGGACTTGATCCAAATCTTGGTTATGATTAAGAGTGTGGGGAGGGATATTTCTAGGTTAAGAAGAATTCAATTCAATTAGATATATTTTATATTACAGTAGTTTATCCTCATTCGGTTTATTTCTGTTCACTAATTGCCGTATAATTGCATTTACTGATACATGTTTATATGCAGGTATAAAGACAATATAAGCAGCAGGGAAATTATAGCTTTTAGATTTCTTTAATGATGTTTAAGAGATATTATAAATCACGCACTGGTATATATAATTTATTTATATAAATGTTCAATATAAAACATTCGTGGCATTGATATTTCTCGGTTTTTATTTCTAACAATAAATCATACAGCTAGCTCTGTTATAAAAATTCTTTGTAATTGCTTTGCTCCTGTAAAAGGAGAAAGCTTATACAATTTTAACAACTATAAAGTACTAAAATAGCTAAAAACATTAGTAAACACCAAATTTTGAAAATCGTTTGAACATTGGGGAAATATTTAATTCACAAAATTTATTTGAATTTCACATATATAATACATATTATTTTATTTGAATCTCGTATTTTATTACATGCATAAGTCATAGAAACCTGAAATCTATTGCTATTTTAAATTCAACTCGTATCACGATAATAGGTTTAACTACTCTACAAATTAGAGACATTAATATTAAATTTAACTGATATTAAAATAATAGAAATAATACACTTAAAGGTAAATTTAAATGCTACCAAAATTGTAAATTACTATTACCGAAATTATAGACCATATGCTGAATTTAACTATTATAGAAATTATAAGATTTTTATTAGGAATTGAACTGTAACTAAAATTGATACTTTGACGTGAACATAATTGTTACAAAAATAGAATTAATGGTTAATTTAATTGTTGAAAATATAAATCACATTTGAGCCGGGCTGCATTAAACATTAAATTTCCTAAAATAAAAAGAAATGTCATCATCTTTTGGAAACTTTCAATGTAATTCACAGTGAAAGTATCTAATGCAGTTGAAGAGACATAAATATGATTTGTATGAAAACGATTAAAAATTACACACAAATTTTAATCACAAATATAAAACAGCTGCTTGGGAGAATAACACATTCAATACTAAGAAAACAGGCATATGAAAATCAAGTGATAATTGTTTGGAAGGAATTTTGATCTTTCTTCATCAGGTCAAAACAGAGTATTTTTTTAACAACAGCTAAGTAAGAACTGTTGAACTGTTCTTACTTAGTTGTTAAGAAAAGACATCGTTTTGACCTGATGAACAGGGATAAAAACTCCCTCAAAACAATTGTTGTCACTTAATATTCATATGCCCGTTTCTTCAAGGAAGCAATGAATAGGTTATAAATTTTAATGTTTTTATAATTTTATAAACATCAATGCAATCTTATAACTTCTAAACGCCCCTCTTTATGAGTTCAAAAACCAAACATTCAAAGCAATATGTTTTGTTGATGTGCGAGTTTTTCAAATATACGATAATTATTTTTATACTCTGTAGTTATCAAATATTACATATTATACACGCTTATGTGATAATTCGAAGACGTTTCCAAATAATCTTTAGAATGAGTGTAAAAATTGATGAAATGAATTATTTATATAATATGCACTGAACTGATTGATTGAGTGAGTGAGAGGATGATGTATCAAAGTTATCGAAGCACTTCCAGTATGGCTAGAATCTTGATTTTGGTATCATTTGATTCGTCTCAGCTTCGAGGCTAGGGGAAAAATCGAAAATTTTAAAAATTCGAACTAAAGGTGACGGTGCAAAAGTATAATAAAAAAATTAAAAGCGGCTTTGTTTAATTATCGAGCACTTCTACTCTAGATATGATGTTGTTTTGATAGCATTCGATCCGTCATTTAAAAAATATAATATTTTGAAAATTTGAAATAGCAGTGCAAAGTGACGTCACGTAGTGACAATGCAAAGGAAAAATTAAAATCCACTTTTCAAAATGATCTAGCACTTCCAATCAAGCCAAAATTTCGATTTTGTCTCATTCGATCTATCTCAACTTTCAGATCAAAGAAAAGTATTGAAATTTTGGAAAATTCGAATTAGAGGTGACGATACAAAGGGATTTTTAGAAAATTTAGACCATTTTGCCTCTCAATAACAGTACATACACAATTTGATATCCTGTCGCTGTGTGTCGCATTTAGTGGCCGGTAGCCATTGAGAACGAATTTTTCCAAACCTCTTACTTTCTATTCTTTAAAACAGAGATATATCACCTGTTATTAAAATCAACATTAAAATATGTTTTAATAGAATTTATTTGAGTTATATATTTCCTTCCTATTATATATGCCCTATGATTAAAGAAAATTTGAAAACTACAGTCTTAAATATACCTTATCATTTATTTGATTAATGTTTATTAAAGAGCAATTTTCATGTAATTGAAAAGAAAATATGAAAACATGCAACTAAAATTTGTTCAATTGAGTAGATTACCTTTCAACTTATTTACATTCTTAATATTTAACTTCATAATATGAAATTTCGTAAATCTCTAAAGAAAAAGAGTCTTCAAACTATTCCAAGAAATTTATTTTTCTGATTTAGTAAAATAAATATTCTAAAATATTTTAGAAGAACTGGCTTTAAAGCAGTTTATATCAAAACTGTCATTTTTCACATTGTGTACATTTTGCGTCCGAAACAAATCAGCATATAATCTTAAACTATTATATTGCAATAAATAAACTGATTGAAATACATATCATACAAGTAAAATATAGTATACTGCGTATATCTATGTTTGCAATTTCCCCTAATACTTAAGTTTTTCATTGTTTACTTTGTTTCTCAAATGTTTTTTTCTATTTTTAGTGCTTGAACAATATAAATACCTCAAAATAATTTTTTACCCAGACATAGTTTATATTTTAGTTATGAGTTGTAATTTCACTTGATAATATACATAAATATTGATAGTATATATGCCATAAAGACTTAATACAAACGAGTGTGCCCGCAATGTTTGAATTTTTTAATAGCATGAACTAAAATAATTTTAATTTCTTCTATTCTTGTATAAAATGTAATTGAATGAACGAACAGGTTAATCAAAGTTGAACTAAATATTTGGTTTAGTTCGTAGAATTACAAGCAGTTTTACAATTAATGAATATTGTATAAATGTCAAAGATTTTGTATCTGTAAAATATGATAAGCCGTTCGCTCTATTTTTTTAAATAAAAAACAATTTACAGGAAGTATAGTAAATATCTTTTAAAACCATAACGTCTGCCTTGACTTTTGGGTGGAAAGAAATAAAAATATGCAAAAAATTATAGATATTTTGTTATTTTCATTTACTTTCCTTTGAAAGAAAAAAATACTGTTGTTTATGCAAATAATATTGTATAAACAACAGTTATACAAAATAAGCTTCTAATAATCTTTTCTATTGTACATAAAAAGTGTTTATGTTAAAAATGAAATATTATTTTCATTTTGAATTGCAATTTATTTTCAGTTCAAAATATAAACTCTTATAAGAAACATATTCTCGATTAAATGCGATTTGAAATTTAATTTTCAGATAGAAAGTAAATAATTAAACTGAAAATAGAAAATATCCTTTAATACTATATTTCGCCTTAAAAAATTTTAAGTATATCATGATTTTTAAATAAAGAAAAATATTGCACATTTCAGAAAAGAAAATTCAATTTAATTTCCTTTTCAACGTAAAACTGATTTTTAAGTGCACCGCGATTTTTAAATAAAGAGAAATATTGCATATTACAGAAAATAATTACATTCATTTTAATATCCTTTTAAACATAAAGCTAATTTTTAAATATATAAAATATTTTCAGATCTATAAATATATTCAAATACAGCAAACTAAAAATATTTCTCTTTAGACAGAAGGAGGGCAGAACTCACCTGTTACTGGCGGCTCTTCACCAGTGGCGTCAACAGCGGGTGACCACTGAAAAATGACCGCGGTCACAATAAACAAACGGAGAAAATTTTCGGATTTGACCGCACGGCACATCACCCAAATGCGAATATCACAGGGAACCCTTCGCCCATAGCTAGCCATGCGATAGCTACCGCATAACTAACTGCTGAGCGAAAAGTGGCGCGCTTAAATGAAACTCGAAAACGTTCTGTTTTTTCCGCGCAAAAGAGTCGGATCGAACGCCAAATGCAGCCAATAGCTGGCGTCCGCTTTGAGATCTCGGTCGTTCATTCGCTAACAATTCGAAACTGTCACTTCAGTGAAATAGTCTGCGCATTGCTCCCGTTGATTTTACTATCAAAACATTTACTGTCTCATACTGCTGTTTTGAGAAAGTATTGTTTTGCAGAAAATTCGAGACTCGTTTAAAGTTTAAGCAAAGATGTCGTTCTGCGTGCGCATGACTGTCAAGTGTGGGTAAAATAACTTAAGAACAAATGCACTATGTCTAAATACATTATGTAAAAATTAACTGAAGTGTGGCTCAACTCAACTTTCTTATACCAGAATTCATTCCCCCCCCCCCCCCCAAATTTTGCAAGAAAAAATTTGAAAAATCGGTATCGTGCGTCCAAATTATTACAACTATAGAGTGCTACCCTTCACTTTAAAGGGCTTGGAAAACTCTTTGGATTGGTGCCATGCTTTACAATTTCCCCCACCTCCAATATACGGGGCCTCCAAAGGGGGACACTTTACCATCCCGTGGTGAAGTCGCAAACAAAATTGTATCACGGCTATTTTTCACAATGATTGAAACTATTAAGTCTCGTTATCATTGGCACATAAATAAACCCTTTTATGCATGATTATGTCAAAGTTTGTCCAATGCTGCCATGTTAAAAAAATATAAAGTATCAAATCAATTTCGAAGATTTAGCTCGAATTTAAGAAAATTCTATCTAGTTCTGGATTTTTTCTTTTATAACAACGCCAGATATAATGTTTCTTGAAAATCCATTAATACTTGTGACTGCTATTGTGTACTCAAGAAATCGACCACAGACAGACAAACAGACAGACGGATATCACTCAAATAGTCAAAACATGTTCAGGAGGTTTTAAAATATATATTGACCTCAAAATCTCGAAATCGAAAATTTTTCGTGAAAACAATACTTTCTCAATACTACGAATGAGAAAAACCATCTCACTCCTCGTCGAACATCCAGGCTGGGTGGGATCAATGTTGAAACTGGTGAATTCAAAGAACGGGCTCGGACCCAGAGTAAACTTTTCCTGCGCAAAATATGTTATTTTAACTTGGATGTATTATTTTCTCTCTGCACTTTGACCAGTCCATACATACATCATGTCTCATACCAATACTTAAATATCCTATTTTTAAAGCAGTAATATAATTTAAAAGGTTAAGTTCACTTGGTGGATATCGTGCAAAATAATTTTAATTTTTAATATTTTAATGCGTTTTTATTATTTTAATAATTTACTAATTTCTTTATTTATTTACTAAAAGAGACTATCTTAGTGAGAGAATTTTGGGGAGATAAGAGAACTAGGATTCTATATCTAGGTTCAAATGTAACTTTAAGTAAGAAACATTTTTGAATAGGTGAGAAATAGTAAAATCATAATTTTTTGCTCTAATTTTAGAAATTCGAAAGCAATAAATTATATTTTTATTTTATTTAGCCAATCTTATTGCCCTACTAGCAGCATACCCGTTCTTCGTACGGAGTATATAATATAAAGAAACTTGAAATTCATAATCATGCCCAAATTCTTATAGTATACTAAATGACATGTTTAATCAAAATATTCTGTTAAAATATTTAATATAATGCTCCTAAAAAGAAGTTTAAGAATCTCTGTTCTCGCTATATAAAATTATCTTCATGGACATATCTGAAGAATGAAACATCTTGGACCCCTTATGTAAGCAAATATAAAAAAAAAATATGGAATTGAATCAATATATGCAAAATAAAAGCGTTAAAATTGTATGGGACCCGTACTAACTATATACGCGAATATTAGAAAATATAACCTGTATTAGTAGATTACATGTATAAATTGAAAATACCAATAAACCCGTAATCTTTAAATCTGAAGACAGTCATTTATTCCAATATATGTCAAAATGAAAGTGCTAAAATTATATGGGAAGATATACACGTACTACTTATAATGTCCGATTATTAGTAGAAGATTACCCGTTTTGCAATATGAGTCACAAATGTTTTTTGGTAAAATACAACAGACGACGTAATAAATTGAATATATAATTAATCCCCGTAATCTTCATACCAGAAGACTGTACTTGATTCCAATATATATGCCAATATATGTCAAAATATATGCCAATATACCTGTACTACTTATATTCTCGTAGGTTAGAAGATATACCCGTGCATTTCTAGAAGATTACTCGTACAACGTACAATATGCGTGTGTCAGCAATTTTTGCCGCAATAAAACAATGGCGTAATAACTTAAAAATATCAATAATCACTGAATCAATAATTCCGGAAAATATCAATAATAATAATGTTTAAACCTGAAGAGTATAATTGATATTATCCAGTCCAAAATGAAATGGCAATGAAATTTATTTTATATACATATCTTCATTATTCAAATCGGAAAGGATTTAATAAAAATCGTCTGCCGCATAAACACATTGGATTTAAATCCGTTGCTAAGCCAGATGATATCATTTGCTTCAAATAAATTGGTAGAAAAAATATCGTCTAAATAGTTATATTTCTATGGAACATTTGGCGACAGTTTCGTCAAATTAGCGACATTTTAAAAAATCGCCAAATTTATCGCCAAAGGGAATGTAGAATTGACAGTTCCACTTTGCGACAAATTGACGAAATATCATCACAATACTATCCCCTAACAAAAAACAATTAATATCATTTATGTAGCGCCATTTTATCAATTTCAAGATATTTTTATAGATTTGAAAACATTTTTATCAATGTGGTGACATTTTAAAAATTCCCTAAATGTATTACTAAGTAGGATGGTTGGTCTGACAGATAAATGCTAACCAAACATCATTTCAGTGCTCTCTTCTAACAAAACAAAAAAATATTTCATTGATATGTAGAAGACCCAAGCCACACGACCAACCCGAAGGTTTATGGCAGCTGTTTGTGTGTCGTTTATATCAATTTGGCGACATTTCCGTCAATTTGGCAAAGTTTAAGAAAAGTTGTCAAATTAGCGATATCCCTCCAAATTCGTAGCTTTGAATTTGCAGATCTGAATGAAACATTCTTATCCCGTTTCAATATACTAAATGAAAACACTACAATTGTATTAGAAGATATACCCGCTCTACTCTTTTTCTGTTTCAACAATCGGCTATATGAATTTATTGGCTAAGCACAATATATGAGTTTAGTAGCTAAATACGATATAAGCTTGAAAACTCTTTGCCAAAATAAATGAAATTGATGTACGCAGTCAGCAATTAATATAATTAAAAGAAAAATCAAACCGTCCATTCATAAGATATACTTTTATATCCATTTATCCATTTATTTATTATTTAAATCGAAAAAAAATAATAAAAACATTAACAAACACATTTAATTTAATTGCGATGCCGAGCAACATGATATATCCTCCTAAAATGTTAAAATTTATTAACCACTAACAGCACACCCGTTATTCGTACGGAGTGTATAATTTAAAGAAACTTAAAGTTCGCAATCATGTGCAAATTCTGCTAAAATATTAAATTTATTGCTCCTAAAGAGAAGTTTAAGAATATATGTTCTCACTATGCAAAATTATCTTCACGATCAGATCTGAAGAATAAAACATCCTGCCCCCTTTTGTAAGCAAATTTACAGAAGAAAAAATAGGAATTGAATGAATATATGCAACCCCGTACTAATTATATTGTCGCAGATCAGAAAATATGCCAATGTGTTAGTAGAAGATTACCCGTATTACAATATGCGTCTCAAAAATATTTGCCAAAATAAAAGAGATGACGTAATAAATTGAAAACATCAATAATATCCGTCCTCTTTATACAAGAAGGTCGTAATTGATTCCAATATATGCCAATATATATCAAAACATATGTCAATATACCTGTACTACTTATATTCTCGTAGATTAAAAGATATACACGTGTATTTGTAGAAGATTCGTACAACATACAATATATGAGTTTAAACAATTTTTGTCATAATAAAATAACTGCATAATAACTTGAAAATATCAATAATCCTTGAATCAATAATCCCCGAAAATATAAATAATAATAATTTTTAAACCTGAAGACCGTAATTGATATTATCCAGTCAAAAATGCTATAAGAAAAATCAAATCGTTCTTTTCTAAAATATATTTTTGTATCCATTTATTTATTATTCAAATCGAAAAAATAATTATTAAAATTAACAGACAGATTTTGTTTAATTGCGTTTCTGAGTAACATAAGATAGAATCTTATAACATGGTAAATATGTCATGTCTTATAACATAAACTGCGAAATTAAATAACGATTTTGATTTCTCTATACTTCTCATTGTTCCGTAAAAGCTTGTTTTAAATAAACCATGAACCATGGAGATAGATTTCCCCTTTAAATCATGTTTCAAACAATTCATGTTTTCAGAAAGTGACTAATTAACGCAAAAAACCTCCCATCAAACTCAGAGATTAAATTTTAATTTACTTTCAAACGATTTTCAAGCTTTTCGTTTGGATAAACCACGGAGTTAGGGAGTAGAACTCCTAGGAAAAAGTTCCGTTTTTCATTAATATCTCGACAACCCCAGGTCTTAGAAACTCGAAACTTGGACAAAATTTATGGGGGGATATTTCAAGGCTATTCACCAAATTTCATTAAATTCGGTTCAGCCGTTTTTCCGTAACGATGAGACAAACGAAAATTTCGTTTTTTACTAATATCTCGAGAACCACTGGTCGTAGAAACTCCAAACACGGATATAATTTTAAGTGGGACTATTTCTGGGCTACCCACAAAATTTCATCAAATTCGGTTCAGCCGTTCTCCCGTGATGGTGTGACAAACAGACAGACAGACAGACAGACAGACAGACAGACAGACAGACAGATTTTCATTTTTATTTATATAGACTAAGGAAAGAAGAGAACGCAACTGTAACTATCCATTTACTAAATATATTAATCTTACTGCAGTAGCATTAGTGAGATATCTCTATTAAATTAATACATTTTACGTACGAATATATCGTCATGAAGTGTATTAAAAGTTTAAAAATGAAAAAATTCGACTTTTCTCTTAATAACGCAAAAAATTAACTTCTCAAAACTATTGGACTAGAGTTCGGTGATATTAACATTACATACAGTTTCAAAATCATACGTTTGTCTTGTGTAATAAGTTATGCATAAGTGCTGACATATAAGAAAAATATCAGATGCCTGGAATATTATTAATGTGCATAATACTTATTTTCAGATATATTTTGGTAGATTATTGTTGTAATAATGGTACGTGTCTATTTAATTATTTTCTTATTATATATAACCAGCAAAGTTGACGTGCATCGTAAGTTATGCTCGTCCAAGTACACCGAGACCATGCATGGGAAACAAGAACCGGCGAATATCGAATTCACGTCGACCCTCCCATTCGCTCCTAATATCCACAGACACATGCCAGCCATACACACCTCCCATTCAATATTACTATTTCTCATATGATTTCCTATCAAAACATTCATACCATACCATCCCCTAACATAATGCAATTAATTTACACTCCCCTTAGATTCGACAAACAAATGTATCAAGTTTGATACCTCAAATTTATTATTTCGAGTTTTCAACCTCTGGCCATACCATGGAGATAAATAGACTAACTTTATGGGTCATACAATTTAGCTCCAACTAATCTATCTATAAACGAAGTTTACATAAATTACAGTGTTTAAAACATGAATTTAAAAATATAGGAGGAAGAGGAGGAGCAAATCTCTCTAGCTCCATGGTTTATCTATTCTTATTCTGAATTTTTAAATTTGAATGGCCTCTCAATGTTAACTTTCTTATTCAGCTGAATCATTAAGGTAAAAGGATGATCTCATCTCTAACTCCATGAGCTGAATACAGTTTTCCTTTCCATTTCTTCAGCCATTGAAACCTCATGGCCATGCAATTGCATCATGTTGTGGCAACTCCTGAGATTTAAGCACAAAAATTGTAAAAAAAAAATCCAAACTTTGAGAAGCTATTTCTCCAGATCCAAGGGGTAACTGGAAAAACGAATTTCAGACTTGTATTCAGCCTGGTAGAATTAATATACACGAGTTTTTTCAGCCCAGAGTTTGCAATTGGTACTCTGGCATGCTGATATTCCGCTTTTATAATAGTGATTTGTACTATACATTTGCAATTTTTCACATATCTCATTTACCTCAAGTCTGCCGATCCGGTGGTCGAACGGTCAGGGCCATGCGTTTCCGTCTAATCGCTGGATTGTCGGGTTGCGGGTTCGAATCCCGCCAGCGGGTATGGATGTTGTCATGTCGAGGCCAAGTCAGACTTCCGCCCTTCGGGGAGCCTCTATAAAAGTGAAGCTGCAAATCTTCTCCCCTTCGCCATGGGATACCGTGGGGTGTCTTGAGGACGTGGTGCGTAGGTGCCCCTTCACCACGGGGGAATTAGTAACGAACGAACCTCAAGTTTATTTAGCTTGAGTTAACAAAATATGTTCTCTTAAAACCTCAATTCCTTATTTACTCTAAAATCTATTATTACTTGCTTCCAAATGCATTTTGATTAATGTAATAAGAAACAGATTTACTACTTAATATGATAAATTTCAATAAAACTAATTACTCCACTACATTCTTATTAATATTCCTTATTTAAAATAGCATTCATTTAATAAAAAAATGTAAATTCTAGCAAGAATAAAGCCTGTATGGATTGATCATAAATGTGAATATAGTGTAAGCTTTTAAGACCATTTGTTTACCGACTCACTTATCACGGATTACTTAGAAAATTATTTTTCTATTAGTTATGTATATTTCATAACTGTAAATTTGAAAATAATTTTCAACCGTATAATCTGTACTTTTATGTTGTTTATTAAACTTATCGATAAGCATCAAAACTAATTTTCTGGCTGGTAGCTTAAAACTTAGATCTAACAAAACAAACGGTCATTTTCAAAGTGATATAAAAGTTAATCGGTCAAATGCTATATATTTTAAAATACGAAATCCAGTCACGTAGTCAAAACTGATATAAATTCTTTAGATGTTTTTTCTCAGTATTTTTGAATCTCAATGCACATTCCATCATATAATATTTTCAAAACCAAACTTCTGTTACGAATAACTTTCTTCTTCAAAACAATTTATTCGTTTTCTAGGAATTTGTTCTTATATTAATAACGAGCAGAAATACCCAACGTTGTCCGGGATAACACTGAAATTAAATGAAAGCGGAACAAAATTGAAAATACTTTAACCATAAACATGTTCTTTGTTAATCTTAACAGACCATCAAAAAAAGTATGTAAATTCATTGAACTATTCTCGGCCTAAGTGGTCATGAGTGACAGAAACAGTTTTTAATTCTCGTTATTCCAAACTTTGCTGTAGAGTAATAAAACTTGCATGAGAATATTCATAAACTCTCAGCCTCATTATCTGAAAAATAATTCCCCCAAATCCATCGTGTGATTCAAAAGATATTTAAGTTAGAAGCGTGTATTGAAATTTTCACTTTTACACATTAGATTATTGTAAAAAAAAGGTTCATTAAGAGCAAACATTAAGTTTTAAAATTAAATATTTTCTGATAGTGTAAATTTGTCATTAAATATTTTTACATTCTACCAAGAAGTAAAATGTATCAATATGTAAACCATGAGGAATCCAATTTTACTCCATTGTGAAATAATTCTAGCCCTTATATGAAATCTGTTAAATAACAAAAAAAGAATCCCAGTTTTTACGAACAGCACCTTTCTATTTAAATTAATTTTTGATATATCTACTACCCAAAGTTAACGTATAGAATGTCATATCTGGATGATATTATACTTATTGAAATTGCAATACCAAGAAAGGAAGTGCAATTAACATGAAACTTATGGCCAAGACAAGTTAGATGATTACTATGACATACTAAAATTCTAAAGCAAAAGAAAACATTTATTGAGCAAAAAAAAATTCCTTACGTGGTCATTCTAGCATGAAATGTCTCCCCCTTAGTTAGAGATGAATCTGGCTAGATGACGTCTAGTGCTGTCTTAGACATTTTCTATTAAGGATAAATCTGGGATCTGTTAGGCCATTGTATCATATTAAGAGCTCATAGACATAACCGTGCGAAATTTGTCGTATGTGGACGGGCGCGTTATCATGCTGAATAAAGGTGTTATTATCACCAGCTATGAAGGATATTACTAAAGGTTCAGCTACATCGAGCTCTTAAATTGCCTTTATCACATACAAGAAAGAAACAGCTATCATAGCTGATCTATTCGCAGACTAAAACACACTGACTGTGTGCCGTTCGACACAGTTGGCTGAATTGTTCTTTTTGATACGTTGCATCCACGTATGAAATTCTAGCCATTTTCGGAACCTAAGCAAAGGTTGAATACTATTGAACATGACTTCAATATAATTATATGTAATTCTGCATCCCAGCTCAATCGGGAAAGGCCTAAATCCAAGCGCTGTCGACAATGAGTTGATATCAATTATAAACCGCGCAACAGAGCTACGGAAATGCAACCCTACTTCCATGAGGCGATTGGAAATCGTTCGATAGGTGATGGGTTGACTGATGGCAATTACCACCTTTCGTCTGACGAATGCATAGAGTGACTGTAGGCGTAGCTAGAACTGTATTAGGACTCGTCGGCTAATTAGATTATCACCATGATGACTAGTTACCCTGCGTGTTCCAACCAAGTCTTTACGTGTATATATATATATATATATATAAAGAAAAAAAGGTTTGAAGATCCAATGAAAGAAAAGTGAGAAGCTGTAATACGAAAATTCAAATATCTAACAGGCTTACGAAATAATATTGCTACGGTATTTTTTAAAATATATATATATATATATTATAGTAAATACAAAAACGGATTTAAAAAGAGGGGCAAAAAGGAAGGGGAAAAAGAAGAGAGGGTGTTTACAAGAACGACAGTGAAAAGGCTGGGGGGGATTGTGACCCCCCGTTTCCGGTTAAAGCGCTTTTATTCCCAGGAAACACTCCCGGTGCCGTGTTATGATAAAGTATGCAGTATTATGATAAAGTATTTTATGTATAGTATTTTTCAGATATTTTTCTAATATATATATATATATATATATATATATATATATATATACTGGCGTTCTCAATCTAGAGTTGAAGTGCTCGATAATTACCTTTGCACCGCCCCCCCCCCTCCCCCCATAATTCGAATTATTGAAATTTTAGATTTTCCCCTTAGCTTCAAAACTGAGAGATGAATCGAATGACACCAAAACCAAGATTCTAACTATAGTGGGAGTGCTCAATAATTTTGATGCATCAACTCCTCACTCATTCACTCACTCAGTTCAGTGCATATAGATTGATTGGTTAAAAAAAATATAAGTTATAGCTCATACTAAATATCCGCAGAAAAAAGAAATCAAAAACATTATATATATATATATATATATATATATATATATATATATATATATATATATATATATACTACGTGACAGTGAAGAAAATGAGTGGGGAGTGGGCAGAAAGTAGTGAAAATTGGCAAACAGAGAGAGACACCAAATAACTCTAAGTGATGTTTACTGCAACATGATACACCTACACACTGAGCGATAACACCGTCTGATCAGTAGGTTGTAGGACCACCCCGGGCGGCAATACAGGCAACAACACGTTTAGGTACAGAGTCAATGAGCATGCAGATGGTGTTCTGAGGGATGGCTGCCAATTCCCTGTCAACCATTTGCCAGAGTTCGTCCTCTAAACGCAGCGGTGGCAGTGCAAGCAAGCGACGTCCAATCACGTCCCAGACGTGTTCGATTGGTGAGCGATCAGTGGAGACTGGTGACCAGGGACGCACCTGGGTACCTTGCAGGGCATGTTGGCTGATGCGTGCCGTGCGTGGTCGGGCGTTATCCTGCTGTCAAATGCCATTCTACACCCCCTGAAGGAAGGGTAGTGTCACCGGCCGCAGCACGTCATCCACGTATCGTTGGGCCGTCATGGTGCCCCCAATACAGACCAGAGGTGACCTGCTATCGTAGACGATGGCGCCCCAAATCATGCTGCCGCATTGTCGCGCGGTGTGGCGTTCCACACAAATGCTGCCGGATTGGACTTGTCATCACTTCGACGCCAGAATCGTACACGGCGACTGTCATTGCTAAAACAGAAGCGTGACTCGTCTGAAAACACGACCCTGCCATTCCGCCGTCCACGTGACTCTATTCCGACACCATTGCAAACGGCGGCGCCTGTTGTGTTAGGTCACTGGCAGTCTTCTTAACGGGCGTCATGAGTGCAGGTCACCGGTGACCAATCGGTGGATAATGGTCTTGGCCGTTATGAGAGCATCAGGGTGTCCTGCACATGCTGCAAAAGGGCGACGGAAGTGACTTGCCGGGCCTCCAACGCTTGCCGGCGGATGCGTCGGTCCACGCTTGCTTACGTCGCTCTGGCCGTACCGGCACCCCTCAAACGTACCACATTCTCTTATTTCAGTCATCTTCGCCACAGCCAGTGTGCCATGGATGCGTGTAGGTGGCTGTCCGCCGAGATTTGACGTATGGACCAACCTGCTCTTCTGAGTCCGATCACCATAGCCCTCGTGAAATCGTCTGCCTGTTGGAACTGCCTCGGTTGGCGGCGGTCTGGTATTCTCTTCTACTACACGTTTCCTCAGACACAAAAATTTGCAAAATGATTTCCATGGCAGACAGAGCGACCCAACTATTGCAGTTTCTGCAAGTTCCTTCCCTTATATCTCACCCAACGTGCGCGGGACAGCTGCGCATTTCGCACCATTCACATAACTTGGTGAGCTACGTGTACCCTGCAATTTGCATATTTTTCTGCCCACTCCTCACGTTCTGAATATATATATATATATATATATAAATTGATATTTGTAATCGAAAACTATGCATAAACTACAGTAAGTACAAAAAAAACCCATTTCTAGCTTGTCCGTTACAAATAAGTAACAACAGACCAAGATTAATCATATGAATTGTAGGCAGCTTATCGTTAAAATAGTAAAAGGGGATGAGGGAAATAATTTATGATGAAATACAATCAAAAAGGCTACGAGTTTAAAAGTTATACATAAATCATTAATAAATAGATATATACACTCATTGCCATAAAAATTTGCGCACCAAGAAGTAATTGTGGGATCGTAATGAAACTTGGCATGACGGTGCAAGTCAGGCAGAAATGCAAATGATTAGAAATACAGCGTGATTGCGCATTACATAATGCCACCACTAGACGTTGAACTTCGTTCTCCCTGGCACAGAAAAAAGGTACGCAGAGGCTTATTGCCTATACTTAATCTGTTGTAGAGGGACGCTTTTTCATTAGGGATGCCGTTACGACGCCATCGAAAACAATATGATCAGCTGTCAGAGTTCGAGAGGGGAAGAATAATTGGGATGATGGAAGCCGGGTGGTCAGTTCGGCCAGTAGCCGCCACCTAGGTCGTTCTGACTTTACTGTGAGGAGGTGTTGGGACCATTGGACGAGAGAGAGGTCACATACACGGAAGCCAGGTGCGCAAATTTTTATGGCAATGAGTGTATATAAAAATTATATATAAACAAGAAAGATCAATCATCCATAAAGCATTGATTATGAAACACTTTCAAACTTCAATGCAATTTTATTTAAACATCTCTAAAATGCGATACATTCCTAGGCAATGTTTTTAAAATTATCACAATACTTCATTAATTTATTATATTTGAAAACTTAAAATTTCATCGAAAAAAATGAACTTTATTCAAATGACGGCAATGAAATATAAATTGCCTGGTTTAAACATTTCTAAAATGCGATACATTCCTCGGTAATATTTTTTAAATTATCATAATACAACAATAATTTATTATATTTGAATACTTCATCGAAAACAAATGAACTTTATTCAAATGACGTCATCGAAATATAAATCGCCTAGCTTTCTCTATAAAAGCAGCATTTCATTCATAAACATTTTTTTCATTCCTTTCATTCATCACAATAATACAATAATTTATTTTATTTAAAAGCTTAAAACCATGGAAATACAATTAATTTAACTCTATGCTTAAAACTTCATCGAAAAAATCGTATGCTTCTAGATGTAAAATCAATGAATGTTTCATTCATATCAGCTATATTGCAGATACCATGAGCTAAATAATTTTGCGTTAAAGAAATGCAGCAATTCTTGTACAACTCATTCTACATCTTTTGGTATTTACATTCTCCATAAGTAAAAATTAGGTTTCGTTGTAGAAATAATCAAATTTGATGATCATTTAAACTCAAATATATTGTAATTGCGTTGTTTCAGAATGTAGATGCACAGAATTTAGCAAAAATAAACGGTTTTAGGACGGATACAACACTAACTATGAATTAAAAAGAACTTTTAAAATCACGATTTTGACACAAGATGGATGCCATATTTTATTTTGAAATGGGTCACGTGATCTCTTCATATAAAGGGTGTAATTAATATTTTAATTTTTATTTGAAAAGCTACAGAATATATTGTGCTGAAAATTTTCTTATATATTTCATGGGATAATTTTAATATTTCCTAAAACTTTCGACGCAATTTGTGAATTTTAAATTCGCTTAAAAAATGTTTGAAAAATTAGATCCCGTAGGGTTCAATGTATTTCTTTTTTCAATCCGGGTTCAATCTAAAACGAATTGGGTGATATTATTCATTTATATTCCCATAAGTCCCACAGACCGTTTGAACAACATACTAAAATTTCATTTTGATAAAGTCATTTTTACGGCAGTTATCGTGCTAACGGACAGGCAGACAGAATGGACAAAGTCATAAACACTTTTCAACTATGTTGTAAAATGTTAAAAATGAAAGAGCAAACATGGCAAAAATGAGAAAAGGCATTAACAATTAGCTCAAGATAAAAGATCGAGTCAATGAGAAAAATCAGTTGAAATGAAACAAAAAATGGTTAGTTCGAAATTACACTCTTGTCAGGATAGCCATGCAGTCTGAATTAAAACCGATAAAATAACCCGTTTCTGACAATGGCGATAGCTTGAGACTATAGACCCCATAGGAACTTATATATATATATATATATATATATATATATATATATATATATAATAATTTGAAAGTCCAATGATAGAAAAGTAAGAAGCTGCAACTCGAAAAACCTAACTTTATAACAAACCTAAAAAATAAAAGTGTAAAACAACAAATCTTCAAACATATGGAAAAAAATACAAATTTCGAGTCATCGAGTTAAAGATAATTAATAAATATCAATGGTATGGTATCGATAATAGAAAAACATATAAAATCCAAGCATTAATGCTATAAATGAACAAGGTCTAGAGCTAAATAATGGAATTGTTCACTTCGCCAAAACTTTTAATTGGATTCAAGTATTTTGTCGAAGCAAACACAAAATATGTATGTTTCTGAAAAAATAGAGAGATTACATCTATAAACTATTTCTACTTCGATAACATATATAAAGAAGGACAAATAAAGGAAACAAGAATACGTGGAATAGACACTACAAATGCCCGAACCAGTCGAACCCTGGAATCCAGAATGAAGAGACTAGTGTTGCTATTCGCAAAGGAAAAAAAATGATCTACTGTTGCCATTCGTAAGGAATAAATAACAGTAATGCGAAAAGGCAAGAAAAAGTAATAATATACAATAAGAGCTACAAAAAAGTGGGGCATATAATAGTAAGGCTTATGTTTAAGTGGATGTAAAAATAAAAATATTATTAATACAAGAGAATGGTGATGTCTGGCTAATATAAGATACTATGAATAGAATTCATGAAAATCCAGCTAATCTAAACTTTTTAACTATATCATTTACTAAATAAGAGAGATATTTATATAAATTGCTGATAATTTTTAGATTATTTATATGCATAGCATGAAATTTTTTATCAGATAATCTATAAATTCTAAAAAACTGATTAAATATAATATTTCTAAACAGTTGAATCGATTTGCAGGAATTAAATGGTAAGAATTTATTAATGTTAAAATTAAAATAGTCTTTTTTATCATATAAATTTGTAACAATTTTATTACAAGGTTCAATAAAAAGATTTAAATCCAAAAAATTAATATTATTACTTATAGTAGCTTCATTAGGAATTAATTCCAAATTGACTGGATAGAAATCTGTATCTATGACATCATTTTCAGTATATTCTAAGCAAATCAGATCATCAACATATCTGTAAAATGAATAATCTATTGAAGTAAAAGACTGTTCATAATGATAAAGGTATAAATTAGATAACATACTGCTACTGCAACCACCCTGTGGAACTCCTGAGACTTGTAAGTATAATTTATTTCCTTGAAAAATATAATTATTGAAAATAACAAAGTGAAGAAGTTTAGGAAAATTGATAAAATTAGTTTGAGTTGATAGATTAGTAATATAAGCATTATATAGAACTAAAATTACATCATATAGATCTGAGATCTTAATATTATTAAAAAGATCTTTAAAATAAAAAGTTTGAAATCCTATTAGTTTTCTAAGTGATGTTAATTTATTCTTTAATTCTTTACTATTATTTAAAATAAGGTAATTATTGCTAGACTGACGTAAACTATTATATATATATACAGGGTATCCCAAAAACATTGACCTCGGGTTTTATTCCTGAAATATTGATCTCAGACATATATAATAAATTACAAAGTTGCGTAAAAAAGGTACAGTATTTTATGAAGTCGATAAAAATTTTAAGTGGATTAAATTTTAAGAAATACAAAATTTAAATTTTTATACGGCCCTCGTACAAAAACATTTCCAATGAGTAAAATATGCCCCATACACTAATAAGGGGATATACAAAATTTCAGCATTTTATCATAAAAAGTCCTAGAGATATGTTTAAACAAAGTTGGTGAGGGATTAATTACGAATTAAAATGTAGATATTTACAGCAAGAGTGCAAATGACGCAACGCAGAAATGCATCATAGGCAAATAATATGTGCCTCTTATCTTTAATGGATATTTGGCATGAATGGAAAACATTTTGAACAAGCTTTGTAATCTTTGTGTAAAGTTATTATTTCTACACAGTGTAGATACTTTTGTTCCAATAAATAGCAACATTATTATTTATTTATGTAATCGTTGTTTTCTTTCGTAATTTGTGTAGGACCCCTGAAATGCGATTTGCCGACATAATTTTTCCCCTATGAGAGCCCATGTCAATGCATCGAAAAGTGGTTTAAGTCAGCATTTTTGTCTTTTCATATCTCTGGGACTTTTTATGATAAAATGCTGAAATTTTGCACGTCACCTTATTAGTGTATGGGGCACATTTTACTCATTGGAAATGTTTTTGTACGAGGGCCGTATAAAAATGTAAATTTTGTAATTCTTAAAATTTAATTCCTTTGAAAATTTTAATCAGTTTCATAAAATTCTGTACCTTCTTTTTACGCAACTTTGTAATTCATTATATATTTCTGAGATCAATAGTTAAAGAATAAAAGTCGAGGTCAATGTTTTTGGGACACCTTATATATATACATATATTAGATAAATTTTGCACAGATAATAGTATGCATTATTCTTAAAGTCACAGAATTAGCTAAATACTTCCACCTCATATCTAAAATATCTTGATCTGCTTTCCTTTTTTTTTTTTTTTTGTGCCCACCATCTCAGTTGCGACATTTAGTTTTATATTTATATTTAACGGTGGGAGTTCCAATTCGGAGAAATTCTTTATTTGCCACTTGTTTCTTCAAGATGTCGCTTAGGGATTTGCTTCGCAGAATTTAATAAGAAAACATAAAGGGGGAAAAAAAGGGTATAAAACCAGAAACATCCTTAAACAATGCGTGGGTGAGAAATGTATTAACATTCAAAATAAAAATATTTCTTAGACTGCAATTAATATTTTAACATTCTCCTAAATTATCTCTTTTTTTTATTATTATAAGATAAAAATATGTAAGTACATTGAAAATCACATTTAATATTACAGTTCATTTACCGTTTCTTTAAGTTAACCATCCAGTAAAATGTTCATGTTTTTAAAGGTTCTGTTTCTTTTTATTAAATTTCGTAGAAAAACTTCTAACGATGTCTAACGACTTCTAACGATTTGTAATATGTCTTATATATATATATATATATATATATACCCAGCAATACCTCGCATAGACCGGTTTCGATCAGTCTTGATTCATTATAATCCAGTTTTAAGTTTTCAAAACAAACTAAATTTTAATTGAGCAAAATAAAAATATGTTCTAAAAAATTAGTACACAAAATTATTTTTTTATACATAAATGATCGGTTTTTCCCTTTATACATTCCCTTTTACGAGTAAGCAGTGAATGTTTGTGAACTTTAATGTTAAATCACCATTTAGAATTAACATTTCAGTTTTCGATACGCGAATCTACAATAAAGTCCATTTGTTCATCATTCATCACAATACTATAATAATTTACACACTTCACTCACAATTCATTCATCACAATACTATAATAATTTAGTTTATTTAAAAACTTAAGACCATGGAAGTACAAGTAATTAAACTCTATGCTTAAAACGTCATCGAAAAAATCGTCTGCTTCTCTGTGTAAAATCAATTAATATTTCATTCATATCAGCAATATTGCAGACTCCATGAGCTAAATAATTTTGCGTTAAAGTACTGCAGCAATTCTTATGCAACTCATTCTACATCTTTTGGTATTTACATTCTCCATAAGTAAAAATTAGGTTTCGTTGTAGAAATAATCAAATTTGATGATCATTTAAACTCAAATATATTGTAATTGCGTTGTTTCAGTATGTAGATGCATAGAATTTAAGCAAAAATAAAGCGGTTTTAGGACGGATACAACACTAAATATGAATTAAAAAGAACTTTAAAAATCACGATTTTGACACAAGATGGATGCCATACTTTATTTTGAAGTTGGTTACGTGATCTCTTAATATAATGGTCACGTGATTTCTTCATATAACGGGTGTAATTATTATTTTAATTTTTATATAAAAGATTATTCATATATTTTGCTGAATTTTTTTTATATATTTTATGGGATAATTTGAATATTTTCTAAAACGTTCCAAGCAATTTGTGAATTTTAAATTCGCTTAAAAAATGTTTGAAAAATTAGGTCCCATAGGGTTCAATGTATATCATTTTTTCAACCCGGGTTCAATCCAAAACTAATTGGATGATATTATTCATTTATATTCTCATAGGTCCCACAGACCGTCTGAAAAACATACTAAAATTTCATTTTGATAAAGTCATTTTTACGGCAGTTATCGTGCTAACGGACAGACAGACAGACAGAATGAACAACGTCATAAACACTTTTCAACTATGTTGTAAAGTGTTAAAAATGTGCAGATATCGATATTTCAATTTTTAAAGAATAGAAAATGAATTACGGAAACATGCATTTTTTAAAATTATTTCTAATAATGGCATTTGAATTTATTAATCGCGTTTTATTTATTGAAAAACAAGGAGCATTTTTTTTTTAACCAATCATCGTTTTTAACACTTTACAACAAAGTTGAAAAATGTTTATAACTTTATTCATTCTGTCTGTCTGTCTGTCCGTTAGCACGATAACTGCCGTAAAAGTGCCTTAATCAAAATAAAATTTTAATATGTTGATCAGACGGTTTGTCGGACCTATGGGAATATAAATGAATAATATCACCCAATTAGTTTTGGATTGAACCCGGGTTGAAAAAATGAAAAACATTGAACCCTATGGGATCTAATTCTTCAAACATTTTTTAAGCGGATTTAAAATTCACAAATTGCTTCGAAAAGTTTAGGTAATATTCAAATTATCCCATAAAATATATAAAAAAAATTTCAGCAAAATATATTCAGTAGTTTTTTTATATAAAAATTAAAATAATAATTACTCCTCTTATATGAAGCGATCACGTGACAATTGTATGAAAAGATCACCTGACCCACTTTAAAATGAAATATGGCATCCATCTTGTCCCAAAATCGTGATTTTTAAAGTTCTTTTTAATTCATATTGAGTGTTGTATCTGTCCTAAAACCGCTTTATTTTTGCTTAATTTCTGTGCATCTACATACTGAAACAAAGCAATTACAATATATTTGAGTTTAAATGATCATCCAATTTTGATTATTTCTGCAACGAAGCCTATTTTTCACTTATGTAAAATGTAAACAGCAAAATATGTAGAATGAGTTGTATAAGAATTACTACATTTCTTTAACGCAAAATTATTTAGCTCATGGAGTCTGCATAACTGATATGAAGGAAATATTCATCGATTTTACAGAGAGAAGGACGATTTTTTTTCGATGAAGTTTTAAGCATAGAGTTTAATTACTTGTTCCTCCATGGTCTTAAGGTTTTAAATAAAATAAATTATTATAGTATTGTGATGAATGAAATGAATGGGAAAATGTTATGAATGAAATGTAGCTTTTATAGAGTGAGCCAGGCGTGTTATATTTCGATGGCGTCATTTGAATAAATTTCAGTTGTTTTTGATGAAGTTTTCAAATATAATAAATTTTTGTAGTATTATGATAATGTTAAAAACATTACCGAGGAGCCAGGCAATTTATATTTAATTGACGTCATTTGAATGAAGTTCATTTTTTTCGATGAACTTTTAAGTTTTCAAATATAATAAATTAATGAAGTATTGTGATAATTTTTAAAATATTACCGAGGAATGTATCGCATTTTAGAGATGTTTAAATGAAATTGCATTGATGTTGGAGAGTGTTTCATAATCAATGCTATATGCATGATTGATCTTTCTTATTTGTATGTACTTAGTTCCTCGATTAGTCCGGTTTTAAACAGTCCGGGATATTGGCAGAACAGAACTATGCGAGATATTGCTGTATATATATATATATATATATATATATATATACACATACAGGATGTCCCAAAAACATTGACCTCGACTTTTTTAACCTTAAATATTGATCTTAGTCATATTACAAAGTTGCATAAAAAAAGGTACAGAATTTTATGAAATCGATGGAAATTTTCAGGGGATTAAATTTTAAGTAATACAAAATTTGAATTTATATGCAGTCCCTGTACAAAAACATTTCCAATGTGTAAAATGTGCCCCATACACTAATAAGGTGATATATAAAATTTCAGCATTTTATCATAAAAAGTCCTAGTTATATGTTTAAATAAAGTTGGTGAAGGTTTAATCACAAATTAAAATGTAAATGTTTACATCAAGAGTGCAAATGACGCAGCGCAGAAATGTATCATAGGCAAATAATATCTGTCTATGATGTATGTATGTGATTTCTGCGTCCTTGGCGGAGAATTTACAAAGTTAGGTTAACGAATTCGACAACAGAGCGAAATACAATGTTGTATCGCATTATCAATTAACAAGAATCAGCATCAGGAGCTCACAAAGCGCACATATGGAAGGCAATAGATGCCGGTGTTTGCAGATCGCACGAGTAATGTAGGAATCGTAAGGAGGTCCGTCAAATCGCATATCCCGTTTTGAGCGTGCTGCCTTATAAGGCCCCTGTCAATAATTTGCAGTTGCTCATGAAATGTTCAACAATATTACTGCATCGCGGACGGGCATTTAGTAACCGATTAAATATGACTGGTATATATTTTCTTCCATATACGCGTTTTGTTCGTTCCTGGTGTCGATTCCTACTTATTAAACAATCCTTTATAACTTTGCAGTTCTTTTCATTTGATATATTTTGCTTCCGAGCAAAGTGCGTTATCGTAACTTTTTTAATTCACCACTAGGGACTCTAAAATCACTTTTGCTTGATCGGGCATGGTCTCCAATGATAGATTAAATAAGTACACCCGAGGACCTTTTCTTATAAAGTCATTAGGGTGTTTAAAGACTTTTATAGTAAACCTATAAGTCCACAATAAAATGACATACGCCTGATTTCTTCAAGAAAGCAATAAAAGTTATCACAAGCAGCAGTTTTATTTCCATTATATGCATCTTTTATTACAATATATGCTAATTTTTTAAATTGTGAAAAGTTTTCGGTTTAAGCGTATGTCATTTTACGCAGATTTCACCGCATGTACTTCACAGGGGTGATTCGATGAAAATAATTAAAAAATATCAATATCCTAAGTAATAATTTCCATCATTTGTTTTTGTGTAATAGTCAATATCTAAACATATATCGACATCTTTTCCTCTGCTATTAACGAAGAATAGTTCCATAACAACTTTGTAACTTCAAGTTGCTCTTAACTTTCAGACTCGAAAATTTTCATAACCCAGAACATCTCGCCATATCCTTCAAACTGGTAGAAACTTGTTAGACTGAGTTGTTATTGGAGTCAACAGTTTGAGTAATTGTGAGAAAGTAGTTAAGATAACTTCGAGCACTTGCCGGTCTAAGATGTAATAGTTCTCGAGTATACGCCAGCTATGTTGCCTGATCGATTATTGCATTGCAACTTGAGTCTCCACTTATGAGACGGCGGGGAGGACTTTAACGGTAGATTAAAATTCGCTCGACAGATTCAGGGTTACAGTTTATTAAAGTCCTTTGTTTAACAGTCTATGCTCGTAAATAGAATGGCACTTCAAAGCGTTTTCTAAAGATTTGAAATACCTGTAAATGTTGCGCAATTTGTTGTTTAATGAAACTTGTAAACAATTATTTTAGAACGTAGACTGATTAAACTACTGTTTTAAATTTTTTGATTTATAAGGGGCGGGAAAGTCTAGTGATTAAAGCACGGGGATTGTACTTGGTGATTTACCCCGAGTTCGATTTCCAACTCTGCCCAAACCATCCCCGTATTTACGCGGAGTACAAGCACTTTAAAACTGTGGGTCACAGAGGTTGGTGGCAGGGGAAGATGTGGTCCCTGTGGTGCAGTCCCTGTGGATGTCGTCCCCACTGGGTACCGATCTAAATTGAGTGACACTTTTCCGGCCGTTCAAACAGATTTACACCTTCGGGTATGTCGGACGATCTGGGTTGAAAGAAAGAACCCGCTATAATGAATACAGGATACAGCAATTTTTCGGATATAAAGAACTTTTATTCTGGATTCAACCAGACTCCCATACAATTAATTTTATTTTAAACATTTATAAGATATATTTTCGCAGTTTAGATATAAAGATTTAAAGTCACAATAATGGAAAATTTGCGATTTTTATTCCAAGAATTTGCATTACGGAGTGGAATTTCCTCAAAACTTATTTTCTGACCCCGAAGTAGAATATTTTAAAACCCGGAACGACGAGCTAATGGCATCTACAGATCCGAGGACTTAGTGCCAAATTACGGGCAATTGTGTCTTCGACGAGGATTCACCGTCCGAAACTAAAGACAAAGGAAAGCGGTAGGAAAGCCATCCACCAACAACTGCCGTTGGGAAAACAGCGGTGCATATCGAAAACAAATTTTTAGCTATCAAATCTGATGAACAGAAAGTAATTGACTCATTTTTAATCGTTAAAAAATCTGATATGGGCAGCACATGACTTTCCCTGCAGACTTATATTAACGTTCTCTTTATTTTAACTAAATTTATTTCACTTTTAATTCAATTTTCGTTCTCATTCGGTAACCGGGCTTATTGTCAAAGGTGCCGTAGGGAAAGTACGAAAAACTAAAATATCTCGAGAACGGCTAGTCCTAGTGTAATGGGGTTGGTCTTATTCTTTTCGTCGTTAAAAATTACGTATTAAATCAGCATTTAATGGATATATTTGAGTATACCCAGTTCTTTAGTTTAGATTTGGACGATTTTTGCGGGCCATTTTGCAAAAAAAGGCAGGTCATTTTTTTCCGAATCGTACCAAAATCTAATCAGCACCAAGGTAACCCACAAGTGACTCATCCACCGAATTTTGTGAAATTCGGTTCATCAGTTTTTCAGTTAGAGTGGATACAAGTTTTTGCGGGCCATTTCGCAAAAAAAGGCGGGTTCTTTTATTCCGAATCGTAGCCAAAACTAATCAGCACCAGACTCGCTTACAAGTAACTTACCTACCAAATTTTGTGAAATTCGGTCCATTAGTTTTTTAGTTAGAGTGGATACAAAATCTGCACAGACAGACAGACACACAAACACACAGACACACAGACAGACACACAGACACACAGACAGACACACACACAGACGTCACTCTAAAAATAGCTTTTTCGTATTCTAGAGGTCTCGAAACGTGTAGATCCGTCGAAAACTCGAGTTGTGATTTTCGGCATGATTCCAATACTTTCCCTATACATTACCATGTATTGCAGGGAAAGTAAAAATACAGGGTTCCTATGAAAGTCATCAGGCGCCCCAGTAACTTTATAAAGAAATGTTCATAAGTGTGTAAACTTTAGGTCTATCCAGGGATAAAACTAAAGGGGGGTTGAGGGACTGCTCCCCCTAGAAATTCAATATTTTAATATATATGTATATACTATTATATACACTAACTTCCAAAAGTTAAACACCGACACTGAAATAAAAACAAATGGAAAAGTAAAGCTTTGATTTATTCAAAATTGTACATGAAGGTAGCAAGTATGTTTATACATTAAAGAAAACAAGTATTATGTACAAAGATGAAAAAAAAGATTTACTTTTCGTAAGTTATAAGATGACGTCACATCAGGGGTCATTAACAAAATGATGTTTAAAGGCAAACAAACCAAACAAAACTTACATTAATATGATATGTGACCACCCTGGACCTTCATACAAACTTTACAACAATTTTTCATGCTTTCAATGAGGTGATCAACCATCGCAGATGTGAGAAATGGCAATTCCTCCAATAGGGCAGTTTCCTACTCTCAGAGACTGGCTGAAGGAGGTAAACGTGCAGAGACAGCACACTCGAGGTTATCCTAAAGTTTTTCAATGGGATTAAGGTCGGGGAAATACGCTGGCCACTCCATACGATAAATGTCCTCATTTTCCAGGTATTCGTCAACAATGTTAGCTCGATGGGGACGGGCATTATAGTCCATAAGGAGGAAATTAGGACCAACTGCTGCAGTGTAGAGTCTCGCAATGGGGTCTAGGACTTCATCCTGATACCGCGAAGCTGTCACAGAACCGCTTTTAAAGATGGGCATCTCTGTGCGATATCTCATTGAAATCCCAGCCCACACCATGACGTTATCACCTCTGAATGCGTGGTGTTCGATGATGTTCTTGACCTGATTGCGTGTGCCTCGTTCTCTCCAGACTCTTACACGCTTATCATCTGATTCCAGGGTAAATCTTGACTCGTCCGTGAACAGGACGTTACATCAATCTGAGGCAGTCGAATTGGCGTGTTGGCGACACCACTTTAATCTTGCCGCCCTGCCTTGGACAGTTAGTGAAACACAAAAACGTGGTACTCGGGCGTACAGTCCCTTCAAGTGTAGCCTTCGGCGCACAGTACTGGCAGATATTGTCTTACTAAGTGCCGCTGTAACCATGGATGTAACAGTTGTGGCGGTCGTTCGTCGATTTCACTTAGCTATTATAGCAATATACCGATCATCAGAGGGGGCAGTAACCCTTGGACGGCCGGGCAAGGGTCTCCGGAAAATCTTTTGACTTGATTGGAATTGTTTCCATAATCGAGAAATTACCGAATGATCAACGCTAATATATATATATATATATATATATATATATATATATATATATATATATATATATAACGCGTGTGTGTTTAGTTCATCTCCTACAGTAATATGCTTTTTACAACTTGTGCCCCATGCGCCGATAACACGGGGCGCCAATTTTGTGGGAAAGGAGACGCCAAACTCTGGATTTACTTCGTGTGAAATAAAAATCTAGCTCTGCCGTTGGGATAGAAATAATTAAATTTTAATAATTTCTTTGAAATTTCACTGCATAAATATTGTATTAGAAAACCTAAAATTGATATTACAAACAAAACATAGAAGGTTTAAACAGAAAATATTTAAGTTAACAAACATCATTTATAATGTATTAACACATGACCATTTTTTCTTAACAAAAACGACATGCAAATGACTAATAGTATCGTACTAAATCAAGCACAATAATGAAATATTAAATTTGGGGCAAAAAGTTTTACTTTTACTACACTATTATTGGAAGAAAAATCAGATGTTTTTTAACCTAACTCATCGATGTTTCAAAAACAAGCACTATATATGTGTCACACTAAACCGAAACGTAGGTGAAAGCTACAGAACATTACATACTGGCGGAACCAGATTATCAGATCGAAATTCGCCCTTTCTGCTGCAGAGTTCAATTTATCGAAGCACCCTTAATGGTTTTCAGGGATTTTCTCGGTCAATTTTGGGATTTTTTTCGTTATTTTTTTAATCTGCATGATAGCTTTCGGTGAATCCGAATATGTAATGATCAATGAAGTTTGCCCTTGAATATTTTAGTGCTAGTGCTAAAATAACCATGAAGATGACCCCTTATGCGAATTTTATATATTGATATTTGTAAAAGACATTAATCCCTATCGAATGATATCTTCCGTTTTGTTCTGCGATTTAAATTATACAATTGCGATCGAGTGTTTCGTTTATTTACGGCTATACATACATACTAGCATTCTGTTGGGTTTTTATTTATTTTTTAAATATTCTTAGATTTATTCTTTAAATTCTAATTGTTTGTTCTTTAGATTTATTTTTAAATTCCACTCCAGGCCATTTTTTTATTACTTACTATTATGTTTTGCTGTAAATTCGTATCTTTGTATACATAGAATCTGAATATTCATAAATGTTTTTGGAAATTTTAGCTGATTGTGCATTTTTTATTAAAACTGGATATAGAGAACCCTTGACTATAACGAACTTTTAATCGGTTCCCTGAAAATTCGCAATATCGGAGTTCGACTATATTACAGTGATTTTACTCGACGATTTCTCTTCCTCAAAGTGTACCGACTTTATTTAATACTTATAGGAATGTAAATAACCTTGATCTTTAAAGACTGGGCGAGGGTTCGAACTGCAGCGCAGACGATACCGACAGATTTGTGTGATATGTTTTCGTGGTATTCCTAGCGTGTAACTTTAAAATGGTGCAGTTTAAATATATATATATATATATATATATAATATGAAAATACCGTGAAATATAATATTATAAAATCATCAGAAATCACACTTAAAAGGCGCAAAGCTGCACTAAAAAGAGGATTAAAAATATTTTCAAAATGAAAAGAGGTATGGATGGAAACAATATACCAAAAGATGGCCGGGGGGAGTTGTGACCCCCTCACCCCGGTTAAGCATGCTTTGCGTCGCGACAACACTCCCGGAGAGCCGGTATATTGCAAAATAGAATACGAATGTATCAAATTTTAAGATGTAAAACAGACATCATACACAAACAAATATAAGATATAATTGTCGAGATCCAGCCTTATCAAAAATCAACAACAGTAAATGTTTGAAATATGTTTGAAATATGTTCACTAGTATAAATGAGCAAAATTACATAGCTTCTACTTAAAGAAGACTTTAAATATTGACACTTAATAGAACAATTATAACAAAGTCTATCTCTAAAACCATTTACCTGAATGACAATTAGTAGAATCATACATGTAGATGTACATCCCCCATACCGTATCATACAAGATGAAGCAAATCTTCCATAACGTATTATACAATAGACCCTATTCAAGAGGTCCCATATCAGTTATCACTCGCTTTACCTGTGACTATCCAGAATGTATATTGCCATCAGTTTTATTTAAATATAAACGGTAACAATCGGTTACAGTTATTTTATAAAATTTGTAGATAATGTCACATAAAAAATACTTGCAAGAATACTTGTAAGAATACTTGTAAGAAAAAATTTAGCAAAATTATAAATCGATAAAGCATCCATTTGGAGAAGATATAAAATACATAGCCAATGTGTAGGATCCAGTCAAATATATAGATAGAATAATCTTCTCAGTAGCTCAGTTAATAGAGCGTCAACTGGTCATACGAAATTCGGTGGCTGGATACAGTCGTTTTTTATAATGCCAATCGAAGAACTTAACCCTGCAGGTTAGATGCAGATGAAAAAATTAAGTTGCGATTTTTTCCAGTTTCCTACAATTTATGGCAGCTTTCTGTATTAAAATAGAACAGAATAAGTAAATCGTATTGATCAAAATTTGCGCTTCGATCTGAAGAAACAAAGACAAATCAAGAAAAAATAATAGTCTCAGTATAAGATCCGCTTCAAATAAAAAGCAATCAAGAAAATATATCTGTGTCAGTAGTTCAGTTGGTATAACGCTGATGGGCCAAGCAAAGATTGTTCGTTCGATTCCAAGCTGGGGTATTAGTTCTTTATAACTGGTATACGTAAATAAAAATAAAAGAAAATCAATTAATTTTATTTTATATATACGTTGAATATTATATCGTGTATATAAGGACATATTCTTCAAAAAAGTGATTCAATAAGAATAGTTTTCCCAAATTGTAATTTCTTAAATCAACAATGTCTATTATCTGTTGTCATGTAATAATCGATATCAAAATACACTCTTTTCATATCGTAATCAAAAGGCGTGATTTCAAACACATCCTTCTACAGCTTCATGCTTTTTAACTTCATTAAATGAATGCAAAGAACAGAAAATTTTCATAACCCAGAATTTCCCTCCATATCTTTCAAACTGTTAGAAACTTATTTCACTGAATTGTTATTGGAGAAAACAGGTTGAGTAATTGCAGGAAGTAGTTAGAGATATTAACTTTCTCAAGCAGCTGCGAGTCTAAGATATAATAACTCTGGAGTATGTCTCAACTATATACTGCTCGATTATTACATTGCATCTTGAATCTCTTCTATATTTGACAATAGGGAGAACTTTAACAACAGATTAAAATTCATTCTTCAACAAACTCATAGTTACAGTTTATTGAAGCAGGTTTCGCAATCAATCGAAGAATGTATATTTAGCAATTTACCATGCACTTGTGCGTCTTCAAAAGATTTGCATATCTATACAAATATGGATATTTCTTTGTTTTCGAAACTTATAAAAATAATTTAAACCTTAGAAGAGTTAAAGCTTAACTGTTTTAGACTTGTTGACACTAAAATTTTTAATTAATTATTTCATTTTTCTGATACCGACTGCTTCTCTTTATAACTCACTAGCAGCGATTACCCGCCGTTGCTCGGGATTTACGATGCAAAACTCTGATAAAAATTACACCGGAACATATAGGGTCGTGAATATTATACATTGTTTTTTCTCTGTGAAAGAAGTAAACTCATTGCATTATGTAAGAAAAAAAATGGATCTGATTGGCCACTCTTTGGCTAATCAGATACATACTTTTCTTCTTTATACGAGTATATATAGATAGATAGATAGATATTTTTATATTCATTTATTTATTATTCAAATTAATAAAATTTGTTGAGTAAGCCTGTGAAAAATAAACCATGGTGATAGAGTGTCCATTTAAATTCATATTTCAAACCTGCGATTTTCAAAAGTGACTAAACGTTCAATAAACTCCTACAAAACTCAGAGGTTTAATTGACTTTCACCTTTTAAACCAACGATTTCCAACTTTTATTGTTGAGAATCATGGAGTTAGAGAGTAGGAAAAAGTTTCGTTTTCCATTAATATCTCGACAACCCCTGATTTTAGAAATTCGAAACTTGGACTAAATTTATGAGAGCCTATTTTAAAGCTGCCCACAAAATTTCATTAAATTCGGTGCAGCTGTTCTCTCGTGATGATGAGACAAACGAAAGTTTCGTTTTCCATTAATATCGTGACAACCCCTGGTGTTTGAAACTCGAAATATGGACTAAATTTTATTCGAGCTATTTTAAGACTACCCACCGAATTTCATCAAATTCGGTTCAGCCGTTCTCCCGTAATGTTGGATCATACATACATACATACATACATACATACATACTTTTCTTCTTTATATATATAGATAATATTTCAGATTTAATGATTATAAAAACTTCATATATTTATCAACTTCACTCATTTATATAACCCTATATGCTCAAGTCTTCACTTTAAGAAGAAAATCTTGATAAAACTGCAAAATCCATAATAATAGGTACTTTTCCTCCCCTTACCATAATGCCCCACCTAGGAGAACTTATTTGTTTAATTTAATACTATTCATATTTCTAAAAATCTGTTGTGGGCAGCACAAGATTTTCTCTGCAGATTCATATTCACGTTCGCTTTATTTCTTTAATAATTCATTAAATTGAGTTTAATTGCACTAAATAATAGCCATAATTATTTTAAATCATACTGAATTTGCACTTTTAATTTAATTTTCGTCTTCATTTGGTAACTGGGCTTATTTCCAAAGGTGGCGTACAGAAAATGCGACAAAACAAACATATCTAAAGAACGGCTAGTCCAAGAAGAATGGGGTAGATGTTATTCTTTCAGTCGTCAAAAATTACGCATAAAATAAGCACTTAATTGGTATATTTGAGCATAAGTAGTCTTTTATTTTTAGATTTAACGATTTTTGCAGGCCATTTCGAGAAAAAGGCAGGTTCTTTTTTTTTAATCGTACCAAAGTCTAATCAGCATCAGGTTATCCTAGAAGGGATTTATCTACTAAATTTTGTGAAATTGGGTCTATTAGTTTTTCAGCTAGAGTGGATACAGGAAATTTTTGCCGGCTATTTCGGAAAAAAAGCAGCTTTTTTTATCCCGAATCGTATCAAAATCTAATCAGCACCAGGGTCACTTACAAGGGATTTACCTACCAAATTTTATGAAATTTGGTCAATTAGTTTTCAGTTAGAGTGGATACAAAATCTGCACAGACAGACAGACACAAAAACACGCACACAGACGTCACGCTAAAAATAGTTTTTTCGTGTTCTAGAGGTCCCAAAACGTGTATATCCGTCGTAAACTCGAGTTGCGACTTTCGGCACGATTGCACTACTTTAACATAAATTACCAGTTATTGTGGGGAAAGTAAAAATCTAGGGTCTCATAATCATAATGTAATTGATCATCATAACGTAATTGATAATGATTTATAATAATTTCTAGAGATTCTTTTATGAGAAATTAGCAGAAATACACGACGTTACTCAGCATAGTACAGGTATAAAATTATTGCGGTACAAAATCTAAAAAAATCTAATGTGGGCAGCACATGACTTTCCTTATATAATGCAATGAATTTACTTCTTTAACGGTGAAAAAGTGATAAAAAGATCCACGGCACAGTGTATGTAACGTTAAATTGTACATTTGGCGCGGTAAATTGTACATCCGGATGACAACATCTAAAACAATTTCGTATCCAATTAACTTATATTTTACGCAACTTTAAATTAAAAATTATCAATATTGATAGCATCCTCAATAAACAACATAATCCATATATTTATATATTTTAATAATAAATTCATCAATTAGGAGTCATTTTCATTAACTTGTGATTTTTGCAATTCTGGCGATATTTTCATCAATATAGGGCCAAATATCGCCAACTTGGCGATATTTAGAAGAGCATTTCTTATATAATGAAAGCTATGCCCATCATATGATGGAATTAAAAATTTTCAAAATATTGAATCCTATTTGGCGTCATTTTTATCAATTTGGCGACATTTTTATCAATTTGATAATATTTTTATCTATTTGGAAACAGTTTCGTCAATTTGGCAACGTTTAAAAAGTCGCCAAGTTGGCGATATGCCGCCAAAATTCGCTGCCAAAATTTTGCCAAGCGTTACAGACGGAGTCTTATGTTAGAGTCTTATATTTTTTCCAAAATATCGAATTGTAATTAATAAGTTTAAATTTTCATTAATTTAGCTACATTCTTATCAATTTGGCGACATTTTTATCAATTTGGCGACATTTTTATAAATTTGGCGACATTTTCATCAATTTGGTGACATTTATAAACTCGCCAAGTTGGCGATATTCAGCCAAATTCGTCGTTAAAATTTCATCAAGCATTATGGTCGGAGAAATAGGTAATTCTTATAGCAGATAAACGACTAATGGCGTCCAAATACAAAACTATTACCCAAAGCATCTTTTCTTATAGTAGATTCTTATTCTTTCCAAGATATTGAATTTTCATCAATTAGTCTTCATTTTCATTGATTTAGCGTCATTTTTATCAATTTGGCGATATTTTTGTCAATTTGGCATCATTTTAAAACTCGCCAAGTTGGCGATATTCCTCCAAATTCGCAGACAAAATTTCGCCAAGCATTGTTTAGAGAGAAATAGGTTAGTCTTATGGTAAGTAAACGATTAATGGCGTCAAATTACAAAGCTATTACCCAAAGTATCTTCTCTCTTGAATGGAACGAGTTAGAACTACGAGAATGATGATAATAAATTTATTGCATAATATTACATATGAAAATAGAACAGATTTCACAATTGTTAATATTTTTTAATTTTATGTGATTTTTGATACATTTATTTAAAAAGTGTGCAATACCTCGAGAACGGTTCATGCTAGTGTTCTAAAATTTATGTCAATCGTTTTCTAATGAAAAATTACATTAGAAATGATTATTTACCTAACTTTATTGAATGTTTTAATTTTTGATTTTTTTAAATTTTCATTTCAAAATTCAGGAGGGTTCTGAACATTCGATTGCGTGTAAAAACAAGAGACTTTCAGTATTCACTGATTGTGATTTTTTTATCAAATTTTGTTCGGATCGTTTGATTCGTTCAGGAGATATCGCCTCCACAGACTCACTGACACACACACACACACACACAGACACACACACACACACACGCATAGTTTCACACACACACACGCATACTTTCACACACACACACACACACACACACACACACACACACACACAGACATCACCTCATAATCGTCTTATTCGTGTTCAGGGATGCTTGTAACGTGGTTTCCCGTCGAAAACTCGAATTCGAATTTTCGACCTAGTCACAATACTTTCATTATGCATTATACTTGTATAAGGAAAGTAATATATTAACCATACAGCTGCTCCTATTTGAGCTTAAAATACCAGTGAAAAAAGTATGTTAATCGGTTCAGTCGTTTTATAATTTTTCTCGGACATTACATAAAGATGAAAACGGGTAATTTTATCACCGTTCATCTGTAGGGGGATATAAAGCTCAAACATTCCTCGGCTTGAAAGAAGTTTCATCATTGAGCATTTTGGGAGATATCAGCTTAAGAGCGTATTTTGGGATTTTCAATATTATACATAAAAGCTGTACAAAATCGGAAATACTTTTTAACCATAAAACATCTACTTTAACCATCCTTATTAAATTAAGAAACCGACGAGAACAATGTGTAAAGCTTTCATGACAGACAGACAGACAAGCAAACAGCATAAACCGATATTCAATTCTCTTTAATCAGCTCTTTACAGCAGGGTGATAAAACTTACATCAGAATATTTCCGGACTCGAATTCATTGCCTGAAATAAAATTAATCGAGCTAAAATTAGTCGCGAAATAAAATTAATCACTATCGTGTAGTTCGGGAGATATTTAAGTCATGCCTAATGAGTCAAATTAGTCGGAATCGACAGTATGAATGACCAAATGCGTATACGGAAGGTAATAAACACTTGTCCAACAATTATATCGTCAGAGCTTTTAACACCGTGACACCTGCACGGTGGCGCCTGTTCATCAAAGTACGCGGTTATATTCTATCTCAAATTCAAGCGTGCGTTGTTGCTGAAGACATATTGAACAGATTATACAAGAGATTCCTGTACATATAAATGTTGCCCATTTTTGTATATGTCAACAATTCACCAATAGTCCTATTGTGCCAAATAAATTCCATCTGTAGCAACTTTATTGCTAACTAGCAGCATACCCGTTCTTCGTACGGAGTATATAATATAAAAAAACTTATAATTCGCAATCATGTGCACATTCTGTTAAAATATTAAATTTATTGCTCCTAAAGAGAAGTTTAAGAATATATGTTCTCACAATGCAAAATTATCTTCACGGGCAGATCTGAAGAATAAAACATCCTGGCCCCTTTTGTAAGCAAATTTACAAAAAAAAAAGGAATTGGATCAATATATGCATCCCCATACTACTTATATTGTCGCAGATTAGAAAATATGCCAGTGTGTTAGTAGAAGATTACCCGTATTACAATATGAGTCTCAAAAATCTTTGTCAAAATAAAAGAGATGACGTAATAAATTAAAAATATCAGTAATCCCCGTAATCTTTATACCAGAAGGTCGTAATTGATTCCAATATATGCCAATATATATCAAAACATATGCCAATATACCTGTACTACTTATATTCCGTAGATTAGAAGATATACCCGTGTATTTGTAGAAGATTACTCGTACAACGTACAATATATGAGTTTCAACAATTTTTGTCATAAAAATTAATTGCATAATAAACTGAAAATATCAATAATCCCTGAATCAATAATCCCCGAAAATATCAATGATAATAACGTTTAAACCTGAAGACCGTACTTGATATTATTCAGTCAAAAATGCTATAAGAAAAATCAAATCGTTCTTTTCTAAAATACATTTTTATATCCATTTATTTATTATTCAAATCGAAAAAATAATAATTAAACTAATAAACAGATTTAATTTAATTGCGTTTCTGAGCAACATGATATAAGATAGAATCGTTCTCATAAACTGCGAAATTAAATAGCCATTTTGATTTCTTTATACTTTTCATTGTTCAGTAAAAGCTTGTGAAATGTAAACCATGGAGATAGATTTTACATTTAAATCATCTTTCAAACAATTCATGTTTTCAGAAAGTGACTAATTAGCGCAAAAAATCTCCCATCAAACTCAGAGATAAAGTTTTAATTCAATTTCAATCGATTTTCAAGCTTTTCGTTTGGATAAACCACGGAGTTAGAGAGTAGAACTCCTAGGAAAAAGTTTCGTTCTTCAATAATATCTCGACAACCCCTGGTCTTAGATACTCGAAACTTGGGCTAAATTTATAGGGTGCTATTTCAAGGCTATCCAAAACATTTCATTAAATTCAATTCAGCCGTTCTCCCGTGATGATGAGACAAAAGAAAATTTCGTTTTTTACTAATATCTCGAGAACCACTAATTGTAGAAACTCCAAACTTGTACTAAATTTTAAGGGGGATATTTCCGGGCTACCCACATAATTTCATCAAATTCGGTTCAGTCGTTCTCCCATGATAATAGGACAAACAGACAGACATATTTTCAATTTTATATTTATACTAGCAGCATACCCGTTCTTCGTACGGAATATATAATATAAAGAAACTTATAATTCGCAATCATGTGCAAATTCTGTTAAAATATTAAATTTATTGCTCCTAAAGAGAAGTTTAAGAATATCTGTTCTCACTATGCAAAATTATCTTCATGGGCAGATCTGAAGAATAAAACATTCTGGCCCCTTTTGTAAGCAAATTTACAAAAAAAAAAAAAAAGGAATTGTATCAATATATGCAACCCCGTACTACTTATATTGTCGCAGATTAGAAAATATGCCAGTGTGCTAGTAGAAGACTTCCCGTATTACAATATGAGTCTCAAAAATATTTGCCAAAATAAAAGAGATGACGTAATAAATTGGAAATATCAATATTCCCCTTAATCTTTATACCAGAAGGCATAATTGATTCCAATATTTGCCAATATATAAAAAAATATATGCCAATATACCTGTACTACTTATATTCTCATAGATTAGAAGATATAATGCATTTGTAGAAGATTACTCATACAAAGTACTATATATAAGTTTCCACAATTTTCGTCATAATAAAAGAATGGCATAATAACTTGAAAATATCAATAATCCCTGAATCAACAGTCCCCGAAAATATCAATTATAAGAATGTTTAACCCTGAAGACCGTAATTGATATTATCCAGTCAAAAATGCAATGGCAATGACATTTATTTTATATACATATCTTTATTATTCAAATCGGAAAAAATTTAATATAAAATCGTATGCGGCATAACACATTGGATCCGTTGCTAAGCGACATAATATCATTTGCTTCAAATAAATTGATGGAAATCATATCGTCTGAATAATGCGATCTCCATGGAAGGTCTGGCGACATTTTAGTCAATTTAGCGATAACTTAAAAAATCGCCAAATTTATCGCCAAGTGGGACTGTAGAACAGATAGACCCATTTTGCGACAAATTGACGAAACATCATCACAATACTATCCCCTAACAAAATACAATTTTCATTTATTAAGCGCGATTTTATCAATTCCAGGATATTTTTATGGACTCACAAATACCTTTATCAATTCCTCGATATTAAAAAAGTTCGTTAAATGTGTTACTAAGTAGGATGGATGGATTGATCGACAAATGCTACCGAAACATCATTTCAGTACTCTATTCTAAAAAGCAAATCATTGATTAGCGCCAATTTTATAAATTTGGAAACATTTCCGCTAATTTGGTAAAGTTTAAGAGAAGTTACCAAGTTATTTAGAGATATTCCGCTAAATTCGTAGCTCTGAATTTGCAGATCAAAAGAATAAAATATCCTGATCCCGTTTGTATATACTAAATGAAAACACAAAAATTGTATTAAAAGATACACCCGTTCTAATCTTTTTCTGCTTCAACAATCGGCTAAATGAATTTATTGGGTAAACACAATATATGAGTTTATTAGCTAAACACAATATATGAGCTGGAAACCACTTTGCTAAAATAAATGAAAGTCATGTACGCGGTCGGCAATTTATATAATTAAAAGAACAATCAAACCGTTCATTTAAAATTATATTTTTACATCCATTTATTTATTATTCAAATAGAAAAAATAATAATAAATATTAACAACACATTTAATTTCATTCCGTTGCCGAGCAACATGATATAAGATAGAATCGTCCTCATAAAATGCAAAATTTAATAGCCATTTTTATTTCTTTATACTTTTCATTTTTCAGTAAAAGCTTGTATAATATAAACCAAGGATATAGATTTCCCATTTAAATCATGTTTCAAACAATTGATGTTTTCAGAAAGTGACTAATTAGTGCAAAAAATCTCCCCCTCCAAACTCTGAGATACAGTTTTAATTCACTTTCAAACGATTTTCAAGCTTTTCGTTTGGATAAACCACGGAGTTAGAGAGGAGAACTCCTAAGAAAAAGTTTCGTTTTTCATTAATATCTCGACAACCGCTGGTCTTAGATACTCGAAACTTGGGCTACATTTATGGGGGGCTATTTAAAGGCTATCCACAAAATTTCATCAAATTCGATTTAGCCGTTCTCCCGTGATGATGAGACAAACGAAAATATCGTTTTTTGCTAATATCTCGAGAACCACGGATTGTAGAAACTCCATATATGGACTAAATTTTAAGTGGGACTATTTCCAGGCTACCCACAAAATTTCATCAAATTCGGTTGAGCCGTTCTCCCGTGATGATGAGACAAACAGACAGACAGACAGATTTTCATTTTTATTTATATAGATAGACTAGCAGCATACCCGTTCTTCGTACGGAGTATATAATATAAAGAAACTTGAAATTCATAATCATGCCCAAATTCTTATAGTATACTAAATGACATGTTTAATCAAAATATTCTGTTAAAATATTTAATATAATGCTCCTAAAAAGAAGTTTAAGAATCTCTGTTCTCGCTATATAAAATTATCTTCATGGACATATCTGAAGAATAAAACATCTTGGACCCCTTATGTAAGCAAATATAAAAAAAAATATGGAATTGAATCAATATATGCAAAATAAAAGCGTTAAAATTGTATGGGACCCGTACTAATTATATACGCGAATATTAGAAAATATAACCTGTATTAGTAGATTACATGTATAAATTGAAAATATCAATAAACCCGTAATCTTTAAATCTGAAGACAGTCATTTATTCCAATATATATCAAAATGAAAGTGCTAAAATTATATGGGAAGATATACACGTACTACTTATAATGTCCGATTATTAGTAGAAGATTACCCGTTTTGCAATATGAGTCTCAAATGTTTTTTGGTAAAATACAACAGACGACGTAATAAATTGAATATATAATTAATCCCCTTAATCTTCATACCAGAAGACTGTACTTGATTCCAATATATATGCCAATATACCTGTACTACGTATATTCTCGTAGGTTAGAAGATATACCCGTGCATTCCTAGAAGATTACTCGTACAACGTAAATATGCGTGTGTCAGCAATTTTTGCCGCAATAAAACAATGGCGTAATAACTTAAAAATATCAATAATCCCTGAATCAATAATTCCGGAAAATATCAATAATAATAATGTTTAAACCTGAAGAGTGTAATTGATATTATCCAGTCCAAAATGAAATGGCAATGAAATTTATTTTATATACATATCTTCATTATTCAAATCGGAAAGGATTTAATAAAAATCGTCTGCCGCATAAACACATTGGATTTAAATCCGTTGCTAAGCGACATGATATCATTTGCTTCAAATAAATTGGTAGAAAAAATATCGTCTAAATAGTTATATTTCTATGGAACATTTGGCGACAGTTTCATCAAATTAGCGACATTTTAAAAAATCGCCAAATGTATCGCCAAGTGGGACTGTAGAACTGACAGTTCCACTTTGCGACAAATTGACGAAATATCATCACAATACTATCCCCTAACAAAAAACAATTAATATCATTTATGTAGCGCAATTTTATCAATTTCAAGATATTTTTATAGATTTGAAAACATTTTTATCAATTTGGTGACATTTTAAAAATTCGCTAAATGTATTACTAAGTAGGATGGTTGGTCTGACAGAGAAATGCTAACCAAACATCATTTCAGTACTCTCTTCTAACAAAACAAAAAAAAATTTCATTGATATGTAGAAGACCCAAGCCACACGACCAACCCGAAGGTTTACGGCAGCTGTTTGTGTGTCGTTTATATCAATTTGGCGACATTTCCGCCAATTTGTCAAAGTTTAAGAAAAGTTGTCAAATTAGCGATATCCCTCCAAATTCGTAGCTTAGAATTTGCAGATCTGAATGAAACATTCTTATCCCGTTTCAATATACTAAATGAAAACACTACAATTGTATTAGAAGATATACCCGCTCTACTCTTTTTCTGTTTCAACAATCGGCTATATGAATTTATTGGCTTAACACAATATATGAGTTTAGTAGCTAAATACGATATAAGCTTGAAAACTCTTTGCCAAAATAAATGAAATTGATCGCAGTCAGCAATTAATATAATTAAAAGAAAAATCAAACCGTCCATTCATAAGATATACTTTTATATCCATTTATTTATTATTTAAATCGAAAAAAAATAATAAAAACATTAGCAAACACATTTAATTTAATTGCGATGCCGAGCAACATGATATATCCTCCTAAAATGTTAAAATTTATTAACCACTAACAGCACACCCGTTATTCGTACGGAGTGTATAATTTAAAGAAACTTAAAGTTCGCAATCATGTGCAAATTCTGTTAAAATATTAAATTTATTGCTCCTAAAGAGAAGTTTAAGAATATATGTTCTCACTATGCAAAATTATCTTCACGATCAGATCTGAAGAATAAAACATCCTGGCCCCTTTTGTAAGCAAATTTACAGAAGAAAAAATAGGAATTGAATGAATATATGCAACTCCGTACTAATTATATTGTCGCAGATCAGAAAATATGCCAATGTGTTAGTAGAAGATTACCCGTATTACAATATGCGTCTCAAAAATATTTGCCAAAATAAAAGAGATGACGTAATAAATTGAAAACATCAATAATATCCGTACTCTTTATACCAGAAGGTCGTAATTGATTCCAATATATGCCAATATATATCAAAACATATGTCAATATACCTGTACTACTTATATTCTCGTAGATTAAAAGATATACACGTGTATTTGTAGAAGATTCGTACAACATACAATATATGAGTTTAAACAATTTTTGTCATAATAAAATAATTGCATAACTTGAAAATATCAATAATCCTTGAATCAATAATCCCCGAAAATATACATAATAATAATTTTTAAACCTGAAGACCGTAATTGATATTATCCAGTCAAAAATGCTATAAGAAAAATCAAATCGTTCTTTTCTAAAATATATTTTTATATCCATTTATTTATTATTCAAATCGAAAAAATAATTATTAAAATTAACAGACAGATTTAATTTAATTGCGTTTCTGAGTAACATGATATAAGATAGAATCTTATAACATGTTAAATATGTCATGTCTTATAACATAAACTGCGAAATTAAATAACGATTTTGATTTCTCTATACTTCTCATTGTTCCGTAAAAGCTTGTTTTAAATAAACCATGAACCATGGAGATAGATTTCCCCTTTAAATCATGTTTCAAACAATTCATTTTTTCAGAAAGTGACTAATTAACGCAAAAAATCTCCCATCAAACTCAGAGATTAAATTTTAATTCACTTTCAAACGATTTTCAAGCTTTTCGTTTGGATAAACCACGGAGTTAGGGAGTAGAACTCCTAGGAAAAAGTTCCGTTTTTCATTAATATCTCGACAACCCCAGGTCTTAGAAACTCGAAACTTGGACAAAATTTATGGGGTGATATTTCAAGGCTATTCACCAAATTTCATTAAATTCGGTTCAGCCGTTTTTCCGTGATGATGAGACAAACGAATATTTCGTTTTTTACTAATATCTCGAGAACCACTGGCCGTAGAAACTCAAAACACGGATATAATTTTAAGTGGGGCTATTTCTGGGCTACCCACAAAATTTCATCAAATTCGGTTCAGCCGTTCTCCCGTGATGGTGTGACAAACAGACAGACAGACAGACAGACAGACAGACAGACAGACAGACAGATTTTCATTTTTATATATATAGACTAGCAGCATACCCGTTCTTCGTACGGAGTATATAATATAAATAAACTTAAAATTCCCAATCATGTGCAAATTCCCATAGTATACTAAATGACATGTTTAATCAAAATATTCTGTTAAAATATTTAATACAATGCTCCTAAAAAGAAACCTAAGGATATCTGTTCTCACTATACAAAATTATCTTCACGGGTAGATCTGAAGAATAAAATATCCTGGTCTTTTTTGTAAGCAAATTTATAAAAAGTATGGAATTGAATCAATATATGCAAAATAATAGCGTATTGTATGGGACCCGTACTACTTATATACGCGAATATTAGAAGATATAACCTGTATTAGTAAACTACAAATATAAATTGAAAATATCAATAAATCCGTAATCTTTAAACCAGTCGGCAGTAATTAATTCCAATATGTGCCCAAATGAAAGTGCTAAAATTATATGGGAAGATAAACCCGTACTACTTATAATGTCATAGATTAGAAGATATGTCCTAGTGTTAGTAAAAGATTACCCGTATTATAATATTTAGTTTGAAAAATTTTTGACAATATATAACAGATTACTCAATAAATTAAAAATATCAATAATCCCCGTGATCTTCATACCGGAAGGCTTGATTCCAATACATGCCAATATACATGTACTACTTATATTCTCTTACATTAGAAGATATACCCGTGCATTTGTAGAAGATTACTCGTACAACGTACAATATATGAGTTTCAACAATTTTTGCCGCAATAAAACAATGCCATAAGAAATTGAAAATATCAATAATCTCTGAATCAATAATCCCCGAAAACATCAATAATAATAATGTTTAAACATGAAGATCGTAATTGATATTTTCCAGTCAAAAATACAATGAAATTTATTTTATATACATATCTTCATCATTAAAATCGGAAAAGATTTAATAAAAATCTTCTTCCTCATAAACACATTAAATTTAAATCCGTTGTTAAGCGACATGTTATGATTTGCTTCAAATAAATTGGCAGTCAAAATATCGTCTGAATATCTCTAATGAAGGTTTGGCGACATTTTAAAAAATCGCCAAATTTATCGCCAAGTGGGACTGTAGAACTGAAAGTCCCACTTAGCGATAAATTGACGAACCATCATCAAAATATTATCCCCTAAAAAAAACACAATTTCGTTTATTTAGGGCAATTTATCAATTTCAAAATATTTTTATGGATTTATAAATATTTTTATCAATTTGGTGACATTTTAAAAATTCGCTAGATGGGTTACTAAGTAGGGCGGTTGGACTGACAGACAAATGCTAACGAAACACCATTTCAGTACTTTCTTTTAACAAAACAAAATAAAATTCATTGATTTTTATCAATTTGGGGACATTTCAATCAATTTGGCAACTTTTAAGAAATTTGCCAAGTTAGCGATATCCAGCCAAATTCGTAGCTCTAAATTCGCAGATCTGAATAAAATATCGCGATCCAGTTTGTATATACTAAATGAAAACACTAAAATATTATTAGAAGATATACCCATTTTACTCTTTTTCTGTTTAAACAATTGGGTAAATGAATTTATTGGGTAAACAGAATATAAGTTTATTAGCTAAACACAATATATAAGCTTAAAACCTCTTTGCTAAAATACATGAAAGTGGTGTATGCAGTTCGCAATTAATATAATTAAAAAAAATCAAACAGTTCATTTATAAGATATATATTAATATCCATTTATTTATTATTCAAATCGAAAAAATAATAATAATCATTAACAAACACATTTAATTCCATTCCTTTGTCGAGCAACATGATATAAGATAGAATCTTCCTCATGAAATGCGAAATTAAATAACCATTTTAATTTCTTTATACTTCTAATCGTTGAGTAAAAACTTGTGAAATATAAAACATGGAGGTAGATTTTTCCATTTAAATTCATGTTTCAAACAATTCATGCTTTCAGATAGTGACTATTTAATGCAAAAATCCTGCATCAAACTCAAAAATAAAGTTTTAATTCCCTTTGACGTTTTAAACAAACGATTTTTATCCTTTCCGTTTGGATAAACCACGGAGTTGGAGAGTAGAACTCCTATAAAAAAAGTTCCGTTTTTCATTAATATATCGACAACCCCTGGTCTTAGAAACTCGAAACTTGGGCAAAATTTATGGGGGGCTATTTCAAGGCCACCCACAAAATTTCATTAAATTCGGTTCAGCCGTTCTCTCGTGATGATGAGATAAACGAAAGTTTCGTTTTTTACTAATATCTCGAGAACCACTGGTCGTAGAAATTCCAACCATAGACTAAATTTTAAGTGGGGCTATTTCCAGGCTACCCACAAAATTTCATCAAATTCGGTTCAGCCGTTCTCCCGTGATGATGGGACAAACAGACAGACAGACAGACAGACAGATTTTCATTTTTATTTATATAGATTTCTACAAATTAGACAATATTCTACAACATTGTAATTTGCGTCTATTTTTTTTTCGCTTTTTTGCCGAGTTCCTTATCCCGACTTTTGAAATTCTTCGCTAGGGGCGCTGCAATCATTTGTATTCGATCGGGAAGTCACTTTATTATAAATAGACCTGACTTGCACACTCGTGAATCTTTCGTTACAAAGTCATTGGGGTATTTAAGGACGTTCCGGGGAACTTTGCATATTTGTGTGCACAGTAAATTTGATTTTATATGGTAAATTATTTTTAATGAGACAAAACACCAGTTTGAAATTTAATGCGCATAAACATTAAGACCTTCGGAACTATAACAAAGATAAATCTAAAATCCTGCTTTCGTTTACCTTCTGAACAATATACCACGTGTTACAAATTATTCGGGTAATATTCGCTCTAGGAGTAAACATAAATCCATCACCGAAATCTTGGAACCTCGTGTGTTTGAATCCACTAAATGAAAAATATTAATGTGTGTAACTAGAGGCTTCAGAGGTTCATGTCGCTTTTGAAAATACAATGGATTAATTTGATAAAACTGTTTTCCTCGAGGTTGTTTTCAAGAGTTATTTATTTCGCCGTTTTGATTTATATGATTCAGACGTACATCTAGTATGAGCACAAAAGAGAATTATATCTGAAGGACATAAAAGACAGTTTATTCTTATGCTTCGAAACAAAGACACGAAGATGTAGCCAGGCGCCGAAATTTGCATGAGCTCGTGAATTGGACTGACGTGTATTAACAGAACTGAATATATCGCTTATTCAACATTTATATAGCATAGTATTATATTTAAAGCATTTATTTAACTTTTGTTACGTACTTTGTCTATATAAATAAAATTGAAAATCTGTCTGTCTGTCTGTCTGTCTGTCCCGTCATCACGGGAGAACGGCTGAACCGAATTTGATGAAATTTTGTGGGTAGCCTGGAAATAGTCTCACTTAAAATTTAGTCTATATTTGGAGTTTCTATGATTAGTGGTTCTCGAGATATTAGTAAAGAATGAAATTTTCGTTTGTCTCATCATCACGGAAGAACGGCTGAACCGAATTTGATGAACTTTTGTGGATAGCCTTGAAATAGCCCCCCATAAATTTAGCCCAAGTTTCGAGTATCTAAGACCAGTGGTTGTCCAGATATTAATGAAAAACAAAACTTTTTCCTAGGAGTTCTACTTTCTAACTCCGTGGTTTATCCAAACGAAAAGCTTGAAAATCGTTTGAAAGGGAATTAAAACTGTATCTCTGAGTTTGAGGGGAGATTTTTTGCGCTAATTAGTCACTTTCTGAAAACATGAATTATTTGAAACATGATTTAAATGGGAAATCTATCTCCATGGTTTACATTTCACAAGCCTTTACTGAACAATGAAAAGTATAAAGAAATCAAAATGGCTATTTAATTTTGCAGTTTATGAGGAAGATTCTATTTTATATCATGTTGCTCAGAAACGCAATTAAATGAAATCTGTCTGTTAATTTTAAATATTATTTTTTCGATTTGAATATAAATGGATATAAAAATATATTTTAGAAAAGAACGATTTGATTTTTCTTATAGCATTTTTGACTGGATAATATAAATCATGGTCTTCAGGTTTAAACGTTATTATTATTGATATTTTCGGGAATTATTGATTCAGGGATTATTGATATTTTCAAGTTATTATGCAATTGTTTTATTATGACAGAAATTGTTTAGACTCAAATATTGTACGTTGTAATCTTCTACAAATACACGGGTATATCTTCTAATCTACGAGAATCTAAGTAGTACAGGTATATTGGCATATGTTTTGATATATATTGGCATATATTGGAATCAATTACGACCTTCTGGTAAAAAGAGTACGGGGATTACTGATATTTCCAATTCATTACGTCATCTCTTTTATTTTGGCAAAGATTTTTGAGACTCATATTGTAATACGGGTAATCTTCTACTAACACACTGGCATATTTTCTAATCTGCGACAATATAAGTAGTACGGGGTTGCATATATTGATTCAATTCCTTTTTTTTTTTTTTGTAAATTTTCTAACAAAAGGGGTCAAGATGTTTTATTCTTCAGATCTGCCAGTGAAGATAATTTTGCATAGTGAGAACAGATATTCTTAAACTTCTACTCTCTAACTCCGGAGTTCTACTCTCTAACTCCGTGGTTTATCCAAACGAAAAGCTTGAAAATCGTTTGAAAGTGAATTAAAACTTTATCTCTGAGTTTGATGGGAGATTCTTTGCGCCAATTAGTCACTTTCTGAAAACATGAATTAATTGAAACATGATTTAAATGGGAAATCTATCTCCATGGTTTATTTTTCACAAGCTTTTACTGAACAGTGAAAAGTATAAAGAAATCAAAATGATTATTTAATTTCGCAGTTTATGAGAAAGATTCTATCTTATATCATGTTGCTCAGAAACGCAATTAAATTAAATCTGTCTGCTAATTTTAATTATTATTGTTTCGATTTGAATAATAAATAAATGGATATAAAAATATATTTTAGAAAAGAACGATTTGACTTTTCTTATAGCATTTTTGACCTGATAATATCAATTACGGTCTTCAGGTTTAAACGTTATTATTATTGATATTTTTGGGGATTATTGATTCAGGGATTATTGATATTTTCAAGTTATTATGCAATTGTTTTATTATGACAAAAATTGTTTACTCTTACAACGTACAATATATGAGTTTAATCTTCTACAAATACACAGGTATATCTTCCAATCTACGAGAATATAAGTAGTATAGGTATATTGGCATATGTTGTGATATATATTGGCATATATTGGAATCAATTACGACCTTCTGTTATAAAGGGTACGGGAATTATTGATATTTTCAATTTATTACGTCACCTCTTTTATTTTGGCAAAGATTTTTGAGACTCATATTGTAATACGGCTAATCTTCTACTAACACACTGGCATATTTACTAATCTGCGACAATATATGTAGTGCGGGGTTGCATATCTTGATCCAATTCCTTCTTTTTTTTGTAAATTTGCTTACAAAAGGGGCCAGGATGTTTTATTCTTCAGATCTGCCCGTGAAGATAATTTTGCATAGTGAGAACAGATATTCTTAAACTTCTCTTTAGGAGCAATAAATTTAATATTTTAACAGAATTTGCACATGATTGCGAATTATAAGTTTCTTTATATTATATACTACGTACGAAGAACAGGTATGCTGCTAGTAAGCAATAAAAACTTTAAATGCAATATTACCCGTTTAGAAACCCGCATTTTTCGAAATAATGCATTGCACAACGTAATGTTCATTTTTCGTCTGGGTTTATGGATATATGCCACGGGCTAGACTTGAACCTACAACCTCTTTATCTTGAGATAACCGGTTATCAACTGAACTACCCGGGTTGTATAATAGCACCTTTTCTCAAAAATGATGAATTTTTGCGTTTCCTTCCAAAGATTATGAATTGTAGCGCTTTTTCTTAAAAATCGCGAAAATTTTTCCAATCTTACATAAACATTGCATATTTTAGCACTTTTTCACAAAGACAGATTACCAGACCGATTTTCTTCACTTCGTTTCGCACATCATATCATAAACTCCATTTACATGAACATTATTACATGAACATTTTTACTGATACGCCCGCGATTGGTCACACAAGCAAAAAAAAGAGCTTCCAAATGTGTAAAAGTAGGAAAAAGAAGGAAATAAAAGGAAAGCAGGAATAATTTTTAAAAAGTAAGAAAAAGAAGGAACCATGCGATCTCTGTAAGTTCTTTCTCAGACACTTTTGTCTTTCGCAACAATCAACAGAATTATGATAAAGGAAAAAATCTGACTTATGCCACTTTTCCGTACCATGTGAAAGGCTGTTTCATCAGTGAAAATAGGGATCATAAACAAATTGACGATGGAAATTGTTTAGATCAAAATACGTTAATATGTGTCAAAATTTTTTATCACAAATGCATCTAAATAAAGCATTACACAGACAGAGATCATATAATGCAGTGGTACTCACTACGCGGTTGGGTATCCTATGTATTATCATCCTGTTTTATATTTTTTGTGATATATCACAAAATTACATTTCTAATTTGATATATGGTCCCCATTCACAATGTTCAATTTTCAATTAAATATAACTCGCTCAATTTTAAAGATACACATATGACGTTTTTTTAATGATCTTGTTACATTAAAAATAAAAAATTTCTGATCGACCCTACTTGTCTAAGGGGATCGTATAAAAATTTAAAAAATGTAACTTTTTTAAAATTAATGAGAGGACTGTTTCATTAACGTAGTCTTATTTCCTACCTTATTTTCAACATTTTTGCAATTTACATTGCCCACTTATCTCCAACAGGTAAAGAATTAAAGCGTGTTTTAATCTTTTTGGACCTCCTGTATAGCAAGCCCAAGGTGTACATTCTTAGCAGCTAAGGAATCTTTGCTGTCGCCAGCATCAATATCCAAGGCATTGTTTTTCTGTAGCACATCCTTCATTACCGCCTTTACTACAGCTAAAGTATGTAACAACGCTAATAATTCACTGTATAGGAATAGAATCAGAGGGGTATTAGCTTGACATTGTTTTTAAAAAACTTCCGTTTCAGATGCTATTAATCTGAAGAAAGAAAGTTTAGCTGGAAATAGCTGATCAGCTAAGTATAGTTGATCATCTAAGGCATTCTTCACAAGAATGAAATTCTCGCATGAAACATCTTTTAAATTTAGACTGAGACTTTCGTAAGGCAGCAATCAAATTCATCAATTTATTACGCTTCCTATAATACATACAGACTACAAGGAAAGTCCTTAAGCACTTCAATAACTGTGTGAGGAAAGATTTATGAGTGTACACGTTAAGTCTATCTTTAGAAAAGTAACCATGCCAATCGGATAAAATAATGGCAGCGCCTCTGGTAAAGAATTTAAAATATTAGGATAATGGACTCGACAACAAAGCGAGATAGTAGAACATGCTCAATTGCAAATTTGTAAAGAATTAGACTTCTCCTTACAAATATTTTTGGGTGTTTAAGAACTGTATTGTTTCGCATAAAGTACCATTTCTCATCCAGAAATACGATGAGTATACTTATTATATTTTTGGATTGAAGAGTGCTGCTTTATGTGATATAATACATTACACTTTAGATGCCTTTTGGAGAGATTTCGGCCAAAGATTAGTGGAAGTTACAGAAAAATTGATTAAAAATATCAGATTTTCTAAAGTTTTCAAATTTTTTATGAATATATGTGGGGACAAAGACTTAATGGGGCAAGACGGACTCTTTTTGTTTATTCATCAGATAATGTCGGAATTCGGTTAGCTCTGTTGCTGAACGGTCGGTTTTAGCACACGGAGGCTGTTTGACCAAAGTTAAAATGGTTTCCAAACCACTACGAATATCCCTGCGCAATCAGAACCCCCATCTCTTGTATCTGCTATTTGAACTCAACAACTGCAAACCGAAATCCACAGCTCTAACTATTCAATGCCAGGTAGGCTTCATTTTATTTCGAGTCAATTTTACTTTTAGCTTATCCTTTACAGTGATTTATATTTGTAAAAAGAAATTTCTTATTCTTTGACAAGATATAGGATGCAATAAGAAACTGGAATGCAATTAGAATAAGTTCCTCTTGTGCCATGCATTGAAGCCGTTGTAGTGTTGTAACTAAATGTATATTTTGCAGAACGCGAATCTTTAATAATACACAACGTTTCTAATGTAGAAATTACTTATGTACAGGGTTCCTAAGAAAGGCCATAATCACCCCAATAACTTTATAAGGAAAAGTCCATGAATGTGCACGTTAGGTTTTTCTAAAGTAAAATCACTGTTCTGAACCTTGTTTTTCTCAATATGTTTCTCAAAATGTGTTTCCTTTTTCTCAACAACTGTTGAGCAAAATACTGTGGCATTTTATGGTATATTTAAACTATATGTGTTCATATTTAAAGTAACATTATTAGAGTAAGTTGTTTATATTTTTAAACAAAAATAAATATTGCATAATTTTGGTTAGAAACTGTAACTTAGGGAAAAAATCATATATTTTTTTTAATTTCTGAAGCAAATAAAAAATAAGCTGTTAAAACGTATAAACGTACAGTTAAAACGTATTACATTTTTCAGCTGTGAAAATTTCGTATTGATAGTACTGAGAAAAAGACACATGGAGTTAGCAAATTTAGCAGGTGCTACGGTCCCCTTAATGGCAGTATAAATGGCAGTAAAAATACTTATTTATCGCTAATTAGGCACGCTCTCAGATAATTAATATCACTATTTAAAAATTATAGAAAAACACATTCAGTACTTCATAATTAGAATGCTACTGTGATCTTATTGATTTGATGCACATTACAAATTGCAAATTTAATCACAAATGTGATAAGTTTGTCAAAACTATCAATACTAGTTCTCGAAACAAAACTGAGAAAGAAAATAAAGTATGATACAATAAACCGTAATTTTAGTTTAGTTAATATTAGTTGTGCACTACCATTGAGGAGACCGGAACCGATTTATCTTGGCAGTGTTAAATTTGTTGACTTCATGTTCTCTTTTCTCCAAAAATGTAAGTACTATCAGTACAAAATTTTTGCAATTGAAAGATGCAATGCATTTATAAGTTTTAATAACTCATTTTTAATTTTTTTCAGAAACTAAAAGAAAAATATGATTTCCTCCAAGGTCACAGATTTTAAGCAAAATTTTACAACAGGCATTTTTGTTAAATGAACACCTTACCCTCATAATCTTGTGTTAAAATATGCACAAGCATAATTTAAATGCACCATAAAAATGTCAAAGCATTGTGTTAAGATGTTGTTGAGGAAAAAGAACATAAACAATAAAAAAACATATTCTGAGGAAAACAAGGCGCAGCAAGGCAACTCTGAGGGTGGCATATGGAAACAAAAGAAAATTTTCTCCTTCTAGTTTGCGGGTTAGCTAATGTGATACATCCTTGGAAAGAGAACATTCTGAATCATTTCAATCGATAATAAAAATTAGGATTTCTCGATCCCCGTTCTCTGGTTCAAGTCCACGTAAGAAATAAGAAAATGATACAAGCATTTTGGGGTAGTTTTATGACAAGATCATAGCAGTGATACATTTATACGTGCTTCTAATATTAAGCATTTTGAAATTTCAAATTTAAAAGTTTTGAAAAATTACAAAAAATTTCCAAGTTTTTTGTAATGTGAGGGCTTGTGCGGCACAGGTTAATATTAATCGATTCTAAAAATTTTGCACCGTTCCATAATATTACCAATGTAATAAGTTTATGAAGTGAGACCAAGGACATGAGTAATTTTTTGTTTTGCCATTGAACTAAAGACTATTCTACTCTACACTCATGGGCATTTCCTTACAAAGTTATTCAGCTGCTCAAAGACTAGGATCCCAGTATAATATACTAAAAATTATTAGTTCTTCTCTCTCTTTTTACCTTTAAATTATCCGGTTCATTTTTGAACAGAACAATCAGGTGCATTAATAAGCTCGATATTTTACATTTTATAAGACTGTAAAGGAAATGGATAAAATTGTCACTTCAATAATGTTCCACAAACATTAAAAAGCTACCAATCACAATAAAAAATGATATTTTATTCTGAAGTTCTTAAAGTGCAGTAGAGAGTATACCATATGACCATAATATCCAAATTTAAATTCTGTAATGTGTGGGCCATGTGCAAAAGTGCATGGACTCAAGATAGAGGGGGGGAAATGTGTTCGCCTTATTGGCAGTGGTAAATTTGTTAGTGGCAGGAAAGGTAGAGTACCTATCATATGTTAAAATTCATATTGTTTTAAATTGCTGTGGTCGTACTGTCCGAAAGCCCTGACCATCCGACTCGTCCGAGGACTTAGAGCAGCTGGGTGGATGGCCGGTGGTCGTACTGTCCCGAAAGCCCAGACCATCCGGCTCGTCCTAGGACTTAGAGCAGCATAGCGAATGGTCGGGGTGGTCGTACGGTGGTCGTACTGTCCGTAAAAACTCAAGAAATTTGTATGCCGTGGAAAAAACATATGAGCTACATCATTTCCCAAGGCATCCACAGATAAAATTTCACCACATGAACTGCGCGATACCTCATGGTGAACGTACAAACAGCTGGAAAGCACTCGTAAAAATACAAAACCGTGTGTGGACAAAAATAGCCTTGATGCTCCTATATACTAGAACACATAAAGCCTGAAATAAATAACTATCCTAGTCTGGAATGTTTGAGAAATGCATTCACGGCGCGGTGTACCACAAAATGTAAATGAATGTTCACCCTGTCATACGGTCTAAAGTCCCCCAACAGAAGTGCCATAAATACAATTAGGTCCGACTAGTATTTAAACCTGTCAAAAACAGAAAATCTTTCTTAAAAAATGTCTCTCACCTATTTGTTCAATATATTTTATGTTTCTTAACAATGTATGACAGCATCGAAAATAGTCGTCTTAATAGAAGATTGGTACAGTTAGGTTCTTTCCCGTGGTCGATACTATAAAAATGTTGTTTTATCTTCTAGTTCACCTGTAGATTTCTGGGTGGTCTGAAAAGACTTTTGGATCTCCTATCCATTTGGACCGCCCCCGGGAGGTGAAATTGAAAATTCGACCCAGTTAGGTTCTGTTCCTTAGGTGATACTATAAATGTGCAAATATATATCCTGCTATGTCAACGGGGGCTTCTGAAGTGCTTGGAAAATCTTTTCGAAAAAACATATTTCTCCGCTCCCGTGGAAGAGAATAGAAAATTCGACTCCATTAGGTTCTGTCCCTTGGTTAATACTCCACGACCCAAACCACATGACTCTTAGTGTTTGAAGAACAGAATATGTGGGCGGGAAAGAACCCCTCAACACAAAGAGGACCCAGCTGGCCACCCGGCAGGCCACCCTTATTTAAAGGACTAATGGAAGTCCAAGATAGAAAACAGAATAGAACACTTTGACATTCAGAAACAAAAATGGAGTGTTTATATATATCCAACACCAGAAAGATAAAAACATAAGCCTAAACGGTATTCCTAGGTTAATGCTGTAAGTATGCAAAGATTCAGTCTTCTTGATGAACGGGGGGCTTCTGGTAGGCCCGGAAAGGCTTTTTAAAATCATTTCATTTTTTCAAAAGCATTTCATTTTTTCCGCCTCCAGGAGGAGAAAATCAAAAATTCTGTTCCGTTAGGTTTTCTCCCATGGTCAATAATTATAAATATACAAAGATTCAGCTTCCTGAATGACTGGGAGATATGTTGGAGGACCTAGAAAGATACACACACGTTAGGCAATTATTATATAGATATATCTGACGCTGTCGTTGCTTTCAATGATGGGAATATCAGAAGAGAAGAAGTTATGAGGTGCCGCGGAATGAAGCCAGATGTTGTCTGCGTAGAGTCACTGAGACAATTGGATACAGAACAGATAAATCATTTAATAAATTGTTTAATCGAACCCGACAATATGAAAAGGCGGCATAAAGGCAGAAGTTACGCAAAAGTATAGCGATAGCATGCTTGGAGGGGAGAGAACTGTGAAATAATGTGTATTATGACTCCAAAAGCTGCAATAAAAATACTCATTTCTGAATAAAACCAAGTTTTTGTATATTTCTTCCACTATTTCGACGACTAACAAAATTATTAAATGCATCAATTCACTATCATAGATAATTTTACTGCTGAACTAACATTGGGCTTTTGGACTGAAATCAATATCACAGAATTTAATACTGATTTTTTTTCATACATAAGTTCTCTGGAAAATTTAACGTTATTATTAACGTTTTTAAATTTATTATTAAGATATTTAATTTATTTAAGTTCAGTATCAGTCTATTATATAATTTATCATTTGGTATTCGGCGACAACAATAAACAATTTAAAACATTGCCACCACAAAATAATCATTAAATATAACACTTTTATACTTTCTCAAGAATATTTAATAATGATATATAAAGGAAACGTGTTGTTATGGAGTCAAAATTCCGACTCATGAATTTTGATGGATTTGCAGGTTTGGGGCATCGATTTATATTTATAAACAACCATTTTTTCAATAATGCCTATGTCCAAATGAGTGTCTCTCTGTCTGTGGACTCGATATTTATGGAACAGATTGAGAATGAAATCTGGTACGATTATTTCAACCGATAAACGTCATCAGACAATTTATTTTCAAGGGCAATGGTTTTAAAGGAAGATTATCAATTTTTAGAACATTATTTTTGAGAATCTAAAAAAGTTATAAATATCTATATTTCTATTAAAATGTACTGAAGAAATAGTTTAATATATAATTTTATTTAAAAGCAAATAATATCAGTTACAGGACACTAACATACGGCGTTATCAGGATATTACATAATTTTATCTATAACTAAAAAATGTACTCGCAGTTGCCCGAGAGTTAAAGCAGGAATAAATTGAATTTATTAATTTAAAAAATAGCAAAATAAATAAATTTTATCCATATAAATAACAGTGAAAGTTGCATACAATTTGTATACACTGGCGCAATGGGAGTGATACAACCCCTCCCCCTTCTCCACACACACACCACCACCAAATCAAAAATTACCCTTCTCTTCCTACGAACACAATTTAAAATGGCTTCGATAGCACACGACTACACGTTCAGCATTTTCCGTAGCCATAGTATCCTGTAAACAAAATAAATAAATAAATAAATAAAAGATTCAAAACGAAATCTTTCCTCTGGAGCAGTGTTATTCAACCTGTGTTCCGCGGAACCCTAGGGTTCCACTCAAACGCTTTAGGGGTTCCGCGAGTCGATACTACAATTCGAATGTTAATCTGCGTTCACAACTATAGAGGGCGCTACGCCGCACCGTTCTCTGGGACTTCTTACAAAGGCAAGCGGTAGTTCTTACAAAGGCAAGCGGTAGTAAGTTAATTATTTTATAATAAATTGTGTTTTGTTTGAACTTAACTTAAAATCCTTCAGAAATATAATGCAGAATTGGCTTAAAACTGCGAAATTGGAATCAAAATCCAAAGAACAAGCTTCTTGCTGTCTTGAAAATTCCACTAGTCTTCTGCCAACATTGGATCCGGCGGATAATATTGAAGAAGAAAATAAATCCGAATCAACAAGCCGAAAAAAACGAAAGTATGATGAAGATTATTTGAATTTTGGATTTACTTGGATTGGTGATAAAAATGAGCCAAATGGTTTTTGTGTAGTATGTGAGCAAGTAGTGAACAACAGCAGTTTAAATCCTGCAAAGTTAAAGCATCATTTGGAAACTAAACATCCAACTTTAAAAGGTAAAAGCGAATATTTTAAAAGAAAATGTATTGAACTAAAGCAGAAAAAGAATGCTTTTGAAAGGTATGTTTGTGATGATAATAAAAATGTACTAAAAGCATCTTATTTAGTTAGTTTGAGCGTAGCTAAACAAGGCGAAGCTCATACGATGGCGGAAAAATTAATTAAGCCTTGCACAAAAGATTTAATCACATGCATGTTTGGTGAAAAATTTGCAAGCAAAATTGACCTCGTCCCATTGTCTGATACGACGATTTCACGACGAATTAAAGATATGTCAGATTACTGCGAAACGGAACTAGTAAATCGTTTGAAAAATGCTAAAGATGGGTTTACTTTGCAAATGGACGAATCTACAGATGTGGCTGGATTAGCAATTTTGTTAGTTTTCGTGAGACACATACACGAATCCGATTTTAAGGAAGATATGCTTTTTTGCAAACCTCTGCCAACTCAAACAACAGATGAAGAAATATTTAATTTACTTAATGCTTACTTTGAAAAACATTCAATTTCTTGGAATTTATGCCATCATATATGCACTGATGGAGCAAAGGCTATGGTTGGTGTTATAAAGGGCGTAATAGCACGAATAACGAAGTAGTTCCAGACATCAACGCTAGCCATTGCTGTCTTCATCGTCATGTTCTTGCTCTTAAACGTATACCAAAAGCATTGCACGAAGTTCTCAATGAGGCCGTTAAGATGGTTAATTTCATTAAATCTAGACCCCTAAATGCCAGGGTATTTGCCCTATTGTGCGAAGATCTGGGAAGTTTACATAAAAATCTCCTTCTTCATACTGAAGTAAGATGGTTATCAAGGGGAAATGTTCTAACCAGACTCTGGGAATTGCATGATGAAATTCGATTATTTTTATCTGAACGTGAATTTGCTGGAAAGCTTAATGACACTACTTGGCTTCAAAATCCAGCCTACCTTGCAGATATATTTTCGTACCTGAACGAAGTTAATCTTTCACTTCAAGGACCAAATAGTACAATTTTTAAGGTCAATAGCAAAGTAAACTCGATAAAATCGAAACTCAAGCTTTGGGAGGAATGTATCACCAAAAATAATACAGAATGTTTTGTTAATTTAAATGATTTCTTGGAAACCAATAATGTCGCATTCGAGCAGAATTTAAGAAATAATATTTTGGAACATTTAACTGGATTACAAAAGACATTTTTGGAATATTTTCCCCCTACTTGCAATAATTTAAGTTGGGTCGAAAATCCATTTAATGAGTGTAGCGATGTAGGTACCTTACCAATTAAAGAAAGAGAGCAACTTATAGATATATGTACCGACACCACATTAAAATCTACATTTGGACAGGATGGCACTGGCCCATTTTGGATAAAATTAATGGAAGAATATCCGGAAATTTCCAAACGCGCAGTAAAAGAATTGATGCCTTTCGTAACAACTTACCTGTGTGAGACATCCTTTTCCACGTACGTCGCTACAAAACCAAGTATAGAAATCGACTCAATGCCGAAAACGATATGAGTCTTCAATTATCACAGATCTATCCGGATATCGATAAATTGTGCAGTAATAAACAAGCACAACAAAGTCATTAATTTTTTTAAAATATTTTTTAAATTTTTGTTTTTGTTTTGTTTTTCTTTGTTTTCAATTTCATATGACATATGTATGTTTAATACAAATACTTTATATGGAATATTCATCTTTTTGTTTGAATTAATGCAAATTTATATCTTATATAAAGTTTTTATAACAAAGGCAGGGACGCACCTTGTTCATAACATGTAATACGTAATATGACACATCCCCCCTAAAATCAAATCTGGATGTGCTACTGAACGAAGGGTTCCGTAAAAAAAATATCTCAAAAAAGGGTTCTGCGGGATGACAAAGGTTGAAGAACACTGCTCTAGAGGAAAAATCTTCAAGCGCATGCGCAGTCTCTTACAACCGATCGTAGATGTAAGAAAAATGATATGAGTATCAGATAACCTAAAAATTCCAAACTTCGATGTACCTTCCAAATGTAAATAAATATGAAGGAATTATTCTACGGATTCGGGTCAAACATCGTTGAAGAGAACTGTCTTCAATTTTTCCAATGATGTCAACATAGAAACTCTGTGATAATATTTTCGGTTATTAAAGACCCGATTTGTGTGAAAATCGTGTTAAAGATAAAATAACTAAAAAACTTATTCGAATTTTTAAAAAAATCTCGTTGACGTACGCCGTCTCGGGTTCTGACGTACCTAGCCGTGTAACGCTTAGATGTCTCATTAGAGACCTCACAGATACACCTACATACACACAGAAACACAAACACTTTCCTTCAATATGCAAGATAGAAATATTATAAAAAAATAAATATTTTCAAGATTATTAAATAAGTAACTTATGCAAAAGTACTTTTAACATGAAACAAATAAACACAATTGTATAATAATCATCACCAGTCGTTCTCGATATATTATTATTTTTACTTTTTATACAAAGAGTGCTATATCTCTCGAAATAATTCAGCAAATTGCGTGAAATTTGGCATAATTATTTTAATAACAACAAAAACCCTATTGATTTTCAGCGAGCTCGAGTTATAAGAAAGTTCTAATTCGCCCTATTATTTCCACACAAGATAGAAATTGGTAAATCTATAAGAAAAATCCTGTGTTGGAGACATTATACTTTTCCTTTAATAGATTTAAGGATTTTCAACATGCGATAGTAGTATATACGAATTTAAACACCGAGGAATTTATCACTTTTACATTGAGTTAAGTTTACATCCATGTTTAAGAAAAAAAAAATTGTAATCGAATAAAATCTAAGTTATTTAAGAAAAGTAAATTTAAGTATAAAAAATGTTTATATTTTTAGTATAACAAGTTTCCTGCTTTAAAATAAAGCTTGAAAACTCCTAAGATGTAATTTCAATTATTAATTTAATTTGGGTTTAATGCCAAATTACGCATTATTTTTTCATGTACGTGATCATTACTAAAATAATTTATGATATTAATTCTAAATATTCTGAAATGACAAATAATGTTAAATATATAGAAATATGTAAACACTTCTGCGACCATATAAACACCTCCAATAAAAAATTTCACATTCATTTTTGTCAGCCAATGTCGAGGTTTCGGAACGATAGAAAACATAATAAAAAGAGATTCAAAAATTCTATTTTAGATTCATTCGCTAAATTCACTTAGTAACATACAGTTTTAGGATAAATCGCGATGTAGTTTTCACTGAAAAATAAACTGTAAATATAATTTATTCTTTAAAAGATTAAAAGAGATTGTTCATAAAAAATAAACTTCAAAAGTTAACGTAAAAGAAATCAATTAGAGAAAAAATGCTCTTGCACTTTTAATGTTTCATCGCGGATTAATCATCCAACTCAAACAATGTCTTTAAACTACATCTTTAGTTAAAACAAGATTATCTTTAATTCATGAGTGTTTTGAACTTTAGAAGATAACTTTTAAAATAATAATGTCCATTAATATAATAGCATATAAAAATAATGTGCATCTTATAAATTCAATATTTCTCTATAATTTAATTATAATAATACATTTTGTTATATATTTTTACAAGTTTTTGTATACAGGGTTACTAGTTACCAATACACCAATAACTTTGTATGTAAAAGTTCATGAATGTAAACGTAAGGTCTAGCTATAGTAAAGTGACAATGTCCGATCGTATAAAAATGATTGTAGAGCCATCAATAATTGCACTATAAAAATGATTACAGAAATGATCAATGACACTGGACATCTAAGCAAGCGGTTTCTCTTTACTAAGTACCTTTGTGCATATATCTTCATGCGTTACACGAAATATTTTATTTTTGAGAAAATAACGATATCGTTCGCGTAAAATGCTCTACACCTTGTACAGTTCATCCTTTTGAGAGAAATATAGTGAATGCGTATTCAACAAAACGACCGGCTATAAAACAGTATATATTAAGTGTTTTTTTTATTTTCTTTATAACTATGAGTCATTCATTAAAACTAGAACATTTCGGGAGTTAAAAAACATGAAAAGCGGGTAATAAGAAAATTTCTGATTTGTATTTGTTGGACAAATGTGTCAATACAGCAATCAGTGAATAATACAGCAATACCCCGATTAGAGCGAGTTCGATTAGCAGGAAATTAGATTTATCGCGGTTTATAATTAGCAACCAAACTTCGATTTGCGCGATATTTATCTAAGGAGTAGGTCATGATAAAAATTTTGTAATTTCTTCACACATTTCCATTTACTGTATAATTTTTCTGTCGACTAACAGCCTATTAGAACTTCAGATTTGAAAGACCAATCACGAGACTGGCCTCACAAATCGGCGATTCTGTAAAATTAATTTTTAGATCAGATTTCTTTTTAAATTGATTCCCAAAAGGTTGTGCCCAGCGGCAGGTTTTCAGCACGTACTGGAAGTGATTGCCTAGACCTGTGTGGTCAAAGACGATAATTCCAAGAGCAGCAAAGAACACGAGTACGTTGGGTGTCCTATACATCCAGTTTGGAGATAATTTAAGGTATTTATTGTAGGTTTCGCATGGCTTTCATGAATACGAAAGTTCAAGGTAGTCATTGCCACTGGTACGTAAATTGTATTATCTGTATAATTTCGTGTATGTGTGATAAGTACCGCTAATACTGTTAAGTTTGTTATGTCTGCCAAAAAGTAGTGTTTTTGAGTTAATAAATATGTTTTGACTTTTAAAATTGTTCGTCATACGATCCTAACGTATGCTGAACATGCCCGAGTGCTGAACATGTCCAAGTGCTGAACATACCAGAGTGCTGAACAGCCCAAATATGCTGCATGTTCAGCATACGTTTAGCTGAACATGCCCGAGTGCTGAACAGCCCAAACATGCTGCATGTTCAGCATACGTTTGGCTGAACATGCCCGAGTGCTGAACAGCCCAAACATGCTGCATGTTCAGCATACGTTTGGCTGAACATGCCCGTGTGCTGAACAGCCCAAACATGCTGCATGTTCAGCATACGTTTGACTGAACATGCCCGAGTGCTGAACAGCCCAAACATGCTGCATGTTCAGCATACGTTTGGCTGAACATGCCCGAGTGCTGAACAGCCCAAACATGCTGCATGTTCAGCATACGTTTGACTGAACATGCCCGAGACGTTAAAAATCGAAAACAATCTACTGTCTTGCCCAAATTGTTGTCAAAGGTCATTTTCAGCTCCTTTTTGAAAAATATTTCCTTTTGATTAGTTGTAGTAAGCTCCACTCCATTTTAATGTATGAATCCATGTTTATTTATTTATACAGTGCTGAGATCTGTAACTTTGATCGTGTTCAGGTTTTGAGTTATGCTTGGCGACTCGTTCTCGATCCCATGCGCGTTAAGCCTTTAAAATCCTACCTCTGATGAAACTTTTAAATTTTAAAATTATTTTATGTATACATGCCATTCATAATATAGATTTTTATCCCCTTTAATTTTGCAGTATAATTTCCTTTAATTTAATTTTTTGCTCATGGTTTATGTTGATGCCTTATCATATTTGTTATATGCAAATTTTGACTGCCGATATGGATAATATTTAAGCATGTTAGTACGATTTCACTTGACGCCACTGAGGAAGGGTGTGTTGACGCCCCAAAACACTCTGACTTTTTAAAAACTATTTGTACGTCAATAGGATGTCTATTAAATGACTTTTTAGAATCAAATGTTTCGTCTTTAATTTAATTATATTATTTAAAATATTGACGTGTTACCACTCTATGTATATATTACATTGATTTAAACCTATCACTTAGCAATTACTACAGAAAAGAAAAATCCAAGCAGAATGCACCATGACATTCTAATTCGGCAAAAAAAAAACGTGATATTCATGCCGATACAGTGGAATACCGCTAGGCCTAAGATGGAGGTCATTTTAGAATAGATTCTTCGTCAAGACTAAGTATCCATCCCAATTAACCTAGATATATGCTTGTTTCTAAATATGGATACAGTTAATAACTATGCACTGCATACATATACTCAGTATACAAGCATAAAATGATTGAGAAATTATAAAAATCAAATAATTACCGAAGAAAAAAAACCATGTGCTTCTAAACACAAAGTGCTGTTGCTAAAAATGCAAATCAACTGTTGACACTCATAATATAAATATCATAATGTTGCCAATAAGGAGAAAAAGTAGGAAATACTATTTGAAATACAACTAGTATGCAGTAATGATTATATAAAAGTCAAACAAGAAGTGAATTATAATAACATTATGTAAAAAATAAGAGAAAGTTAGAAGTTTATAGATTTCAAAACATTTTCAAATTTCGGTACATGTAATTTCATTAAACTTTGAATGTAGATAGCATTTCCAGCACTGTTAATGTGCTGTAGTGTTCTGTGATACATATTTATATTTATACGCCACGCCACTCTGAAATTACGAGTTTAATATCCGTTCACATTAAATATTTTGAAATGTGGAGTACCTTACTGTAATGTAAGTTATTAATACTTTCAAGGAAATACTAAAGTGTTTTGTTAATTTCAATAAACTTTTCCTTCAAATATTAATTATTATCCTCTGTTTTTATTCTACTTCTACTGTAATTTAAATTGCCATAAAAACGTATTTAAAATATTGGTCGGGTTTTTTTTTTCTAGATCTTGGGATGCTTTAGGCTATCTCATATTGATTATTGTATCCGACTTTACTTAGCGTGGTGTTTTCGCACAACCAATTAATCGTGCTAATCGAGGGATTGCTGCATAAAAAAATTTGTGTGAAATTGCCAAAACGTATTTTAACTGATATTTCGGGGCTCCGTAAATAAATGGGTGTTGTTTTGCAAAGTATTTTTTATATTTTTTCTGATATCTGCATTCTGATCAATAGTCTGTTTTACACAATAAATAATATATGGTGTCAGCCACAAAACTACAAATCAAACTATTTTTTCAGCGTTCACACAACTATCGTTTCACTTGCGGTACAGTTAAGCGTAAAATATTGCGCACATATTCAAATCATTCTGATTTAGGAGTTCAGTATTTTGAAGCGATGTCACCCTGTATAAACAATATATTTCTTGATAAATCCAAAAATTGATGCATTTATTCAAATCGTTGTGATTTAAAACTCTAGTACTTTAAGATAAAAGAGGGCTAAATAAAAAAGATTAACTTGTAAATCAAAATGTCAGTCGATAAAAAATAGTCTAGTGCGAAAAGTTTGTATGTTACATTTGATTTTCTGTAAGCATGAAAGGGAATTTCTTTGACATTATAAATAAATCATTATCATTAAATTATACTTAAATATGAGAAACTTAATTTTTACTTTCTCGTGCGTAGTATTGAGAAAGTATTGTTTTCACGAGAATTTTCAATTTCAAGATTTATGAATATGATATATTTCAATTATGATATATTTCAAGAAATGTATTTTAAGGTCTTAATAAATTTTGACTATTTATAGAGTTATGTCCGTCTGTCTGTCTGTATGTCTGTAGTTGATTCCTTGTGTACACGATAGCGGCCATAAATATTAGTGAATTTTCTCGTGAACTTTATATTCCGCTTTGTAAAAGATAGTCGCGATAGATTTTTGTTCCTGACGTCATTAGCCCCCTCAAGGGAAAGTTACCCCCCCCCCTCCTCATTTATAGTTTCAATCATTGTTGTAAAAAACAGCCGCTATACAATGTTTTTTTTTTTGTTCGCGACGCCATTATCCCCCCTTTGGGGGTGGGGTGGGGAGCACCATCGTCAGGTATGGTATCAATCGAAAAAGTTTTTCAAATTCTTTAAAGTGAAAGGTAACACACTATAATTGTAGTCATTTGGGTCCACGATACCGATTTTTCAAAAATTTTCTTGTAAAATTTGAAAAAGAAAAGCTACTAAAAAGAGATTTTGGTATGAAAAAGTAAAGTTGAGCCCCACTCAAGTTAATTTTTAAATAAACACATTAGCTTGAATCATTTTGCCAGTGCGCATCATTACTGCAAGCATACTTTTGTGCATTTTGCTAATTTCACATAATTAGGTTAGATAAAGCTCTTTTTCACGCAAATAGATTTGTTATGCATTTTCGACGAACCATAATACCGAATCTTGCTTATAAGGATAGGCAAAATTGTGCTTAGGGGTCTGCAATTTACTTTTCCCTATCTCTACAGGAAACTGAACTTTGCTGTCGGACTAACTGCATTTAAATACTTGTGTGTTGCAATTTCTTATTGCTAATCGTTTCTTTGTGCAAATATTTAGAAATCGTCCACGTCATTTTGAATCATCCCATATAAGTTGTTGTTTAACAGTCAGTGACATCATTTAGCATACGCAACTCACTCTTGAAATATTGCATTCTTTGGATTTAAAACTGGAAAAATAATAAAATTAATTATATTGACTTTTATTAAATTAGTAAACATATAGCATACACTTTTAATCTGAAATGAGTTAATATATTTTGTAGTCATAACGAGTCATTCGCGAGATGCTAGGAATTTTACTTTTACACCGAAATCGTGATATCTCTCAAAAGAATCAAAGGATTTCCATAAAATTTCGTATATAATTTTAATAAGTACGAAACATGATCCTGTAAACCGGATTTTTAGGGTTATGAAGTTATAAAGCTCCAATTTTTATTTCGTTTCCTCCCAGTATCAAAATATGTTAATATGTAAGAAAAATCATATGATGTTAACATCACATTGTTTTCAATAGTTTATAGAATGTAAATTGTATTAAAAATATTCATTCTTTAATTCAAAAGTTCAAACTTTTACCTCATCGTATTTGATTTCGATAATTCATGTTAGACACCCTAAGTCTCATTGGGTTTTCTTTTTTCTAAATAATTCGATTAACCCCCACCCACACACCCCTCTGAACTTTTCTCAATTTTTCCTTTAAAAAAGAGGATAATATTATCTAAATTCTACAGTAATTTTAAAAACTAATGACAGAAAAATACCAATAAAATATAGTTGGTCAATTTATTCTCACTTGAAGGACATATAACACTGACATTGACACGCTCTTCAGATTTCAAGATTTTAAATGCAGACCTCGTCCTTCATCGGACTATTGCAGAAACTATATTTCTTAAATCAGAGACCTTAGAGTGTTGTCTGAATGTACACAAAGAAAAAAAATATACACTTATACTAGGAATTTTCAGGTTGTACCCCTGGTTAACTGGATAATTTGTACCCCTGGTTAACTGGATGCAAAAATCTGAACAAATTATTTTGCTGACCTTGCTTGCTGTTTGCTTACTTGGAGCTCGGGAAGATTTATCTTTTATAATTTAAAACTTTCCCAATTTTAATTATGGCATTGAAAATGCTTAGAATTTGAAGTTTATTCACTGTTGGAATGTAATTTAACTTTTCACGGAATATGTTCAAAGTTTTGGAATTTTCGACGAATGCTGGGTGAATTTCGTTATTTTTTTTCCGACACAAAAGCCCTGCTCTAGTTACAATGAATAGCACAATAGTAGTAACATTATATATTACCATTATTATTATCGCCGTTAAAACTGAGTCGTGAGTATTGCAGTGCGATTGACAACGCGGGGAGAGAGGAGTAAAACGCATTTCCGCATGATTTGCTTTCTGGATCAGTATTCGCCAATGGTATTAATGTGTGAGAAATCCCAGTGGAGATTCCCACGTCAGATATATAATTAACATAATATATTTAATTTGATTGGATCTGCATCACTCGGGCGTCAGTATAAAGTTATACCGACAGAGGGATATAAACCAATGACCTCTGAATCTTTGAACCAAAACTAAGCTAGCTATATAAACTAAGAAGTACCACATAATTTTTAGTTAAAATCATTTTTATAGGCGTATCGTATTTCGTACGAAATTCATACATCTGTCAGTTTCGTAAAAATATTACAACTCGTAAATATAGGATTAGTAAAAATGATCCTCCTACTATAAAATTGTTGTATACATTCAGCTTATCTTACGTAAAACTCTCACTCAATGGTAAAAATGATTAGTAAAAATTATTGTTCCACTCTAAAATTGAAATGCAATATTGCAACTCGAGAAAATAGGATTGGTGAAAACGACTTTTCTACTCTAACATTGTATACATTTGGGTCATCTCATCTTACGTAAAACTCTCACTCAATAGTAAAAATTATTTTGCCCAAAATTAGTAAACTAATTAGTCAAAATTATTGTTCCACTCTATATAATTGAATATACATTCAGTATATATATATATATATATATATACATACAGTATATATCAGCCTACGTAAAAACCTTACTTATTGGTAAAAACGATGAGTAAAAATGATTAGTAAAAAAGGATTGGTACAAATATTTGTTTTATCTAAAATCGTAGCATATATTCAGGTCATTCATTCTAAAGCTCTGACTCATTCTCATTGCTGTTCTGAGAACGAAAAATATTTTACAAACTTTGTTTGAAATGTAGGAGAAAAAATATAAATTAAGGAAACCAAAATGAGATAAGCGTTATCTTAAAAAAACTCTCAAAATTTGTCAACAACACATTTGTTTGTTTATTAAGTATTTTCTCTCATATAAGTTTCCTAGAGTTTGGCATGATAATAGTCATAAAAACGTCTCCAACATTATATATTTGCTACTAAGAACAAATGTATCTGTTGAAGGAGTAAAAGCGGACCAAGTAGCAAAGAATGCGACTCAGCAAATACAGGTATTCTCTTATAAAATGACAGCTTGTGTTTAAAAATGCGAGCAATGTTCTGAAATAAGCTATTGGAAGATAAAGCAGTGAAGCGAACAAATTCAGAAGAAAAATTTTATTTAGTAGAAATCCAAAAAGAAAATGTAACATAAAACTGCCTGTAATGCCAGAAATGTAAAGTAATAAATATTTGGAAGGATTAAAAATTAATGGAACCAGGAATGCGGGCGGATTATCCCCACGCTAAGCAGATGGGCGATAATATACAGGTGGCCCCATATCTTACATACCACGCCCATGTTTACATACCACACTAAGCCGTTTGGCGGCAACCGAGACGGCGACGCCATGTCTACGGATTAGCTCTCAGCTCTACATTTCAGCACGTGGACCGCCGACCGAAAAAGGGATATAAGTGAGAGTTGCTCGAAGTGGGAGTCAGAATTGGTCAAGGCAGGCTGTTGGAGTTAGACTAGTCAAGAAGAAGCGACGGTAGCAGAGTTAAGAGTTGTGTGTGCGTCTCTGATATAGGAATTCGAAGGAGAGCTCATGTTCATCTGGTATTGCAAGTGTAAAGTGTGACAAAGCATCGGTGTTACCCAAGTTATATGAAAGAAGATCAGGTACCGTACAATTAAACTATATGAGGATAACCTCTTTGTCTAAATTTGTGTTTTTAAGGGAAAGCTAATTAATGCATCCCACCACGTGCTCCAACCAAATATCAATTCATCTGGCATTACACCCCCCGAACTACCATTGAGATGTATTCCACTATTGTGATATTTATTTAATTTGTAAAACTAAAGAGTGTAAATTGAGTATGTGATAAATAAATGTTTGTTCCTTTACTATTAACCTTAATTTTTAGTTTGTTAACTTAGTATCCCGTTAAGCACAGAAATAGGTGGGTTTTGCGGCCACCAACGCAATGTACACAGCAGTAAGTTTTAGAACAGATTACATGTATAATTAATATACTAATAAATAATTAATTTAATGTAAAATGCATTTTTTGACAATATTAATTTTAATCAACAAAATTAATAATCGGCACATTATGCATTTTACATTAAATTAATTATTTATCATGTAATTTATGGTACATTATGTCAATTATGAATAATGGACTAACTTGACAGGGAACTATCAAGAAACTACAAAGAACTATCAAAGCTATGAGTTGTACGAGGTTAAAAAGTGGAACTCAGCCTTTCTCACGATGGATGAACTTATGTGTTTGCGAGGAACCATTGTGAACTTAATTTCTTACCACTGGGGTGAAACTGTGGGAGAGTAACTTTTGGACTTTTTTTTCGCGGGGGGGTGAGAATGTAATGCCAGAAATGTAAAGTAATAAATATTTGGAAGGATTAAAAATTAATGGAACCAGGAATGCGGGCGGATTATCCCCACGCTAAGCAGATGGGCGATAATATACAGGTGGCCCCATATCTTACATACCACGCCCATGTTTACATACCACACTAAGCCGTTTGGCGGCAACCGAGACGGCGACGCCATGTCTACGGATTAGCTCTCAGCTCTACATTTCAGCACGTGGACCGCCGACCGAAAAAGGGATATAAGTGAGAGTTGCTCGAAGTGGGAGTCAGAATTGGTCAAGGCAGGCTGTTGGAGTTAGACTAGTCAAGAAGAAGCGACGGTAGCAGAGTTAAGAGTTGTGTGTGCGTCTCTGATATAGGAATTCGAAGGAGAGCTCATGTTCATCTGGTATTGCAAGTGTAAAGTGTGACAAAGCATCGGTGTTACCCAAGTTATATGAAAGAAGATCAGGTACCGTACAATTAAACTATATGAGGATAACCTCTTTGTCTAAATTTGTGTTTTTAATGGAAAGCTAATTAATGCATCCCACCACGTGCTCCAACCAAATATCAATTCATCTGGCATTACACCCCCCGAACTACCATTGAGATGTATTCCACTATTGTGATATTTATTTAATTTGTAAAACTAAAGAGTGTAAATTGAGTATGTGATAAATAAATGTTTGTTCCTTTACTATTAACCTTAATTTTTAGTTTGTTAACTTAGTATCCCGTTAAGCACAGAAATAGGTGGGTTTTGCGGCCACCAACGCAATGTACACAGCAGTAAGTTTTAGAACAGATTACATGTATAATTAATATACTAATAAATAATTAATTTAATGTAAAATGCATTTTTTGACAATATTAATTTTAATCAACAAAATTAATAATCGGCACACTGCCAATAAATATTAAAATATTATGTGGGCAGCACGTGACTTTCCCTACATAATGCAACTTCTTTACTTCTTTCACAGAGAAAGAGCCGTTGGACATCCTTAAAATATATATTCCATGAACTTATCTCAGGGTTTTGACATATTCGAATGTTAGTACAATGTGCTGATTCCCTCATTTGCGTAATTCGTCCATTAATTAGACCATTTTAAAATCGCAGAAGATGATTATTAAAGAGGGTTTTACGTATTCAAGTACAAGATAAGATATTAAAATAAACCAGTAATGTCTTTCAGTAGAATAGAAAATGACGCACTTTATTAGAATAGTTGTGGTCAAGCAACGAAATATCGCCCTTCAAATTGCGGTTTTCAATATGGAGCTGAAACCTGAAAATTGCACATTTTAGAATATTAAATATCTCCATATGTAAAAATAGGAATTGTGCGAAAATTTATATGTAGACTAATTCGGGGTTTTGAATTTGTTTATGACGTCAAAATCGAGAGTTGTCATTGAAAATTTCAAAGTTTGTGCACGTTTCAATATGAAGACGTCCCCTTATGCAGATTTTTTGCACAAGAATTTTTAGAGGACTTTATTCCAAACCAAATGGTATCTCTAATTTTGCTGTACGGTGAACGATGCTCGAATAACAAGGGATGGGACTTTTAATTTTTTATTTTTCCTCTTTTGTCTGTATATTTTAAATTTATTATTTCTTTCTTCTAAAGTCTCTTCTAAATTTAAGGTTTGAAATTCTTCTCATTTTGCTTTCCATGTGCACAATTTCTTTTTCCAAGAATTTGATTTGTCTCTCACAATAACTAATTTACCATTTGTGTCTATTTGGACGTACCTGTAAAGATCCTTTTATTTAAGTTGTTAAACTGGCTGTTATTTGGAGTATATTTTTCAAATGTTACCTTTAGCTAGACCTTTAATAAATGCTGGTCTGGCAGGACTGGAGACCTTTTTCCTGGGTATCTTCTAAAGGCTGAAGATATCCTCCTCATTCAATTTCTCCAAACCTCTAAGGTGAGTCGCACAGTCTGGGTTCTCAAGATTCCTTCAAATTCGTGAATACCAGAGTCCTATTAACTTTAAACGCGATCAATCGTTTGGAAGACCCACAGATATTTTGAATATTTTTTTAATTTATTTATTATTAGCGCTTTTATTTTGCACATATTGATTCAATTTAATATTTTTTGTAAATTTGTTTACAGACGGGACCAGGATGTTTTATTCTTCAGATCTGCCCGTGAAGATAATTTTGTGTAGCGAGAACAGAGGTTCATAAACTTCTTTTTTGGAGCATTAAATTAAATATTTTAATAGAATGTTTTAAATAACAATGTAATTTATTATACTATAGGAATTTGTACATGATTGTGAATTTTAAGTTTCTTTATATAATATACTCCGTACACAGAACGGGTATACTGCTAGTCGTTGACATATCTGTTAGTTTTACTATATAACGCTAAGAAATAGTTATATTATTTACAAAACGTTCCGGTACATTAAAACCTGACTCTGCGCAGATCTAAAACTTATATGCACATACTATATAGAATGCCAATTTCATTCTTTCGCTTCATTTCCGGGTTTGTATTCTATTGTTTTGCAACGTATTCAAGTATTTTTATTCATTTCTTCTATTCTTCCATTTTCATAATATCCATAATAACTGTTTCCATCATGTATTTGAATATAAGATCCCCCTTAGCATTGTCTACTCTGCAGATTTAAATACAGCAAATCCTATGCATGACTGAATAATTTTCTCACAACAAATCATAAAAGAATCGAAGACAAGTTTAGTAAAGTGATCACACTTTAGATTTGTATGAGATATAAAGATTAGACAAAATGGTTAACGGATTGTATTCGACAAATATTATTTCAAAATAGTTCGATTGCAATGCAATCGCTAATTTCTCTGAAACAAATCTGTAATATACTTTTCACATAATATAATCTCATCGTAAAACATCTGAAGTAGAGTAGCACATAACTTTCTCTACATAATTCAGTGCTCTGATGTGGAGTAGTAGATAACTTTCAAAGTAATAGTGCGTTTTAGAGTAATTAGTTTTATAGTATTTATTTGGAGTAATGCATTCTGATGTGGAGTAACACATAACTTTCTCTATATTCTTAGTATTTTATTCGTAGGATTAAAATAATTGTGTACAATATCCACTGCGCAATTGGGCTGAATTAATATCACGTAAATATAAATTTGTAACTATTTTGTTCAAACAAAATAGCTTATTCATAATCACGTGAAATATAAATTCCCATCAAAACTCAAATGGAACGCACTAGATTCACGAGCATGATGTTAACACATTTTAGACGAAAAGTTATTAAGAGCTTATCAGCGGGTACACTGAATCGGTTGGAAATAAAATAAATTATATTCATTTCGGGCTCTGGATTCTGAATGGGCTTACTCTATTGTTTCTGAAATAATCAAGGAGCTGCACACAATATATAAAGACGCTCGATACTGAATCTGAATCTTCTGCTTTGAATAAGTAATTGCACTGGAGACTAGCTGATCAGTTGGCTATAACAATCATTTTAACTGAAAGGTTATTGAATTCACAATGGTTTTGTTTTATTGTTTATGAAATAACCAAAGTTCTTCGCACCATATATGAAAAAGCTCTGAGCGGAATCTGAATCCTCTGCTTTGAGTAAGTAATTAAGCAGGAGGCAAGCTGATCAAATAGTTGTAATGATTTATTTTACAGAAAAGTTTTTGGCAGATTGTCAGTGGATAATACACCGAGAGTCAGAAATAAAACAAATCGTAGTTTTATTTTTAACTACGATTTATATTTGAAAGTATACATCGTAGAGTATACATTGTAAAGTATAAATCGTATATGTCTGACTACAATTTATAGTTTTAAAATATAAATCTTTATATTGTAAAGTTTCATATTTTAAAACTTATTAATTTTAAATCGATTCTACATGTGATACAAACTACAAGCAGAATAAATTAATGAAGAATAGAATTTATGTGATAGCATGTAAAATTAATTTAACACATAGAACAGTGACTAGGTGAAATTTTATAATATACTAGCTAGTTTCACCCGCGCTTCGCGCTTTTAAAACGATTAGTGGTCATCAAATGTGACACCTACTCACTTAATAGACGTTGTTGATAACTTTTTTGAATATCAAAAGTCCTTTTAGATTTTAGCATAAAAAAAATCTGATGTGGGCAGCACATGACTTTTCCTGCAGTCAGATTTATATTCACGTTCTCTTTATTTTAATTAAATTTAATTCACTTTTAAATCAATTTTCGTTCTCATTTGGTAACTGGACTTATTTTCAAAGGTGGCGCAGAGAAAATACATAAAAACTAAAATATCACTAGAACGGCTAGTCCCAGTGTAACGGGGTTGGTCTTATTCTTTTCTTCGTTAAAAATTACGTATTAAACATGCATTTAATGGATATATTTGAGCATACGTAGCTTGTTATTTTAGATTTTGGCGATTTTTGTGGGCCATTTTGCAAAAGAAGGCAGGTTATTTTTTTTTCAAATCATATAAAAATCTAATCAGCACCAGGGTGACCCACAAGTGACTTATCTACCGAATTTTGTGAAATTCGGTCCATTAGTTTTTCAGCTAGAGTGGATACAAACTTTTGCGGGCCATTTCGCAAAACAAAGCGGGTTCTTTTATCCCGAATCGTACCCAAAACTAATCAGCACCATATTCGCCTACAAGTGACTTATCTACCAAATTTTATGAAATTCGGTCCATTAGTTTTTTAGTTAAAGTGGATATAAAATTTTCACAGACAGACAGACACACAGACATATAGCCGGACACACACACAGACGTCACGCTAAAAATAATTTTTCGTATTCTAGAGGTCTCGAAACATGTAGATCCGTCGAAAATTCGAGTTGCGATTTTTGGCTTGATTACAATACTTTCCCTTTACATTACCATGCATTGCAGGGAAAGTAAAAGGCGCACATTTTATAATTATGTTAATATGTTAAAGGAGAAATATATTAAATCTTATTTCAAAGCGTGATAAAATGACTTATTTAATTTTTCCGATTGACAAAGGAGGAATATAAAATTGTGTTTTCATTATACCTGGCTTGTGAATATCTTGAATATCATTTTCCAGCGACAAAATTATTTAATTATTGTGAAACGATTTTTAACAATTCGGAAATTTATATCCCGTTATATTTGTAAAGTTATTCCTTTTTTGCAGTTTCAATTGTTGCCATCGAAAGGATATCAAATTGTGTATTTATTACTTTTGAGAGGAGTAGTGTAGTAGGAATAGTGTTTTTACTATTGAGTAGGAGTAGTTTCTTCAATCCCTTTGCATCGTCAGTCATAATTCGAATTTTCTAAATTTTCGAATTGTTTGTTGATCTGGAAGCTGAAACGGATCGAATAACACCGAAATTAAGATTCCAGCTAGTGTGGAAGCATAAAATAATTTCTATATTTTTTTAATATCCCTTCGCATCGTCCGGCTTAACTCAAAATTTTAAAATATTATATTTCTCTGTTAATCTCTGGAAGTTGAGACAGATCGAATGAAATCAAAACCAAAATTCCATCTAGAGTGGAAGTACTTGATTATTTAGGTAAAGTGAGTTTGAGTTTTCTTATTATCCTTTTGCATCGTCGCGCCTAATTCCAATTTTACGAAATATTAGATTTTTTAACACTTTCCAACATAGTTGAAAAGTGTTTATGACTTTGTCCATTCGGTCTATCTTTCTGTCTGTCCGTTCGCACGATACTGCCGTAAAAATGACTTTATCAAAATGACATTTTAGTATATTGTTGAGACGGTCTGTGGAACATATGGGAATGTAAATGAATCACCCAATTAGTTTTGGATTGAACTCGGGTTGAGAAAGTGAAATACATTGAGCTCTATGGGGCCTAATTTATTAAACATTTTTTAAGAGAAGTTAAAATTTACAAATTGCTTCGAAAATTTTAGAAAATATTCAAATTATCCCATAAAATATATAAAAAAATTTCAGCAAAATATGTTCGGTAGTTTTTTAAATAAAAATTAAAATAATAATTACACCCATATTATATGAAGAAATCACGTAACCCACTTCAAAATAAAATATGGAATCCTCCTTTTTTTCCCACCAACGCAATTACTTTAAATGATCATCAAACTTTGATTATTTATACAACGAAGCGTAATTTTAATGGATGCAGAATGTAAACAAGTGATTGTAAGATGAGTTGTATAAGAATTGCTGAATTTTTTTCACTCAAAATTATTTAGCTGTAGAGTCTGGAATAAAAGTGATATGAATGAAATGTTCATTGTTTTTATAGAGAGAGCCAGAAGATGTATATTTCGATGCCGTCATTTGAATAAAGTTCATATTTTTTTCGAAGTTTTAAGTTTTCAAATATAATAACTTATTGTAGTACTGTGATAATTTAAAATATATCAGCGCTGAATGTATCACATTTTAGAGATGTTTAAATAAAATTGCATTTCAGTTGGAAAATGTTTCATAATCAATGCTTTATGCATGATTGATCTTTCTTGTTTCCTTTGACTTAGAAGGTGAGACGGATCGATAAAAATCAAAATCGAGATTCTAGCTAGAATGGAATTACTCTATAATTAAGTAAAGTGGTTTTCTGTTTTTTTATTATTCCTTTGCATCGTCACCTCTAATTCGAATTTTCAAAATATTTGAATATTCCGTTAATCTGTAAGCTGAGAAGGATAGAATGAGACCAAATTTGAAACTCTGGCTCGAGTGAAAGTGCTTAATTGTTTTGAAAAGTGGTTTGGATTATCTCTTCGCATCGGCTCCCTCATCTGCCCTTTCTTGATGTTCTGAATTTCCATGGTATTGATGTTTTCCATAACTCTGTTTTTCGTAAACACACTTTTGCTAATTCTTATATTCCCGCTAATTCAAAAAATCTGATGTGGGCAGCACATGACTTTCCCTGCAGACTTATATCTACGTTCTCTTTATTTAAATTAAATTTAATTCACTTTTAATTCAATTTTCATTCTCATTTGATAACTGGACTTATTTTCAAAGGTGGCGTGGAGAAAAAAAAAAAAACTAATATATCTCGAGAATGGCTAGTCCTAGTGTAATGGGGTTGGTCTTATTCTTTTCTTTGTTAAAGATTACGTATTAAACAAGCATTTAATGGATATATTTGAGCATACGTAGCTTTTTAGTTTAGATTTTGACAATTTTTGAGGGGCCATTCTGCAAAAACAGGCAGGTTATTTTTATCTGAATCATACCAAAATCTAATCAGCACCAGGGTGACCTATACGTGACTCATCTACCGAATTTTGTGAAATTCGATCCATTAGTTTTTCAGCTAGAGTGGATACAAGCTTTTGCAGGCCATTTCGCAAAAAAGGCGGGTTCATTTATCCTGAATCGTACCCAAAACTAATCAGCACCAGACTCGCCCACAAGTGACTTACCTACAAAATTTTGTGAAATTCGGTGTATTAGTTTTTTAGTTAGAGTGGATACAAAATCTGCACAGACAGACAGACAGACAGACACACAGACACACACACAGACGTCACGCTAAAAATGGTTTTTTCGTATTCTAGAGGTCTTGAAATGTGTAGATCCGTCGAAAACTCGAGTTGCGATTTTCGACATGATTCCAATACTTTCCCTATACATTACCATGTATTGCAGGGAAAGTAAAAAGATTTCCCCCGCCTTTCCCCTGAAAATAGTCATAAATTTTATATTGGCAATACTAAACGTACTGATAGTATTAGATTTTCCGCACATGCCATGATATTATGAAATAATAAACTTTACACTGCTTTATCCCAAATTGTCATCAATGATAACTTTATCCCGGTTTTGATAAAACTTTTCTTATAACTAATTGCAATAATCAACGTAATATTTTACTTTTTGAAACATTTTTTATTTATATTTATCATGACTTCATTTGTAATTTCGACCCTGCTCAAAACCTCAGTTTCGAGTGGCGTCGCATTCTCAACTCCTTGAGTGACGTCACTTCCTTGTCTTAATTTTTAGGCATTTAATTTGTTATTGTTATATTTTATTTCTTCTGTGTTGATTTTATACTTAAATGTTTTCATTCCAATATTTTTCCTTGTGTAATCTAGCAATTCATATGCAGATTTTGTTCACGGATTTTGACTGGGTATAAAAGTCAATGTATCTTTATTTTTCCCCTGCAATTGCCTCCGATGGAGTTTGGACTTTTACTATGATTTTAACGTCTTTTGGTGTGATGATCAAATAATTTTTTATCATATAAAGTGTTTATCCTTTAAAAATTTTTAGGTTTATTTTTATCAAATCTGTATTCTAGTACCACTATTGACCCCATGTACTAAATTTCAAGTCTCTATCTCACTTAAAAGTGGATGTTTCTCATTTATTCGGCAAATCGAACATATTAGTGCGCAGTACCACTAAAAAAACAAATATTGTAACATTGTAATGCAATATAGAAACTTTACACGGGCATAATACGACCTAAATAAGCGCCTAAACACGTCTTAGCCAACTGCGTGATCGTGTAATATGCCTTGGGGGCGGGTCTGGACACATCAACCGCTACTATCTAATACGACTGCGTATGCCCTAAATACGCCTTTCGCCCTCTTAGCGAGCGTAATACGCTCTTAATAAGTTTTGGTACGCCCTAAAAAGCTCTTTAAATACGCCTTTCGACCTTTGCGCAAAATCGCCCAAAATGGTGCTTCAACATTTAATAACTAAAAAACTAATTGAAATATTAAAGGAAAACCCTTTATAACAAAATTATTTTAATTTGATCGCACCATTAAAATTACATAAAAACCATAGCATTTTCAGACGTTAAACGTCCATCATCAGTGGCAATGCGAAAATCGGAGGAGGATACGTGGACTGTCATACACAGTCAGAAACCGCGGACAAAATTTGCATATGAATAGTCATATTACCCAAGACAAAAAATGAATAAAAACATTCAGTTACAAACACAGCAGAAGTAAAATATAAATAACAGATATCAAAAATCAAAAAATAGCATTAAAAACAAAATTAACAGAACTAGATATCGAAAAATCCAGACAAAGGTTTAACTCGCCAGAAGTCGAGAATGAGACCCAGAGCGTCAAATTTTAACGTCTTAATGGTGTGATTAAATTAAAAGACTTTTATTATAAAAAGTTTTCCTTTAATATTTAATTTTTAGATGTGTCACCATCCTTGTCGAAACTAATTTGAATTTAAATAACATCTGGATGAGATGTTTCCTCTCGGGAACTAAGGTACCCCTATACCAAATTCCATAGCCGTACGACGTTTAGATTTTCCACTACAAGTAATACAGACAGATACACAGACAGACATCTTCCTTTATTATTATAGATACGCAACAAATCAATATCTATCTTATTCTATCACGACTAACTCTCATTCACAAACATATCCCTAGTTGAATACCATCTCATCCTTTCAATTTATTTCCAACTTTGCATTCAATGGTCTCATTATTGTTTCTGTAAGTAATCGAGGAACTTTGCACAATCCATCAAGGCTCTCGACACTGAATCTGAACCCTCTGCTTTGAGAACGTATAATTAAACAGGAGGCAAGCCGTTCAAGTGGTGGTAATAATTATTTGCATCCAAAGATTAACAGCAGATACATTCAGGGAGTATAGAATGGAAGTGAAGAGCATTGTACTTTTTTTTGTTATAGATCCATTCTTAAACAAATATATTAAGTGCATAAAATTAAAACAATGTATAGAAATATTATGAAATTATGTAAAAGTATAGGGATTGATATACTGAAAATTTTTGCTTGGGTTTTCAATATATAAAAGTAATTGACACTGAAGAATTATGTATTTACGTGAATGCATGCATAATTGTACGTTTTGAAAGATCTTCAATGACAATAATATTTAGATTTGTATAAACTTTGCATATTTTTAAATCACGACCCACTTCAGGACCTCTTCTAGTATTAAATAACGCAAGAAAAAATTATTAAATGAAAAGTGGGCTTTGAATTAGCTTTTTCCTTATTTCTTCAATCTATTAAAGTAATGCTTATTTTCAGATAAACGAATATGTTTGTATGAATTGAAAGTACAAAATTTTCATGCTGGATATGAAGTCATAATATGTATTGAATGAAAATAATGACCACATCGAAACATTTTCTTATCCTTATTCACGATTCGAAATATTTCCATTCTCCTTATAACAACAAGTAAAAATATTTGAGTCGTCATTAAATATTTTGGCATTTTAAAACATGTCAAGCATTATCTCAAAGCGTTACAAATCGGAAAAATCTGATGTGGGTAGCACATGACGTTCCCTGCAGACTTATATCCACTTACTCTTTACTTTACTTAAATTTAATTAACTTTTATTTCAATTTTTGTTCTCATTTGTAGACTGGACTTATTTTCAAAGGTGGCGTAGAGAAAATACGAAAAAACTAAAATATTTTGAGAACGGCTAGTCCTAGTGTAATGGGGTTGGTCTTATTCTTCTCTTCTTTGTTAAAAATTACGTATTAAACAAGCATTTAATGGATATACTTGAGTATACGTAGTTATTTATGTTAGATTTGGGCGAGTTTTGCGGGCCATTTTGCAAAAAAAGACAGGTTATTTTTTTCCGAATCGTACCAAAATCTAATCAACACCAGGGTGTCCCACAAGTGACTTATCTACCGAATTTTGTGAAATTCGGTCCATTAGTTTTTCAGCTAGAGTGGATACAAGCTTTTGAGGGCCATTTCGCAAAAAAAGGCGGGTTCTTTTATCCCGAATCGTACCCAAAACTAATCAGCACCAGATTCGCCCACAAGTGACTTACCTACCAAATTTTATCAAATTCGATTCATTAGTTTTTTGTTATAGTGGATACAAAATCTGCACAGACACACAGACACACACACAGGCGTCAAGCTAAATATAGTTTTTTCGTATTCTAGAGGTCTCGAAACGTGTAACTCGAAAACTCGAGTTGCGATTCTCGGCATGATTCCAATACTTTCCCTATACATTGCCTATACTTTCCCTATACATTGCAGGGAAAGTAAAAAACTGTTATAATGCAATCTATCTCAGGTGCCGTGTCAGTAGAAAAAAGGAGGATTATACTAGGCAAGGGGCACATATTGGCATACTGCCATTTGTAAGTAGCCATAGACAATAAATGATCTGATGTTGGATACAAAATATATTGTCTGCCTGGCATATCTAATTGTTGTGTGATATTCAGCTGGAAGGGCACATCATCTCCATGCAAACATAGGAAACAATTGAATTTTTTCAGGGAAATAACTTTCCAGATTTCATCTTATTAATGTTGTGTAAGGAAACTAATTGAAACTTTGGACTAACTTTGGTACGTCTGATGTGGTTGTGAAAATTAATGTTTTGTACTTTGCAGAAACAGTTGCATATTTCTGAATATGCCAAGAGTCCAAAGTACAGCCAAACACCCACTTGTGAAATTTCATGCTTCAATATTTTTTATATTTGGGAAAAAGAAGTTCCTTGGAAATCTTGATGATCTTAGAAGCTGACAAAATTTCAGATTCGACATCTTTTTCAAAATAAAAGTATTCAAATTTCCACCGCATCTTATTTTTTTTTATCTTAACTTAAATGTATCACAAAGGATTCGACTTGTGAACAATATTACAGTTCATTTCAAGATGTATCACTTTAGTGTTAAACATATTAAATAATGAAATGTTCTCAATGTTTAGCTATGTAGATGGATGAAGTTAGGAAAAAGTGAATGACGTTAAGAACTACTGTCGTCTCATGTTTTGACACCATTTGACTTCTAGCTCTAGGGTAAGCGTACTTAATTACTTAATAACTTCCTTCTGTAAAATTTTTAAAAATAAGGAAGTCACTTGTAAATAAACTTTTTTTCTGCACCAAAGCTCTGTTTTGAAGCGTCACTCTAAGCAAGGATTTCTTGACCTGATTTGGGATCTCAGCAGAAATCAGTAACTAAGGTGCTTTTTACTCGCTTATACTCTTGTAAACAACTTATTTGTACAAAACTGAAAGTCATGATTGGTGCAAATGAAAATGCTTGGTTCAAGTAAATTCTTGTCAAGTTGGCACCAACATCGGAACATGTACACTGATCTTCAAAATTGCTTAAAAATATTATAGGAAAAAATGTAATAGTAAAAGTAGCTCTGCAATGCAGCATGTGGTTGCAATTATTAATTGTGCTAATAAAATATTTAATCAGCACCAAATTCGTTAGTAGAATTTCTAATGAATTTAATAAATTATATTTAAATGTTAGACCCTAAACATCGTGTTGCGTATTAAATAACCCACCTTTTAATTTCTGATGACTTGTGCTGTTCCTCTTAAAATATTTTCTGAAAGGCAAACCAATACTTTTGGAGTCTTGAATAAATAAAGTATTTTTCTTAAAATATTATTTATTTTCAAAAACAACTTCAAAATTAATATTCATTAATCTGTATTATTAAAAGCTGATTGCGTATGTATGCATGTATGTATGTACGTAAATGGAATTCCGAAGACCGTACTCGACCTAGAAGCACGTGGTTTTTTTAAACGTAGGTATCGAATCGAAGAAGGGCCCGAGACTTTAGAAATTTGAAAAATTTGATGCATTTTTAACTATCAAAAACTTTTTATTCTAACATCCCGAATTTTACAGACAGAAATTTTAAAATTTAAATACAAGATTCTAACGCTATATTAAGCATTCCCTGGAAAAATTACGGTGTTCCAATGAAAACTTCGTGTTTTAAACGTATTGCTCAGAATTAAAATTAAAAATGAAATATACATTTTCCAGGCATGGTCTTCATTTGCCATCATAAAGTCCCAAGTCTTGCCTCTAGAGAACTTCTATTCTTTCCACCATAACTTTATTTGTTAATTATTTAAAATTAAATTAACCATTTCATAAATTCCATTTCAAAACGATGTAATGATCAGAATTAAAATTACGTCAATAATAAACTTTTGGATGTAGGGTCTTCAAATAATATCATTGTGCAGTGTCATGTCTTAGCTCTACAAAACTTCAAATCCTTTTGTTGTAAATTTATTTGCGCAATTTGTCCCCTTTTGTTGTACATTTATTTTACAATTAAATTCATCATTTTATAACCTTTCATCCGTAAAGTCACTGTGTCTTTTTAATCCACTTTCTTTGTACATTTCTGCACACTCTTCAATGGAGGGGTGGATGTGGACGGTTAAGTCATGTTGAAGGCCCAGACCACACGACCAACCCAGGGGGTTTATGGTATCAAGTTGTGTGGCCGGGCGGTTAAGTCATGTGACGAAGTTTACCGAGTAGGGGTGAGTGGCAGACAAGATAACGGCAGACAAGATCACCAGCTGAAGAAGCAATTAAAATGCAAAAATCTAATTTTGCGAATAGAACAGTTGAGATTTAGTTTTCGAAATATAAGATTTTAACATTATTATAAGCATTTTCTGAAAAAAATCACGTTTCTGCGATATTAACTTCAAAAGTTAAGAATTAAGATTAAAATTTACTTTAAGAATCAATTGAGATTGAAACGGCCAAGGGGGCGATTTTCTAAATCATCGTCTTTTATTAGGCGACGCTTGCTCTGATTTTGATGTAATTTTCACGTTATATTTTCACCTCTGCAATGAACCCATTTAACATACTCACGCTAATTTACACCCAGTTTTGTTGCTTTGCTACTTTTGCGCTCGTGCAAGAAGAGGGGCGGGGCAACAGAAGGAGTTGTGTGAGAGTCGGAGGTTTTGCGCCCAGGAAGTGGCCGCAAAACTTGCTAAAAAACTGGTTGCTATATATTTAATGGTCGCTAGCGGTCAAGACCACTAATAAAATTATAAATTTCAAATATACCAATTACAGCAACTATTAGCATTAAGGTTTGTGAACTGTCGATGTGATGAATACTTTGAAACACTACGCTCGTCTCACTACAGATCAAGGTGTTCCTCATAATATAATGTAAAATTGTAGTGTAATGAGAAGTCTAGATTCTTGGCAATTGTGCAATGGGTGATCAGACGGTGTTATTGTTAAAATAATAGAAAACAATTTCCAGTTAGACTGATTTAATTAGAAATTCTATAATGTTTCTTTGACTATTTGCTTTCAATTTTCCAGCAGGAAAATGCGTATTGCATTAAAATATTAAACCACATTAACACATTTCTTTTCGTGCTTGTCACAGTTGCTTTATATATGCATAAAAAACATAATACGCTAATATATACATAAAACATTAAAACTCAATAAAACGTAAGGTGGCAGTTCCTGTCAATAACGTCTTAGATGCGCTACGGGATATAATCTATGAAACTTCGGACAAGGTTGGTATCCTGATGAAATAATTCCCACACTACATAAGCAGTTCTCTAACTCTGAGTAGCATTTTATAGAATAGTTTACCTTCAAACATTGAATATAATTTTTTGTATGATTCGAAAAAAATGGCAATAATTTTCACCTAACTTCAGGATAACAATTAATTCCCCCCCCCCCAAGGGCACTAAATTTTGTGGCTTCAATAAACCTCATGTCATTTATATTATCCCTAAACTACACAGGCTTGACCCTACAAGCCTTCTGATAATCCTTCTGAGAGGTTGGTGGCAGAAGAAAGAGGGCACGGTCCTTGTGGATGTCGTCCTCACTGAGTTCCCATCTAAATTGGGTGGCACTATCATGGCCATCCAAACAGGTACCTTACACTTTCGGATAGGTCAAACGGTCTGGGTCGAAAGAAAGAAACGAAGCCTTCTAATAAGACGTTTTTGTAAAGAATGTACCATATCAATGAAATAGAAAAAGTATAACTGTAGAGTATGCGTGACCTTCTTTTTACTATCTTAAATATGGAGATGGGCCGGAATGTTTTTTCCGCGTATCTTCCGTATTTATGGTCGGAATCACACACAAATTTATATTTAGCAAAATGGGGCAATATTTAGCATGGCCAATCTTATGATGATATAAAAACTGTGACATTTGAATTTTCGGAAATAATGAGCAACTGAATATGAAGACAACCCCTTATGCAAATTAGATGCACATTTATTTGTAGTTGGCATTTTTACGAGAATAATGACACTTTTGGTTTGACTGTACGACCCGAAGAGCCAAAATAACGGGAAGTGTTCGAAGTTTTTTTTTCTTTTACATTGTTTCTCGATTAAAACTCTGGTCCGTATTTCTGTTATCTAAATTTTCTAGCAGCATTATATCTGTTCCTTTTCTCTAAAGCAGGTATGACAAGCTAATGAGAACATGGGGTCACATTAAGATAAGGGATGTTTAGTGGAACATAAATAGCTTATTTCGGCTCCATACTAAGCTACGAATAGAAGTTAAATGACGACGCTCTAAAAATGTTTATTCATTCGGGTTTTTTAAACGCTTTATTGCTATAAATTACACTAATTTGATAAAATAAATCATGTGTGGAATTCCAAAGTTTAAAAATATTTTATATCCATCTGTTAAATGATCAGGTGCTGTAAAATAATATTATTAGGCATTATAAGGTACTTAATAAAGCAACTCTGCCTATCACAGCGCTCTGCATGTATCAGAAAGTAAGTGCCTTTTGTCGGTTACAAACAGAGCAATTTTAGTCCGAATAATCTAAAAATTCGGATAAACGGTATTCTATAAACGAGTATTTCTTATATAAAAAGTCTCTTTTATATAAAAAAAATAAGTATATCTTAAATTTGCAGAACATTAAATACATCTTTAAAACTAAGTTGGAACCAAGAATTAACCCTGGATTTCCTATATTGAATCCAGTTATGCTGATCTATATTATTTTACCCATGGAAAGAATTTCCGTGAATTCCCATACAAGCTAATTCAAAATACGTCTTCTTTTGAATTTGCCAACTCCTTTTCTATTTTGATTCTTCGAATTTTTTTTTTCTCTGCGGACAAACAATATTGAAACAGTTACATAAAGCGCCTAGAGTCAGAAATATTTAATAAAAAAAAAGTTAAACATTTTATTTTTGGCCATAAGAGAATTGCGATGCTTTAATTAAGAATCGTTGACGTTTCCTCACAAAAGCGATTTCTCTAGTGGAACACTAATTCAATAGTCCTGACCTATTTGTTGCTCAAAAAGAAATGAATTCCATGAAAACAAGGAAACAGCCATGCTAACCTTCTAGAAAGCTATTGTGGTTTAAAGTACCAGGTGAACGAGTGTTAAGGTAAGTTGAAATTCTGGCCTATTTTTTCATAAAAAAATCATTAGAGATTTGTAGAAAATAGTTTCATTTAAAGTATGTATCTATGGCATTGAAGTGCATCCGTATAATTGCATGAGGCAATTTTAGAAATCATTTTATGTACATAGAGGCTAAATTGATCATTAAGGTATGACAGAGTAACAATTTTGGGGGCTCTACAATAAATCTTATTCATCCTTGACGGATCTACATGCTTTGGGCCTTTTAAAAAACGAATATATTAGCGTAACACGTCTGTGTGTGTGTTCAATCTATGTATCCACTCTAACTCAAAAGCTAGTCGATGACATTTCATGAAATTTAGTAGTTAAGTCACTTATAGGTTATACTGATGCTAACTAGATTTCGGTATAATTTGGGAAAATAGATCTAGCATTTTTTAAATGACCCGCAAAAATCAACACAATGTGAAATAAAAGATTACATATGCAAAATGTATTATGAAATGCTTGCTTCATACGTAATTTTTTTATAGCTAAACGAATAAAACTAACCCCCTTACATTAGATTAAACTGTTCTTAGTTTTCTGAAATTTTGGCGAGCTGCAGACGTTTAAAAATGAGCTAAATCGGCAAATAAATAAAAATTGACAACCATATAACAAAAACTGTTGTGGGCAGCACATGGCTTCCCTTATAGGTTTAAACTAATGTATTATTTTTTACTTATATTTATTCAATTGGGTTTTACTACATACAAATTACATAAATTAAAGAACTCAAGTACCAATGGGATTCGGAAAACAGACGTTCGACCTGGCCAGACAACGCTCTATCGTTTAAACTACTGGAACGATTTTCTTTCCTGTTGTAGAGGATGTATACCCTACATTCTACTCTTTCAAATTAAAAAGAAACTTCCGACCAGAACAACCTCCTCATTTTCTACTTATTTTACATTGGTTATCATCCTGTTCTCATCACTATCTACATCTTTTATATAGGCTAGCATCCATTGCGTCGAAATATTCTTGATATGAAAACTGATTCCATAAATCGTAGGAGCAAGTCCAGAAAAAATTGAATTTTGGTTCTTTTCTGACTTCAATGATCATTGCACTAACCTGCGGGATTATGTTGTTCAAGCACCATTGTAAAGAATTCAAGTCTGAATAGGGATTTGACCCACGAACCATTGAACTGGACTAACGATTAAGCTACTGGAACGAAATTCTTATATTTAGAGTGGGAATAGGCTCTTTAATGTATAATAAATTACATCGAATAGCAGTATTTAAACATTTTATTTTTTGTTTGGTGACTTAGCAGATTTCCAAACTAGCCGAAATTTTAATAAACGGGAAATATCCGGGAACGATTTATCCTATCCTTGTAGGAGTGATTTTATTAACTTTGTCATAAAACATAACGTAGGGAATCCTTTAATACAAAGGACCTAGAGGCACAGTATAACCTCCTCCCCCCCCCCCACACCTATTTAATTTTTCTCATCTCTTTTCCCAATGCTTCATAATTTGACACGTATATAACAGCACGGCCTTGATGTACTATATCCAAAAATCATTTTTTCATCTCATTTTTAAGCCATTCTGTAGGTGGTTCATAGCTGGTGAAAGTAAAATAATTCCGATAAATAGAGTTTATTTCCTTCATTTAACATTTGTAGCTTAGAAGAAGTGTTCCAGTACAATATAAAAGAAAGATGTTTTTCTTTCATATCGTATCTAACTACATTTAATAATTTCAAAATGTGTTTCTTTTATTTGTCTTTGTTGTTGAACTTCCACATAGGGTACAATGGACCACAAAAACTGGGGTTCAGTAGACCATGTTCCACTGTACCCCATGTGCTTCTGTAAGATGGACAGCATCCCTCTTTAGTAGATATTGCTGAATTATTTGGTTCTAGTGAATAAATTTAAGTATGATTTATGTCCTGGTCTACACACTTGAAGTGTTATAACTCAAAATTTCAAATATTGCAAATGAAAATGGAACTGATGAACTAATCTAGATAAACAAAATTGAAAATCTGTCTGTTTATGTGTGTGTGTGTGTATGTGCTAATCATCACGGGAGAACAGCTGCACCGAAAATTTTGGGGTAGACTTGGAATAGCCTCACTTAGAATTTCATGTATCGAGCTCTAAGGACCCGGGGTTATCGAAATATTAAAAAATGAGCAATTAAACCTCCCATAGAAATAATATTATAAGTTTTCTATTTATTAGTTTTCTCCGCGAATTTATTTGAAGAAAAATATATCATATTGCTAAGCAACGGACTTCAACCCAATAAGATTATACGGCAGACGAATTGTAATAAATATTTTTCGATTTAAATAATAAAGACATGTATATAAATAAATTTTATCGGAATTGCATATTTGACGGGATTATACCCATTACAGCCTTTGGGTTTAAAGATTACGGGGATTATTGATATTTTCAATTTCTTACGTCATCTATTTTAGTTTAATGAAATACTTTCAAACCCACATATTGTATAACGAGTATACCTTCCAATATACGGGCATTATCTTCTAATCTACGAAAATATAAGTAGTATGGGTATATCTTCTAATCCATGAGAACAGAATGAGTATATCTTCTAATAAAATTAAGAGTTTTCATTTAGGCATATATTGATTCAATTTCATATTTTCTGTACTTTTGTTTACAAATGGAATCAGGATGTTTTATTCTTCAGATCTGCCCGTGAAGATAATTTTAAATAGCGAGAACAGAGATTCTTAAACTTCTTTTTAGGAGCATAAATTTAAATATTTTAATAAAATGTTTTGATTAACAATGTCATTTAGAATATTACAGGAATTTGTACATGATTGTGAAATTTAAGTTTCTTTACATTGTATATTCCGTACGAGGAACGGGTATACTGCTAGTAAAGTATAATAAAATGAATGATGTTTTACATATGATTTTTTAAAACTAAAATGAATCAAACCCAATCTTTAAAATGGAATATTTAAAAATTAATGAGCTAATTGGCACATTTCTAGTTCTATATCTTTGTATATTGGATGGAAGTGGTGTAGAGTGAGTGAAATCAACCATCTTACGGAATAATAAATGGAACTGCTTTTAAATTCTGGAACTAGGATTATCTTCTAGAAAAGAAAGTATAGAAAGGTGCAAGCATGATATTATTACGAGCGTATCCTCGTAAGTGTACATTCAGGATACAAGAACGAGTCCAAGTTTCTGGATTACTTACGTTTATACACAAGCACAAAATAAACAGGAACAATATACAATCAAACAGTACTTAAATGCTCTACTAATTTCACAGAATAAGCTATATTATTCTCAAAATACTGACGAAAATAATTTCCTAAAACAACAGCTACTATTCTCAAAACATTGACAACTGTCACAGTTCACTGTAGCTCGTATTTCCTTGAAAAGTTATTGGAGTGCTTAAGGCCTTACCTACGAACCCTGCATATTGCAACTTTATTAAAGTCTCACAATTCAACATATCTGACGAGCAGCAGAATGCGCGAAACCAATCGTAGGAATATTGATGTAATATCTAATAATATCAATTCTTGCATCATTTTAAAATAAAATAACTTGGTTATCTCCATAAATGCCAAATAAAATAAAACAGAAAATGCCTATTCCCTAAATCTTATTTATCAATCACTAAATCATATTTATCAATAATTTTTAAGACATATAGATATATTTTACGTCATGCATTTCATTTCTCGGTGGAAATATTTCGGTTTAAAGCTTTCATTATAAAAAAAATCCCCTTCTTTGCATAAGAGGGATGCGTTTGATAAATGGTTCTTTCTACGCGTTGAGTAATAGCTTTACTGAATATTATTGTTGACGGCCTTTCTATTCATTTCAGTAAAGGTTCCATTACCGGTGTGAAATTTATAAAGTCCGGGTTATTTCATGCATGAAATTACTTTTCTTTTCAATTTTTGTGGTACTTTTTTTATTGAGTATGTCTTTATGAATGAAAACGCCACTTCATTTTAGTACAGTGGTCCAGCAGCGAAGAACGGGTTTAAATTAATTGGAGTATGCCTCAATTCCACTTTCTCATACCAGAATCCATTTTTAGTAGCTTGTTTTTAAATTTTACAAGAAAAATTTTGAAAAATCTGTATCGTGTGGCCAAATGATTGCAATTATAGCTCGTAACCCTTCACTTTAAAGGGCTTGAAAAAATCCTTCGATTGATATCATACTTGACAATATACCCTCGGGGGGGGGGGGAAATTACACCCCCCAGAGGGGATATTGACGTCGCGAACAATAAATTGTATCACGGCTATTTTTCGCGACAATAATTGAAGCTATTAAGTCTCGTGATAATTGAGTCATAATTAAACCCTTTTATACATGATTATGTCAAATTTTGTACTATGTTGCCATGTTAAGAAAAAAAAAATTTCGCTCGAACTAGTTCTATATACTTAATAAGTTCTATAATAATATTAACTCGAATTACTTAATAATATTAACTTGAATAAGTTCTATCTACTTTTAGATTTTTTAATAACAAAGCCGGATATAAAGTTTCGTGAAAATCCATTAATATTATGTCCGTGTATATAATCCATAATCCGAGATTATGTCAAATTTTGTCCTAGGTTGCCATGTTAAGAAAAAAAAAGTTTTCGCTCGAACTAGTTCTATCTACTTAATAAGTGCTATAATAATCTTAACTCGAATTACTTAATAATCTTAACCCGAATAAGTTCCATCTACTTCTAGATTTTTTAATAACAAAGCCGGATATAAAGTTTCGGGAAAATCCATTAATATTTGTGGCCGCTATAATGTATGCAAGAAATCGAGCATAAGCAAACTGACATCACTTCAAAAGTAGTCAAAACGTGTTCAGGAGGTCTTAAAACATATTATCATCAAAATCTCGAATTCGAAAAGTTTCCGGAAAACAATACTTTTCCTATACTATATTACATAGTATGAGAAACTAAAAATCTGATGTTGGTCGCACATAAATTTCTCTAGAGATAATTCCTTTTTTATTTATTTATTTATTTATTTATTTATTTATTTATAAACATTAATTTAAATTTTATAAAAAAGTTATGTATAAAATAGATGCCTATTTAAAATTGCATGGATTTCTTTTTCAATAATTTCATTTTTAATTTGGTAATTTGCTTATTTTAAATTAACGTTAAGTCACCAAAAGGACGAATACAAAAGTATTTCGAACGATTTATCTAAGGATATGGTTTTCATTTTATTTTCTATCCAAAATTACACAATAAATAGTAATGGTGTGAATTCTTGAACCCTTTCGTAACTTGATGGAAGCCACTTAAAATATAAACTTAGATACCTGGAAGGAGAGGCTCGAGTTCAAGTCGACTTTCTTACACATTACTAATTTATATTTTGGGGTAGATTTTAATCGTATCTTATTATCTACGCGTTTATTTGCCCCGAAAAATTTAATTAATAGATATTGTTTAAACGATGGTATGTAATTTACATATAACTTTCTCTTCTAAGTTCTATATTTAACAAGAAAGATCAATCATGCTTAAAGCATTGATTATGAAACACTTTCCAACTTCAATGCAATTTTTTTAAACATGTATAAAATTCAATACATTCCTCGGTAATATTTTAAAACTTATCACAATACTACATTAGTTTATTATATTTGAAAACTTAAATCTTCATCGAAAAAAATGAACTTCATTCACATGACGGCATTGAAATATAAATTGCCTGATTCAAGCATCTCTAAAATGTGATACATTCATCGGTTATAATTTTAGAATTATCATAATACTACGATAATTTATTATATTTGAAAACTTCATCGAACACAACAGAAAATCATTCAAATGACGTCATAAAAAATATAACACGCCTGGCTCTCTCTATAAAAGCAGCATTTCATTCATAAATAATTTCCCATTCATGTCATTCATCACAATACTATAATAATTTATTTTATTTAAAAATTAAGACCATGAAGCTACAAGTAATTAAACTCTATGCGTAAAACTTTATCGAAAAAAATCGTGCTTCTCTTTGTAAAATCAATGAATATTTCATTCATATCAGCTATGCAGACTCCATGAACTAAATGATTTTGTGTTAAAGAAATACAGCAATTCTAATACAACTCATTCTACATATTTTGCTGTTTACATTTTACATAGGTGAAAAATAGGCTTCGTTGTAGAAATAATCACATTTGGATGAGCATTTAAACTCTAATATATTGCAATTGCGTTGTTTCAGTATGTAGATGTACAGAATTTAAGCAAAAATAAAGTGGTTTTAGGATGGATACAACACTCAATATGAATTAAAAATAACTTTAAAAATCACGATTTGGAGACAAGATAGATGCCATATATCATTTTGAAGTGGGTCACGTGATCTTTTCATATCGTGGTCACGTGATCGCTTCATATAAGAGGTGTTATTATTATTTTGATTTTGATTTAAAAAACTACTGAATATATTTCGCTGAATTTTTTTTTATATATTTTATGGGACAATTTGAATATTACCTAAAATTTTCGAAGCAATTTGTGAATTTTAAATTCGCTTAAAAAATGTTTGAAAAATTAGGTCCCATAGGGCTCAATGTATTTCATTTTTTCAACCCGGGTTCAATTCAAAACTAATTGGATGATATTATTCATTTATATTCCCATAGGTCCTACAGACCGTCTGAACAACAGACTAAAATTTCATTTTGATTAAGTCATTTTTACGGCAGTTATCGTGCTAACGGACAGAGAGACAGACAGACAGACAGAATGAATGATTGAACAAAGTCATAAACACTTTTCAATTTTTTTGTAAAGTGTTAAAAATAGATCTTTTCTGTGGAATTCAATCCGTTACTTCTAACCATAGAAGAATTCCACGCTTAACAACAGGTTAGCAAATATTTTATCTTTGATGAGTGTATTCCTCTATTGAATTCAGTATAGGGATCAGGTGCAGTGATAACAAAATTTTGAACGTGCAGGGCAGAAGCTATCGTGGAATTAAAAAATATCTTCATAAAATATCACTGTATAAATATTTTAGAAAACACGGAACACTATTCATGAAGCTGCGTAGACCCGCGTAGTGGCCGTTGTTGACTGTACTTGGAGTGCGCGATGCTCTTCCTAAAAAATTCTTTTAAAAAATCCTCTACCAATAAGAACAAATAAGACAAGAAAGATCAATCATGCATAAGCATTGATTATGAAACACTTTCCAACTGAAATGCAATTTCATTTAAAAATTTCTAAAATGTGATACATTCAGTGGTGATATCTTTTATATTATCACAGCACTACAGTACTTTATTATACTTAAATATTTAAAACTGTATCGAAATATAAATCATCTGATTCTCTATGCAAAATCAATGAATATTTCATTCATATAACTTGTATTCCAGACTCCAGAGCGAAATAATTTTGTGTGAAAAAAATTCAGCGATTCTTGTGTAACTCACCTTACAATCGCTTGAGATATTTGCATTCTGCATAAGTTAAAATTGGGCTTCGTTGAAGAAATAATAAAAATTTAGGGATCATTTAAAATCACACCTATCGTAATTGCGTAGGCACGAAATTTAGATACACAGATAATACACAGATGCACAGATAATATATGTGTGTGTGTGTGTGTATTCAAAGTATTGGAATCGTGTCGAAGATCGGAACTCGAATTTTCGAAGGATCTACACGTTTTGGGACTTCTAGAACACGAAAAATCTATTTTTAGGAAGATGTCTGTGTGTGTAAGGGTGTATCTGTGTATGTTTCTGTGTGTCTGTGAGGATATTACATTCACTTTAATTGAAAAACTAATGAACCGAATTTCATAAAATTTGGTAGGTATGTTTTTTGTGGGAACCAAATTTAAGTTTAACGTGCAAATTCAATGTCATTTAAAATACTTGTGGCTGTTATTTTGTGCATATAAACTCAAATTATTATTGAAGAAATAAAGAGAACGTGAATATGAGTCTGCAGAGAAAGACATGTGCTGCCCACATCAGAATTTTTAACAATATTACAACAATGATTTATAGAAGTGAACGGGAATTATTTGCAGGCCATTTCGAAAAAAATGTAGGATCTATATTTAAAGATCCACCAAATTTTTGTAGAATAAAATGTTCAACAAATTTAAGCTGTGTACCAAACTTTAACTCTCTAGGACGTAGGAAAGTGCATTAAAAATGCCATCAAATAAGTATATCATGCAGAGTTATATAAAATTAAAAAAAAATTTGAAAAATTGTTATCTACCAAATTTATTTTAAAATATGAAGCCTCTCTCATATACAAAATAATTAAACTCTTGGAAAGATATTTGTTATATAATATATCTCTTTTTTCTTTCTGGAGGATATCCCAAAAGTCAGAATTTAATTGGATTTGTTTTTCTCCCTATATTAAATAATTTTTAATTAAAAAACTACATAACATATTTTACTGAAATTTTTTTTATACATTTTATGGGATAATGTGAATATTTCCTAAAAATTTCGAAGCAATTTGTGAATTTTAAATTTGCTTAAAAAATATTTGAAAAATTAGGTCCCATAGGGTTCAATGTATTTCATTTTTTCAACCCGGGTTCAATAAAAAACTAATTGGGTGATATTATTTATTTATATTCCCATAGGTCCCACAGACCGTCTGAACAACATACTAAAATTTCATTTTGATAAACTCATTTTTACGGCAGTTATCGTGCTAACGGACAGACAGATAGACAGACAGAATGAACAAAGTCATAAACACTTTTCAACTAAGTTGTAAAGTGTTAAAAAAGAAAAAATTCACTTGTGATTATTATCGGAATCGGATGATTTCTTCACAGATTACCATTAATAACAAAATATGTAGACATTTCCATTTTTAACACTTTACAACATAGTTGAAAGTGTTTATGACTTTGTTCATTCTGTCTGTCTGTCTGTCCGTTAGTACGATAACTGCCGTAAAAATGGCTTTGTCAAAATGAAATTTCAGTATGTTTTTCAGATGGTCTGTGGGAGCTATGGGAATATAAATGAATAATATTACCCTTTTAGTTTTATATTGAACCCGGATTGAAAAAAATAAAGTACATTGAATCCTATGGGACCTAATGTTTCAAACATTTTCTAAGCGAATTTAAAATTCACAAATTGCTTCGAAAATTTTAGGAAATATTCAAATTATCCCATAAAATATATAAAAAAAATATCAGTAAAATATGTTAGGTAGTGTTTTAAATAAAAATTATTTAATACAGGGAGAAAAACAAATTCAATTAAATTCTGGCTCTCGTTATATCCTCCAGAAAAAAAAAGAGATATATTATATAATAAATATCTTTGCAAGAGTTTAATTATTTTATATATGAGAAAGGTTTCACATTTTGAAATAAATATGGTAGATAACAATTTTTCAAATTTTTAAATAAAATAAATTATTATAGTATTGTGATGAATTAAACGATTGGAAAAATGATTATGAATGAAATGCTGCTTTTATATAGAGGCGATTTATATTTCGATGACGTCATTTGAATGAAGTTCATTTGTTTTCGATGAAGTTTTCAAATATAATAAATTATTGTAGTGTTATGATAATTTTAAAAATATAAACTGAGGAATGTATCGCATTTTAGAGATGTTTAAACCAGACAATTTATATTTCAATGCCGTCATTTGAATGAAGTTCATTTTCTTCGATGAAGTTTTCAAATATAATAAATTAATGTAGTATTGTGATAATTTTAAAAACATTTCCGAGGATTGTATCGCATTTGAGAGATGTTTGTATAAAATTGCATTGAAGTTGGAAAGTGTTTCATAATCAATGCTTTATGCATGATTGATCTTTCTTGTTCAATTATGTCTGTCTGTCTCTACGCACGATATCTCTTATGCAAATTGAGGAAATCGTATGTAATTTTGTACGAATCAGTGAATGCAGACTCCTTTTGTTTTCTGTTTCAAAACGGATTAAGCGATGGCTAACAATTTTTCGAAATTAGAAAAACATAAACATAATTATGTTGGAAAATGTTACAGTTATTTTGTGCGCGACATTTTATTTAAAAGCTAGCGCGAATCTAATTTTCGCCGTTCTCGATATAGTTGACGTTTTTAATTTAAAACTGAAAATACCATTAAAAAAATAAATATTTTCACTATTATAAAATTGCAGAGTCCACTTCGACGATGAAAACTTGCAATTTCATCCCAGTAACTCAATGGTAGTGTTCGACTGGTGAGAGATCCGGGGAGACTGGTGGCCAGGGAAGCACCTGAGTACCTTGCAGGGCATGTTATCTGATGCTTGCCGTGTGTAGTCGGACGTTATCCTGCTGGTAAATAGCATTGAGCACCCCCTGAAGGAAGGGTAGTGTCATCGGCAGCAGCATGTTATCCACTTATCGTTGAGTTGTCATAGTGCCCTCAATACGGACCAAAGGTGATCTGCTATCGTAGGCGATGACGCCCCAAACCATGATGCCGCGTTGTCGCGTTCTACAAATGCGGCCGGATTGGACCTGTCACCACTTCGGCGCCAGATTCGTACACGGCGACTGCCATAGCTAAAGCAGAAGCGCGACTCGTCTGAGAACACAACCCTGTACCAGTCCGCGTCCATGTGGCTCTATTCCGACACTATTACAAACGAAGGCGTCTGTGCTGTTGGGTCAATGACAGTCTTCTTAACGGGCGCCATGAGTGCAGGTCACCGGAGACCAATCGGCGGATAATGATCCTGGTCAATATGAGAGCATCAAGGTTGTCCTGCACATGCTGCAAAAGAGTGACGAAAGTGGCCTACGAGACCGCCAATGCTTGCCGGCGGATGCGTGGGTCCACGCGTGCTGACGTCGCTCTGGCCGTACCGGCACCCTTCAAACGTGCCACATTCTCTTGTTCCAACCATTTTCGCCGCAGCCGGTGCACCGTAGACGCGTGTAGGTGGCTGCCCGCTGAGATTTGACATATGGGCCAATCTGCCCTACTGAATCTGATCACCATACCCCTCGTGAAATCATCTGTCAGCTGGAACTACCTCGGTTGGCGGCAGCCTGGCATTCTCTGCTACTACACGTTTCCTCTGAGACAGAAAAAAATGCAAAAGGATTTCTCTAGCAGATAGAGCGACGCGACTATTGCCGATTCTGCAGGTTCCTTCCCTTATATCTCACTCAGCGTGCGCGGGACAGCTGCGCATTTCTCATCATTTACATAACTCTGTGAGCTGCATGTACCCTGCAATGTGTATATTTTTCTGCCCACTCCTTCTTGGTGTCACATTTTCACTGTCACGTAGTGTATATTGTATAAAAGTTTTGTGCCATCTCATTGAAAATAGAATTAATGATATCATTTTTATTTTATATATTTGTGTTATATCCACAATAAGGAAATGTGTTAATCCGTTGAGAAATTTCTGCGTTGAATCCATCAGAATTTTAGTAATATACGTTAAATATATTTTTATTACAAGTTTTTTTAAACAAACATTTACTTACGTAGAATGAGAAGCTTATCTCAACATTCATTTTTTTAATACAAAAAACAAGAAAAAACAATATTTAATTACTAATAAAAGAGGGCATTCATTTTTACCATCGATAACAATGAAGTGTATTTCAACCTATTTTCCTTCTAAAACCTTTATTAACTCAGCTTAAAATTCTCATTAATGTTTCTAAGCCGTGTGTAAACAGAAGAATATAAGATTGAAGCGGAATTACACGTGTAAGAGCATTTTCAGCTAATTGATGAAAATGTGCCAGAATTGATTCTTCATTAATTGGTAGAATTCGGGACAAAATTTCCTGGAAAATAAAATTTCTACTTTAAGCTGCAAAATGGGAGCAATCAACCAATAACAACTACGAAACCCTTATTTTAATGAAGAGGATTTAAACTTCCCAAATTAAAAGGCAAAAACAGTCTACCAAAATAATATTTCCGCATGAAAATAGCGATCATCGTCCCTAATTATTACTTTTAATATTGCCATAAAGTAGTTCACTAATTCAGATATAAATCTCATAATAAAAGCTCATTTGCATATAAGAAACTCATTTAAAAGAATTTATTTGGTTTAAGTTAAAATCCTTATTCCAAAAAAAATCAGTTATATTGCTTGGGCTGTTTAAACGAAAATAATCATACTTTTATAATTCAAACTTTTAAGTCCATTTAAATTGGATTCTAACAAATCCAGGGATCTTATGTTCAAAAAAATACCACAATTAATTTTAAATATTTGCACCAGCAGTTATTAGGATTTGATTAGTAATATTTACAACGATACAAGAAAATTGTCACTTAATTTAAGTGATATATTTAACGTCATACTAGCAATGGCAGATTAATTATTCTGAAAGTATATAATTATCAAAATTATATAGCTAAGTAGCATTAAATTTTTAAAAAAATCTAACGCATGTACGGTAACAGTACGGTACAGTTGTATGTACAGTTATGCTTTACAGTACTATCAAAAATTTTAAATATTCCCTTTAAGAGCAAAAACAAATCTCAGCTATATTTAGAAATTATAGTAAAAGACAAAAAATTTGTGATAATTACTTTCACTAAACAACACTTTAATGACTACCAAACTAAATGGACTAAATAAGAGTTTATTTCGAAATATTATGCTAAAAATGAACAATAAAAAAGAACAATAATTAAAAAAAAATTATCTAAAATAATAAATATAGAGAGCATTTCATATCATCTCAGCTTCAAAACGAGCTAAAAGAACAGTTATCCCAATGATGAATACTAAATTAAGCTTATCTATATTCATATGAGAAGCTTAATTATTGAGTTATTCAAGCTATGCAACGAGTAAATTACCGTGTATTATATTACATTCAAACGCACCACATTTGGTGTTTTTTTATTATTCTGTCTAATTTCGCTTAGCATGATTATACAAATCCATTCATACATAATTCAGTTTTATTACCATTTCATATAAAACAGTGTATCGTGTCGGCTGAAAAGAACTCAGTCTAATAAATCCAATTTATTTCATCGTAAAAAAGAGTTGAGCGTGGTGCCAAGAGCAACCATGTCAACTTTCTAAAACGCGCTATGATAGTTGTTTCTGCCTTGAAGAATTCATAATTTTGAGACTACGTTTTAAAAATACCCACGCTTTATTTTCTCAGCGGTTTTTTTTTTGTTTCCTTTATGGCATTCTCAATAAATTTGACGCTTAGATAGCAAAATTAATTACAGCAAAAGTTGATTCATTAGTTGAAGGGTATTTTAAGAATCAGGTTTTCTTCACACAAAAAAAATTACTTCCGAGAAATTAATTTTCCAGTAGCAAAATAAATATAAATTTATCTTCAATATTTCATTCATTCACGATGATTGCTATTAATCAAGCTGTCATTTTTAATGTAGCTTTCTAAATCATTCATGACTAACATTTATTTCTTCCATTGTGTTAAACAAATGGAAATAACATAAGATAATAAAATGTATCAAAAAGCGCTTAAAAATAACAGCTACCATAAATCTTAACTAACTAGTCATCATGTATCATCTAACTAACTAGTTATTCATATTCTCGATGAGATAAAAGCGATTTTGTTTGAAAAAAACGGTAATATTTTTTTTCACTAAAAATTCTCCTTGATCTTGTAATTTAATTAAACTAGAATAAAGTATATTTTAAACAAATGCTTGTAGGATTCACTTGAACCATGAACGAAAGACTATCGCCTCAGTAGCCCAGTGAATAAACCATCGACCAATCGTGCATCCATGGTTGAAATTCCAATTGGGAAATGGTTTCTTTACAGTAACGTTCAAGAGACTGAACCCTGCATTTTAGATACAGAGTGTTATTGAGGATTCAAAATACTGAGTATCGATTTTTCGAAGGACACTACGATGTACAGCAGACATTTTCAATTCACGCATGTTACGACGAATAGGGTGCTATCCTATATATAAACAAGAAAGATCAATCATGCATAAAGCATTGATTATGAAACACTTTCCAACTTCAATGCAATTTCATTTAAACATCTCTAAAATGCGATACATTACTCGGTAATATTTTAAAAATTATCACAATACTACATTAATTTATTATATTTGAAAACTTAAAAGTTCATCGAAAAAAATGAACTTCATTCAAATGACATCAATTAAATATAAATCGCCTGGCTCCTCGATAATGTTTTAATATTATCATAATACTACAATAATTTATTATATTTGAAAACTTCATCAAAAACAACAGAAATTAATTCAAATGACGCCATCGAAATATAACACGCCTGGCTCTCTCTATAAAAGCAGCATTTCATTCATAACATTTTCCCATTCATTTCATTCATCACAATACTCTATAATAATTAATTTTATTTAAAAACTTAAGACCATGGAGTTAGAAGTAATTAAACTCAATGCTTAAAACTTCATCGAAAAAAAGTGTCCTTCTCTCTGTAAAATCAATGAATATTTCATTCATATCAGCTATGCAGACTCCTTGAGCTAAATAATTTTGCGTTAAAGAAATGCAGCAATTCTTAAACAACTCATTCTACATATTTTGCTGTTTACATTTTACATAAGTGAAATATAGGCTTCGTTGTAGAAATAGTCAAATTTGGATGATCATTTAACTTTAAAAAACAAAGATGAACTTTAAAAATCACGATTTTGCGACAAGATGGATGCCATATTTAATTTTGAAGTGGGTCACGTGATATCTTCATAAAATTGTCACGTTATCGCTTTATATAAGAGGTGTAATTATTATTTTAATTTTTATTTAAAAAACTACTGAATATATTTTGCTGAAATTTTTTTTATATATTTTATGGGATAATTTGAACATTACCTAAAATTTTCGAAGCAATTTGTGAATTTTAAATGCGCTTAAAAAATGTTTGAAAAATTAGATCCCATAGGGTTCAATGTATTTCATTTTTTCAACCCGGGTTCAATCCAAAACTAATTGGGTGATATTATTCATTTATATTCCCATAGGTCTCACAGACCGTCTAAACAACATACTAAAATTTCATTTTGATTAAGTCATTTTTACGGCAGTTATCATGCTAACGGACAGACAGACAGACAGACAGAATGAACAAAGTCATAAACACTTTTCAACTTTGTTGTAAAGAGTTAAAAAGGCAGAGAAATGAGGAGGTTGTTCAGATTTGAAGTTTCATAGGAATTTAAAATCTGAAAGAGTAGAATACGTTGTTCCCTTTAACTAAAGAGAAATATACTATCGTCCCGGTAGCTTAATAGATTGAACACCGACTGTCAATGTGAACACCTGTGGTTCAAATCCAGGCTGCGACATGAGGTTAGAGCCTATAAAGGTGCTGTGGCCCAAATTGCATCTAATTAATTATTTTTATGTGTTCTTAGTACAATGGTTTGATAGATTAACCTCACCAAGTCTTGCGAACAGTCCAGGTGGAAATATCGAAAATGAAGTACGAAAAAGACGAAATATTAATAACTCAGTAATATGTTATATAAAATGTTTTTCATTATTTAGTTTTTTAATAACATTAACATCAAAAATAATATTTAGCATTCAATAAAACACTGTTTGCTTACGTTTCTTGTTATTACGATAACATTTCCTCATAAGTATCAACTTACCCAAAGAAGGGGTAAATTTATACATCCCCACTTCACTAACTAAACAGTCTTTAATGGGTTTCTGATTCAGATTACATAAATTTTAATTAACATAATCAATAGGAGAAATGAATGAAATTTTAATATTTTTTAAAACATTTTAAAATAAATACAATAAAAGAAAATATTTAACAAGAAAGATCAATCATGCTTAAAGCATTGATTATGAAACACTTTCCAACTTCAATGCAATTTTATTTAAACATGTCTAAAATGCAATACATTCCTAGGTAATATTTTAAAACTTATCACAATACTACATTAATTTATTATATTTGAAAACCTTCATTGAAAACAACTGAAATTCATTCAAATGACGTCATAGAAAAAATAACACGCCTGGCTCGCTCTATAAAAGCAGCATTTCATTCATAAATAATTTCCCGTTTATGTCATTCATCACAATACTATAATAATTTATTTTATTTAAAGATTAAGACCATGGAGCTACAAGTAATTAAACTCTATGCGTAAAACTTCATTGAAGAAAATCGTCCTTCTCTTTGTAAAATCAATGAATATTTCATTCATATCAGCTATGCAGACTCCATAAACTAAATGATTTTGTGTTAAAGAAATACAGCAATTCTAATACAACTCATTCTACATATTTTGCTGTTTACATTTTACATAGGTGAAAAATAGGCTTCGTTGTAGAAATAATCAAATTTGGATGAGCATTTAAACTCAAATATATTGTAATTGCGTTGTTTCAGTATGTAGATGCACAGAATTTAAGCAAAAATAAAGTGGTTTTAGGACGGATACAACACTCAATATGAATTAAAAAGAACGTTAAAAATCACGATTTTGAGACACGATGGATGCCATATTTCATTTTGAAGTAGGTCGCGTGATATTTTCATATCATAATCACGTGAACGCTTCATATGAGAGGTGTTATTATTATTTTAATTTTTATTTAAAAAACTACTGAATATATTTCGCTCAATTTTTTTTTATATATTTTATGGAACAATTTGAATATTACCTAAAATTTTCGAAGCAATTTGTGAATTTTAAATCCGCTTAAAATGTGTTTGAAAAATTAGGTGCCATAGGGCTCAATGTATTTCATTTTTTCAACCTGGGTTCAATCCAAAACTAATTGGATGATTTTATTCATTTATATTCCCACAGGTCCTACAGACCGTCTGAACAACATACTAAAATTTCATTTTGATTAAGTCATTTTTACGGCAGTTATCGTGCTAACGGACAGACAGGCAGACAGACAGAATGAACAAAGTCAGAAACACTTTTCAACTTTGTTGATTAAGTGACAACTATTTGAGTGTTAACCAAAAAATGTGCCAACTTGCCTTATAATAGTGAAACTCAAAAATATGGCATAGTGTCTAAAACCAGATTTTTCTAATCCTTAAAAAATCACTATTCTGCTAAGTTAATACAATGTTTTATCACTTTTAACACTTTACAACAAAGTTGAAAAGTGTTTATGACTTTGTTCATTCTGTCTGTCTGTCTGTCTGTCTGTCTGTCTGTCTGTCCGTTAGCACGATAACTGCCGTAAAAATGACTTAATCAAAATGAAATTTTAGTATGTTGTTCAGACGGTCTGTAGGACCTATGGGAATATAAATAAATAATATCACCCAATTAGTTTTGGATTGAACCCGGGTTGAAAAAAAGAAATACATTGAGCCCTATGGGACCTAATTTTTCAAACATTTTTTAAGCGGATTTAAAATTCACAAATTGCTTCGAAAATTTTAGGTAATAGTCAAATTGTTCCATAAAATATATAAAAAAAAATTCAGCGAAATATATTTAGTAGTTTTTTAAATAAAAATTAAAATAATAATTACACAACTTATATGAAACGATCACGTGACCATCATATGAAACGATCACATGACCCACTTCAAAATTATATATGGCATCCATATTGTTTCAAAATCGTGATTTTTTAAAGTTCTTTTTAATTCATATTGAGTGTTGTATCCGTCCTAAAACTACTTTATTTTTGCTTAAATTCTGTGCATCTACATACTAAAACAACACAATGTCTATATATTTGAGTTTAAATTCTCATTCAAATTTGATTATTTCTACAACTAAGCCTATTTTTCACTTATGTAAAATGTAAACAGCAAAATATGTAGAATGAGTTGTATTAGAATTACTGTATTTCTTTAACACAAAATAATTCAGTCCATGGAGTCTGCATGGCTGATATGAATGAAATATTAATTGATTTTATAAACAGAAGGACGATTTTTTTCGATGAAGTTTTAAGCATAGAGTTTATGAATTGTAGCTCCATGGTCTTAATTTTTAAATAAAATAAATTATTATAGTATTGTGATGAATGAAATGAATGAAATCCTGCTTTTACAGAGAGATCCGGGCGTGTTATTTTTTCTATGACGTCATTTGAATTTATTTCTGTTGTTTTCGATGAAGTTTTCAAATATAATAAATTATCGTAGTATTATGATAGTTTTAAAAATATTACTGTGGAATGTATTGCATTTTAGAGATATTTAAACCAGTCAATTTATATTTCAATGCCGTCATTTGAATGAAGTTCATTTTTTTCAATGAAGGTTTAAGTTTTCAAATATAATAAATCAATGTAGTATTGTGATAAGTTTTAAAATATTACCGAGGAATGTATTGCATTTTAGAGATGTTTAAATAAAATTGCATTGAAGTTGAAAAGTGTTTCATAATCAATGTTTTAAGGATGATTGATCTTTCTTGTTATATTTTAAACCAGGAATCTACAACTTTTTACTAATAAAGAGTACTATGTTGAATTTTTCCTTTAGAGGCACCAATATTTTGTTAAATTCTTCTCAAGAGAACCACCTATAAGCTCTTTCAGGAAGCAACTGAAGAAACATGTTTTATAGACAAATATACAGGGTGTCCCAAAACGATTGAAACGCGCTTGAATTCTTCACTTGCTGGAGATAAGTAGGCAATGTAAATAGCAACAATGTTGAAAGTAAAGTAGGAAATAAGACTACGTTAATGAAATAAGCCTCCCATTAATTTTCAAAATGTTACACTTTTTATATTTTTATACGATCCCCTTAGACAAATTTGGTCAATCAGAAAATTTTTATTTTTAATGCATCTTTAAAATCAACTGAATTATGATAAAGGAAAAAATTTGACTTATGCCACTTTTCCGTTCCATCTGAAAGGCTGTTTCATCAGTGAAAATAGGGATTATAAACAAATTGACGATTGAAATTGTTTATATCAAAAATACGTTAATATGTGTCAACATTTTTTATCACAAATGCATCTAAATAAAGCATTACACAGACAGAGATCATATAAAGCAGTGGTACTCACTAAGCGGTTGGGTATCCTATGTATTATCATCCAGTTTTATCTTTTTTGTGATATGTCACAAAATTACATGTCTAATTTAATATATGGTCCCCATTCACAATGTTCAATTTTCAATTAAATATAACTCGCTCAATTTTAAAGATACACATATGCGGGTTTTTTTAATGATCTTGTGGCATTAAAAATAAAAAAATTTCTGATTAATCAAATTTGTCTAAAGGGGTCATATAAAAATTTAAAAAGTGTAACTTTTTAAAAATTAATGGGAGGACTATTTCATTAATGTAGTCTTATTTCCTACCTTATTTTCAACATTTTTGCAATTTACATTGCTCATTTATCTCCAACAGATAAAGAATTAAGGCGTGTTTTAATATTTTTGGGACACCCTGTATACATAACTTTTCCTTGTGAATTAAAATTAATGTTTGAACTTTAATATGTGTTACAATCTTTAACACAATGAATTTGAATTGGGATAAAAAAAATTATGTGGGCAGCACATGACTTTTCTACATAATGCAATGATAATGCCATTATGTCGAGATTTCTTTTTTACTTTCCTTATATACATAGTATAATGTATAAAGATCTAACTCGTTCCATTCATGAGAAAAGATACTTTGAGTAATACTTTTGTATTTGAACGCCAACAGTCATTTATCTACTATAAGAATAACTTATTTCTCCGTCCATAACGCTTGGCGAGATTTTTGCGACGAATTTGACGGAATGTCGCCAACTTGGCGACTTTTTAAAATGTTAACAAAATTAAATGTTAACGAAAATCTCGCGAAATGAAAAAAAAATTGAGGCTAAATCAATGAAAATGACGACTAATTGACGAAAATGCAATACTTTGGAAAGAATATAAGTAATCTACTATATGAATAACCTATTTTTTTTACTGTAAAAGTAGTAAACTCATGGCATTAGAAAAGTCATGTGCTGCCCACATCAGATATTTTAAATTCTAATTAGTTTTTTTATTTATTTTATGTTTTAGCATGATTTTTAACGATTTTCCTCTATAAAAGACCTTTATAAAAAAAACTCTATAAAAGAGGGAAACATCGGCCCCATCCTAAAAAATGTATTTTTTTTCCACAATTTTCAATCTGCGAACTCAAATTTTTTTAAAAGGGAGTTGAAAGTGTTTCGAAGCAACCCAAAGCACAAGAATATAAAAACAGTCGTTTTTTATATATATATATATACATATATATATATATATACAGATTTTTGAAAGGCAGACAAAATCCATAAAAATCTCGGGAAAAGGACGACAAAGAGACCCATGTTAAAAATCTAACTCACGTCTCAATTTCGGAGCTGAGATCTCCATATTTTTTAAATTGCAGCAAAATATTTCAATTTTATTGCTCAAGTGTCGAAAATTTAAATAAATCGATAATTTCTTTGCTACAGAATTTATTATTCCAAAACGATGACAAAAACATCATAAAAACTGCTAAATAGATTCCCATCTAAAAAATACAATTTTCGTGATAAATATACTTCGAAAGCCCCCCCCCCATCTGCCAAAATTTTGAAAAGGCCTTAGTTTATTTATACAAAATTTTTCAAAGATTTTGAAATTTACATTTTATTTTTCTTTCATTTATCATCGAAATCTAACCTTTCATTTTTGCAAACGCTGTTGCCATTTCAAAAGAAGAATTCAAAATATTTAAATCCTTTAAACGATTAAAAATAATTTTATTATTCACAGCGCACTGAAGCTATCGTTGAGACTAGAGCTCCTATAATATATATAGGAGCCTTAGTTGAGACTTTCGTTATCGTTGACGCATGACGTCATGAGCAGCACTCGATTTAAAATTCACCCCTTTTGTAAAAAAAAATGCGTATTATATTCGGTGATCAGTTCAGAAGGGTATTGTAATTATAAAAGCTATGTTAATTGCGGAAGACGGTGAAAATATATAAATTGGTCTAATTGGGTTATAATTGTTGAAATTAAGATTATTTGTGCCCGTCGTGAGGGCATAATTCCGATTATAACCCCCAACTTTTTGTCATCGGCGTTTTGATCTAGCTTAGTTCTTGTGGCTCCAGTTGACACAGAATTTTCCCTGTTATTTAGGGGCATCATACCCGCTACGTAGATGTAAGCGGATTGCATGAAATTATTACTCTTCTTTAGGGAGTAGCACACCCGCTGCGTGGGTTTGCACCACAGTTAAATGTTCTAACGTGGCTATTACAACGTATTACACACGGAGTTTCATCAAGCGACAGGTTTCAATTTAAATTGTGTCCATTAGGGAAAGGAGCTAATTTCTAATTTGTAGGGGGTGGGGCGGGCTCGTATTATACCCACTGGCCGGGTGTACATGGATTGCATGCATTTATCACTCTTCTGTAGGGAGTATCACGCTGACAACAGGACAAAGATGCTTAGGCCGAGGAAAACAGAACAAGGGAATAGTCGTTAAGCAACCTTGCGCCCATGTTCTTTTTCTGTTTATTTGCTCAAAGGAGTGATTCAAAACATTGTGATTGGTAAGAAAAGTGACCTCTAGCGGCGGTCACTGCAGCTATTCATCGCAATAAAATCTAAAACTAAAAAACAAAATTATTCTAAAACTATTTTATAGAAACTTAATAATTTCTGCATAGAATATGCTAAACGAAGCTGTTGGTGGTAACAAATAACCTAATATTGCCATTCAGTAAAAAACAAATGATTAAAATTTTGCTGTTGCTAAAATTAGCGTACAAATCTAGTCTGTAATATACAACAGACAATAAAATAATTCAAATAAAAAAATTCATTCTTTTAATATTGCCGGCAGATTATTATAGTTCGTTAATTTATAAAGCACCCGTAATTTTAGAGATAGAGGTAAAAACAACGATTGGATCACGTTATCTGTCGTAGAGAGGCTCAAAATACGATTGGCTCACGTTAATTTGGAGACTCATATAACGATTGGGTCACTCCCAAAGTGAGGAAACAATCAGAAGGACATGAAGACAAACAAACAGAAGTACAGAAGGACTTCTAAATTTTAAATAGCTCCATACCAAGGATGCCTGCCAAATTTTCATGAAATTCGGTACAGTCATTCCCCCATGATGATTAGACAAACAAGTAGATTTTCAATTCATATTTATGTATATTATAAGTAAGGCAATTTCTCGAATTTTAGGGGGTTTTGAATATCAAATATATTCTCGAATTTTTTCCTTATTATTGCCGAATTTATATTATAATTTTTAGACTATTGTTTCGTGACCCGATTTTTCGCGAACTTTTGGATTTCATCGGCAATTTTGCGAGCATCAAATATATCCCGTCCTATTACACGACAAAGAAAAATCGTTCGTTTTCAGTCGCATTTCTATGTTCGAAGATGCGAGCCAACAAAAATGTGAATTTCGTTCATATAAAGCGAGTGTAAAGGAATTCCGTGTCAGCGAAGATTTGATAGATTTCTGGAATACGAAAAAAAAAAGGTCATTTTCCTAGCTGCATAAAGTCGCCATCCATTGTCTGACAGTACCCACAAATAGTATCTATATAGAACGACCTTTTTTTTAAATTTAAAAACGTGTTACAAGAGAGCAAGTACTGCATTAAAGAAGAATATCTGTGTTTGTACAATGTAATGTATCAAAACGCCGCCCACTTGAATGATAATCATGATCTGATCTCATATAACGACGTTAATTACATTGCCAGAATTTGAATGGTTTATAAATGTAAGTATCAATTTTAAAAAAAATTATAATATAATATGTTTATTAAATTACGTTTGTATTACTGCTCTGTAACTGGCAAATTTTCTTTGAACATTTCGCAAATCCCCCTGTGACACCCCGCAAATTTTGCCTTTTTCCTGCGATAAAATGATTGCCCTAATTATAAGTTAATTAATTTATCTACTGAATATAATTTAAAACATTCTTCTGACAAAAAATATTTCGAAATTGCATTCACATATCTAATATTAACAAAAACTATTAAATGACTGCAGAGAGCACCAAATTGACGAGCAACAGGTTGCTGAACTCTAATGTAAACTATTTAACAAACATCTGATTTGAGCAGCACATGACTTTCCCTACATAATGCAATGACTTTACTTCTTTTAATGCTAAAAATGATGTACAAGATGCACGACGCAATGGTCAAATATAACTTCACAATTAGAAATATTGCTGGCATCTGTTAAGCAGTGGGGTCCATTATGTTGAAAAACTGTCAATTGTTAATTCATCAATTTGGCGTCATTTTTGCCAATTTGGCGACATTTCGTCAATTTAACACCCTTTCCAAAACGTCGCCAAGCTGACGACATTTCGCAAATTAGTCACCAAGGTCGCCAAATTCATCACTAAGTGTTACATATTTGACGATATTTACTAATGTTCAATTTTATGTAATTTTTTAGATATATTTATTTGAAAAACGTACAATATCTCTAGAACGGTTTAAACTAAAGCGTTCTAAAATGTGTGTCATTCGTTTTGTAATAAAAAATTAAGTATAAAATAATTATTTATTTAACAGTATCGAATGTGTTAATTTTTTATGACTGTTTCAAAAATTCATTCGAAAATTTGAATATCTTACGAACTTTCGTTCATGTTCAAAATCAATAGGGTCCCAGTATTTCTGGAATAATCTTCCTGAAATAATCTGTATATCTGGAATAATCTGGAATAATTGTACCAAATTACGTTCGAAGCGCTCCATTCGTTTGTGAGATATCGCCATCTACAGACTAACGGACATACACACACTCGTGTACACAGATATCACTCGTTCAATTCGAGTTCAGAGATGCTTGAAACGTACTCTTCCGTCGAAAACTCAAATTAGAGTTTTCGACCCGTCGCAATACTTTCCTATACATTATGCGAGAGGTCGGCAACTGGCGGCTCATTGGCCGCATGTGTTCCACCATATTATGTTTGGCGGATCACGACTTCTTCCCATTTTTACGTTATTTGTGGCCCATAAACCTCAACAATAATAAAACGTGCGATTTAAAATAAAGTTATCATAAAGTTTTAAAATAAAATTTTATAATTATTATTATAATGATTTTAAAATAAAGTACACACAACAAATCACTAATTGTTATGTTTTATAGCCAATAAGATTTTTTTTTCCTTTGGAAAGCTGTACAATCCTTTCTTCGCATAAAATAAGCGCCAGTTTACATTCACCGTTCGTCTAATTTACGTTAGCGCCTAAAATTTTTTGATATAATTATTTATATCAGATAGTCATTTCTAAATTTTGTAAATAGATTTCTGTATGTAAGTGCACGAAAGTGATAACACTGCACAGCTATTAATATTTATTCGAAAAATTGATAATGAAATTAATATTACGGAGGAGTTGGTTAATAAGTGTAGTTTAGAAACTACTACAACGGGAGAAGATATAATTAAAATACTCTTACTACTATTGGATTTGACTAGTATAAATTAGAAAGTATAACAACGGATGGTGACAAGACTATGAGCTACTCTAAGACCGGTATAACAGGACGAATTTGAAAAGATGGGAAGTGATAAACCAATAATATTTCATTGCATTATTCATCAAGAAGCACTCTGCTACTAAATTTTTTCTACAATGAAAAATGTAGTGGATACCATTGTATCAACAATTATTTATATTCGACGTAATGTATCGCCAATTCCGGCAATTTCAGCAAAAGAATTGAATTCAGAGTTTAGCAACGTTTTATATTTCTCAAATGTACATATGGATAAAGTGTGCTGAGTAGATTTTTTCACTTACGAGAAAAAAAAAAGTTTTTATGGCAAAATAAGGTAATACTGTGCCTCAATTGTCTGATGAAAAATAGATCATGTCTCTTGCATTCATGGTAGATATGACTTCCTACCTAAATGAATTTAATGTCAAACTACAAAGGAAAGATAAATTCGACATGTTTTCAGTCATAAAAACATATGAAGCAAAACTACGTCTACTCAATAAACACATGAAAGAAGTAGTTTTGTACCATTTTGTAATATGCATTTAGATATTTCAGCAAACCATTGGATGTTCCAAAGTGACGTATTTGTTGAAACTTTCCAAGCCCTTTAATACTGTAACCTGCAAATTTTGTTGAGCCCTTTTAATGCGGATATTGATAATGTTCCGCGTTCACTCTAAATGGAAGTTTTGGAAATTCCGAATAATGATACTCTGAAAAGTATTTTTAAGGCAGGATTCCACAATCAATTTTCCTGCAATCAAAAGTTTTGCAAACAGATACATAACTGATTTGGCAATACTTACATATGCGAACAAGCCTTTTCTGTGATGAATCGAAAACAAAATATACTCGATTATCCGATGACCATTTTCACAGTACCATACGAATTCGCACTTGAGAAATGAAATTAGATAGAAAAATTAGCGAAGAGTGTACGGCAATAAAACATCACTCATTTAAAGAAATTATATATTTATGTTTTTGTATTAAGTTCAATTTATAAAATGCTTATTTAGCATCAAGATATTTTTTTATTTAGCACATCTTTTTTAAGAAATAATTTTGTGTACTATCTTGTTTTATATCGTAATTTTTGCTATTTCAATATTATTGAACAGGTTTGTTTGTAATAGAATAGCATGAATATTTTAAATATAAAGATTTTCCACATTAAACATTCCATTTTTCTCATTTGACCAATATTAATTTCCTCGCTCAACTTTTAATTTTCTGCCTAGAAATCGCAATTAATTGCAAGCTGAAACATTTTTAAGAGTTTTTCGCTAATTATTGTTATTAAGTTTCTGAAAATAAATATTAGACTCAAGTTTCTGTGATATATTAAAATTTTTACCGTTATTATATATTTGTATTTTTATATTTTCTGCATATTGATAGTGGGATATCTAAATCTAAAGAGTTATATTCATTTCTCATTCCGTCGTCCATAGCAAACAAATTTTTGAAACTGCTTATTTATACGTATGGTTATTGTAGATCGTTATATGCAATGTATACCAGTGTGAACTCAATTTTTACTATTTCAGCACAAATTTTAATAAAAATTTTTGTTATACTTCTCGATAACGTGTGTCTTTAAAAAATGTTATACTAGAAATACATCGAAAATTATTTACTATAATTATTTATTGAATTTCTCCGCCCTTCCCTCTCCCAACTATTGTCAGGCTGTCTGACACATGCAGTCCTTTCATTCAACCTAAAATTCAAATGCTGCCCTCAAGTGCAAAAAGGTTGCCGACCCCTCCATTATACTATGTAGGGAAAGGAAAATTGCTTTAACAAACAACATTGTAAACATATTTGCAACCTTGTTTATTCAGCATTTTTGTTAAATAAGGAAAATACACACACCGTAAAAAATAGTTTAAATAATCTCTAAATTCTTTTACACATTTCCAATGAAATCTAAATTTTTACTCCGTTTTTGAAGTAAATATTTTTCCTCCGTGAATCCCATTTAAAATAAGAAAAGTGAACATAACATGGAGACTCTAAAAGTATCAAAGGCTAGAATCTTTTAAATTCTTTCGGTTGCCAAGACGCTTTTAAAGTAGCTATTATTTGAAAGAGGAAAAAGACTAACTTACGGGTTTATCATAGAAAGAATTTGTCCCGGAATCTTAAGGCCTTGTGAATAGCTCTGTAGAAAGGCGTTTAACCTGATTTAATGTTTCATTTCTGTAAGGAAAAACAATCCTTTTATTTTTCAGACTTTTTTATAGCTTGTGGGGATTGAATTTAGGGGTTACTAATGCTGTTAAGTAAAAATAGTCTTAACAAATGTTTTTCACAAATATTTATCGTAAATGTCCATTTTCTTCTAATTCAGTTTCTGTAATGATATACTATTTTTTAATTGCTTTCTTGCTACAATATACTCGTCGAAGAAACAAAACATTTCTAACTGTTTTGGGGTATGCGATGCAATGCACATTCATAAATATAATTTCTAGAACCTATTTTTGATTTTGGAATCTTCTCATGTGAAAATATTTTTATGAGCACCTACACCTTGCAGTAAACTAGGCCAACGGCCCTACCGTACAGAAAACACCGGTTCTCATTAGATCACCAAAGTCATGCAGCATCGGGCGTGGTTAGTACTTGGGTGGGTGACCACCTGGGAACACCGCGTGCTGTTGGTACTTTTCGGGCGCGGTAGCCAGGTGGTTTGCGCGGTGGATTTGCACGCTGCCACAACTGCAGCCGTGTTCATGCGAAGTACGATCACGTTAAACATGTGGGTCCGTAAGTCCTTCCGATAGGTTGGTGGTAGGGGAAGGAGGGTGCGGTCCCTGTGGATGCCTCCCCCACTGGGTTCCGGTCTAAATTGGGTGGCACTTCCCGACCGTCCAAACGATTACCTTACACCTTTCTGGTAGGTCGGACGGTCTGGGTCTCAACTACAACAACAACAACCTTGCAGTAAACTCGAAACTTTGTGTCACTAAATAGAGAGACGCATTGCTCCACCTGTTAATTAAAGCAGTGCATCTAATCAACAGTCTCCACCAGCTGTTGCTCCAGTAGTGTAAACAATTATAATCATACAAAAAATCGTGAATTCTATTGAACGTATTTGAAATATTTAAAATACATTGATTTTCCTTCCCCCTTATAACTGAGATTAAGACATAAAATCTTAAAAACATTCGAACGAAACACATTATAAAAGATGGCAAACATCGCGGCTCGAAGAGGTTTACAAAATACGTTTGAAGGGGCGAAACCGAAGATTGGAAAATCAACACTCAATGCCACTGATCAAACAATTTCGACTATACAGTGTCTTAAACTTCCATTACTGCTGCCATTCAGTGACAGAGAAATAAGCCATAGACCAAAATTAAAGTTTAATATTTTGTTTTAGTTATCAATCTATTGCATCCAGAAATAACTTGAATGTAAAGAAAGAAATAAAGACAATTTTAATAATGTTGTTTTCACACTCATAATTTTCAAATGTATTTAATATTTTATTGCGTGACCTAAGTCCCTTTCGGGAGGTGGGAAGATGGAAGTATTAAAATACTTTCTTTTATTATATAAATTTATAACAAGCTTATTGTTTTGTATAACTCGATTTAAATCTAAAATGCTAGCAATATTGAAATAGTTATTACTTGTAGTTAATTGTAAATTATTGTGATAAAAGTTAAAGACAATATTTTGTTTAAATGCTAATTTAGAAAGCAGACTAATTCGAACTTAGAGTATAGATAGAGTATTTATAATTTTCACTTAAATTAAATAGAAGAAAAATATCTTCGATGTATGTCAGATAATTTTTTGTGTATGAAGTAGAAAACCCTAAATGTTCTGTGTGAAATTATTATATGATCAACTGGGACTACATGTAACCAAATGGCAAGTTGGGTCTTGTTACCAGAGCTCCTATAACACAGACTGACCTATGGCCACCATGTTGAATCGTAGTAAGAAACGCCTTGCTGATAAAGAATGAGAACCAGCACCAATGACCTCCAAAATCTCCCTACTGATCTTAGTGAAAAGCACCTGTTTTAGCAAACTTATTGCCGATATTGGCGAAAAAGCAATATTCCTGCATTCATCTCCTTCGATATCCATTTTTTATCTTTTCTCTTGTTCTTTCGTAAATTTAAACATTCGTATCTCTTTTCGAAAATTATTAGAGCAATTTCTCCGAATATCTGAATATTTTAAATGGTTTAAAATCCACTTAAGTTCGTTTCCAATCAAATTGTTCCTTGTGGGCTTGACATTACTTTGTAGTGAACAAAAGCTAAATTCAATTTGTGTAAAGAAATTTCGTAATATTCTAACTCAATACGCTTCTGATTTTGACCCTGTTTTAAACTAATCACTTCCACCGACCTTCGTGTGGGCGAAATGGCTAGTGGTCACTCAATATGACACTTATACACTTCATAAAAGTTCTGAATGTCAAAAACCTTTTCAAATATGAGCATAAAAATGGCGCATATTTGATAGTTCTGTTAATATGGAAATTGCTGTACATAAAATAATATTTCCTCTCCGATCTCTGTACGCTGCCTTATTTTCAACGCTTTCAGACATTTTAAGCTAAGATATGCTAAAATATATTAATTACACCATTGTTTTCAACAAATTGATGTAAAATATAGACAACAAAATGATTTCGGTATCTGAAACTTGACGAATATACTCGAATTACTACAGATTAACCACCTGTAGGCACCGACCCGAAGGTTTGCAGTAATTACAGCCTATGGTGGAGGAATATCTGCCAAAACCAGAAATTAAAACTTAATGCCAAGATAAAAATGATAAACAATTATATACAATATGCTTGTCTATACTAGATACAGATAGTATTTCACAAATATTTCACATCCATAAACACTTATGTGCAGAACTGTTTCAAATGGGAGCAACTATATATATAAAAAATATTTCTAAACTTGGTTAATACATATACAAAATCAAACGAATAATTTTCAAAGATATATACATATATATACATATATACAAAAAATATATATACAAAACTACTTATGCAAACATACATACAAAACTATATATACAACATATACATACAAATCTCAGAGATTACCATGGCTTTCAATACTATATCTATATAAATAAAAATGAAAATCTGTCTGTCTGTCTGTCTGTCTGTCTGTCTGTCTGTCTGTCTGTCTGTCTGTTTGTCACACCATCACGGGAGAACGGCTGAACCGAATTTGATGAAATTTTGTGGGTAGACCAGAAATAGCCCCACTTAAAATTATATCCGTGTTTTGAGTTTCTAAGACCAGTGGTTCTCGAGATATTAGTAAAAAACGAAATTTTCGTTTGTCTCATCATCACGGAAAAACGGCTGAACCGAATTTAATGAAATTTGGTGAATAGCCTTAAAATATCCCCCCATAAATTTTGTCCAAGTTTCGAGTTTCTAAGACCTGCGGTTGTCGAGATATTAATGAAAAACGGAACTTTTTCCTAGGAGTTCTACTCCCTAACTCCGTGGTTTATCCAAACGAAAAGCTTGAAAATCGTTTGAAAGTGAATTAAAATTTAATCTCTGAGTTTGATGGGAGATTTTTTGCGTTAATTAGTCACTTTCTGAAAACATGAATTGTTTGAAACATGATTTAAAGGGGAAATCTATCTCCATGGTTCATGGTTTATTTAAAACAAGCTTTTACGGAACAATGAGAAGTATAGAGAAATCAAAATCGTTATTTAATTTCGCAGTTTATGTTATAAGACATGACATATTTAACATGTTATAAGATTCTATCTTATATCATGTTACTCAGAAACGCAATTAAATTAAATCTGTCTGTTAATTTTAATAATTATTTTTTCGATTTGAATAATAAATAAATGGATATAAAAATATATTTTAGAAAAGAACGATTTGATTTTCCTTATAGCATTTTTGACTGGATAATATCAATTACGGTCTTCAGGTTTAAAAATTATTATTATTTATATTTTCGGGGATTATTGATTCAAGGATTATTGATATTTTCAAGTTATTATGCAATTGTTTAATTATGACAAAAATTGTTTAAACTCATATATTGTATGTTGTACGAATCTTCTACAAATACACGTGTATATCTTTTAATCTACGAGAATATAAGTAGTACAGGTATATTGACATATGTTTTGATATATATTGGCATATATCGGAATCAATTACGACCTTCTGATATAAAGAGTACGGATATTATTGATGTTTTCAATTTATTACGTCATCTCTTTTATTTTGGCAAATATTTTTGAGACGCATATTGTAATACGGGTAATCTTCTACTAACACATTGGCATATTTTCTGATCTGCGACAATATAATTAGCACGGGGTTGCATATATTCATTCAATTCCTATTTTTTCTTCTGTAAATTTGCTTACAAAAGGGGGCAGGATGTTTTATTTTTCAGATCTGATCGTGAAGATAATTTTGTATAGTGAGAACATATATTCTTAAACTTCTCTTTAGGAGCAATAAATTTAATATTTTAACAGAATTTGCACATGATTGCGAACTATAAGTTTCTTTAAATTATACACTCCGTACGAATAACGGATTAAATTAAATGTGTTTGTTAATGTTTTTATTATTTTTTTTCGATTTAAATAATAAATAAATGGATATAAAAGTATATCTTATGAATGGACGGTTTGATTTTTCTTTTAATTATATTAATTGCTGACTGCGTACATCAATTTCATTTATTTTGGCAAATAGTTATCAAGCTTATATCGTATTTAGCTACTAAACTCATATATTGTGTTTAGCCAATAAATTGATATAGCCGATTGTTGAAACAGAAAAAGAGTAGAGCGGGTATATCTTCTAATACAATTGTAGTGTTTTCATTTAGTATATTGAAACGGGATAAGAATGTTTCATTCAGATCTGCAAATTCAAAGCTACGAATTTGGAGGGATATCGCTAATTTGACAACTTTTCTTAAACTTTGCCAAATTGACGGAAATGTCGCCAAATTTATATAAACGACACACAAACAGCTGCCATAAACCTTCGGGTTGGTCGTGTGGCTTGGGTCTTCTATATATCAATGAATTTTTTTTTTGTTTTGTTAGAAGAGAGTACTGAAATGATGTTTGTTTAGCATTTATCAGTCAGACCAACCATCCTACTTAGTAATACATTTAGCGAATTTTTAAAATGTCACCAAATTGATAAAAATGTTTTCAAATCTATAAAAATATCTTGAAATTGATAAAATTGCGCTACATAAATGATATTAATTGTTTTTTGTTAGGGGATAGTATTGTGATGATATTTCGTCAATTTGTCGCAAAGTGGAACTGTCAGTTCTACAGTCCCACTTGGTGATAAATTTGGCGATTTTTTAAAATGTCGCTAATTTGACGAAACTGTCGCCAAATGTTCCATAGAAATATAACTATTTAGACGATATTTTTTCTACCTATTTATTTGAAGCAAATGATATAATGTCGCTTAGCAATGGATTTAAATCCAATGTGTTTATGCGGCAGACGATTTTTATTAAATCCTTTCCGATTTGAATAATGAAGATATGTATATAAAATAAATTTCATTGCCATTTCATTTTGGACTGGATAATATCAAATATACTCTTCAGGTTTAAACATTATTATTATTGATATTTTCCGGAATTATTGATTCAGGGATTATTGATATTTTTAAGTTATTACGCCATTGTTTTATAGCGGCAAAAATTGCTGACACACGCATATTGTACGTTGTACGAGTAATCTTCTAGGAATGCACGGATATATCTTCTAACCTACGAGAATATAAGTAGTACAGGTATATTGGCATATATTTTGACATATATTGGCATATATATTGGAATCAAGTACAGTCTTCTGGTATGAAGATTAAGGGGATTAATTATATATTCAATTTATTACGTCGTCTGTTGTATTTTACCAAAAAACATTTGTGACTCATATTGCAAAACGGGTAATCTTCTACTAATAATCGGACATTATAAGTAGTACGTGTATATCTTCCCATATAATTTTAGCACTTTAATTTTGACATATATTGGAATAAATGACTGTCTTCAGATTTAAAGATGACGGGTTTATTGGTATTTTCAATTTATACATGTAATCTACTAATACAGGTTATATTTTCTAATATTCGCGTATATAATTAGTACGGGTCCCATACAATTTTAACGCTTTTATTTTGCATATATTGATTCAATTCCATATTTTTTTTTATATTTGCTTACATAAGGGGTCCAAGATGTTTTATTCTTCAGATATGTCCATGAAGATAATTTTATATAGCGAGAACAGAGATTCTTAAACTTCTTTTTAGGAGCATTATATTAAATATTTTAACAGAATATTTTGATTAAACATGTCATTTAGTATACTATAAGAATTTGGGCATGATTATGAATTTCAAGTTTCTTTATATTATATACTCCGTACGAAGAACGGGTATGCTGCTAGTTGATACATATAATGATTAAACCAAATGTGAATTTAAAATTAATTTGATTGCAGTATTTATAAAAAAAAAATTTAGAAATACTATAGATAAATATGCAATAAACAGTGAGCTAATGTGTGGTGGTTACCAGTAATAATTCACAGGATATGTTCGTTTTCCTCGAATTACTACAATGGAATCTATATAAATAAAATTGAAAATCTGTCTGTCTGTCTGTTTGTCCCGTCATCACGAGAGAACGGCTGAACCGAATTTGATGAAATTTTGTGGGTAGCCTGAAAATAGTTCCACTTAAAATTTAGTCCATTTTTGGAGTTTCTATGATTAGTGGTTCTCGAGATATTAGTAAAAAATGAAATTTTCGTTTGTCTCATCATCACGGGAGAACGACTGAACCGAATTTAATGAAATTTTGTGGATAGCCTTGAAATAGCCCCCCATAAATTTAGTCCAAGTTTCGACTATCTAAGACTAGGGGTTATCGAGATATTAATGAAAAACGGAACTTTTTCCTAAGGGTTCTACTCTCCAACTTCGTGGTTTATCCAAACGGAAAGGATGAAAATCGTTTGTTTAAAACGTCAAAAGGAAATAAAACTTTATTTCCGAGTTTGGTGCAGGATTTTTGCATTAATTAGTCACTATCGGAAGACATGAATTTAAATGGAAAAATCTACCTCCATGGGTTATCTTTCACAAGTTTTTACTCACGATGAAAAGTATAAAGAAATCAAAATGGCTATTTAATTTCGCATTTTATGAGGAAGATTCTATTTAATATCATGTTTCTCGGCAACGGAATGAAATTAAATGTGTTGTTAATATTTATTATTATTTTTTCTATTTGATTAATAAATAAATGGATGTAAATATATATTTCATAAATGAACGGTTTGATTGTTCTTTTAATTATATAAATTGCGAACTGCGTACATCACTTTCATTTATTTTAGCAAAGAGGTGTCAAGCTCATATATTGCGTTTAGCTAATAAACTCATATATTGTGTTTACCCAATAAATTCATTTAGCCGATTGTTGAAACTGAAAAAGAGTAGAACGGGTGTATCTTATACAATTTTAGTGTTTTCATTTAGTATATACAAACGGGATCAGGATATTTTATACCTCAGAAATTCAGAGCTACGAATTTGGCAGAATATCGCTAACTTGGTAACCTTTCTTAAACTTTACCAAATTAGCGGAAATGTCTCCAAATTGATAAAAATGACACAAATCAATGAAATTAAATTTGTTTTTTTAGAATAGAGTACTGAAATGATGTTTCGGTAGCATCTGTCGGTCAGTCCATCCATCCTACTTAGTAACACATTTAACGAATTTTTTTAATATCACCAAATTGATAAAAATATTTGTAAATCCATAAAAATGTCATGGAATTTATAAAATTGCGCTTAATAAATGAAATTAATTGTATTTTGTTAGGGGATAGTAGTGTGATGATATTTCGTCAATTTGTCGCAAAATGGGACTATCAGTTCTATAGTTCCACTTGGCGATAAATTTGGCGATTCTTTAAGTTATCGCTAAATTGACGAAAATGTCGCCAAACCTTCCATAAAGATAGCATTATTCAGACGATATGATTTCCCTTAATTTATTTGAAGCAAATGATATCATGTCGCTTAGCAACGGATCCAATGTGTTATATGCCATAAGATTTTTATTAAATCTTTTCCGATTTAAATAATAAAGATATGTATATAAAATAAATTTCAATGACATTGCATTTTTAACTGGATAATATCAATTACGGTCTTCAAGTTTAAACATTATTATCATTGATATTTTCGGGGACTGTTGATTCAGGGATTATTGATATTTTCAAGTTATTATGCCATTGTTTATTTATGACGAAAGTTGTTGAAACTCATATATAGTACGAGTAATCTTCTACAAATGCATTGATATATCTTCTAATCTGCGAGAATATAAGTAATACAGGTATATTGGCATATATTTTGATATATATTGGCATATATTGAAATCAATTACGACCTTCTGGTATAAAGATTACGGGGATTATTGATATTTTCAATTTATTAAGTCATCTCTTTTATTTTGGCAAAGATTTTTTCAATTCCTTTTTTTTTTTTTTTTTGTAAATTTGCTTACAAAAGGGGCCAGGATGTTTTATTCTTCAGATCTGCCCGTGAAGATAATTTTGCATACTGAGAACAGATAGTCTTAAAGTTCACTTTAAGTGCAATAAATTTAATATTTTAACAGAATTCGCACATGATTGCGAATTATAAGTTTCTTTATATTATATACTCCGTACGAAGAACGGGTATGCTGCTAGTCTATCTATATAAATAAAAATGAAAATCTGTCTGTCTGTCTGTCTGTCTGTCTGTCTGTCTGTCTGTCTGTTTGTCACACCATCACGGGAGAACGGCTGAACCGAATTTGATGAAATTTTGTGGGCAGCCCAGAAATAGCCCCACTTAAAATTATATCCGTGTTTTGAGTTTCTACGACCAGTGGTTCTCGAGATATTAGTAAAAAACGAAATTTTCGTTTGTCTCCTCATCACGGAAAAACGGCTGAACCGAATTTAATGAAATTTGGTGAATAGCCTTAAAATATCCCCCCCATAAATTTTGTCCAAGTTTCGAGTTTCTAAGACCTGGGGTTGTCGAGATATTAATGAAAAACGGAACTTTTTCCTAGGAGTTCTACTCCCTAACTCCGTGGTTTATCCAAACGAAAAGCTTGAAAATCGTTTGAAAGTGAATTAACATTTAATCTCTGAGTTTGATGGGAGATTTTTTGCGTTAATTAGTCATTTTCTGAAAACATGAATTGTTTGAAACATGATTTAAAGGGGAAATCTATCTCCATGGTTCATGGTTTATTTAAAACAAGCTTTTACGGAACAATGAGAAGTATAGAGAAATCTAAATCGTTATTTAATTTCGCAGTTTATGTTATAAGACATGGCATATTTAGCATGTTATAAGATTCTATCTTATATCATGTTACTCAGAAACGCAATTAAATTAAATCTGTCTGTTAATTTTAATAATTATTTTTTCGATTTGAATAATAAATAAATGGATATAAAAATATATTTTAGAAAAGAACGATTTGATTTTACTTATAGCATTTTTGGCTGGATAATATCAATTACGGTCTTCAGGTTTAAAAATTATTATTATTTATATTTTCGGGGATTATTGATTCAAGGATTATTGATATTTTCAAGTTATTATGCAATTATTTTATTATGACAAAAATTGTTTAAACTCATATATTGTATGTTGTACGAATCTTCTACAAATACACGTGTATATCTTTTAATCTACGAGAATATAAGTAGTACAGGTATATTGACATATGTTTTGGTATATATTGGCATATATTGGAATCAATTACGACCTTCTGGTATAAAGAGTACGGATATTATTGATGTTTTCAATTTATTACGTCATCTCTTTTATTTTGGCAAATATTTTTGAGACGCATATTGTAATACGGGTAATCTTCTACTAACACATTGGCATATTTTCTGATCTGCGACAATATAATTAGTACGGGGTTGCATATATTCATTCAATTCCTATTTTTTCTTCTGTAAATTTGCTTACAAAATGGCGCAGGATGTTTTATTCTTCAGATCTGATTGTGAAGATAATTTTGCATAGTGAGAACATATATTCTTAAACTTCTCTTTAGGAGCAATAAATTTAATATTTTAACAGAATTTGCACATGATTGCGAACTTTAAGTTTCTTTAAATTATACACTCCGTACGAATAACGGGTGTGCTGTTAGTGGTTAATAAATTTTAACATTTTAGGAGGATATATCATGTTGCTCGGCATCGCAATTAAATTAAATGTGTTTGTTAATGTTTTTATTATTTTTTTTCGATTTAAATAATAAATAAATGGATAAATGGATATAAAATTATATCTTATGAATGGACGGTTTGATTTTTCTTTTAATTATATTAATTGCTGACTGCGTACATCAATTTCATTTATTTTGGCAAAGAGTTTTCAAGCTTATATCGTATTTAGCTACTAAACTCATATATTGTGTTTAGCCAATAAATTCATATAGCCGATTGTTGAAACAGAAAAAGAGTAGAGCGGGTATATCTTCTAATACAATTGCAGTGTTTTCATTTAGTATATTGAAACGGGATAAGAAAGTTTCATTCAGATCTGCAAATTCAAAGCTACGAATTTGGAGGGATATCGCTAATTTGACAACTTTTCTTAAACTTTGCCAAATTGACGGAAATGTCGCCAAATTGATATAAACGACACACAAACAGCTGCCATAAACCTTCGGGTTGGTCGTGTGGCTTGGGTCTTCTACATATCAATGAAATTTTGTTTTGTTTTGTTAGAAGAGAGTACTGAAATGATGTTTGGTTAGCATTTATCTGTCAGACCAACCATCCTACTTAGTAATACATTTAGCGAATTTTTAAAATGTCACCAAATTGATAAAAATGTTTTCAAATCTATAAAAATATCTTGAAATTGATAAAATTGCGCTACATAAATGATATTAATTGTTTTTTGTTAGGGGATAGTGTTGTGATGATATTTCGTCAATTTGTCGCAAAGTGGAACTGTCAGTTCTACAGTCCCACTTGGCGATAAATTTGGCGATTTTTTAAAATGTCACTAATTTGACGAAACTGTCGCCAAATGTTCCATAGAAATATAACTATTTAGACGATATTTTTTCTACCAATTTATTTGAAGCAAATGATATCATGTCTCTTAGCAACGGATTTAAATCCAATGTGTTTATGCGGCAGACGATTTTTATTAAATCCTTTCCGATTTGAATAATGAAGATATGTATATAAAATAAATTTCATTGCCATTTCATTTTGGACTGGATAATATCAATTATACTCTTCAGGTTTAAACATTATTATTATTGATATTTTCCGGAATTATTGATTCAGGGATTATTGATATTTTTAAGTTATTACGCCATTGTTTTATTGCGGCAAAAATTGCTGACACACGCATATTGTACGTTGTACGAGTAATCTTCTAGGAATGCACGGGTATATCTTCTAATCTACGAGAATATAAGTAGTACAGGTATATTGGCATATATTTTGACATATATTGGCATATATATTGGAATCAAGTACAGTCTTCTGGTATGAAGATTAAGGGGATTAATTATATATTCAATTTATTACGTCGTCTGTTGTATTTTACCAAAAAACATTTGTGACTCATATTGCAAAATGATTAATCTTCTACTAATAATCGGACATTATAAGTAGTACGTGTATATCTTCCCATATAATTTTAGCACTTTAATTTTGACATATATTGGAATAAATGACTGTCTTCAGATTTAAAGATTACGGGTTTATTGGTATTTTCAATTTATACATGTAATCTACTAATACTGGTTATATTTTCTAATATTCGCGTATGTAATTAGTACGTGTCCCATACAATTTTAACGCTTTTATTTTGCATATATTGATTCAATTCCATATTTTTTTATATTTGCTTACATAAGGGGTCCAAGATGTTTTATTCTTCAGATATGTCCATGAAGATAATTTTATATAGCGAGAACAGAGATTCTTAAACTTCTTTTTAGGAGCATTATATTAAATATTTTAACAGAATATTTTGATTAAACATGTCATTTAGTATACTATAAGAATTTGGGCATGATTATGAATTTCAAGTTTCTTTATATTATATACTCCGTACGAAGAACGGGTATGCTGCTAGTATATATATAAAATTGAAAATCTGTCTGTCTGTCTGTTTGTCCCGTCATCACGAGAGAACGGCTGAACCGAATTTGATGAAATTTTGTGGGTAGCCTGAAAATAGTCCCACTTAAAATTTAGTCCATTTTTGGAGTTTCTATGATTAGTGGTTCTCGAGATATTAGTAAAAAATGAAATTTTCGTTTGTCTCATCATCACGGGAGAACGACTAAACCGAATTTGATGAACTTTTGTGGATAGCCTTGAAATAGCCTCCCATAAATCTAGACCAAGTTTCGAGTATCTAAGACCAGTGGTTGTCCAGATATTAATAAAAAACAAAACTTTTTCCTAGGAGTTCTACTCTCTAACTCCGTGGTTTATCCAAACGAAAAGCTTGAAAATCGTTTGAAAGTGAATTAAAACTGTATTTCTGAGTTTGAGTGGAGATTTTTTGCGCTAATTAGTCACTTTCTGAAAACATGAATTATTTGAAACATGATTTAAATGGGAAATCTATCTCCATGGTTTACATTTCACAAGCTTTTACTGAACAATGAAAAGTATAAAGAAATCAAAATGGCTATTTAATTTTGCAGTTTATGAGGAAGATTCTATCTTATATCATGTTGCTCAGAAACGCAATTAAATGAAATCTGTCTGTTAATTTTAAATATTATTTTTTCGATTTGAATATAAATGGATATAAAAATATATTTTAGAAAAGAACGATTTGATTTTTCTTATAGCATTTTTGACTGGATAATATAAATCATGGTCTTCAGGTTTAAACGTTATTATTATTGATATTTTCGAGAATTATTGATTCAGGGATTATTGATATTTTCAAGTTATTATGCAATTGTTTTATTATGACAGAAATTGCTTACACTCATATATTATACGTTGTAATCTTCTACAAATACACGGGTATATCTTCTAATCTACGAGAATCTAAGTAGTACAGGTGTATTGGCATATGTTTTGATATATATTGGCATATATTGGAATCAATTACGACCTTCTGGTAAAAAGAGTACGGGGATTACTGATATTTTCAATTCATTACGTCATCTCTTTTATTTTGGCAAAGATTTTTGAGACTCATACGGGTAATCTTCTACTAACACACTGGCATATTTTCTAATCTGCGACAATATAAGTAGTACGAGGTTGCATATATTGATTCAATTCCTTTTTTTTTTGTAAATTTTCTTACAAAAGGGGCCAAGATGTTTTATTCTTCAGATCTGCCAGTGAAGATAATTTTGCATAGTGAGAACAGATATTCTTAAGCTTCTCTTTAGGAGCAATAAATTTAATACTTTAACAGAATTTGCACATAAATGAGAATTATAAGTTCCTTTATATTATATACTCCGTACGAAGAACGGGTATTTTTCTAGTCATAAATAAGTTTATTGATAAAATATGATAAAAAATATCGTCTGCTGCAACTATAAATTTAACTATCTCAAAAACGGTTGATTGTACATCAATGCAGGTAAATAAGAAAATATGGAATATTTTTTTCTGTGCAGGATGGCAAAAAAATAAATGTTGTGTCTAGCCGTTGTCAGGTGATAACTGTTGTTGTTGCTGAGACCCAGACCCAGACCGTCCAACCTACCAGAAAGGCGTAGAGTAACTAAGGGTAACAGCTGTAAAAATGCTAAAGCAAAAAATTTCGCGATTTATAAATTTTCTGGCCAAAATTCCAATATTTTAGATTTCCTCATTACTTATAGGTCAAGTCCGTATATGCATAATTTCAAGTTTCTACCTGCACCAGTTTGGGGTGTGTAATTCATCCCTTAGTCAGTCAGTCAGTTTCACTTAGATGCAAAATGATGAACTAAACCTTAAAATTATCAAGCAAATATTAATCAGACAATAATATAACTTAGACATATAAAACCGTACAACAATTAATTTTAAACAAAAGATTCGTAAAATGCCTATATATCCGAATTTTTGCTTTGTTAAATATTCAGTTTATACCATCTTTTACACTCCATTTTTTACGCTTCTCATTGTCGCAGTCGCAATTCGATCCTAATGTCAATCTTGTCGCTTCAGAATGAATGTTTACTTAATGTTCAAAAGGCATATTGATCGCCATATTCTCACTAGAATCACTTATAGCCAGATCTGAATGAAAGATATTGGATAACTGGCTGAAGTATTTCAAATCGCATAGTATCAATATTCCCTCTTCTTCTTTGTCCCCCGATTTAGATTCGATTTATTAAAAGAAGGCTCCGAATGAATATTTAGATCAAACACATGTACCCATTTGTGACCAGAAAATACAAGTGATTTGATTAAAGCGAGATTTTTATATAAAAAGTTAGCCGAGTACAACAGAAGTTGAATAAGAACAGAATAAGATTAGCAACAGACATTTTAAAAAATAAATATGCTTCGTAAAACATGATTTGAATGATAGATAAAGCAGAAGTATAAAAAAGGGTAGTGCAAAAGTTGAATGAAAGGTAAAGCATTTGGTTGAACACAGGGTAAAGCATGTGATTGAATAAAAGGCAAAAAATATTATTGAACAAAGGGCAAAGCATACGGTTGAATAAAAGGCAAACCATATGATTAAATAAAAGGTAAAGCATATCGTTGAATAAAAGATAAACCATATGCTTGAATAAAAGGTAAAGCATGTGGTTCAATGAAATGTAAAGCAGGATGTTGGATAGAAATGGAAGTATGAATTGCAAAAAGGATAATGCATGAATTGTAAAAAGGATAATGCATGAATTGTAAAAAGTAAAGCATGGATTTTACAAAAGGTAAAGCATGAGTTGAGCAATATCAAAACAAATTAAGATTATTTAAATACAGTTCAACAAATAAATTTAGGATAATAAATTACAAAACTTTTACGAGGAAGGCAAGTATGCGTTAGCTAGGTGACAATTGTTTCGAGGGCGTTATAAGTCGCCTTCTTCAGGCCAAATGAACAGTATGCGTCCTTAACAACCTCTGAAAACAACCTGCGACGAAGCAAAAAAAGAGCAATTCAATCAGAGCTAGAACACTCAATGCGAAAATTCGTAAGCTGGTGGTATCAGCTATTGAAAAAAGCAACCATAAAAATATCAACACGGGTCGATAAAGGGCCCCTCCCCAGCCCACGAAGACGAGGGAAGCTGGTTCTGGAAATGAAATCTTAAATATTGATATGAAACTTAAAATAAAACAGAGAGAAAAATATATGAATAGTTAAATTATTGGAAAAAATAATGAAAGAGTTTAGAAGAAGTAAAAAATAGTCAAGCCCTTATAAAGTAAGAAAGATAAAGAATTATAGAGGAATGAGGCAGTAATTAAAAAGAAAACTTCAAAAGGAAATAACCTATTTCGAAAGTTAATTTCATCTATCAAACTACTATAAAATTAACAGTGGTTGAGACTAGGTCAAAAAAATATAACACAGAAAGAAAGATCCGGTTTCAGAAGCCATATGAGCTAACTTCATCAACTAAAAGAAAGTAGCAATCGATTAGTCTACTAAAAAAATCATTAAATGATACTGGAGTTAAGAAGGACATCTACAAATTAAAAAAGAAGAAAGACTAATCATGCACAAAGCATTGATTATGAAACACTTTCCAACTGAAATGTAATTTCATTTAAACATCTCTATAATGCGATACATTCAGCCGGGATACTTTAAAATTATCACAGTACTACAATAATTTATTTTACTAGGAAACTTAAAACTTTCTCAAAAAAGGCAATGCTAATAAATCGTCTGCTTCTCTATGTAAAATCAATTAATATTTCATTCATATCACTTATATTCAAGACTCCAGAGCTAACTAATTTTGCGTTAAAAAAATCAGCAGTTCTTATATAACTCAACAATCTCTTCATTTGTTTACATTCTGCATACGTTAAAATTAGGCTTCGTTGTAGAAATAATCGAAGTTCAGTGATCACTTAAAACCAAAAATATTGTAATTGCGTAGGCACAGAATTTAGACACACAGATAATATGCAAAAATAAAGCGTTTTTAGGACGGATGCATCAGTAAAGATAAATATAAGCGTTCCTTAAAAATCACTATTTTCACAAAGCGGAAAAAAAACTAGATGCAATATTTTATTTTGTAATGAGTCACGTGATCTCTTCGAATAACATGGGTATAATTATTATTTCAATTTTTATTTAAAAAACTACTTAACATATTTTGATGAAATTTCTTTTACACATTTTACGTAATAATTTAAATATTTCCTAACATTTTCAAAACAATTGGTGAATTTTAACTCCGCTTAAAAAAATGTTTGAAAAATTAAGACCTACAGGATTAAATGTATTTCATTTTTTCAACCCGGGTTAAATCCAAAACTAATTGGGTGATATTTTTTTGCTTTCCCATACGTCCCACAGACCGTCTCAACAACATACTAAAATGTCATTTTGATAAAGTCATTTTTACGGCAGTTATTGAGCAAACGGAGAGATTGACAGAATGAACATAGTCATAAACACTTTACAACTATGTTGGAAAGTGTTAAAAAGCAGGTTTTGGATGCTGTATGAGCTGAATTTTAAAATCATATATGCGCATAAAAAATACTCCTGGCTACGAAAGTGTATGGAATTGCTTATTTATCAATAGCAAGATTATCAGAGTTCGAACAAATACAACGCTTAGTTAGAAAGCAAGCACAGAGGTAGAGTGTAAAACAACCTCTTTTGAAGAGCTGCAATAGTGACTTCATCAACTATATTCAAATAACCAACGAACAAACTAATTTAAAAGTGCCAGTGCATGATACTGAAAATAAGGATATGCACATTAATTAAGGAAATAACCCGTTATGGAACCTATATGAGTCAACATTTGTAAAGAGCTAGGAATCGAACCCTGGATCTCCGAACTGGCCAGCCAACTCTCTATCGTTGAGCTACTGGGACGAAATTGCAAGCTCTTATTTTCGAAGTCGACTCTGAATTCTCCACCCTCTGTCAGATTGGCGGACAAATGACAATCTGACTGACCACCTCTTGCTATTTTTATCTCAGGTTAGCCTCCTGCTACTACTATTTTTACCCAGGTTGGTATCTTATGTGGTCGTTATCCTCTCAATTTGAATTCATCGCTCAATCTTCTAGAGTCCACTGAATCCGTACTAGTCGTTCTAGGATCACTTTCAGACCTCCGATATCTTTGCACTACAGGGTTGATTTGTTCGGGCGCCATTATAAAGAGCCTTGCTGCCCCAACCGGGAATCGAACCCTGGATCTTCGAACTGGCCAGTCGACGCTCTACCGTTGAGCTATTGGAGCGAAATTGCAAGCTCTTATTGTTGAAATGGACTCTGCACATTATTAACTGAATTCCAGGAACAAACGAACGAGAAAACTTTAAAACACTATTAAATAAGATTGGCTTAAGAAGGAAATAAATAAATAATTGACAAAAAGAGATCGAATGGGTTCTCCACAGGATTAAAGTATCATCACATACCGAAACCAGCATTTAAATGTAAGTTTTTGAAATACCCTTTCTTCAAAATAATGCTTGTATAAATCACAAAAAAACGGTGACAAAGAATTTCCCATCGCGAATCCATCAGATTGTTTAAAATAGCTTCCATTGAAAGAAAAGTGTTTTGTTCAATACATAATTTAGTCATTGCTAAAAATTCCTCAACATCAAATTAATGAAATTCTGAGGCTTTTTTCACAGAAGAGCACTCTGTATAGGAACATTAGTGATAGATGTCAAATCCTTGTTCACCAATGCTCTTACACAAGGTGCTCTTCTGTGCCTAGAAAAAGACTTAGGGAATTCCATTACTCTTATGTCGAATTTAAGGAATTTTTGGCAATGACTAAATTATGTATTGAACGAAACCCTTTTTTCTTCAATAGAAAGTATTTTAAACAGTCTGAATGACTCCCGATGGGTGAATTCTTTGTCACCGTTTCTTTGTGATTTATGCAAGCATTATTTTGAAGAAAAGGTATTCCAAAAACTTACATTTAAATGCTGGTATCGGTATGTGGATAATACTTTTATTCTTGTAGAGAATCCAACATTTTTAATTCCATTGACCCTCAACTTTCCTAATTATATGTTCTTGTTTCGAGAAAAGATTCTTCTTTTAGTACTTCAGTTTTTCTAAAACATTTATCGGTTTTCTGCTTGCATATTATCTTTGAAACCATACTCCCCAAACAAATTAGCTTCCTTTTACACATATGTGTATCACGCGGTCAACTTATGCTCTGATTAAACTTCCTTAACTTCTGAAAATAATTTATTGATGCAGGGGCTTCAATCCTTCTATCATTGATAAAGCTCTGATAAAGATTTTTTTTTTTCAAAAAAAGTTTATAGTTTTGCCATTTAAGCTTTAAAATTTCTAGAGTTTTATCAAGATTAATTAATTCAGACAAGATTAATTAACAGTTAATAAATTCCTGTTTCCTAATAAGAATTTGAACTACAGAAATTGTGGCAACAAGAGAGCGACCGAGAAATGGTGGCAACAAAAAAACGACTAAATAATGGTGGCAGCAAGAAAACAACGGTTTAGTAAATGGTAAATCCTCCTCTAGCAGCTATACAAGCCGATTTTTGGTGCAGCGTAGAGTCAATTAAGTGGCTTTATGTTTCTCTATGAAAGACTCTACCACAAATGTTACAACTAGTCAGTTAATTCAGTGGTATTCTGAGAAGGCAGCAATTTCTATCCCAGCATGTCCCAGACGACACCTAGATGGCCATGGAAGGGTATTAAATCCTGGAAGACATTGTTGAGAAAGTTTTGCAGTATGTGATCGAGCGCTGTCTTGTTGGTAAATGAAACCTAGGCGGCCCGACAGCATAGGCAGAACAATTGGCTACAGAATATCGCCGATGAACAAACGAGCCGTCGGATTGGCTTGCAGCATAACTAGGGAAGATCGGCTATCCCACGAGATGGCTCCCCAGAATGTCACGCCAAGTATGGTGGCCGTGTGCTCGAGGGATCAGAACGCTGGCTAGTCCTCCTCCACATACGTATTCGGCAGTCATCAGCACTGAGAAAGAAGCGGGATTTGTCGCTAAAGACAACCCGCCTCCAATCGGGCACTGCCCAGGCTGACTGAGCTCAGCGCCAATCCAAACGGCTCAACCTATGATGAGAGGTCAGTGGTTGGCACCTTAATGGACATCGACACCAAATGACACCTTCTGTCAGTCGTCTCCGAATAGTATCCCTTGACGTTAGATGCATGGAGAATGGAAATTGTCTTCGAATGGCTGATAGCGATGCGATTGGTGTGGTTACGGTTCCTCTCCTGACTGCACAATCCTCTAGAGCAGTTGTCTGTCTGGGGGCGTTCTGAGCCTCTGCAACGGTTACATGTGCTTTCTCTGATCCACTGTTGCCAACACCGAGTATCTACCCTATTGCTCCGACCACGATGACGGCTGTTACGTCTGTTGGACCAATCAGCTTCCCATAGGCCTATGCTGCGATCTCTCTCAAAATCCGACAATTGCCCGTAGCGCCGTCGAATACGTCTCAAAGGCATCTTTGTACAACTTGCAATATCAAAGCAGAAAATCCAGTTCCAATTGCCCGTGAGGGAGAACATTAGTCGTTTTAAATACTGCACGATGCACAGTTCTCATGCGCGATGCATAAGCCCTATAACATCATTGGCGCTGGCAGTTTGATCATTTGCATAACTCTTAAAACGACATTTGCACGCAGAGGTTCGCGGCTGTAGCTCAATTTTTTATGGATGCATATATTTTTTGCAACAGAGTGTATTTAATTAGTTCCTTCTTCATTCCAATCTCTTCAATAGTGGTTTAAAGTTGTTTCTTAATAAAATTTAATTAATAATGTTAGCTTATAGTATAGGTTCTATAACCAGTTACTTCCTTAATTTTTGTTTATATTCTTATCTTTAGTATCAAGCACTGGTACTTTTAAAGTAGTTTGTTCGTTGGTTATTTGAATATAGTTGAAGAAGTAACTATTGCAGCTCTCCAAAACCGTCTGTTTCTTTACACTTCCTCTGTATACTTGTTTTTTAATTAGGAGTTTTATTTTTCGAACTCTTATAATCTTGTTTTTGATAAATGCAGTTCCTTACTTTTTCGTAAGCAGAGGGGTATTCATTATACACATCTTTGACTTCAAAAGTTAGCTCGTATAATATCTAAAATCGGCAATTCTTTTTTTCAATTTGATTATATCCTTCTTAATTCCAGTCTCATTCACTTATTTTTTTAGTAGACTAATCGATTGACACTTTTTCTTAATTGATGAACTTAGCTCATACAACTTCTGAAACCGGTTCTTTCCATCTTTCTGTGTTATTTTCTTTTTTGACCTAGTCTCAACCACAGTTCATTTTATAATAGTTTGATTGATGGAATTAACTTTTGAAACCGGTTACTTCCTTTTGTTATTTTCTACTCAATTAATGCCTCTTTCCGCTGTAATTTTTTATCTAACTTCCTATATAAGGGTTTGACTATTTTTTTCTTCCACTAAACAAACTCTTTAATTCTTTTTACCAATAAATTTAACGGTTTATACATTTTTTTTCTCTCTGTTAAATTTTAAATCTCATAGCAGTGCTTAGGGTTTCATTTTCAAAACTAGCTTCCCCCGTCTTTGTGGGCGAAAGAAGGACCCTTTACAGCCCCGCGTTGATAGGTTTATGGCTGTTTTTTTTTTGTTTTTTTTTTTCAATTGCTGAAATCACCCGTTAGCAAATTGTCGCGTTGGGTGCTCTAGCTCTGTTTGAAATACTCGTAACTTGCCTCGTCGCAGTTCGTTCTTAGCAGTTGTTAAGGTCACGTATTGTTCTTTTGGCCTGAAAAAGGGGGATTTTAACGCCCGAGAAACAATTGTAGTCACCTAATTGATATACGTATGCTTTCTTCAATGAAGTTTTATAAGTTATTTTCTTACAAGCAGCAATTTCATTTATCGTAAATTTAGGATAGTTAGGTAAAAAGTTCAAATATGGTTGAAACAAAATTAGTCCACATATGATAATATAGTATGTGCAAATGGTAATGTGCTGTGTAACCATACTGTACTGTAATATGATATGGTCGCAAAGTTAGAAATGATGAAAACAATCTTGAAATTCTCCGTTCTAAAAACTATTCACTTTGCATACTTTCTTCACAAACTTGATAGAGTACAGACAGACTTCTGAAAATGTTATTAATGCTTTATTAATGGCGCTCCAAAAAACAGCACGTAGAAAAACATGCAAAAATTACATTTTCATTCAAAAGATTAATCATAATAGCTGCAATTATCATCTTATAAGTTTAATCCTCCTTGTATAATTTATAATTGCACTCATAAGTTCTCACAAATATAATTTCGGTAATTTTTGCATAGTTTAGAGCCTCTAAAGCAAAAATAATCGGTTGTATGTCTGAAATTTATATGTATATTCAGAACAAAGTGCAATACCATTTTTACGTTCCTTAAAGAAGTAAAACATAACTCTCACTTGGTTTCACAACATTGGAAAATGAAACACTAAGCAAATAAAAAGAAAAGTTCAGAAATTATCTCCTAATGACCAGACTTAATGCATTTGCTTAATTTGCTAATGTATACTTAATGTACATTTAACAGAAACTTTAATTTATACAATCTTTCAAATTCCTTTCCCACTCGCTTAAGAAAACAAAATGGAGTGCACAACTGCAATCCGATCCTGACGTTTGTCACGTCTCAATAACAGTTTACTCAAGGACCAAACAAAGATTGAGAGCCTAGTTGACGTAATTTTCAGAATATAATTTTTACAGCTTCCAGACATCTGATGAAAAAGAAAATAATGTCACGTAGTTATAGATAGAATGAAGCTTTCTAAACAGTGTGGCATTTTATTTTAAAGTAAATTTTGGTTAAGGAACAATAGAACACTTTTGATTTTATAATAATATTTTATAAAAAATGAATTTGAGTTTGTAGAGAAAGTCATGTGCTGCCCACATCAGATATTTTATATAGATTTCCAACACCTTACACACTCACTCAGTCATTGATAAAACAAAATGTAGAGCCCAGCAGTCGCAATCCGATCCTGGCGTCAATCTTTTCGCTTTTCAATAAAAGTTTACTCAAGGACCGAGCAAGACTGATTGGACATCGGATCGCCACTGGAATATTTTCAAGCTACAGCTCTATATATCTCACCAATGAGTAAGGCACGGGGATTGCACTCGGAGGACCTGAGTTCGATTCCTGGCTCTGCGTAAACTATTCCCGTATTTACGCGAAGTACAGGCACGCTAAATCTGTGGGACCGAAAGTCCTTCCGACAGGTTGGTGGCAAGGGAAGGAGGGATGTCGCCTCCACTGGGTTCCTATCTAAATTGAGCGGCACTGATCCGTCCAAACAGATACCTTGCAACTTCGGGTAGGTCGGATGGTCTGCGTGAAAAGAAAAAGCTACAACTCCATTGAAGATATTGGATCACCCTGGTGAAGGGGCTTCCAATCGTTGACCAGCAATGTTTCCCACATCTTCACCCCACGTGGTATTATAAGATGGTATTTGGATTCGTTTTATTAAAGGATGTCTAGAGGGAATATTTATCTGAAACACTTCTTGTGACCAGAAAAAATGAGTTACTTGATTAAACCTATATTTTTATATGAAACATCAGTCTAGCAAAGTAGGACATAAAATTATTGAGAACAACATACAATTTCCGAGAAACATAATTTAAACAACATTTGCTTTTATATGGTTAAACAAAAGATGTAAACGTGGTTCAGAATAAAAAATACCACATTACGCTGATTTGATAAGAGATTTTTGGTGACAGAGAAAAATCCGCGTGTTTTTAGTGGTTTTATATTCGACGTGAATATTAATTGTGGCATAAAATGACTATGGCGACAAACCACCTGATTCAAACCTGTAATGAGAGATATTCTAACTTGACAAGTTTGGATTCAAATAATATTTAATATAGTATTAGGGGAATCCGCCCCCTGTTCGCTACGTTAGCCAACCCACGTGATTAACTTTGCGAGTCGCGTTCGTGCTGCCTGTTACACAGGCGTAATACGCCCGTTGGGGTGACCCACCTTGCTCGCTGACACTCACTAACTCTCCGAGCTCGCTTCACAAACCCTTTCAGCCCGGGCGATGCAGACGACCGTCCGCGTGCTCCCAATTGGCTCAACCAATTAAATATTACTCATGCTGAAGAAAATGTTTCCCTTCAGAAGTGAATAATAACTCATAAACTAAATCGAAATCAAAAAAAGAGGCTTCGTCTTGCAAAAATTCAACTATGTAGGTGCATGCCTGCAAAAATTCGTGATCCTGCTATATCGATAGTCTGTCTTGAACGAAACTTGCAGATCAAATGCTCTTCCTTTGATATTTACTTTAAATATCTCTTAAAGAATAAACCAAAAAACGGTTTATTTCTACGTGTTCTCCTAATATTCCTCTACAAATTCAGAGAGTTTTATATTTTTGTATGCTATATTGTTCTTTTTCGGTACGAGACACAAAAACTCGAGGGACAAGAATGTGTCAAACAGCTGCGGCGGCATCAACTCTTTTTTTTAATAGAGAAATTAATGAAAAATAATTAAAAATCCAAAGTAAAATGCTAAACTAATATAAGTAACTTAAATTTATTGGAGAAGTTCGTCTACTATGAAATAGTCGGATAATGGGATACTATATTTTTCTTCTCCTTACAATGGTAATATCGAGCGATAACACAGCCGAACAGAAAAAAATGTATCTAGTACCTTTGAAATTATACCTATTTTGGGGGTATATTTGGGACGCTGATTCCAAAAATGGCATTTCTGAATGTCCACAGATAAGATAGCTAATAAAAAATTCACATTTTATAGATTCAATGAATGCCTGGGATCCCTAATTCACATTTTACTTTTTATTACATTTTGTAATACTCCATCTTGAGTCTTTAATCGTACTTTAAAATAATAACTCCAAGTCTGGCTTGCCCTCTGATGAGGTCCATTACACGAGATTTGCGGATTTCTGTCCATTGAAAACTTCTGTAAGTCATTTTTTGCAGTTTTACATGGCATTACTGAGTACACTAGTTGCATTAAGCTGAACTAAATTCAAAATAAAATAAGTTATTACAATATTGTATCTGAAATGCTTTATTTGAATTTTAAGTAGATGTCATTTCTGTACTAATGTGGAGGAATCAGGTAATGTAGAACAACACCCACACTTTATCTAAAATATTCCACACTTTGACAAGTATATTTTTTTTCACACATTTAGGTTTTGACTTCATGTTTTGTTTATGCAGCAGAAGTAATATGAAATGGTATATTTAACAAGAAAGATCAATCATGCTTAAAGCATTGATTATGAAACACTTTCCAACTTCAATGCAATTTTATTTAAAAAAGTCGAAAATGCAATACATTCCTCGGTAATATTTTAAAACTTATCACGATACTACATTGATTTATTATATTTGAAAACTTAAACCTTCATTGAAAAAAATGAACTTCATTCAAAAGACGGCATTGAAATATAAATTGCGTGGTTTAAATATCTCTAAAATGCAATACATTCCACGGTAATATTTTTAAATCTATCATAATACTACGATAATTTATTATATTTGAAAACTTCATCGAAAACAACTGAAATTAATTCAAATGACGTCATAGAAAAAATAACACGCCTGGATCTCTCTATAAAAGCAGGATTTCATTCATAACTTTCTCCATTTCATTCATCACAATACTATAATAATTTATTTTATTTAAAAATTAAGACCATGGAGCTACAATTCATAAACTTTATGCTTAAAACTTCATCGAAAAATATCGTCCTTCTGTTTATAAAATCAATTAATATTTCATTCATATCAGCCATGCAGACTCCATGGACTGAATTATTTTGTGTTAAAGAAATACAGTAATTCTAATACAACTCATTCTACATATTTTGCTGTTTACATTTTACATAGGTGAAAAATAGGCTTAATTGTAGAAATAATCAAATTTGAATGAGAATTTAAACTCAAATATATTGTCATTGTGTTGTTTTAGTATGTAGATGCACAGAATTTAAGCAGAAATAAAGTAGTTTTAGGATGGATACAACACTCAATATGAATTAAAAAGAACTTTAAAAAATCACGAATTTGAAACAAGATGGATGCCATATCTCATTTTGAAGTGGGTCATGTGATCGTTTCATATCATGGTCACGTGATCGTTTCATATAAGATGTGTAATTATTATTTTAATTTTTATTTAAAAAGCTACTGAATATATTTAGCTGAATTTTTTTTTATATATTTTATGGAACAATTTGACTATTACCTAAGATTTTCGAAGCAATTTGTGAATTTTAAATCCGCTTAAAAAATGTTAGAAAAATTAGGTCCCATAGGGCTCAATGTATTTCATTTTTTCAACCCGGGTTCAATCCAAAACTAATTGTGTGATATTATTCATTTATATTCCCATAGGTCCTACAGACCGTCTGAACAACATACTAAAATTTCATTTTGATTAAGTAATTTTTACGGCAGTTATCGTGCTAACGGACAGACAGACAGACAGACAGACAGACAGAATGAACAAAGTCATAAACACTTTTCAACTTTGTTGTAAAGTGTTAAAAACAATATCATTCTATATGTTATCTAATTATTCCATATAACACACTAATATGAGATTTTTTTTTCTGTTTCATTAAATATTTTAAGACTATCAATCTGTATGTTGGTACCATAGCGAAAAAACGAAGCGAAGTGAAACTACGAAATTTAGTACCAAGATAACTCCAAACAAGTTTTAAGACATCTTGGAACGATTTATTTAAAATTTGATTTAGCCTTTTCATTATTAGCTAATGTTGAAATCGAATTTTAACAATTTTTACACCAATTCGTTTGTAGTGATCGGCAAAAATTATATATAAGTTTCAATCTTAACACCTTCATAAAATACGAATGAAGATTTTTTTCAATGATCTTAAAACTGAATCCGTAATACGATTTCCCGATTTTTGACTATTATTTAAGAAAAGCATGTTTTCGGAAGAAGAAAAAACATTACTTTAATCTAAACTATTTTCCTACATAGCCGAAAACGGAAACCTACAATCATGAAATTTAACAAATATTAAATTTCAAAATTCCACCTTCTTTTTAAAAATATTTATCTGGCATGATTAGTCAATTTTCGTCTTTTTTTATTTTTATTTTTTATTTTTTTCAATTCCAAGCATTTTATAACATATTTTCCTTGCAATATTCTCCTTCAAAAAACCCCGTGACTTCGGCAAGAACAAATTTGCAGCAAATAAATTGGTTGCTTTGGAAGCATGAAGCTTGTAAGGGTTTCGGTTTAAATTAAAAGAAGTATTTAATCATGTGGTATTTTTAAACGAGCGACCGCATGTATCTGCAAATATTAAAGACATCTCATAGCTATTGCAGGTAAAGAGCATCTTCGAAAAACGAACGGGCTGATACCGGGTATGTAGGGGGTGTAGGCAAAAGAGGCCAACTCACCGGTTGTGTATGTAGTAGGCGATTTATGGCCTATTGCTAGCGCCTGCGAAGCGGCAGCTTGCAATATTATGAGGCATTAGTCGGCTAACTTATGAGTGCAATATGCACAATATTGCATGTATGGCTGACTCATGCTTAAATGAATGTATGAGACATAAAAGAGTACAAATTTAAATATCTGACCAATGATTTTTTTTTTCTAACGCATATCGTCTGCCGCTGTACCTCAAAAATTTCAGTGTGGCCCTCGTATTACACTTATGTCCAAAAGTTAAGCAAGACAGTGAAAACAAGCGGATAAAAAGAGAAGTATTTATTCGAATTCATTGATTTTTGACTATTATTTAAGAAAAGCATGTTTTCGGGAAAAAAAAACATTACTTTAATCCAAACTATTTTCCTACACAGCCGAAAAACGGTAACCTACAATCATGAAATTTAACAAATATTAAATTTCAAAATTCCACCTTCTTTTTAAAAAAATTTATCTGGCATGATTAGTCAATTTTCGTCTTTTTTTATTTTTATTTTTTATTTTTTTCAATTCCAAGCATTTTATAACATATTTTCCTTGCAATGTTCTCCTTCAAAAAACCCCGTGACTTCAGCAAGAACAAATTTGCAGCAAATAAATCGGTTGCTTTGGAATCATGAAGCTTGTAAGGGTTTCGGTTTAAATTAAAAGAAGTATTTAATCATGTGGTATTTTTAAACGAGCGACCGCATGTATCTGCAAATATTAAAGACATCTCAGAGCTATTGCAGGCAAAGAGCATCTTCGAACAACGAACGGGCTGATTCCGGGTATGTACGGGGTGCAGGCAGGAAGAGACCAACTCACCGGTTGTGTATGCAGTAGGCGGTTTATGACCTATTGCTAGGCTTGCAATATTATGAGGCATTAGTCGGCTAACTCATGAGTGCAATATGCACAATATTGCATGTATGGCTGACTCATGCTTACATGAATGTATGAGCCAACCGTAACATGTCTGCATGGTGAACGGATAGGCCTACATGGGCGACAGCTGTTACAAATTAGTATCGTTTTCAAAATACAGACAAGTTAAATGCCGAAGATGGATAGTTGAAAACAAAATATTAAAATTATTAATTTATCCATAGCCAACTATTTTAAAGCTAATAAAATTTAACCATATTATAAATGCATGAAACAGTCATTTAAATTTTTGTATTATTCATTTAGTCATACATGAAAACAAAAGTATCACTCCTATTACCCGAACTTCTTATACATTCCCGAAATTCCTATTTCCTGAATTTCCGTTTTTCCCACTCTCTATAACATCTTTCGCACTCCCTTTCCACGCATTCAGTCGTTGTAAGAAGACAAAATGGAGCTCTAGAGTTGCAATCCGATCCTGGTGTCAATCCGTCCTCTTCCGAATCAAAGTTTACTTAAGGTTCGAACAAGACAGATTGTCCGCCGGAGCTCTACTCAAATCACTACCCGCAGCCGGTTCTGAATGGAAGATATTGGATCACCAAACTAGAGTGCTTCAAATCGAAAGTATCGATGTTTCTAACATCGCCGCCCTCCCTGGTACTATATATACAGACATTCGGATTCGATTTGTTAAAAAAAAAAAAATGCTGAGAAAATCTTTCGCTGAAACAGATCTAGCCCATTATTTCCATGGAAGACATGAGGCTAATTGAAGTATTTTTAATGCCAGAGTAAAGCAAGAGCTGTGAGGAATAACAAAGAAAAACTTAAATTGTAACGTAAATAGATTGCCATGTAAATAGATTGAATGAGCGTGGGTATAAATTAACTGGAGTAAATAAATAATCTCAACTCAACTTTCTCATACCAGAATTCCTTTTCTTTTTTTTTTCAAATTTTACAAAAAAAATTTTAAAAATCGGTATCGTGAGTCCAAATGATTACAACTATAGCATGTTATCCTTCCCTATAAAGGGTTAAAAGAATCTTTCGATTGACATCATACTTGATAATATACCCTGGGGGGGGATGACGTCAAGAAACAAAAAAAAAAGATTTTGTATCGCTACTATTTTCCACATCGATTGAAACTAAAGTCACGGGATCATTGAGCCATAAATGAGCCCTTTTATGCATGATTATATCAAATTTTGTTCTGTGCTGCCATGTTAAAAAAATACAACATTCTGAATAAATTTAGAAATTTTTGCTCGAATTTAAAAAATTCTATCTAGTTCTAGATTTTTTTTTATAACAAAGCCGGAAAAAGTTTCGTGAAAATCCATTAATATTTATGGCTGCTATCGTGCACACAAGAAATCGACGATATTAGACAGACAGACAGTCGAATATCACTCCAAAAATAGTCAAAACGTGTTCAGGAGGTCTTAAAACATATATTGGCATCAAAATCTCGAAAAACTAAAATTTTCGTGAAAACAATGCCTTCTTAATACTAGAGAAAGTAAAAAAATCAAACTTAAAGAGTGTTAGCTTACCTGTCTTTTGGCAGGCCTTAAATACTCATATGAGACGTGTAAATTGTCAACATGAAAATAGTTCCTACACACTGACTGGCTCTATTTATATAACTTTCCCTTCAATGAGTCGAAAATATAAAGAGAAAGTATTGTGATGGGGTTAAAAATCCAACTTTCTCATTTTGATGAACGTAACATGTTTTGAGCGTACCTGAATAAGAATTAACTATTATTTCAATAATGTCTGTCTGTAAGTCTGTGGACACGTGATATCCTTCAAACAAATTGTCAAATAGAATGAGTACGTTATTTTCAATGTCAAAAGTCTGTTGTTTTTTGAAGTGATTGAATCAAAGGCAAGCCCTCAATATTGCTAACATATTTCCTCAAAAATTGAAAAGAATTATGAAAAATATATATAATTATGTAAAACATTGTTAGAAAAATAGATATTTCATATGTGAGTTATTTATTTAAAAGTGACTAACATTATCTATAGAATTTTGACATACGTTGTTCTCGAAGCTTTAAAGTTTCTTTTAATATAAAATGAAAAAAAAAAAACATAAAAGAAATGTTTTTATTATTATCATATGAATAATTGTTTTGTAAGTACTTTTAACCAGAAATAAATGGACACCCTTTTTAAGGAGTTATGAGCCGTTCTCCAGATAGGCATTTTACTTTTCCACAGGGAACACGTACACGATATCTCTCAAAAAATCTTGCTTGAAATTTTATATGCTTACTTTAGTCAGTAACTGCAAAAATCTTACGAACAGTTCAAACTGCTGCTGAAGTAATAAAACTAAAATAACTTCGTCAAAAGCAGCATACAATACAGAAGAAAACAGTATCTTGCTGATACTATTTTTTTCTGCATTGTATGCTGCTTTTAACGAAGTTATTCTATATTTACATAAATCTTATTAATTATTAGCGAGTGTGAGACAAAAGAAAACTGTACTGTGTATTAATATTTTCCCACAACACCGGAATTTATTAATGCGAAGAGAAAATCATGTGTTAACACATTAAATTTATACGAGGTTCCTGGAAAAATCCTGAAGCCATGGAAGTAAAAGTAGGGAGTTAAAATTTAATATTTACATATGATAGCCAATTAAGAGTTTCTGGAGATTTTATGAAATATTTCAGAGCTTCATAATCAATTCTCTATTGATTCGTGTTCATCCAGCAAAACCTTAAATTCGACATTACACTACTTTTCCTATATAAATATTATGTATTCTAGGGAAAGTAAAAAATTATATAATTCTGATTATTTCTTATTGCGTGATTTTCCTAGACTTTCTAGTTTAGGGCATGCTGTGAACAGCTGCAGTGCTTCCAGCATTGTCACACTAGAGATGTTAGACATTACTCAAAGCAGCTGGACTCATTCGTTTTCACATCTCTGACATTTACACCTCCATCAAATATCTAATTTTAACAGTTTCCTCACCACAGTTTCAACTCTTTATACCTCCCTCAAATATCTAATTTTAACAGTTTTCTTAAGAAGTTTCACAACTGTTTTAATTCCGCCTCGCTATAGTGCCAGCCGAGGTGTGTCGGGAGGGTTCATAACTCGCACTTTGAATTTATTTGAGAATAAGCAACTTATTATAATGTAGCAGGAAATAAGTTGTTTCAAGCTTGCATTTTATGAACTTATGGGGGAAATGAAGCATAGTTTGAATATTAGTTCTTGAACCATTTTTTGTAAAATTGTATCCGCTGGTAGTAGTCGACTACTTATAGTGTCGACTGGTTTCGAAGGCAAAAAACAGCCTTCTTCGTCAAAACACACAAGAAGCGCATATTTCATTCGTGATAGCAAGTTCGGCGGCTGGTGTAAGAACAGTAAACTTGACGGTAGAGGAAACATGGATAAGAAAAACGATAAAAAAGGTACAACACCAAGAAGGAAGAAACAAGACTATGACACAGGGAATGAACTGTAAAATACCAAAAAGGAAAGTAGACGTCCAATAAACGATGAAGCACTTGTTCAGTGAGTAAAATTTAAAAAATCAACTAACCGGTTTCGGAAACTACATGAGTCGACCAAACCAGCGGCAAAAATAACATGTTCAAAGCAAATACAAAAAATAAGTAGAACAGAAAATAAATCTGGAAACTAAAAGAACAAACATAGTTAATAAGTGCTTCGGAAAAAACAACGAAAATTCAGGAAAAGGACGAAAATTACTGATATTAGAAGAAGAAAGAAATTAAACCAGAGATTCCCAAGCAGAAGAAGAGAAATGACAAGTATCTTTAATAATGGAGTTTGACCACAAAACTTTTAAAAAGTTCAATTCAAAAATGGAATTAAGAATAAAATTAAAATAAATCCGAAAAATTAAAAACTCTATTAAAGTCCCAAGAATGTTCAGCAATCTCAAACTTTGAAACTTTTCATTTAGAAGCACGGCTCACGTGTTTCTTTCTAATTTTTTACGCTTTTTTTTAATACCGTACAATATCGCAAGAAGGGTTCAAGCTAGCGCTTTAAAGTTTGTTTCGTTCGTTTCAAAAGGAAGTACGAAATTATTATTTATTTAACGGCATTACAGTTCCCGATTTTCATATGATTTTTTTTCCAAAAATTCTTTCAAAATAGTGTGATCACGAAAACTGTCCGTGCTGGCTTTCTGAAGTTTGTATCATTTGTATTGAGTATAAATTAGTTATTTATTTATTGTTATTGGAGGTCCGATTTTTATTTACCATTGTTTTTAATTCCTTCGAAATTCGAGAGGTTTTCAGACTATTCGATCGCGTGTTTCGGATTTCGCTGATTCTAATAATCGTACCAAATTATTTTCGAAACGCATCATGCGTACGTGAAATATCGCGACAACAGATTCACGGACACACACTAGCATAGACAACATCACCTCAAAAACGCTTGATTCGAGTTCGATAGTGTTTTAAATGTGCTATTCCGTCAAAACCTTAAATTCGATCCTTCAATCCTGTCACAATACTATACATTATACTAAATATATATATGAATATGTATATATCAACTTATGTATATATGAAAGGAAAATAATAAGCGTACAAAATATCATGGTAATCACTTGATGTATTTTTAAAATATCCCCTACGCTTAAAAGCACTCTAATTTTTTCCTGGAAATCCCGCTTTTTTTTTTAAATGGAAGCTAAATATAAAATGAGGCCCTTTTTGTTAAAAATTGTAAACCCTAAAACTCTTGCCAGGACAAAATTTTACGGTTATTACTTTCTCTACAATACATGGATCGTATTGGAATCATGCCGAAAATCACAACTTGAGTTTTCGACGGCTCTACATGTTTAGGGACCTCTAGAACACGAAAAAACTCTTTTTAGCGTGACGTACGTGTCTGTCTGTGCGTCTGTCTGTGCAATATACTCAACGACAAATTGACCAAATTTTACAAAATTCGGTATATCAAAATTGCGTAGTCACTTGTGGGTGACCCTGGTGCGTGCTGTTTTTAGCATGACGCGTGCAATGTATGTATCCACACTAACTCAAAAACTAATAGACCAAATTTCATAAAATTTTAAAGGACCAAATTTCATTAAAATTTTAAGTCACTTATGGGCTACCCTGGTGCTGATTAGATTTTGGTACGATTCGGAATAAAAGAATCTGCCTTTTTTGCGAAATGGCTCACAAAAATCGAGTGTATCCACTCTAGCTAAAAAACTAATTGACCAAATTTTACAAAATTTCGTAGGATTTATTAAATTGAATTTAATTGCCCGAAATAATAAGTATAATTATTTGAAATTACACCGAATTTGTACTTTTAATTCAATTTTCGTTTTCATTTAGTAACTGGACATATTTTCAAAGACGGCGTAGCAAAAACGGAAAGAATATATATATATATATATATATATATATATATATGTATATCGCGGGAACGGCTAGTCCTAGAGTAATTATATTGGTCTTGACATCGTCAAAAATTACGTATAAAACAAGCATTTAATACATTTGAGCATACGTAGCCCTTAATTTTAGATATTGAAGATTTTTGTGAACCATTTCGCAAATAAAAAGCTGGTTCTGTTATCCCGAATCGTACTAAAATCTAATCCGCAGAGTAACCCCCAAGTGACTTACATATAAAATTTTATGAAATTTGATCAATTAGTTTTTGAGTTAGAGTGAATGCATACATTGCAGAGACAGACACACGCACAGACGTCATGCTAAAAATAGATATTTTGTGTTCTAAAGATTCCAAAACGTGTAGATCCGTCGAAAATTCTAGCTGCGATTTTTGACACGCTTCCAATACTTTCCCTATACATTACCATGTATTGTGGAGAATGTAAAACCGCTTCTCAGAAGAATCTCATAAACTCCCATACATGATCGATTACGCATTCTTATGCGACTGTCCTTTGTATTTGTCGGTCAATATCAGAAAGATGAGATTTGCATTCAATTCAGAGAAAATTTGCTTCAATATAGTTCTAATAGTGGACCAGGTTTAATGAACAACAAACTTGCGACAAGAATCTTCGACAAGATCCTTTTTCTCAGTTAATATTCAATTCATACTGCTGAAGTCACCACGCTTGCATTCAGAACTGCGGGCTATAATTTTATAACAAGTTTTTGAATACTTCAAATCTGTGGTCATTCTTCGACAACCAGTGGCTAGATAATCCTTGTAGGTATTTAAACATTTTGTTAAAATATGGGATAACCCAGTGATTAAGGCAAGGAGGTTGCACTCGAACGAGCCGAGTTCGATTTTGCCCAAATTGTGCCCGTGTTCACGTGGAATATGGATACATTAAATATGTGGCTCCGTAATTCCTTCCGAGAAGTTGGCGGTAGGGAAGGAGGGCACGGTCTCTGTGGATGCCGCCCCCACTGGGTCTCGGTGTAAATTGGATGGCACTATCCCGGCTGTCCAACTAGGTGCCTTACACCATTTGGTAGGTCGTGTGATCTGGGCTTTCTTCTACACCATTTGGTAGGTCGGACGGTCTGGGTCGAACAAACAACATTTTGTTTAAGATAAATTAAAACGTTTTTAGACAGATGCTGTGAATAAATTTTTAAAAAATCTATTAATTTTAAAGATTAATATAATTACATCTTTTTTTAACTTTGGGTAAATATCTTGTATTATTCCTCCCTCCTCTGTGATTATGCCATTGTTTCATAATATTAGGTGTATTTCTATTATACTATTGAAGGTGTTATGCTTCAAGTATTTAGGTGATTTTCTATTATTCTATTTAAAAAAAGTTCCGGGCACATCCCGTCTCTACAAAAAATACCGGGCGTTCCGACCCGAATACACCGTTGGATATGTTTGCTTTACGTAAAATTAAATATGTATTATAAAATAGATTTACTAAAAATATTTTCACTTGTGGCACATAACTTAGTTTGTGGGTTAAATTCTCATAAATCCAATTAAAAGAAAATATTTCGCTTTTAAAAAGCACAGCTAAATTTTTAAATCGGAAAAATGCTTTCGGCAAAACGGAAATTTGACAAAAACATGTTCCGCGGCTGTGGGCCTTTTTATTTCTTCCAGAAATTAAGTGCATGTTACGCGTGATGTTTTTTACGATATAAAATGCATAAAAATGAAAACCTCGGGAAAAACAGATGAAAAAAAATCACCGTATCGTATTCAGCATCGGAGAGAGAATTTCAAGAAAAACCTCATCCCTCATATTGTCAGCAATCCGATCGATCGAAAAACTTTAAAAGTGAGACTCGAAAGTTGGCGCTGCATTTGATCTATTGAGACTTGGCTGTTATTTTTATGTGAAATATAATAATGTTCGCCTTTTATGAGGTGGCGTCACTTTTGACGTTAAAGAAAACGGGTCACACGCTGTGACTGTTTCATTATTCACCTTAAGGATTAAATCTTAAGGGACCAATGGATTTGAGACAAATGGAAGAAGTCGCCATGAAAAAAAAATCTGATGTGGACAGCACATGACTTTTCCTGCAAACTCATATTCACGTTATCTTAATTTCTTCAATAATTCATTAAATTGAGTTCAATTTCACAACATAGCACCCATAATTATTCAAAATTGCACTGAATTTGCACTTTTAATTCAATTTTCGTTCTCATTTGATAACTGGACTTATTTTCAAAGCTGGTGTAACGAAAATGCAAAAAAACTAAAATAACTCGAGCGAAAAAACTACAATATCTGGAGAACGGCTAGTCCTAGTGTAATGGGGTTGATCTTATTCTTCTTATCGTAAAAAATTACGTATAAAACAAACATTTAGTTGATATATTTGAGCATACGTAGTTTTTTACTTTAGATCTTGACGATTTTTACGGGCCATTTCGCAAAAAAAAGCAGGTTATTTTATTCCGAATCATAACAAAATCTAATCAGCACCAGGGTAACCTACAAGTAACTTATCTACTAAATTTTGTAAAATTTGACCAATTAGTTTTTCAGCTAGAGTTCATACAGGCAAATTCTGCGGGCCAGTTCTAAAAAAAGCGGGTTCTTTTATCGAGAATCGTATCAAAAACTAATCAGCAGCAGGGTCACCCACAAGTGACTTAGCTAGCATATTTGGTCCATTAGTCTTTTGAGTTAGAGTGGATACATGCATTGCACAGACAGACATACAGACACACACACAGACGTCACGCTAAAAAGAGTTTTCTCGTATTCTAGAGGTCCCAAAACGTGTAGATCCGCCGAAAACACGAGTTGCGATTTCCGGTATGATTCCAATTCCATAATGCCATGTATTGCAGGGAAAGTAATAAATATGGGAGTAAGATCCTATCCCTTATAGGAAATATATTCTCTTCAAATAGTATGTCATTTCATATATTTCATCTTCTTACACAATACAAATATTTATCTACAGGGTGACTTTGACATGCATCGCTCTCGAGACATTAAACTTTCTTTTAATCTAAAATGGGGGGAAAAAATATAAAAAATATTTCCGCGCAGTTATCATATAAATCAATGCTTTATAAGTAGTTATAACCAGAAATAAATGGACACCCTTTTACTTTTCCTGCAATACATGGTAATGTATAGGGAAAGTATTGGAATCATGTCGAAAATCGCAACTCGAATTTTCGACGGATCTATACGTTTCGGGACCTCTAGAATACAATAACACCATTTTTAGCTTAACGTCTATGTGTGTGTGTGTGTGTGTGTGTCTGTCTTTCTGTGCAGATTTTTTATCCACTCTAACTAAAAAACTAATTGACCGAATTTCATAAAATTTGGTAGGTTAGTCACTTGTGGGTGCCCCCTTCTTTGATTAGTTTTGGATACGATTCGGGATAAAAGAACCCGCCTTTTGTTGCGAAATGGCCCGTAAAAGACTGTATCCACTCTAGCTAAAAAACTAATGGACCGAATTTCATAAAATTCGGTAGATAAGTCGCTTATGGGTCACCCTGATGCTGATTAGATTTTGGTATAATTCGGAAAAAAATAACCTGCCGTTCTTTGCAAAATGGCCCGCAAAAATCGTCAAAATCTAAAATAAAAAACTACGTATGCTCAAATATATCCATTAAATGCTTGTTTTATACGTAATTTTTAACGAAAAAAAGAATAAGACCAACCCCATTACACTAGGACTAGCCGTTCTCGAGATATTTAAGTTATTTCGTATTTTCTCTACGCCACCTTTGAAAATAAGTCTACCAAATGAGAACAAAAATTGAAATAAAAGTGAATTAAATTTAATTAAAATAAAAGAACGTGGATGTAAGTTTGCAGAGAAAGTCATGTGCTGCCCACATCAGATTTTTTTACTTTCCCTGCAATACATGGTAATGTATAAGGAAAGCACTGGAATCATGCCAAAAATCGCAACTCACGTTTTCGACGGATCTACACGTTTGGACACCTCTAGAATACGATAAAACCATTTTTAGCGTGACGTATGTCGGTGTGTCTGTCTGTCTGTCTATGAAATGTATGTGTCCACTCTAGCTCAGAAACTAATGGACCGAATTTCATAAAATTTGGTAGGTAAGTCACTTGGGTGTAACCCTGATGCTGATTAGTTTTTAGTACGATTCGGGATAAAAGAACTCGCCTTTTTTTGCGAAATGCCCGCAAAAATTGCCTGTATCCACTCTAGCTGAAAAACTAATGGACAGAATTTCACAAAATTTGGTAGATGAGTCTCTTGTGAGTTATTCTGGTGCTGATTAGATATTGGTACGATTCGAAAAAAATAACCTGCCTTCTTTTGCAAAATGGCCAGCAAAAATTGTATATATCCACTCTAACTCAACTAATGGACTAAATTACATAAAATTTGGTAGGTAAGTCACTTGGGTGTGACCCTGGTGCTGATTAGTTTTTGGTATGATTCGAAAAAAAAGAACCCGCCTTTTTTTTGCAAAATGGCCCGAAAAAATGGCCTGTTTCCACTCTCGCTGCAAAACTAATAGGTCAAATTTTAGAAAACTTGGGAGATAAGTCACTTGTGGGTTACCCTGTTGCTGATTAGATTTTGGTACTATTCGGTTAAAAATAACCTGACTTTTTCGGCAAAATGGACCACAAAAATCATCAAAATCTAAAATAAGAACTACGTATTCTCAAATATATCCATTAAATGCTTGTTTTAGACATAATGTTTAACGATAGAAAGAATAAGACCAACCGCATTACACTATAACTAACGGTTTTCGAGATATTTTAGATTTTTCGTATTTTCACTACGCCACCTTTGAAAATACGTCCAGTTGCCAAATGAGAACGAAAATTGAATTAAAATAAAGAGAACGTGAATATAATTCTGCAGTAAAAGTCATGTGCAGCCCACATCAAATTTTTTACTTTCCCTGAAAAACATGGTAATGTATAGGGAAGTATTGGAATCATTCAGAAAATCGCAACTCGAATTTTCGACGGATCTATACGTTTCAGGACCTCTAGAATACGATACAACCATTTTTAGCGTAACGTCTGTGTGTGTGTGTGTGTGTGTGTGTGTGTGTGTGTGTCTGTTTGTGCATATTTTGTATCCACTCTAACTAAAAAACTAATTGACCGAATTTCATGAAATTTTGTGGGCGAATCTGGTGCTGATTAGTTTTGCGTACGATTCGGGATAAAAGAATCCACCTTTTTTGCGAAATGGCACTCAAAAATTGCCTTTATCCACTCTAGCTGAAAAACTAATGGACCGAATTTCACAAAATTCGGTAGATAAGTCTCTTGTGAGTCGCCCTGGTGCTAATTAGAATTTGGTACGATTCGGAAAAAAATAACCTGTCTTTATTTGCGAATGGCCCGCAGAAATTGTCAAAATCAAAAATGAAAACTACATATGCTTAAATGTATCCATTAAATGCTTGTTTTATACGTAATTTTTAACGATGAAAAGAATAAGACCGACCCCATTGCCCTAGGAATAGCCGTTCTCGAGATATTTTAGTTTTTTCGTATTTTATCCACGCTACCTTCGAAAATAAGTTCAGTTACCAAATGAGAACGAAAATTAAATTAAAAGTGAATTAAATTTAATTAAATTAAACAGAACGTGAATATAAATCTGCAGCGAAAGTCATGTGCTGCCCACATCAGATTTTTAGGAATTATGAGCCGTTCTCGAGATAGGCATTTTACTTTTCCAGGAGGAACACATATCTCTCGAAAAAATCAAACAATTTATTTGAAATTGTATATGCTTTTTTACTTTCCCTGCAATACATGGTAATGTATAGGGAAAGTATTGGAATCATACCGAAAATCACAATTGGAGTTTTCGACGGATCTACACGTTTCGAGACCTCTAGAATACGAAAAAACCATTTTTAGCGTGACGTCTGTGTGTGTGTCTGTCTGTCTGTCTGTGTGTCTGTGTGTCTGTCTGTCTGTCTGTGTGTCTGTCTGTGCAGATTTTGTATCCACTCTAATTAAAAAACTAATGGTCCGAATTTCACAAAATTTTGTAGGTAAGTCACTTGTGGGCGGGGCTAATGCTGATTAGTTTTGGGTACGATTCGGAATAAAAGAACCCGCCTTTTTTGTGAAATGGCCCGCAAAAGCTTGTATCCACTCTAACTGAAAAACTAATGGACCGAATTTCACAAAATTTGGTGGATAAGTCGCTTGTAGGCCAACCTGGTGCTGATTAGATTTTGGTACGATTCGGAAAAAAATAACCTGCCTTTTTTTGCAAAATGGCCCGCAAAAATCGTCAAAATCTAAACTAAAGAACTAGGTATACTCAAATATATCCATTAAATGCTCGTTTAATACGTAATTTTTAACGACGAAAATAATACGACCAACCCCATTACACTAGAACTAGCCGTTCTCGAGATATTTTAGTTTTTCTTATTTTCTCTACACCACCTTTGAAAACAAATCCGGTTACCGAATGAGAACGGAAATTGAATTAAAAGTGAAATGAATTTAATTAAAATAAAGAGAACGTGGATACAAGTCTGCAGGGAAAGTCATGTGCTGTTCACATCAGATTTTTACTTTCCCTGCAATACATGGTAATGTATAGGGAAAGTATTGGAATCATACCGAAAATCACAATTGGAGTTTTCGACGGATCTACACGTTTCGAGACCTCTAGAATACGAAAAAACCATTTTTAGCGTGACGTCTGTGTGTGTGTCTGTCTGTCTGTCTGTGTGTCTGTGTGTCTGTCTGTCTGTCTGTCTGTGTGTCTGTCTGTGCAGATTTTGTATCCACTCTAATTAAAAAACTAATGGTCCGAATTTCACAAAATTTTGTAGGTAAGTCACTTGTGGGCGGGGCTAATGCTGATTAGTTTTGGGTACGATTCGGAATAAAAGAACCCGCCTTTTTTGTGAAATGGCCCGCAAAAGCTTGTATCCACTCTAACTGAAAAACTAATGGACCGAATTTCACAAAATTTGGTGGATAAGTCGCTTGTAGGCCAACCTGGTGCTGATTAGATTTTGGTACGATTCGGAAAAAAATAACCTGCCTTTTTTTGCAAAATGGCCCGCAAAAATCGTCAAAATCTAAACTAAAGAACTAGGTATACTCAAATATATCCATTAAATGCTCGTTTAATACGTAATTTTTAACGACGAAAATAATACGACCAACCCCATTACACTAGGACTAGCCGTTCTCGAGATATTTTAGTTTTTCGTATTTTCTCTACACCACCTTTGAAAACAAGTCCGGTTACCGAATGAGAACGGAAATTGAATTAAAAGTGAAATGAATTTAATTAAAATAAAGAGAACGTGGATACAAGTCTGCAGGGAAAGTCATGTGCTGCCCACATCAGATTTTTACTTTCCCTGCAATACATGGTAATGTATAGGGAAAGTATTGGAATCATGTCGAAAATCGCAACTCGAGTTTTCGACGGATCTACACGTTTCGAGACCTCTAGAATGCGAAAAAACCATTTTTAGCGTGACGTCTGTGTGTGTGTCTGTCTGTCTGAGGGTCTGTGTGTCTGTCTGTCTGTGCAGATTTTGTATCCACTCTAACTAAAAAACTTATGGACCGAATTTCACAAAATTTGGTAGGTAAGTCACTTGTGGGCGAGTCTGGTGCTGATTAGTTTTGGGTACGATTCGAGATAAAGGAACCCGCCTATTTTTGCGAAATGGCCCGCAAAAGCTTGTATCCACTCTAACTAAAAAACTAATATACCGAATTTCACAAAATTCGGCAGATGAGTCATTTGTGGGTCACCCTGGTGCTGATCAGATTTTGGTATGATTCGGAAAAAAGTAACCTGCCTTTTTTTGCAAAATGGCCAGCAAAAATCGTCAATATCTAAACTAAAGAACTACGTATGCTCAAATATATCCATTAAATGCTTGTTTAATACGTAATATTTAGCGATTAAAAGAATAAGGCCGACCCCATTACAGTAGGACTAGCCGTTCACGAGATATTTTAGTTTTTCGTATTTTCTCTACGCCACCTTTGAAAATAAGTCCGGTTACCGAATGAGAACGAAAATTGAATTAAAAGTGAAATAAATTTAATTAAAATAAAGAGAACGTGGATATAAGTCTGCAGGGAAAGTCATGTACTGCCCACATCAAATTTTTTACTTTACCTGCAATACATGGCAATGTAAAGGAAAAGTATTGGAATTATGTCGAAAATCACAACTCGAGTTTTTGATGGATCTACACGTTTTGAGACCTCTAGAATATGAAAAAACTATTTTTAACGTGACGTCTGTGTGTGTATGTGTGTGTCTGTCTGTGCAATGTATGTATCCACTCTAACTCATAAACTAATGGACCAAATTTCATAAAATTTGGTAGGTAAGTCACTTGTGTATGGCCCTGGTACTGATTAGTCTTCAGTACGATTCGAGATAAAAGAACCTGTCTTTTTTTGAGAAATGGCCCACATAAGTTACCTGTATCCATTTTAGCTGAAAAATTAATATATCAAATTTTACAAAATTCGATAGATAAGTCACTTGTGAGTTACTCTGGTGCTGATTAGGTTTTGGTACGATTCGGAAGAAAATAACCTGCCTTATTTTGCGAAATGGCCCGAAAAAATCGTCAAAATCTAAAATAAAAAACAATGTATGCACTGAAATATATCAATTAAATGCTTATTTTATGCGTAATTTTTAAAGATGAAAAGAATAAGACCAACCCCATTACACTAGGACTAGCCGTTCTCGAGATATTTTAGTTTTTCGCATTTTCGCTACGCCACCTTTGAAAATAAGTCCAGTTACCAAATGAAAACGAAAATTGAATTAAAAGTGCAAATTCAGTGTAATTTTAAATAATTATGGGTGTTATTTTATGCAATTAAACTCCATTTAATGAATTATTGAAGAAATAAAGAGAACGTGAATATGAGTCTGCATGGAAATTCATGTGCTGCCCACATCAGATTTTTTAGTCAGTAACTACAAAAATCTTATAAATTAATAACATGTTTGAGACAAAAGAAAACTCTACTGTGTATTATTGTTTTCTAACAATATTGGAATTTGTTAAAGTGAAGAAAAAATTGTGTATTTAACACATCAAATTTATACAGAGTTCCTGTAAAAGTTCTTAAGTATCTCAATAAATTTGTAAGAAAAGGTCCAAGACTGTACGCGTTAGGTCTGTCTAGAGTAAAGTGAGAATGCCCGATCGACTAAAAGAACGCCCCCAGCGAAGAATTTAAAATGTTTAGATAGCAAACTCGGTAACAAAGCAAGATCGTAGAAAAATGTCAGTTACAAAGTTGTAAATTATTATCTAATTATCATGAATCGACATCAGGAACGCACAATAACGCTTATATGGAAGGCAATAAATACCCCTCAAAAAGTGGTATCATCAAGGATTCGATCAATGCTCGTCAAGATACGCTGTAATATTCTTTCTGGAATTCAAATGTGCATTGTTGCTAAACACGTAATGAACATCTACAAGTTGCTAAACAGTGTTGTTGAACATGCAGAACAGTCTGTACATTAGATTTCTATGCATGTAAGGGCTTCAATAAGTAAAATATACTTTGTGCAAAGCAAAAAACTAGAGCATCGTAAATAAACACAAATAACACAAATAAGGAAAGCACTCTTAATCCTGGTCTAGGGTATATATATAATCCCCCTGCTTTTTCCTTCGTGCCCATTCCTCTTTTGAATTTCGGTTTTGTGGTTGGTTCTCTTACACTAACGAAAGGTATCCAAAGTATTCTCGAAAAAGCTGTATGCTGCATTCTTTGTTTTATCTGTGCTTATTTACTCTAGCTTATTCACTTAGTGCTTATTTACTCTGTGCTTAATTGCTCTAGTTTTTCCTTTTTTCCATGTAAGGATTGTTTACTTTAGCATTTCAAAATGTGACAGCCATTCATTCGCCAATGACCATATTGTGTGAAATAAATGTATTCTATAATAGCTTTATTATGAATTCCTACTCATTAGATAAAGCTCTAGAACTGTATAATTGGGTTTTTTCATCTATCTCGCTTTATTGCCAAGTCCGTCACCTAACTTTTTTTATTCTCCACTATGAATGCTACAATCACCTTTATTCTATCGGACTTGTACACTTTACTATCGACATACCAAATGTGTACACTCTTAAATCTTTATTTACAAAGTTAATGACTTTTCTTTGAACCCTGTATATAGCAAAAGCTTCGAGATTTAGTGCCAAAATCTTTTACTGTGTGAGCTACAAGGACAATTCACGTACGAAACTGTCGGTCATAGAGTGTAGTGGATAAGACGAAGAGGGTATATTTTGGACTATGATCTTTGAGCAATTCACGAAAAAAATACTGCGCATGCGTACAATAATGATATCGCATTGAAAGTGTACAATGTAGAGGTTGATGCAAAGTAACATACCCTTACTCAGACCATTTGCAGAAATATCAGTGAATAGAACTACATATTTGATGTATACATGTTTCATGCCATAGGGAAGAAATTTTCAAGAAAAAGATAGTTCCAAAAATTGCCGATAGCCGTCTCTGAAATCTCTGCCCAAAATGTCCCCGTGTTCACGTGGAGTGCGGGCACGTTAAATATGGGGATCCGTAAATCCTTTCGAGAGGTTGGTGGTAGGAGAGGTGGTTACGGTCTATGTGGATGCCGACCCCACTGGGTTCCGGTCTAAATCGGGTGACACTTCCAAACAGATACCTTACACCTTCAGGTAGGTCGGACGATCTAGGTCACAGAAGAAGACGTCTCTACAAGGCATGATAGAGATGCTAAAGACACTAACAATCGCTCATCGACTAATGTCTACGGCCGGTGTCATACATTCGTTTTATACCATGTTAGTTGCCCTGTAACATCCACGTTATGCACATTTTTCACCTCGCACGGGTCGGGCCACTCCATATGTGTACAAATCAAATATGACTACGTTCCATCTACTGGTTATATCTGCAGATGGGGATGAATAGGGGCACTTTAATTTGGATCATTCAGTATAATCGAACATCAAGCCAGCTAGTCGTATAGTAGTTTCGTATCGCAAGGAGTCGTATAGTAATATTATTTTGCAAGGGGATAGTATAGTAATTGCGTTTCGTAATAAGCTCGTAAAATAAATAAAGTTTCGTAAAGGGTTCGTATAGAAATTAATTTTATTTAGGGGTCGTATGGTAATATAATGTTTTAATAAGGATAGTAAAACATTGCATCTTATTGGGTATGTTACATAGTCTATATATGCTATTACGGGGTCGTATAGTAATTGCTTTATTCAGGGGTCGTATAGTAGTGGGTTTACTGCATGTATCCGGAATTTTATGAGTGACATATTTGCGAAAAGAAAGCGTTTTTGTAAAGCTTTTTCTTTTAACATTATACACTTGTTATGTAACAGGTTTAACAACTAATACGAGTGTCACACTGAAACTTTTGAGATAAGGCTAAGTGGTACAAGTTAAACTTACCAACTTTTAGGCGTGTTCAAAGTACTCTCCTCCAACATCAATTCACTTTTGTAGGCGAATTTTCCAAAGATTAAATGCTTCAAGCCATCCATTTCTTGGAATCGATGAAAAATATGCTTTTATAGCCTCATCAATCTCATCTCCGGAATGAAAACGATGCCCAAGTAAAAAATTTTTTAGATAAAAAAAAATAGCCAAAAGTCACATATAGCAAGATCAAGAGAATAGGGTGGATGTTCTATCACTTTGATGTTTTTTTGTTCAAGAAATTCGACTGTCATTTTTGCTGAATGAGAAGATGCATTGTCATGGTGAAACATGAGTCCCCTAACATTCACTTCCTGAAGAATTTCTGGAAGACACTTAGTGGTGTACCAATTAGCTGTAACTGTCTTCTGTCCCTCTAGCTTTATTGCTTTGACCAGACCTGTACTTCTAAAGAACACGGCATACATTACTTTTTCCATTGCTCGTTGTCTTTCCACCATTGTTGAATTGGGATCATCTTCAAAGACCCATACTTTACTTTCTTGACGTGTTGGAACGTAAAAAAATGGTATGTACGTTCTATTACCAGTTATGAATTTAGAATTAATGCAGTGTCCGCCATCATTAAGTAATTTTAGGGTTTCTTTACTGATTCTGACACGCTCTGCTTTTTGGTGTTCTATGTTAAATTATGGGGGACCCAACGACAAACTAATTTTTTCATATGCAGTTCTTCTTGAATAATTTTATGTATAGATGCAGATCCAATGTTAAGTTCCTTCTGTATCATTTGGTAGGTACAGCAATTATCATCGATTAACATTTTTTGAATGGCCGACACATTTTCTGGGATTACAGCTGACAAAGGTCTTCCTGTGTCTTTTTCATCCAGGAGAGAATTTCGACCTCTTCTAAACCCTGTAAACCATCTTAATACAGTGGCATGAGATGGAGCATCATTTCCATATGCTAATTATAGACGTTGCAGACATTCTTCTTAATTTAACCCCACTTTAAAATCATAGAAAATCATAGATCGATAATGCTCTCGCGTCAATTCCATTTTCTTTTCTTTCAAAATTTATTCTACGATAGCTAAATTATAATCGTTGCCACAAATTATCGTTTGCGGACATAAAAGAGTACAAATTTAAATATCCGACCAATGATTTTTTTTTTTCTGACGCATATCGTCTGCCGCTGTACCTCAAAAATTTCAGTGTGGCCCTCGTATTACACTTATGTCCAAAAGTTAAACAACAAAGTGAAAAAAAAGCGGATAAAAAGAGAAGTATTTATTCGAATTCATTGAAACTTTCACAGATCATGGGGGTATAACGAAATACGCTAGCGTGGGGAAATACAAAGAAAATTATCAATAACTAATTAAATAATAGAGATAAACAAAGACATAGGATACATTAAATAATAGAAATAAAAATTAAATAATAGAGGTAAACAAAAACAGTTCATTGGTACTGTGGAAATATTGCTCTGTGGGTTTTGTATATCATAATTTTGCTTATATTTCTTGTATGTCATTTGTTACCTTGTATATCATTATCTGAAAGAAGTAAAGCCACACTGCGTTATGTAGAGAAAGTCATGTGCTGCCCATATCGGATGTTTTATTTGACGCCTGGGGCACTGGCCCCTGTCCAGATAGTCACCTCTGTTAGATTACCCTTGCGACAATACAGTTTGATAGACAGAAGGTTCAACTACAAAGCTAAATAAAATATGCAGATATTATGATTATTTCCACTATCATCAAACTAACAATATACCTTTAGGTATTTTGTAAATAAAGCATCTAAACCGCCAAAAGTAATCTAGCAAATATTTCACAGTATTATTTTGCCAGAACTAAAGAAATTTGTGGAAAGTCCGCGTCACATTTTGAAAGTGAAAACAACAGGGGATAATGCACCGCTGCAAGCGATTAACATGCTGCATACTGTATGCGGGTAAATGACATTTTTCCGATAGAAAACATCCCAGTTGGGGGCAAAACTTGATAGTATCAATGATTATTGCAATACGCTAAGATGGAAAAGATCGACCACTTACACGCAACGTGGAAAATGTGAGCATCGATATAACGAAAAACATATTCATAAAGTTGTAGGAATAAAAGAAAATAGGAATATATAAATTGCAATTAACTGCGCCAGTTATGAAAATACCGCAATCGTTAGATTGTTGCATGTGCGTAAATGTAATGAAGTTCAGTTGAATTGATATACATTTTTACTTTTCCTACATACATAGTATAACGTATAAATAGAGTAATGTGACAGGGTCGAGAATTCGAATTCCAGTTTTTGACGGAAGGGCACGTTTTAAGCATACCTGAACTCGAATCAAGCATTTTTGTCGGGATGCCTGTGTGTGTGAATGTATGTTAATATATGTACGTTAGAGTGTGTGTGTATATATATATATATATATATATATATATATATATATATTAATGTGTGTATCCGTGAGTCTGTAGACACGGTATTTCACTCACGAACGAGTGAAACGTTTTTAGAATAAGTTGGTACAATTATTACAATCGATGAATACGGGAACGTATTGATTTTAAACGAACTCGAAAGTTCAGATGACCCCCACCCCCTCCAAATTATGAATATGTTTTTAAAAAATCACTAAACCTTCAATATTGATAAATAAACAATCATTTCAAATGTAATTTTTCATTAGAAAACGAATAATACCATTATCGAGATATTGCATAATTTATGGGTGAATTTTCATAGAGGTCATTAAAAAATTAGTAATTTCAATACTGTTAAATAAGTATAATATATAATTTAAACATACATAGTTTTTCATTATAAAAATAATGACTAATTTCAGAGCACTAACATGAACCGTTCTCGAGATATTGCCCATTTTACAAATACTATTATCAAAAATTATCTTTCCATGTGCAATATTATGCAACAAATCTGTTAATATCATTCTCATGAATTTAGTTTGTTCCATTCATAAGAGAAGACACTTTTTGCTATAGTTTTGTATTTTAATGCGAAAGAATTCGCCTATAGTTATTTATTTTACGGGATATTAATTAAATATCAATTGAATTTGAATGAAAATTTTACATGTGAATCAAGGCACCCACACAACTTTTTCCAGGGGGGGGGGGGACCTCAAGGATGGGACCTATGGGTGCCTATGATGTCACCCGTTTTGGACTAAAAAGTTGCGAAAACACCCCAAATTTTAATTTGCATAGTGTTAATTCAATGACAAAAATATCGTGCTGTGTTATCTTGTTTATCAAGATTTCATTATGAAAAGAATAAAATAATTGCATTATGTAGGAAAAGTCATATGCTACCCACATCAGATATTTTAATACTTATGTAGCCGTATCTTTTACACAAAACTCCTAATTATAACAAGTGGTATATTTTATTTGATATTTAAAACTACACTTCTCATTTTTAACGCACATATGTTCAAAATATATTTTCTGCTGAAAGTAATTTATTCCGATTAATATATCTATAATATTGAAACCAGCCAGATCTTGTAAGTGGGTATGTATATCACACGATTTTTCAAAGCTAATACTTGGGCTAGAGTTTCGCTGGAAATGAGTCGGACTGCATTCGAACATTAAAAAAAATAATAATAATAATTTTTAATAATGTGCAAAAATCTCTCTCTACATTCATTCGTGAGTTATCGTCTCCACACACACATACACTACCTCAAAAACATTTGATTCGTGTTCAAGAATGCTTGAAACGTGCTCTTCCGTAGAAAATTCGAATTCGAAGTTTCAACTCTCGACACAGTACTTTCCTTATTTATTATATTATGTATATAAGGAAGGTAATTAGGTCCTTTTTGAAATGTATTTAAAACCAAATTTATGTGTGTGTGAGATCTGGGTAAAGTCTCAAATGTTACAAGCTTCTTCTTCTTCTTTTTCGACCCAGTCCGTCCGATCTACCCGAAGGTGTAAGGTATCTGACAATCTACGACCCACAGCTTTTGAAATTCTCCAAGCGATCCAGGGCGCTCTTTTGCTTGAGGCCTGAGAACCCGTTCTTAGGCGCCAAATGAGGGCGGTGTGCCCATGACGTGTAGCATATTTGAACCATCGTCGAAGATTTGAACTGCTCTTTACAAATAATTTCTTTTTAACCTAGAGTTGAATCGTATTCTTGGCATTCGGATATCGCGACGCAACTCGCCTACTTCTAAGTAAATCACTGATCAAGGACCCATCATTTTTACCCTTTTATATCTTCGCCGTCTTTTTTATTATGGCATTATTCAAAAATTTTATTAGACTCTATATAGGCACAGCATTATATTTTTATGAGGATGTGATAAAGAGCACTCTTTTAACTCCTACTTTCTAAAATCTATATTTATATTCCCTTTTAATTTCCGCAGGAGGTAAAAGCTGGAATTTTCTCAACCCAGGGACTCCACAAAACCGAATTCTTCGATTCTTGATCTTTGCAGTAAGGTGCAACGTGCATTTTGAGGAACTCAAAGACGGGTTTAGTGAAATGCCCTTGAGAGGAAAAATTCCTCCCTTCGAGTAAAAAGGAAAAGATAAGAAAAAGAGCGTTTCATAAGTTAATAGAGTTTACATCTGGAGTGCGCTTGGAGGGGGTGGGGGTGCCGACCGAAATCGGGCCCTTCTCCAAGTCCTCAGTAAAGGAAATAACTAGGGCCCAAGTAGGCACCTAGTGAGGAGAGAAAGGTGAGAAGGATAGAGGGGCGCAGGGTCTTGAACTTGATCAACAGAATTGAATAACAGGGGTTTGAACGAAAGTTCGCCGAATAGCGGCAAGTTCCCAAATGTCAGGGAGAGGACAGATATAGCTAGAAGTCAATGTTAAGAAAAATTCATTTAAGTAGATACAAGACTAATCACAATTGAACGAGATTTAGTTTATAGTTATTAAATGTTGAAGCGCCATTTTGAGCGAATTTCGCAGATATCGGTTCTTTATCGATCGAAAATATTATCGCAGGATATCCATTTTGACACCAACAAAAACATCGAAAAACGACTTTAACGAGATTTAAACCAAATCCGTGGGATAATTCCTTCATATCTAAAAAAAAAAAAAAAAAAAATTCATTGAAATATGGAAGTTTATGATATTTCACATGTTATTAAATGTTGAAATGCCATTTTGAGTGAAGTCGCACAAATCGATTCTTTAGCGATCGGAAACATTGTAGGGGAGTTTCCATTTTGGCACTATCGAAAGGATCAAAGAACGATTTCAACAAGCTTTAAACCGAATCCGTATGATAATTCCTTCATATTTAAAAATCATAGAAATATGGAACGTTTATTATATTTCGTATGTATATTGTAGCATCCGAAAAATAGAATCGCACAATTTCAATTTTGGGCATAAATATTATGCGACATCTTCGCATTATAATAAAAAAATAATTACTCTATTTCTGAATTTTCTATAAATTTTAATGTGAAACCTCTTATAATTTTTTAAAGCTTTGATAGCTGAAGTGGCGACAGAAACTTTGATCGGTTGTTCTCCGGTGTTCTATACTGGTCACCGGGATCTATTTAGGAGCATAAGCATGGGGAATAGGCGAAAGTAATGTTTGATAGCGTTTGCTATTGGCTTGAAAATTTTCGCGCGCTACAAGTAATTTTATGGAAAAGGAACTTGGTGCTATACAGAGGGAATTTTTAAGATTGCAAGTACTTTTTTTCATTTAGAAAACGTACTGCTGATTTTAAGCAAATTTAGCTAAATAAGTAAGCCCTGCGCACTTATTTAGGGCGTGTTAAGGGCGTTTATTTATCCTTGTCCCAAATAAGCGCACCAATGCAGCTTATTTGGGATATATTAAGAGATTATTTAGAATATATCAAAAGAGCTTATTTGTGGCAAATCAAAAAAGATTATTTACGACGTATCAAACGAGCTTATTTATGGCATTTTTAAAGAGTATCAAATACATTTATTTAGGGATTATTAAGTACTAGTGCTCCACCATAAAGAATGAGATGACATATGTTAAATTAAATATATTTATTAACATGAATACTTTGAAAAACAAATACATTAACTGCTGATCTACTGTAATGAATAATACATGTAATGAATAACTACGTTAATAATACATTGGAGTGTAATAAATGGCATATGATACAATCACGACAAACAATTAAGTAGATACATAATGTATAATTAGATAATACAACGTTTGAATAATTTTAAAGCATATGGGTTAGTTACTACATACATATATAAGAGTTTTGAAATTATTCAATAAAAATATTACTTTAATAAGTAGGGGGGTCTCCATTTCCTGCTCTTCAACCCCTGTAACTCGCTTTGCGAGTCGGGGGAACCCCAGCATCCATGACTCCAGATCGCTTATAGTCGCCAACCACCGGGCCCCGCCCGCTGTCGTTCACTAACCACCAGAGCTCGCTTCGTAAACTACTTTGACCCATCTGCTACGCAGGAATAATACGGCCACTGGGGCTCTGTTTCTTGTCCACTGAAACTATTCAACACTCGGATCTCGCTTGACAAGCTCTTTAACACCCCCCTCCCTTCCGCGAAATGAAAATATGTAACTTCAGTTACATATGTACAAAGATAAGTCATAAAACCGATAACGAAAATCTAAACGATAGCTTCAATATTAGAGCTCTGAATATATTTATTTCTAATTGTATAAATTTATTATTCAGAGCTCAGGGGTTACACTATTAAAAGAGGGATCTCCGTCCCTGCTCGCTTAGCGAGTCTGGCCAACTCGTTGACGCTCGCTTAGCGAGCTCTTTCTTGTCGCCCGCTACACGAGCGTAATGCACCCATTGGGAGTATACTCCTTATTCGCTAACACTTAGCAACCCCTGAAACTCGCTTCGCGAGCTTTAGCATCTTGACCGGCGCACACGACGCTCTTGTACCCCCCTGTTCACTAACGTTCGGCAAGCCCGAATTTCGGGGGCTCGCGCCTCCCCGTAACCCAAGCGAAATACAACAGTTGAGATTTCGTCACTTGTTCGTTAGCGCTCACCAAACCCTGGAACTAGCTTCGTAAACTCTTTTACTCTACAAGCGTAGCGACGCCCATACAACTCTTCCCATGGGGGGAACAAACTAAACGATAAAACGAACAACATCGACTAGCTTGATGGTAACTATTCCCTTGTGACCATGAAAGTCCAGGAGAGCAAGTGCCCCCCCCCCCCCCCCCAGGACTTCCATTCCCTTCCCAATGGGCGCCCATGTTAACCTGAAATACATATTAAGTACAAATTACTCTAAACTAAAAATGAGATCGTCCTCATACTTCAGTTTCGAGCCCCACTAGAATATCACCAAGTTAACAGAAACCTGGTCTAAAGAAAACTCAACTCTAAGCTAAAGTTGAAAGCTATAGTGATGTAATGTTAAAATTATAAAACATAACATAAATATATATACCATGTATTGTTCTTTAAAAGCATATACACTTTAAAACATACATTTTTGCATAAAATACACTGAAAAGTCTTGATATAAAATCTAGCTGAAACTTCAAAATCTGATTTTGAATGTAAAATTGTATTATATATGACTCGGCTCTATCAAATCCTCCTAAATATAACTTCCAGGCTAAGGTGCTGAGGTTGCAAAGGCAGCTTAAGTCACTATTAGTAAGCATGTTCTAGAATTCAAAGTATAGAAGTTGCTATGTAAATCTGCTTTAGTGTTAAACATTTTTCTAAAATTTCTTCTTCTCTAAATATTATTCTTCCCTTTCAATATTTTAATACTTGTGTGAAAAATTTATTTGATATTATTTTCTACCATGAACTGTTATATGTAATTGAAAGTGAAATTCCATTTGCAAGTTATGAAACTGAAAATCGAAAGCTAATGTATAAAGTAAATGGTGAAGTGTGGATAAAATCTAATTAATCTGTTCTTTTAATTGGATATTTGATTTGGTTATGTTTTAGCCAGGAAATTCAGGTGAATTTATAATTTTTAAAAGTTAGAACATTTTCCTGTGCCTACTTCTAAAATGTTTTATCCATGATAACAATATAACTGCGTATAAAAGAGAAATCATGTTTCATATTTTTTATTCAAAACTAATATTGTTCAAAATATTTCCTAATAATATATATTGCTTTTTCATGGTCTCGATTACATTCTCATTTCCATTCTTTGTGGCTCATTCTATGATCATGGTATAATCATCCATATAGCACAAAATATAATGTATGGGATTTTGTTGTTTAAAATATGTTATTTCTTATGTGACATCATCATATATTCTTGTTCATTATTTAGGCGTTTATTTTAGTTAAGTTCCTTAGTAAGTATTAAAATATATTTGTTTTTAGCAGTACTGATATCAAGGTGACTTTTCATTAATGTATAGCCATTATATTTAAACTGGTTTGCATTATGGTTAGCTTCTTGGAAATTTCAGTGCTTAGTTAAATGAATGTATGTTAAGCAAACAAAAATTTGTAAAATTAAAGACTTTTAAAAAATTGTGCAGTAAAGAATGTATTTGTGTTCATTTCATACATTTGAAATTGTTGAGATGGTAAAGATAACACGTGAATATAAAAACGTACGCATTATCACAATCATTTATAGAGAGACTTATACTCTATTAAACTTGAATAATTGGTTTGCCTACAGTTTGTGACTCATTATTTTCAGGACCTCGGCCTGCCCTATTTATTTAGGAGGTTTGGGCTCTATACTCAATACCTAAACTCCTATTTTTCTTCCATAACTTTAAAACATTGCATTTGCATCAACGACCAAATATTGCAAATTGCCATTGTAGCAAAGTCCTACCATGAAGGGATAAAAATGAACAGGCCTGAAATAACTATAACTATCTGTAAAGTGCTTCAAATGCTTTAAAAATGTTTAGAATATTATAAATCTTTTGCAATATCACAAACACTAAAAATACTCTTAATAATACAGCATTAAATGCCGTGAAAATTAATAGTCAAATGAAAAATATCTAGTAAATGTATTTTTAACAGTATTTGTAAAATATATAGAGTTCTCCTTTCACATATTTCTCCTTGCAGCCATATGCACAGCAATATAAAACTATTTTTTACAATATAAATTTTTTTACACACTCTCTGTCAGCAATCACCATTAATATGCAATGTACAGAACATTCATCCTAATATCCCATGATTTTATCTTCGGCAGTAATTGCAAACCTTAAGCACTCTCCATTAATTCGATTTCGATTAGTACACCTGTTCGTATGAAATATATAATATAAAATTCACCATTATGGGCAACTTCCTGTAGCATTACTCTAAATGGCATTATTATTCAAAACATTCTATTAAAATATTTAATTTAATTCTCTTAAAATTAAGTACAAGAATCTTTGTTCCTGCTATACAAAATCATCTTCACCGGCATATCTAAAGAGAGCTAAAATGGTATTGGAAAATATACCGTACTATTTTTATTCTGTTTTAGCAATTGGCTAATCATAATATATGAATCTTGAATTGTCACAATATATGAAATCTCCATTAAATCTGAAGGCCATAATTAATATAATCTAGTCAAAATAGCAATACCATTCATTTATAAAATTTATCTTTATATCCATTTTTTATTATTTACATTGGAAAAAAAATGAATAAAAATCGTCTAGCGTATAAGCAGATTTGATTTAATCACATTGATAAGCACCATGATATAATTTTCTTCAAATAAAATAATTTGAAGAAAAAATATAGGCTGCATAACGCTATTACAATGGAAGTCATTTTTTATTACTATCTCAACAACCCCTGGTCCAAGAAACTCAAAACATGAACTAAGTTTAAGTGGGGCTATTCCAAGGCTTCCCACAAAATTTGAAGCAGCTGTTCTCCCATAATGATGAGACAAAGAAACAGACTTCAAAGAATGATGTACAAGTGCAAAAATTGCAATTTATTTTGAAGAGAATTTGTACATTTTTAAAGTATGTAAAACTTGAAGTATAATATTATACACTGCAAAACTTTTTCAGCTTGGAGTTTTCATTTAATATAAAATAGTTACAGATATTCCAAATGTTAAATTGTATGCATTCCCTTTAAATTGTACAAAATCCATGTTGCATCTAAATGATACTGGCCATTGAAACACCAGTTAAATCTGACACAAAACTTAAAGCACAAAGCAAAACATTTGTGGATGTTCATCTTTTAATTTGTGGAAAATATTAATAACAATAACTTTTACACTACTACAAAGTGGCTGACCACACATTAAGCTGCCATAAGCCCTAGGGTTGGTTGTGTGGTCTGGGCCTTCAACTACTACAAAGTGGTTTTCTTTTTCTATGAAGCTTAAATTCATATCTTCTTAATGTATTTGAAGCCATCGAATCAAAGGATGAAAATTTAAAAAATGCTACTCAATCCACAAGGTTTGGAAATGAAGGGTTTAAAATAATGAGTTTAAATAATCAATCTAAAAATTCAAAAAATTTGAAAAGGAACAAATATGTTGTAAACAGAAAGGGCAGGAAAATTCGGATACCAAGGGGAGTTTTTAACACTTTCCCACATAGCTGAAAAGTGTTTATGACTGGTTATTCTATCTATCTGTTTGTCTGTTCGTACGATAACTGCTGTGAAAATAACTTTATTGAAATGAAATTTTAAATGAAAATGAATAATATCATCCAATTAGTTTCGGATTTAACCGATGTTGAAAAAATGAAATACATTTAATCCTATGGGACTTTATTTCTAAAAATTTTAAGCAATGTTAAAATTTACAAATTGCTTTGAAAATTTCAGAAGATATTCAAATTAGCACATAAAATGTGTAAAATAAATTTCAGCAAAATATGTTGGGTAGTTTTTTTTAAATAAAAATTGAAATAATAATTACACCCATATTATATAAACCAATATATGAAGAAATCATGTGACTCATCTTAAATAATAAAAGGCAATGTCTGTGTGTGTGTGTGTGTGTCTGTGTGTCTTATACACTATACGTTTCGCGACCGCGCGTCGGAGAGTTACGAAATTTGGCAATCGGAGACCCTGGGGGGTGGGAAGGGGACACGTGAAAACCGATTTTCAAAATTCTAATTATTTTTTTATTTAATTAATGTTTTATGCGATTTCGACCTTTTTTTGATCTTTTTGCCCTTTTTTCTCCTCGATCCAGACATCGTAGAAAAAAACAAATCACACCATCGGAAAGAGCAGAGAATTTCGAGTAAAAATATATCAATTTCAAATCTCAGAGATAAATTCTAATATTTTTTTATGATTTTAAAGCAAAAGTCACTTTTGACTCAAAAAAACGATTTTTGGTTTTTAAATTCTCGCATAGTAAAAAGTACTCATAATTTCGACTAATAATTTACATTTTTAGAAAGCTGAAATATCTGGCATTCTTACAAGTCTAATCTGGTCCAGAAATAATGAAAATTGCCTTCAGGATCGCAATTTTAAAGACGTCATGATTTTAAATTTCTCGGCGTTCCGCTCGGCGTGCCGCTTCGTTTCTCCCCCGCTGAAGCAGGGAAGGTGGTGGGTGGGGACGTCAAGGTGGAGGTGACGTCACGGTTCTGAATAGAGCTCCTTTTATATTTTAAATGATGGGACGATATGGATTTTTTAAATGTATATTTTAACTGTATGTTTTTGAAATGTATATTTTGTAATGTATATTTTTAAATGTATATTTTGACGTCACGGTTCTGAATAGAGCTCCTTTTATATTTTAAATGATGGGACGATATGGATTTTTTAAATGTATATTTTAACTTTTGGATATTTTAAATGGATTTTTTAATTTTATGGATATTTTAAATGATGGAACAATGAAACAATGGAATGAGGATGATGGAATTAAGCATATGGTCATTTTAAATTGCAAATTAGCGCGCGGGAAGTTAGCGGTAGGCCCGGGTTCGATACCCGCCACTGCCAAAACTGCCGCCGTGTTTACGTGGAATACGATCACGTTAAATATGTGGGTCCGTAAGTTCTTCCGAGAGGTTGGTGGTAAGGGAAGGAGGATACGGCCCCTGTGGATCCCTCCCCCACTGGGTTCCCGTCTAAATTGGATGAATATATAGAAAGTTATGGAGATTGTCGCGAAGGGCGCGGCAGCCCAGTGGTTAGCGCGCGGGAATTGCACTCAGTAGGTCCGGGTTCGATTCCCGCCACTGCCAAAACTTACGCCACGTTCACGCAGAGTACGATCACGTTAAACATGTGGGTTCGTGAGTCTTTCTGAGAGGTTGGTGGTAGGGGAAGGAGGGTACGGCCTAAATTGGGTGAATAAAAAGAAAGTTATGGAGATTGTCGCGGAGGGCGAAGTAGCCCAGTGGGTTAGCGCGCGGGAATTGCACGCGGTAGGCCCGGGTTCGATTTCCAAAATTGCCGCCGTGTTCACGCGGAGTACGATCACGCGGAATAAACATGTGTGTCTGTAAGTCCTTTCGAGAGGTTGGTGGTTGGGGAAGGAGGGTACGGTCCCCGTGGGTGCCTCTCCCACTGGGTTCCGGTCTAAATTCGGTGAATAAAAAGAAAGTTATGGAAAATGTCGCGGAGGGCGAAGTACACCAGTGGTTAGCGCGCGGGAATTTCACTGGGTAGGCCCGGGTTCGATTCCCGCCACTGCCAAAACTGCAGCCGCGTTCACGCGGAGTACGATCACGTTAAACATGTGGGATCATAAGTCATTCCGAAAGGTTGGTGGTAGGGGAAGGAGGGTACGGTCCCTGTGGATGTCTCCCCCACTGAGTTCCGGTCTAAATTGGGTGGCACTTCCTGGCCGTCCAAACAGTTACCTTACACCTTCTGGTAAGGTCGCGCCAGCGAGTGTGCCACGGTTACAATTTGCCACGGTCAGAATTTTCAAGGGTAGCGAACAGGCTGGTCGCCAAAGGCGGCTAGTTGCAAAATAAAATATGGCTTCTATTTTCTGCTGTTACAGTAGATGTTGAAAGATCGTTTAAATTAATGTTGCATCCATCATAAAACCCCTTTATTTTTGCATATTATCTGTGTATCTACATTTTATGCCAATGCAACCATAATATTTTTTATTTTAAATGATCGGGTATCATACTGAGATTCTCCCTTTTCTATAATTTTGTCTTGACTCTGTTCTGCAATTGTTCTTAATATTTCAGACTCATAATATATCTTATGTATAACTTTATTGAATGATAAGACATCTTGGAGCATGTTGGTTGTGGTAATTTATCATCTTTTCACTCAAGGAAATCTGTCTGTTCATTCCCAGAGATGTGAACATGAATGATATTATTTTGTATAACAGTGTATAACCCTTTCTTGTATAACCCTTTGTATAAAAAAATTTCTATATAAATAAAATGTATCACACTTTACGTTTTTCAACTAACACATATAACCATCTGGTCATATATGATTCATGATTCTTTTAAAAAGCACAATATTCATATATTATTTTTAATTACATTTTATGTATTACAATTATATTCAGGTATTTGCTAATATCTATGCTTGTGACCCTAAAAAGAGATATTTTCTTATATTATTGAGTTATGCATTAGAATCATTTCCCATGAGCAGTAATTTAATAACTGGTACACTTTCAAATTTCATATCATTCATTTCTAATTTACAATATGTTTTATTCTAAGAAAGAAACATAATGTGCATTTATTACACATTTACAGGTTTCTTGGGTGTTTGGCTTAAATTTTGAACATTCTATATTCTTAAACGGTTTTCTTAATTGATTTTAAGGCTTTCTCATAATGTAACTAGTATTGACACTTGGATTTTTTTAAAACTCATACATGTATGCTGATTCCAGCTCACCGTTAACTATGAGGATACAGAAGAATAACTTAAGGAGATATGACCACTCTAATAAAATTCGCTTTTCAACTTCTGTGATACACTGTTTGGTTATCAAAACCTCTTTAACTTCAATTATGATTTTATTATAATAAATATATAGGAAATGATTATGTTCTTGCATCTATCACATTTATCTGATTTGGTATCCTGTAAATTTTGCCTATTCCTAAAATTTAAATAAATCATAAAAATTCATGTTTGAGTACATCTTGGAAATTAAAGCAGCAATGACAATGCTCCAAAGGTCTCTAATGAGCCTATTCAGAACTGCTTCCAAAAGTGACAAGAATGCTAGAATAACCATATAGTGAGGTAAAAATAAATTGAGAAATAAATAAACTCAAATATGGCATCAGAAACCTGAAACTTTCAGAAATGTGGCATAAATTTCTTTCTCAACTAGAATGTTTTAGTTTAACATAAATGAATATTTTGTGTACTGTAAAACACATTAAATATAAAAAAAATCCAAGTTAAGGAGTAAGAAAAGTCTTTGAAGCATATGCTTTTTATCTACAGAGGGAAAAGATTAAAAATAATAAATAAAAGAAGATCATACATAATCTTATTTTATGACCTTAAGTCACTATTCAACCTGCAATAAGTTTTCTTGTTTTTGTTTTTTGTAGAAAATGATTCCTTTGTGGAATAGTCTAGCCCTTCACAAATTTTATCATATATATTTCAGGGAATTTAATTATTTCCCCATTCAAAAATATTTATTAATTATAATATTTTACCATTATTACATTTTTTAAAACCATTTTTACAGAGCATTAAATTCAAAAATGTATGTTTATTCTAACATTTTTATACAGGCAGTTCTTAATTTATAAACATTCATTACAACAAAAATCACAATAGCAGATAAGTCATGAGGGAAGGAACCCTTGTTTACACTTAGTATATTTGATTTCCTCAGATAACAAATAGAGGAAAACACATAATTTAAAAAAAAAATTACTGCAACAAATCTAAACAATTAAAAAATATATATTAATTTAAATCAAATTTATGCATTAATGATCTACAATAAATACAGTCTTAAAATGATAAATAAAATTAGCATAAGAAGATTAAATTTGAAATTAGAACTATAGAAAATAATTTTACACCTTGAATACTAAATTTTATGGCAAAAATACTTTAGAAATAAGAATGGGAATTAAAAACACAATGATTTCATATTCTCCATAAGATGGAATTTTCAAGTGAAAAATTCTTTAGATATCAAATAAGTCTTTAGAGATCTCAGAGCTTTTTTCCTTTCTGAAATATCCATCTGAACACTTTTAGGAAGTTCAGAAAATGGTTTATTATAACCATCTGGTTGAAAACAGGCTTCCCACCCAGAGGCATTTGGATGTGCTGGCTTAACCATGACACCCGAGAGACAACCTTGAAATATTTGAACATCAGAATTCTCATCTTCTAACAGACCCAAAGAATACATGATATATGCTGATTTGTCTCCCCAACCCTAAACACAGAAAATACGTACAAAATAAAAAAAAATGTAATTTATAATATTAATAAACATAACTAAATTGAAACTGTTTTGTTTTATATGGGGATAACTATATGGATAAGCAGAAACAAACCAATAAAATGCTGCAAGCTTCAAAATGTAAATCCAACATGCAAACAAATTGGTCTACATGCAATTCAATCACATACATATTTACTACAAGACATTAGACCTGAAAATTCAAATTTTCACTTAGTAATAAGGGGTCAGTAAGAAGCTTTAACTTAGTGGCCACACTATTACAGATATTTTGTAACATTGATAAGTTTGGCTATATATATATATACATATGAGTAGAGATGTGGGTTGGAAAATTTTCCATTTTTCAGAAAATTTTTTACTATGTTTTTCCAGAAATTTTTCTCCCTTTTTTGTCTTTTTCTCTTTTTAATTAATTTAAAAATTGTGTGTAATACTCTTCTCAAACTGTTTTCTATAAAGCAAGTAGCTTTATAAGATGTCTTTGATCATTAAGTTTTCTAATTTGAAAGAGAAAACGGAGTGCATGGTGGGGGGGCAAATGTGTGCTTTATTTTGAAGAAAGGAATGGATGATAATCAGAAAGGTACAAGTGAGATTTTACTCATTCTCAGAAAAAAAACAAGAAAGATCAATCATGCTTAAAGCATTGATTATGAAACACTTTCCAACTCCAATGCAATTTTATTTAAACACTTCTAAAATGCAATACATTCCTAAGTAATATTTTAAAACTTATCACAATACTACATTAATTTATTATATTTGAAAACTTAAACCTTCATCGGAAAAAATGAACTTCATTCAAATGACGGCATTAAAATATAAATTGCCTGGTTTAAACATCTCTAAAATGCAATGCATTCCTCGGTAATATTTTTAAAACTATCATAATACTACGATAATTTATTATATTTGAAAACTTCATCGAAAACAACTGAAATTCATTCAAATGACGTCATAGAAAAAATAACACGCCTGGATCTCTCTATAAAAACAGCATTTCATTCATAACATTTTCCCATTCATCACAATACTATAACAATTTATTTTATTTAAAAATTATGACCATGGAACTACAAATTATTAAACTCTATGCTTAAAACTTCTTCGAAAAAAATCGTCCTTCTCTGTATAAAATCAATGAATATTTCATTCATATCAGCTATGCAGACTCCATGATCTAAATAGTTTTGCGTTAAAAAAATACAGCAATTCTAATACAACTCATCCTACACATTTTGCTGTTTACATTTCACATAAGTGAAAAATAGGCTTCGTTATAGAAATAATCAAAGTTGGATGCTCATTTAAACTCAAATATATTGTCATTGCGTTGTTTCAGTATGTAGATGCACAGAATTTAAGCGAAAATAAAGAGGTTTTACGACGAATACAACACTCAATATGAATTGAAAAGAACTTTAAAAATGACGATTTTGAGACAAGATGGATGCCGTATTATATTTTGAAGTTGGTCACGTGATCGTTTCATATCATGGTCACGTGATCACTTCATATAAGAGGTGTAATTATTATTTTAATTTTTATTTAAAAAACTACTGAATATATTTTGCTGAAATTTTTTTTATCTATTTTATGGAATAATTTGAATATTACCAAAAATTTTCGAAGCAATTTGTGAATTTTAAATCCGCTTAAAAAATGTTTGAAAAATTAGGTCCCATAGGGTTCACTGTATTTCATTTTTTCAACCCGGGTTCAATCCAAAACTAATTGGGTGATATTATTTATTTATATTCCCATAGGTCCTACAGACCGTCTGAACAACATACTAAAATTTCATTTTGATTAAGTCATTTTTACGGCAGTTATCGTGCTAACGGACAGAGAGACAGACAGAATGAACAAAGTCATAAACACTTTTCAACTTTGTTGTAAAGGGTTAAAAACAGGTAAATTTGTAAGAAGCCTATTCTTTTAGTGTTACATTCTCCAAAATTATAGAAATATTAAAATGTGGAATGTTTTTGCAAATTTTTCTGCTAAAGTAGAATGCTTTAATAGCACTGAACTTGACTCATCTTAAAAATTGTCTCTTTCAATTACAACTCATTCAATTACAAGCAGATATATTTTAAACAATTTTAGTATTATATAAAATAATTTATTTTTTTAAATGTTTAATTATAAGCATATTTTATTTTATTTTTATTGTATAATATTTTCATATATATAATAATTAATTTTTTATACATATAATAAACTGAGTATTTTGTTTTTCATTATATTTTTAAAAAGTGGTACAAAGTTTGTTTCCCTTTGAATTATCAGTAGGTATTTAAAAAATGCAATATAATATTTAATGTATTTTTCAATTAGTTTCTAATTTTTATTATAATATTATATTTAATAATCTACCTTTTATATCTATGACAAACAGTACATTATTTATGATTCTGAAAAGGTTTAACAATTTTAATTTATTTCTCATGCTATTCTATTTGTGCAATGTTTTAAAATTGTAATTTTGAAAAAAAAATATGAAATAGAACTTTTTATTAGTTTTCAGAAGCATGTGTATTTAAGGAAAATATTAAATTGTAGCTGCTAACTGCAGTATACAGGTATAACAAATTTTCATACATAGAATTTTTTATACATTTCTAAATTTAAACTTTTTTAACCTCTTATATAATATGTTTTACTGTAGCTGCAGTATAAGAAACTATAAATATATATGCAGTATAAGTATAAGTGACTTATAAAAGTCACTGAACATATTATTCCAGCTGAAATGCAATAAAGAGAATAATTTCAAAATTTTCTGGAAAATCCACATCTCTGCAAATAAGGGATGAGAATTGGGGAGAAAAAAATACACACTTAGTAAACTTCTAGGCAGTTTGCTGATTAAAACAGAATAGGAGAGGGGTGGTGGCCAGTTGTTTAATTTCATAACTACACTGCATTGTTTAATCAACCTGTGGTAAGTGCCTATTTTCAGGTCTAACAAACATATAACAATCATCAAAAGGGCATCTAACTTGTACTAATTTAAGATTTCATCATACTCGCCTCAAGAAGCCTATAGAGTTCTTCTGAACTTAGTTTATCAACAAAACTTTTAATCATGGTTCCAGGAAGTCCACCCAAAGCATTAAAACAAACGCTGGTAATGTCTATAACAATGGGACATGGTATTTTGCTTGAAACTGCATCTTTACATTGTTCTGTTAATGCATATACCTCAGAACCTTGGTAATCATGCAGTGAATTATGTAAAATCTGAAACTAGTGATAATAGTTAATGGAAGTCTGTAATTAAATATTAAATTTATTTAAAAATTTAAATAAATTGCTCAAAAGTAACATCTTTGTTAAAAACACAGCATAAAGCAAATTAGTAATGATATCAACAGGTTTTGGAGGCAAAATAATCCCCTTCAGGGTATAAAGACAAAACAATCACACTAATAAAGGTAAGACATCATATTTTAATAAATAGTTACATGACCTGACCCAGGACTTACCTGCTGCCAAACGAAAAATAAAAAAGAAGAAAAGAAATTCCTAGGAAAGAAAAATAAGTCAAAAGATTCAAGGAACTTTCTCAGTGAATAAGACCACGAGCCTTACAATAAAATAAATAGAAAAACAACTGGTTTCTGAAGCTACTTCAAAAATGTCATCAACTAACTTCAAAAAACATGCACAAAAAAGTATTCTATTTACACTTACAATAATTTCATAGTGTTTTATTCAAATATATAACAAAAATTAAAATAACAAACTGATAAGCTAAATGAGTTTTGTTCACATATGGCTGAGCTTGATTGGTTACTCCTCCCCCTCTACACTGTTTAAAACATTGTGCCCCCTTTACCTTCTACTTAGCCCTCATGTTATCATGCTACCTAATTGTTAAAAAACCTCTACTAAGTGTAGAAGGCTTTGTTATTTATTTTTTACATAAATATTATTTTAATATAAAAGGCTAAATATGTAAATTATGCTTTAATGCCAAAGAATTATGTCATCGTATTATTTAATGCCATCGCATAATGTGATCACATTATACGATGATATTCTGCCTTTGAGCTGCTTTGCTATAGACTGGTGGGGAGCTGTAGATTGATAGCAATGGATTTCAAAAATAAAGCACTGGTTGAAAATGTAGATCTGCGTATTCTGCCTTCAATGATAGATTGTGAAAATCATAGTACTATATATATTCCGTTGCTCACTGTAATAAAATTAAATTGTCCTGTTCATCATTTTCTTGTTTTTTCTAATAACTAGCACTCTTACTAATCCTTTTAACATTGTGCATTTAAATCTCTCCAAACCAGGGGTTCCCCCCCCCCCCCCCCCGCTCCACGTACACACAACAGTTGCTGTGGGTCTGTAGTTCCACCACTGATCTTCATTAAAAACTTTAAAAACAATGTTTCAAAGTACTCTAAAAAATACCAGTATATAAAAGACTAGAAAAATTAAGAAAATAATGAAAACATAAAAGAACAACCAGTTTTGGAAAGCTATATATGCTACTTCATCAACTAAATTCAAATAGCATTCCATCAAACTACTTTTAAAATACTATGAATAAAAAACTGCATAATAAAGAAGACTTCAAAAAAATGAATGAAACAACCAGTTTTTCAGCAATATGAACAAACTTTCTAGAAGTTATATAAACTAACTCCATCAACTAAATTTAAAAGCATCAGATCAAACTACTGCAAAAAATACTACTAAATAAAATACGAGAATTAAGACAAATATGACAAACAATGGAGGAAACAACCGGTTTCAGTAATCTAATCTACATGAGCTATTTTCTCAGCTAAATTCCTATAACATTTGAACAAACTATTTTAAAAATGCTAATGAATAAAAGATAGCTGAATTCAAAAGAATATAAAAAATAATGAAGATTACAGCTGGGTTCAGAAGTTATATGATGTGTAATTTAAAAAAACAGTTGTACAAATGGTAATGTAAAAAATACTAAAGAATAAAACTGCATAAATGTGAAATGTAATAAATAAATATGATGAAAACAACAGTTTTGAAAGCCATTCAGCTTAGGTAATAATTTCAGTTCAGCTTTGTTAACAAGTTATTAACGGAGCAACTTTTTCTGCATAACTAAATTTTATATAATTTTATAATTTTTAATTTAATATATATACAGGTACATATGCATTATATGATGTTGCTTTCAAAAACAGACAAAATAAATAAAATTAAACATTTTGCAAATTGACTTAAAAGATAGATTGAAATATGCTGTTATAGTAATATATTTAATAAGTATTATATGTTATCAATAAATATCATATGTTAAATTATATACACAGTGATGAAGAGGTGTTTTTTTTTATAAGACATGACAACTAGTTTAGTTCATTAATACGTGCTGATAGATTTATATACGTACTGATAGATTTATATACAACAGAATGAAGTTTTTCATAAATTGCCTATATGTAAGAGGACACTTACTCTTAAAATGCAAAAATGTTTATAAAATCATCGGAAATTTAAACTTTTTTTAAATAAAATCTATTATAGTCATTAATTTTTTGGGTAAAGTAAAATAATATTCTTAAAATATAATTACATAAAAGAAATATTATATATGAAATAATTATAATTTACATATGATTTTTGTCAATAAAATCATGTTTTTGCGTGCATCTTAAATTTTTATGAATATAATCAAATTAGTTTGGGGTTTCAAAACTCACTTATTTCACTATTCAAAATATATTTGCATACTAGGATATTTTAATGGGGAAAATTAACATTTTTTTTTTTTTAATTTTTTTAGAATTTTTAATGACTTTTTGCTTCTAAAATTTTTATTTTATACTTTGTACAAGTAATTTTTAAATGATATTTTATTACTAAGCATACAAAATTTCATAAGAATTCATCAAATGATTCTTGAAATATAATGCACACAAGTTAAAAAAAACTGTGTTTCGAGAAAAATATGTTCAAAGTATATTTATGTTTGTACTGTTGATGTATTGTATTTCCTTAATATCACCAAAAAGAATTAACATTCAAAAATAGCAATTGTACAAAAATGTTCATAAATGACCAGACTTTACAACTATACAATAAAAAAATGATTGGTTTACATGATTTTAACAGTAGAATTTCCTTTAGGATCATTTAGAATTAAAACATGAGTTTGGATCAATAGAATTATGAAACTGAATCATTCAGAATCAAAACATAGGTTTGGATCAATAAAATTATGAATGTAATTGTTTGACTATAATGATTTATTTTGAAAGAATTGCAGTGTTTGAAAGAGGTCCTACTACTTTCAGCTTCCATAGAAAGGATGCAATTTGAAAATTCTCATGTACCTTTAAATATGTAAATATTTTATTACAATTATTACATAAATGTTTGATATCATAGCCCAACCCCCTATGTTAATTGAAATCCAAACATCAAAGAAAGTACAAACTCTGGATTCATCATACAATAAATATGAAGACAGTTTAAAATAATTTATAAATAAAATATTTTAATAACGAATCTTTTCAGAAATATTTATATTTTCTTCCTTAAAGCACAGTAGCAATAAATTAAAAATTAGTCAAATTTGGGAAAAAATGCATGTTGTAATTTTATGAAGCTAATTTGTCTTCTATATCCAAGAGAAGCATACGAAAACAAGAAAAAATCTGTGAATTGAGATCATATAGAAAAAAAAAGCATAAAAAATGCAGTATAAAACCTAATATAAACAAACTTGTAGTTAACAGTATCACATCATTTTTTTTTTTTTTATGCTGAAAATACCTGAAGAAAAAGCAAGGTAAAAAATTAACACTTTTTATAATCAATATTTACTTTAAAATCAGATCCCAAAACATCCTTTATTTGATTGGCTTTTTCATCTGGTTGGGTGATAAATGTAATAGGAGCAGACATCTAAAAAATAAGATTACATAAATTTTTCCAATAGATATTTTAACCAAAGAAAAAAAACTGGCAAGCGTATATAGGTATGTAAAAAATGAAGCATATGCCACATTATGAAACTTATCAAATTGTAATACAATTTTAGATAAATCAGTCTCTGTTCAACATTTTTTCACAACATATTAACATATATATATTTTCTCCCCATATAACAAATTTTCTATCTGTAGTAAAAATGAAATCATAACCATAACAGGAAGACGTTTAAAAATAGATCAACATTTAATGACCCAGAATACAGACCTGAGAGAGCCCAAACATAATGTTGAGCTAAAGAATTCTCTAACTCATGACATTTAATATTGCCTTATGAAGATTTCCCTACATACCCTTTACAGTGAACAAGCAAAGTATTTTGAATCTCCAGTTAAGCACAAGTTATTATAAACAGGAAAGAAATGTGGTGGTGAGGAATTGTGGCTGGGGTGACTACGGTTATGGCAAGTTAAATTGAAGTGATCTGCACAAAGTTGGCTGTTCTCAGTCAGATGTCTGTTGACGAGTAAAATTCGTAGTCACTTTTGATGTGTCAAACCCTTTGTTCATTCATTTTAAACCCATGCCTTCATATAATGAAGAGCTTTGAAAGTTTAAAATTAATTATAATCAAAGGGTAGTTTTGTGCAATTATATGATCATGGTTATATAATTTTAGAGGGTAACATAACCAATTTAGTTTTACCAAGATATAAACTCAGACCCAATGCATGTTAAACAAACACTATTGTGTTGAGATAAAGAATTCTCCAGCTCACAAGACACTTAATATTGATTTCAACATATTATACTAAACTTTGTATTAAGGCATATGTGGTTTTAAATTGACTTATGTGTGATGATAATGTGTTTCTTCTATTTTATCAAATTATCTTCAATATTATCAAAGTTTTTGCTGTGTATGAAAGATCTCAAAATGTGGATCAATACAAAGTCCCATTTCACACACTTTACATTGCGGTCCATGTGGATGCCTCCCCCACTGGGTTCCGGTTTAAATTGGGTGGCACTTCCCGGCCGTCCAAACAGTTACCTTACACCTTTCTGGTAGGTCGGACGGTCTGGGTAACAACAACAACAACACACTTTACATTCATAATAGAAAAATTTCTGGCATTTTTCTTTAGTGACACTTTTTGAACAGACTATACTGAGACATTCTACCACTTTTATCCATGTAAAGTCTTGAAAGATGTCGACCGATCAAACAAAATGGAGAGTTTCAACTGATTTTGGTGCAATTTTTACCAATTTTGACTACAAATGAGATACAAAATTTTGTGTGATACACTGGTTCTAAATTCCAGAGCTGATAATTTTTCACCCTTGATTTTTGTAAATAATGCATTTGCATTTAAAATAGTCATGTCCGAAAATTCTCAAAACAACTTTCTGTACCATTTTAGTTTTTCAGAAGACAGGGTAATGTGGTGCATGACAGAATCTCCTGTATCGAGTCCGCTCATGTTTTTGTAGCTGCAGCACATGTACATATCAATAATAATTAATATACATATCAATAATATTATTGCTAAAAAACTGATTTAAAAAATGTAACTCTCTTTCACTATACACTGGTCCATAAGAATTCACATTATGTCTAACACATGTGAACCCAACTGCAAAAATGTAGATAAGAACATCAATAATTCCACACAAATCCCTCGGCTGAGAAAATAAGAGAGTAACAAATGAGAGAGAAAGATTCTTTAAAAGCCACATGCACTTTTAAAGAGTGACCGTGCAGATTTGTTTACATCAGGGTTTTCCCTCATACCCACTCACCTATCCAAATAAATCAAACTAATGCCACTTTTCTGAAGGTCAACATCCCTAGCATGTAGATATTGAGATTTTTACGGCAAAGTAATGCCATCTAGTACCATTTAAAAATTAAAATAAATCGTTCCAACGCCTTGTAATGAATGTTACACTCGTCTGATAAGCAAATTTTCCATGCATCACGGGGAAGACATGGTAGGCTGATACAAGGAAACTGCTCTGTCATGCCAGCGATATGCTGGAGGTTAATGGATAGAGCATCAATTAACCAGATAGAAGATCCATGGTTTGAATCCCGGATAAGTACAGTTGTTACACATTTATAACATATAGTGCACCTGGTTATAACATATTTATAATTTAGACTTCCTTAATTTCTTTATTTTTTTTTATCTCATTCGAATTCCAGTGTTAATGATTATTCTCTCTTCAAATTTTTTATATTCTATCAAAAAAGAATAGCAATGGCTAAAGCAATTTCACCATCACAACATTTTCCAAACAAATAAATGAATACAGTAGATTATTGACAGTTATAGTAATGTTACGAACATGTAATAATCTCTCACTGGCATCCTCCATCTTGTCTTTCATCTCAATCACAGACCAAACAGTGCCATTGATTTGTTTTCTGCAAAAGACAATGGTACAAACATTCTTTCCTTGATGTCACTCTATGGTTTCTAGAATTTTGAGTCAGAAGAAGGGTTGCCACGCGACTTCCAGAATGTTCCAGGAACTTCATGAAATAAAGATTAGTCTAGGAGATATTAGATAATTCTGGAAATTTCTATGGAGAAATTTTCAGAAGTTTCTATATAGAAACTACAAAAAAAAAAACTCATCACTCTATTGAAGTTCAATTGACGAATTGACAATATACGAGTTACAGTGGACTGTGACTAATGTCAATATTCTGAGAATAGTAGCCGTTGTTTTGTGAAATTATTTTTGCCAGTATTTTGATAATATTATCACATATTTTGTTTAATTAATGAAGTATTTAAGTGCTGTTTGATTATATATTGTTCCTGCTTACTTTGTGCTTGTGACTCATTCTTGTATCCCACTTCTGACACCAATTTGTTACAAAACATATCCTCTAGAATCATGGGTATATACGCAGAATACAAGAAAAAGTCCAGGTTTCTGGATAATTTATGTTTATTCACAAGCAGAAAGTAAACAGGAACAATATACAATCATACAGCACTTAAATGCTCCACTAATTATACAAAATAAGCAATAATATTCCCAAAATACTGGTGCAAATAATTTCACAAAACAATGGCTACTATTCTCAAAAGTCACAGTTCACTGTAGCTCACATATTGTCAACTCGTTAACTGAACTCCAAAGGAGTGATGAGATCCTTTTTATAATCACTCTATAGAAACTTCTGGAACTCTCTCTGTAGAAATTTCTAGAATTATCTAATATCTCCTAGACTAATCGTTATTTCATGAAGTTCCTGGAACATTCTATCAGTCCCCAAATTGGCGATAAATCACCAAATCTGGCAGCCCTTTTAACTCGAAATTCTAGCAACCATAGAGTGACATCAGGGAAAGAATGTTCGTACAGCTGTCTTGTGGAGGAAACAAACCAATAGCACCATTTGGTCTGCCATAGAGACGAAAGACAAGACAGGGATGCCAGTAAGAGATTATTACACATTCGCAACAGTAATCTTCACTGTGCAGTAAAATTCTTTCAAAACAAAACTCACAATTGGAGGTGATAATATGCCAATTTGGTAAACTCAATTTCACTCTTTGACACTCTCTCAGATCCCTTGAAAATAAATGGTTCACATAGACCTCTACTGTCTAGACATATTCTTCTCCCACTTTATGTCTCAGTCTAAGGCCACGTTAATGTAGTGTTAATGAAACAGAAATTTTAAGCCTTTCCCAATAACACGCCCTATTCTTTCACAATTATTATTCCAAATTCCTATTTCATGTCCAGCACATATTGCAACTACATTAAATTCTATCCCATGCCACTAATATTAACAAACTCTGCCAACGCTTCCTCTTTTCCTCGACCATGCCATGTGTGGTCACTAATCGTGGCCTCTACGTGGACTTTCTCATGTGGAACTGCTTCCCAATCACGTTTTTGGGGCCTAGGGAACACGAGGGCAGCATCCTTCTCATACAACCATAACCCATCCCCCCCTGCTTAACTGTACATTGTTGTTGTTGTTGAGACCCAGACCGTCCGACCTACTAGAAAGGTGTAAGGTAACTGTTTGGACAGCCGGGAAGTGCCACCCAATTTAGACCGGAACCCAGTGGGGGAGGCATCCACAGGGACCATACCCTCCTTCCCCTACCACCAACCTCTCGGAAGGACTTACGGATCCACATGTTTAACGTGATCGTACTCCGCGTGAACACGGCGGCAGTTTTGGCAGTGGCTGGAATCGAACCCGGGCCTACCGAGTGCAACTCCAGCGCGCTAACCAATGGGCTACCGCGCCCAAACGAACGCAGACTGCACTGAGATTTGGTGAGAGCTGGTCAACGATTTTTTACTGTATTTATTACAGAAAATAAAAACCCCAGCAGGGCACATCATGGCATTCTATTCCGTCATAAAACAAATTAAAGTAGAAAAATGCAACAATCAAGAGTAATTCAAAAGGAGGAGTCTATAAATGAAATAAAAAAAAACAATGACTAATAGCAAGCAATCAACAAAGAAATAATATAAAACAATGATGAGTATTCTAATGTAGAAAACAGGGTAATCGCACTGATAAAGTGAAATAGCATCAGGCCTAAAATGAGGTCAATTCAAAATACATTCTTCATCAAGGCTAAGTATCCATTCCAAATTAACCTAGACATATGGGTCATTTTCTGTAAATGGGAGTTTCACATGTCCCAGGTGTTTTATTAAAAGTTTGCATGACTTGGGACTGATTTTGGATACTGATAAGTTTTACTATTTTTAATATTTAAAAATTCAGTTTTTTTTATTAAATGCCATTCCCTTGTGTTGAATGCCCAGACCACACGACCAACCCTAGGGTTTACGGTAGCATTATGTGTGGCCGGGCCATTCCCTTGTGTGTCCCAACAGCGTAATAATGAATTTACAACTTCATTTACAAGACTCCATTTTCTAGTTTTTTTTTTTTAATTTCATATTTTATATATTAAATTAGTTAATTTAAAGTAAAAACAGTAATAAAAAATCTGCTATACATTACAACAATATTTTATATTAATTTTTTACAACTGTCCCCTAACATTTTTGTCATTCTCCTATCTTTAAATTTTAACACCCCATTCTATACATAGATGGCAATACAATTTAATTAAAGTATTATTCTTTTCTAGAAATCCATATTCACCACTTTACAAGTTCGACTATGTTCTAACTATCATTCTGTGCAGTGAAATATTATAAAACTGAACAATTTTGGGTAACTATTTTTATTCCTTGTCATTAACCTGTCTTTAATTATTCTCGGACTAAAAAAGTACATATTTTTTTAACATATATGTGTGCCTAGTTAGTGTAGCAAACTGAAAATCAAGTTAAGCTTAAACTCATATACTCAGAAAGTAAAATCTCATGATTTGTCATTCCCTTGTCTTCTTAGTAGATAAGGGAATGACATTAAAACAGATGAATTACATTTAAACTAGATTTTCTTTTTCGAAGATAAAGCAAATTAGAAATTAGTTCTAAATATAAGATTGCAATTAAAGCAAAACAAATTTTAGATTTTTCTAATGACATATATATATACAGGATGCCCAGTGTTATCGGTGCCCAATGGCTATTTCCTCAACTGTTAGTCACAGAGATATACTTCCAATTGTAAAAATGTTTTAAATTTTAAAACCTATTATCTTACACACAGTTTAAATCAATAAATACATTTCTGAAAGAAATAAGAAATATAAATTTTTATACTGTCCCCTGGTCCTACCAATTATATTTAGGAAAATCATCCTCATACAATTTTCATGCAAAATAAAAATAAAATCTTCCTTTTACAACCAAAATTCACCGAGTTATGAAACATTAAACTTTATGACTTAAGTCGCTTTTCCACGCATAGAAATGTCCCATTTCAGACAACCAACCAATCAGGGACCGTATTGACCATTTCTCAACAAAAAAGGGGTCCAACTTTAAACAGCTATAAGTCGGTCAATTTTGGTCGTAAAAGGATGATTTTTTTTTTTTTATTTTGCATAAAATTGTATGAGGATGATTTTCCTAAATATAATTGGTAGGACCAGGGGACTGTATAAAAATTTATATTTCGTATTTCTTTCAGAAATGCATTTATTGATTCAAACTGTTTCTAAGATAATAGATTTTAAAATTTAAAACGTTTTTGCAATTGGAAGGGTATCTCTGTGACTAACGGTTGAGGATATAGCCATTGGGCACCGACAGCACTGGACACCCTGTATATACATACTACCAAAGCAGTTGCCTATATTAAGTGTCACTCTCCTGTTGTGCTGTCATTTACATGTCTTAAAAATAAAAATTTACATTTTCCATTTAATTTCCCCAAAATGATCGCTGCTACTGTTTTTTTTTTAGTTTAAAATACTCATGTTAAAATATAATGCAGAAAACAGGTTGAAAAAAAAATATTGTAACAAAAAAGATGAAAAAGCCTGTTTATAATAAAAGCCTGTCTAAATATGGAGATTGTCAATAACTATGGATACCATATACAATGACTATGAGAGTGCATAGCTTGCATTTGCGCCTGTTAAATAATAATGGGAGGATAGAAATGAAAAAAGTGGAGTGGGGCACCTTAGGACACCTTAAATTTAAAAATCAGATTTAAGATTAAAATCATATTATTTTATGTATTACCAATTGGCTTTGTGCATTTGCCACTGTGTTTTGAAAGTTCTACAACAATTAAATAATTTATGAAAGTTTGTTTTTATAACAGTTAAAAACATTTATATAAATTTTATAGACAGTAACAGTGAAACAACAAATTAATTTATGTAAATAAAACTGCATATCAAAGAAACAGGCATGTTTATTATAGTGGTGAATATTGCAGTATGGCAAGTATGGTGACACCAGATCCTTAGAATTGGATCGAGGAATGATTAAAATATTTTCTTTTTTTGCATTTAGCAAAACATTTAAACACTTTGTTTAGAAAATTTAAATTAGATGCATGCATGTGAAGTTTAAAAAAAGTTTATCACTGCCTTTCAACAGGGTGGAGAAACACAAAATCTTAGGAAGGGGGATGGCGTTTTCACCAAACCTGATCAAATCGGTGCCTTTGCGCATGTAGCTAAATGGTGAAGAAATTTACAAACCCAGTGCTCGGCAGCATACAAAGTCTTGTGGCTAAATTTCCACCCTATAAGTCCCCAAGAAGAACTTCCAAGGCCATAGAAGGTAGCACTTGTGAATATTATTATTTGAAGCATTGCAATATTCTGTTATAATATCATTTTGGTAATGGTAAAGGAGCTTAACTTTTTTCCTGTTTTAACTAAAAAATGAATTTGTGCCAGATCGGTGTATTTATTATATATGAATTATTAGAAATGTCCTTTCTAAGCAGAAATTTAGCAGAAAAGATAAAAAAAATTAAAGGGAGACCCACTCCACCTTTGCTAAATCTCAAGACTACACATAAGGAAAAAAAAACACCCATACTCGAAATTTTCAGATTGCTCAATATAATTTGTACCCATGGTTAACAGGATACAAAAATCTGAACAAATTATTTTACTGGTCATACTTACTGTTTTGTAAACGTGAGAGTACATGGAGCTAGGGAGAATGTCTTTTATAATTTAAAATTTTCGTAATTTTAATTATTTATTGCACTGAAAAGGTTTAGAATTTGAAGAACCAGAATTTCTAGACCACTGACTTCTTGTGAAATTTGATATAAAATGGAATTGTCTTTTACAGTGACTGCTGCATGCAATGAATTTAATTTGCTCTACATGTCTGACTTAAGCTTTTGTTATACAAGGAGACACTAAATTTTTCATCTGAAAAATGGTTATGCTTTTTTAAAGATTTTTCACTAGAAGTCATGCATGTGCATTGTATAAAATTGTTTCTGTTTAAATTCAGAGTCTATTGAGTTAGTTAGTTACTTAAATTCGACATTATACCAGAAATTTATCCCAAAAAAGTTGAGAATTAATAATATTTTATCCATTAAAAGCACTGTCTTAAGGTGGGACACTGGAAGGGTTCTGAAAAAAATATATTTATTAATTATGTACAAGGTATTTGAAGTGAATTATACATTTACATGATGTGGAAATGTTCAACATATATGTGGTAAATGCTTGTTTAAGATAGAATTTTAAAAATTATTTATAAAAATTAAAAACTATTAAGTATCCCACTCTCCCTTACTCATTTTTAGTGAGTAGTTAAAGAACTTTTCTGTCTGGTGAGTTTCATTCAAATAAATTATTGAAATAATACCAATAAAAGATTTTTTCCTTTAAATTAAGGGTACTTATCAGTTATAGGGACCATAAAGCCAAACACTGCAACATGTTGTTGAAAACACATCGAGGACGGCTCAATCATATTTTCAGATTGCTGAAGTGACTACAAAACTGAAGAATTAAAAGAAGCCAGCTTTCAACATTTGAAAGTAAACTATCAGTATAACTTCGTGGATCCTGAAACCGAATCTCATACGCACACCATAGACTCTGGGGATCCGTGAAAAGGCGTAACAAAAAGCATAGAGGTACTGCAAGACAGCACTTGGACTCATATCTCGCAGAATTTATGTGGCAAAGCGTTACTGGTAGTGATAAATTTATTGAAATTTATCGGCAATAGCTGAGTTTGGACAGCCACAAATTTCAATGTAACACAATATTTTTTTGTTGAGTAAAGTTGATCAAACCCCATTATATATTAAATTTTAATCATTGTGTTTGTAGTGAATTTCTCGTATCGGATTATATCGCCAATGTTCATGTTGGTGACAACTCAGAAAAGCAGTCGCTAACCCATGGTCCCTATAACCAATAAGTACCAAATTCCAATTACCATATATATAAGCACAAAATTCAGACCATCAATTTTGAAACGGAAAATAACCACATAAGTTGCAATACCAATAATTCAAGATTTTATCAGTTAAAAATTTTTAATAAGCAATTGTATAGAAAATTGAGAAACTCTAGTTTATTATAATAAGGAATGGAATCCTTATTAAACCTACTGTAAACAGAAAAAGAAAATTCTTAATAACAATATGCCGTAAAAAAATTAACACACAAAGCCGTCGAAAAAATAGAAATGTTTACAGAATATTAAACCTTCATAACATTAAGGATAGGATTAATTTGTGTTATAAATATTTAAAACACACGATTGCTTTTATACAGTTCAATACTGCAATGATCATTGAGAAATATATCTGATAATATATATCATTGAGAAATACTGGAGCTGTCTAATGGCCTAGCGGCCGGCATTTGTAAACAACATATTGCAATGATAATTGAAACAAATTCTATTAAAATTAAGATCTTCTATTTTTAGAAATTTATACAAGTTATCAACCAATTATTAAATTTTATTGGCACATACTATGTCTAATTTGATCACGTTAAAGCTATATATATTAATAATCTGGGATGACGACTAACTCTTTTAATATTTGTTTCTATAATTACAATTTTACATCAAGCAACTAAAGGGAGGACGATGATCATTCGCTGATTGGATCGAAACCGTTACTACCATGATTGGAGGTGATTTTGATTGGACAGAGTGAACAACTCCGCCTTCAAAGACGAATATCACCGGTTAGAACTTACGTGAGCAGCTACTTTAGCTCAATGATCAGGAATCCAAATAAGCAATCAATCAATCAAAACTACATGTCAGTCAAAAGTCTGACTGTCAACATGCAATGAGTAAATGTGTGGCATGATTTAATTTTAATCTGACATTTACAACTTCTCAATATGGCAGCTGGAGAGGTACAATCTTATGTTGCTTTTCTGTTTCTGAATCGAATTAAAACTTATGCATCAACATTATAATCAGACGAAAAAATATCTCCTATCCCAATGTTAATTATGGCTTATATGATTTATGTGGGCTACGCACAATATTCCGCATTTCAGCAAAGGAGTATTGCTCCAAACGAAAAGTTATATTTAGCTTTAATTGAAAAACTGAAAACCATTTACAATCCAAAGACCGGGCCCAATCTGCAGCATTTGGGATCTCTCACCTTTCCAACAAAACTCAGGCTGTCTTTAAGACTGTAGCCAAACAATTTTGAGTAGCTGGTGTAGGGAGGTCAAAAGTAGAGATTGAAACAATCTATTGAAAGAAAATTAGCATGCCCCACCTCCATTAAATGAATATATATATATATATATATTACTTAACCATGTTTGAAGCAATTTTATGAAAATATGAAACAATATATTTTTCATCCCTTATGTATAATGATAATGTATAACGCTATCAAAAAAATTTCACAGTAAGTTTTACTAATGATTGTGGAATTTTCTCAGGAACTGAGACAATTAGCAGTTTCTCTTTTACAGGAAGGCGGGATAAGAAAGACTTAAACAACTAATTGGGCAGTGATTTGCTATCAGTGACCTGGGATGTAATTATGTTTAGGATTATTTATTTTTTTTTCAAGTAAAAATTCTTCAGATTTTAGAAAACACTTAAACAATATCAGCGTATTGAGTGACAATATAAAAGTATAACTTACTAACTACTATGTGAGCAATGACTTCTTTAGCAATCGCTGTTTTGAACTGAACTAAAAATATGTGATCTTATAGACCACTAGGCCTCATAATGATATTTCTGCTTTGCAATCGCATGCAATTCATTAAGGTTTTAATTAAAAAATGTCCATTTGTAATTTCTTTAAAAAAATTCTCTAATCCATTTTCTAAACAGCTGTTTGCACCTCACACACACACACACAATTCTAATATGATAGCTCATAGTAATCCACCAGACTATTCTGAATTTCAGCTAACAAAATTGACTTAATGAAATGGCATTGGAAATCAAAATTTGGGGCAATAATTGTATGGTCTGGAGTTATGTAAATTGTTAAATATCTATTCATTATTATTATTATTTTTAATCTAATGCTTTGGACACATCTGTAGGACTTTTCTCACTTAAAAAAAAACAAGAAAAAAACCAAACTTTCTAGACCAAGAATTAGCATTTAAATTCTGATACATACGTACTAACAGACATATATAGTAGAACTAGTGAGTACCCGTGATAAATCAGTGGAAAAATATTATTCGCTGAAACTTAATAAATATAAAAGATCTTTAGGCTTGATTGTTTTTATGTCAAGGATATCTTCAAAACAATATTTTTATTATAAATTTTATATAGTATTATTTACCTTAGCAAAAGGACTAAAAATTATCTCTTTAAATTGGCTTTGATATTCTCTTCCTCAAATGACCAGAGAATAATAGTGGAAGTACTAAATGTCATTTGTTAGGCCTAATTGTGCACTTATGGAAAATCGTTAGTGAATGTATCCAACTTTTACTCTGCTTTAAGATTTAATTAATCAGATGAAAGTTATAAAATAATACAAAAATATTGTGTATAAAATGTTATTATTGCAGAAAGGTATTTTATACTGTAAATTCTTATTTTATTGAAAGCTAATAATATGAACTAACCCAATTCGTTGAACATGTGTATGTGCTTGTTGCTATTTAGCAAACAATAGTAGTGTTGAAGGCCCAGACCACACAGCCAACCCTAGGGCTTACGGCAATCAAACGTGTGGCCGGAAATAATAGTAGTGTGCATAAATTACTCGCATTTGAAATTCTGTTGTTCTTTATGTTTTAATAGTGTAGCTTTTAAATGATATTTAACATAATCTGATGCAAATAATGATATGCAATATGCTAGGATATTATCCTGTTGAAATAAGTGTCACAAATTGTTTCAAATTACATTAATCATACAATTCTAACACTCTTAAAAACTAAGTACTTACTAATAGTAATGATATGGGCCTTAATTGGAAGAGGTACTTTAATTACTGTATGTCTAAAGCCAGAAGAATTTTCTGGTTCTGCAGAAGTGCTATTGGAAGAACCTGGAGATTGAATCCTAGGGCTATCCATTGGATTTATTCCATGGTGATCTGTCCCATCATTACCTATGGCTCTATTGTCTGGTGGTGTGTGTCTAGGGTCAAGTGTTAAATTGCCAAATTAAATTTAATTAGGCTTCAAAGGATGGTTTATATTGCAATTTCTGGGTGCATGAAAACTATTCCCACTGCAACTCTCGAACTTTTGCTTAGACTGCATCCTCTTTACATGCATATTGAGGCTGAGGTTCTCATAAGCTTGAAAAGACTGCTGAAAATAACTGTCTTGGAGTAATCTAAATATTATTATGAATCAGCCATATTTTTATATGCCCTCTGATGACATGCTTGTCTGGTATGCTTTTGACAAACCTTATGGGATTCAGGTCCTTTCACAGAATGACTGGAGACAGTGTCCTACCTACAACAAGAAGTGCATTGGATGGTACACTGATGGCTTCAAGCTAGATCTTAGCACTGGTGCTAGTGTATGCTGTCCAGATGATGGTACAAAACTGTTTTACCCACTTGGCAGCTACACTACTGTCTTTCAGGCTGAGGACTTTACTATTCTAATGTGTTGCAGAATTGAATCTGCTCTGACAGAAACAACAGGAATAATCACATATATATCTGCTCTGACAGCCAGGCTGCTCTTATGGCTTTGGGGAAGTCTACTATGACCTCTTCCCTTGTCTGGGAGTGCTATACTACACTTTAAAATTGCCAGCAACAATCAAGTCACACTTTACTGGGTGCCTGGACATTCAGGCATTTCGGGTAATGAAATGGCTGATGAGTTGGCTAGAAGAGGTTCAAATACACCTTTTGTAAGTCCAGAGCCAGCTTTAGATGCCTCTGATGAGTTGAGCAGAAGAACTGTTTACGGCATCTTCAGGAAGATGCAGTGCAAAAACTGGTGCGAAATCAAGGGCCAAAGGCAGGCGAAAGAATTGAACTGTGAGTGCCCTAGTGTGCATCATAGGGAGCTATTCAAGCTCAATAGAACTGGCATTAGGAGGGCTGTTGAGCTCCTTACTGGACACTGCATCCTTAAAAGACACCTAGACCTAAGCATTATGGGTGTCACTAAGGACCTGATCTATAGAGGTTAATCGAAGTGGTAAAGTGAAGAAACTGCCTCACACATACTGTGTGAGTGTGAGGTGTTTTCTGCACATAGGTTCGAGTACTTGGATCAACATGTGATCAAGCCCTGGGAGTTGCAAGATATTCCTGTCAAGTGCCTACTGATGTTTGCCTAGGCTACTGGTCTCTTCTCTTGGTGACAGTACAACAGACCTCTGTGCTAGGCTCTCTCTAAGTCATAATAGTACACTGGCTTCCAAAAGTTAAGCACAAATGGTAAAATCAACAAAAATAGGAAAGTAAAGCTTTGATTAACTCAAAATTGTACATGAAGGCAGGAAATGTGATTATGCATTAAAGAAAACAAGAATTATGTACAAAGATGAAAAAAAATATTTACTTTTCATAAGTTATATGATAACATCATATTTGGGTCATTAACAAAATGATGTAGGCAAACAAACAAAATAAAACTTACATTAATATTATATGTGACCACCCCGGACCTTCACACAAACTTTACAACAATTTTCCATGCATTCAATGCAGATGCGAGATTTTCTATACGTTCAATGCAAATTTTCCATGCGATCAACCATCACAGATGCAAGCAATAGCCATTCCTCCAATAGGGCAGTTTCCAACTCTTTGAGACTGGCTGGAGGAGGTAAACGTGCAGAGACAGCACGCCCGAGAGCAACCTAAAAGTTTTCAATAGGATTAAGGTCAGGGGGAATACGCTGGCCACTCCATACGAGAAATGCCCTCACTTCCCAGGTATTTGTTAACGATGTTAGCTCAATGGGGATGGGCATTATTGTCCATAAGGAGGAAATCAAGACCAACTGCTGCAGCGTCTTGGTAACAGTACAACAGACCTCTGTGCTAGGCTCTCTCTCAGCCACCGCCTCTAAGTCATAATAGTACACTGGCTTCCAAAAGTTAAGCACGGATGGTAAAATCAACAAAAATGGAAAAGTAAAGGTTTGATTAACTCAAAATTGTACATGAAGGTAGCAAATGTGATTATGCATTAAAGGAAACAAGAATTATGTACAGAGATGAAAAAAAATATTTACTTTTCATAAGTTATATGATAACATCATATTTGGGTCATTAACAAAATGATGTAGGCAAACAAACAAAATAAAACTTACATTAATATTATATGTGACCACCCCGGACCTTCACACAAACTTTACAACAATTTTCCATGCATTCAATGCAGATGCAAGATTTTCTGTACGTTCAATGCAGATTTTCCATGCGATCAACCATCGCAGATGCGAGCAATAGCCATTCCTCCAATAGGGCAGTTTCCAACTCTTTGAGACTGGCTGGAGGAGGTAAACATGCAGAGACAGCATGCACTAGAGCAATCTAAAGGTTTTCAATAGGATTAAGGTCAGGGGGAATACGCTGGCCACTCCATACGAGAAATGCCCTCACTTTCCAGGTATTTGTTAACAATGTTAGCTCGATAGGGATGGGCAATATTGTCCATAATGAGGAAATCAGGACCAACTGCTGCAGCATAGCTTCTAGCAATGGGGTCTAGGATTTCATCTCGATACCGCGAAAACATCTCAGAATCACCTTTAAAGATGTGCAGTTCTATGCGATATCCCATTGAAATTCCAGTCCACACCATGATGCTACCACCTCTGAATGTGTGATGTTCGATGATGTTCTTGGCCTGATTGTGTGTGCCTCATTCTTTCCAGACCCTTATATGCTTATCATCTGATTCCAGGGTAAATCTGGACTCGTTCGTGAACAGGACATTGCACCAATCTGAGACAGTCCAATTGACATGTTGATGACACCATTTTAATCTTGCCCTTCTAACTTGGATGGTTAGTGGAACACAAGGACGTGGTACTCAGATGTACAGTCCCTTCACGTGGAGCCTTAGGCGCACAGTACTGGCAGACATTGTCTTACCAAGTGCCTCTGCAGCCATGGATGCAACAGTTGTGGCAGTCTCTCATCGATTTCGCTTATCAACTATAGCAATATATCGATCATCAGAGGGGGTGGTAACCCTTAAAAGACTGAGCACAGGTCTCCAGACAATTGTTTGACTTGTTTAGAATTGTTTCCATAATCGAGAAATTACCAAATGAGCAATGGCAAAGTAAATGGCGACATCTTTGATTGACTGTCCTGCTTCAGTATTTCTTTCACTGCAGAATTCTTAAAATCATCAATATTCAGTCTCCCCCTCCCCCCAGCACTTGCGAAAGACAACTATATATATATAGATCCATATATATATACATCCATGTTTTTTTATTGAGATGTCCAGAAAATTTTCTGGACATCTCAATAAAAAAACATGGATTATATGGTCATTATACAACGTTATATGACAAAAGAGAATTATATAAAATTAAGATCAATCATCTCATCGATTGGAAAACAAATCTTACCAAAAATATTTTCAGAAATATCATACTCGGACACTTCAAGAGAAATCAAATTTACAACACGTTTAAAAAAGATTGCAATAATAGCAATATAAAAATCATAAAAGAGGCTTTATATAAACATTATCCTTTATATTTCTTAAAGGATTGTTATAGATCGATTTTCAAGGATCAGGTAGATTTTGACAGTTTACTTCTTCAATCTGCGGGTAAATAAAGTTTATGCGTACCTGCTAAGTTTGCACGCATGCGTAAGTTGAACATATATAAGATAGCGAGTTGGGCAAGATTCACTTTTGGTCCAGTTTCCTTCTGTTTGGTTGGTCTTGTTCTTCCGTATTCGGGTGCCTTCGTATTAGCACGCAATGGGGACCAACCTTTGCTTTGTATTGGTACCGTGAGCATTTGCCTAGGCTGGAAAAGCAGCTTTAAACGGGAGGGGGAGTCGCAATCCTCCCCAACCATTAAATGCAAAGCATTTGGTTATCCCAAGTTCCTTTAATTCTTCTTTTTCTTGGATTATATATATATATATATATATATATATATATATATATATATTTCGGGGCCTTAAATGCATATAGATTAATTATTTGGTTATAGATGTATCTTCTAGTTATTGTGTGTGTGTGTTAGTGTTAAAAAGAACAATCACTTACTTTACAGATTATATAGTACCATTTGAAGATCTTATCTTGAATTTGAAATTAAAGAGTGCTCTAAAATGCAATTTTGAAATTCTTCAACCAAAACTAAATATAGTCATGCCAGTATTTAAAAAAAAAAACCATAACTAGAATATAGGGGGTGGAACTCTTATTATATATGAAGGTGGAAAATAAAATTTTTGTTTCAGAATAATCACATATAATTATATATATATATATATATATATACAGGGTGTCCAGAAAGTTCCGGAACGGTGCAATATCTCGAAAAATACACTTCAGATCAAAAAATAAAAAATCACGTATTCGATATTTTTAGAAAAGCTATCCAATGATACCAAAATTGACCTCCTTCCCCCTCCTGGGGGGAGGGGGTGGGGCAACTTTGAAATTTTCAATCGGAACCCCCATTTTTTATTGCAGATTTGGATTCTCCAGAAAAAATTACGTGCATTTGACCTACGATTTTTGAATTTTGCTCCGACAAACGGCGCTATAATCGAGAGAAACGGAAGTGGAGTACTAACTTTTAAAAGTTACAGAAAAAAGTACCTTGATCATGAGAGGTAAGGGGACTTATGCTAATTAAGCACCCCGAAGGGAACAGAAAACTACTACGTCCACATCGTTGTTCCTGGGTAGTGCTAAAAGTAGTTTTGAACCGTTTTCTAAACTGAAGTCCACAATTGTCACTGAAGTTAATGGTTAGCGGGGGGGGGGGGGGATCAATTTTAGCATCATTGGATAGTTTTTTTCAAAATATTGAGCACGTAATTTTTTATTTTTCTATCCGAAGTGTATTTCCCAAGACATTCCCATTTTTAAACGTTTGTGCCCTACTTCCATTTTTCTCAATTATAGTGCTGTTTGTGAGAGCGAAAATCAAAAATCGTAGATCAAATGTATGTAATTTTTTCTGGGAAATCCAAATCTGTAATAAAAAATGGGAGTTCCCATTGAAAATTTCAAAGTTGCCCCACCCCCTCCCTCCAGAAGGGGGGAAGGGGTCAGTTTTGGTATTATTGGATAGCTTTTCTGAAAATATTGAATACATGTTTACTTTATCTTTTGATCTGAAGTGTATTTCTCGAGATATTGCAGTGTTCCAGAACTTTCTGGACACCCTGTATATACATGTAATAGTAAATACTTTTTAAATATATGCGTTCAGCAAGTGATTTCTAATGTTTCAGCGGGTGGCACACTTTATATATCTCAATAAGCTGCAGAAAAAACTTTATTGTGAAAATACTTGGCTAGTGAAAATTTATTTTGGTCGGTAACTAATTAGGACCTACTGGCCACACTAACCAGTAACCAAAATTCTTAATCTGCAGCTTTAGAGGCCTGTCCCAAAATTTAAACCTCCATACCCACCCAGCCTACCCCAACTATAAGAATTTTCTTAAATGCTCTTATTTCTAAGGCCAAAGCTAAAATTATATTTTGCTTAAAGGACTAAAATTCTTAACTGTGCTACTGAGACTTGAAGGTTATATGTTATAATAATTTGTAAATAACACTACTTTTAATGTATAAGAGTTTTTAACAGTCTGATAAAAAATAAGAGAGAGTAACTGAAAAACATTATATAAACCAGGGGTCTCCAAACTTTTTAGCATAAGGGCCACACTGACTCCTCCACTAAGTCCCAAGGGCCAGAGTGCAAGAGCCCAAGAGCCAAGAGTGCAGAACATTTAAAGAGCAATGGGGATATCAATATTTCTAGATTGAGTCCAGGGGCGTGCTGGGTCCCCCAAGAGGCGGTGGATAGACCGGTACGGGGGCGCCAACTACCGGGGGGGGTCTGGGGGGTGCTTAAAACATCATTTTGTCTTACTTAACATTAAGTAATAGAACCCAAAATTATGTATTTAAAAAAAATAGCTTTAAATAAAAATAAAGGTAAACAAAATAATTGAGAGCAAGATTTCAGTTGATATAATATATATTACAATATGCATATTTATTTAATAGCGCCTGAAATAAACATGATTTATTTGATGTACTGAACATATATCAGCTACTTGTCAGAATTGGTAATGGTAAATATAAAACAAATGGTAAATATAAAAGTAAAGGATACCTATGTCATACTAAGTGGTTAAACACTGAGCAATTGCCTCATTTCAGAGATCAATTGACACAACTTATCAATTATAGTGTCACTGTCTATAATGCTCAATAAGTCTGATTCAGATTGCATTAATAATAATGTCTCCAAGTTGTCACTGCTTAAGGTAGATCTCTATCTTGTTTTAATAATCTTCAACTTGGAAAAACCCTTTCACATGTTACTTGAGTCATCGGATTGTCAAGAGCAGCTTATATACTTTGAACAGTTCATTATACTGACGAGAATACATGCTACAGTTAAGAAGCACTTCGTAAGCACACTTTAAGCAGGAATTTCACTTATTGCAAGGTTGAAATGTTGAGTTCTCCTCTTCGTCAAAGTCATCAGCAGACAAATCACGCTCTGTGCGATCTGCTTCTTGATACTCTTCACTGATTGTCTTTTTGCTTATTTGGAGCTATGCATCAGCAAATGAATAAAGTTTTTCAACAAGCTTTCCATTGTCAAGTCTTGGGAGAATCTCTACTATTTTGTCCAGGGCTTTGGGAGGTAAGGGCTCTTTATTGCCAAACCGCTTAGGATCAAACCAGGCTAGATCTAGGTACAAGTTTTTGTTTTGGAGAAGTCTGTTTTCTATAGTATTGATGAGAGTATCTATGACACTGTAAAATGTTGAAATTTTAAAACCATCTACTTCTGAGGTATGACCAACATCTTCATGGCCAGCATCTTCTCCGTGAAGCTTTTTCCCCCTTTCTCTTTCGTTTCTCTTTCAATTCAGTTTCAATGCAAATACTTTCCAAATGCTGATCTTTTTTTACTCTTTCATCTAAACTGCGAGTCATTATCTATACGAATGTTCTTCCAGCTTGTAAAGTTTTATCAAACTTTTGTTTTCTTCTTAAGTTTCTTCTTTGTAAGTTTTAAGTGAGAAGTTTCGATGAGTTTCCATGCTTGAACGAAATCGAGATTCTTAGTCTGTAAGTAATCAGACAAAGGAGTTATTATCTTTAAAATTTTTATAAACATAGCTACCAATATTGTATCAAAACTTGTAAACTTTATGAGAAGACCTTCAGCATCATTTCTTGCTTTAGAGTTAAACTCTGGAGAACTAGATATCTTAAACAAGGCACTGACCAATTATAAGTAGATGACCTTGGTAGGGTGAGATTTTGCAATATCATATCTTGACCGTAGCATTACTGCGGCTCCGCCACCTGGTCAAGCCAATAGCTTCCACCTTAAAAGAAGGGTTTTTGTAATCTTTTAAGTGACTCCTTCATAAACACTTGAGCTTCTTCTTGCAGTACATTAAAAAATGATATAGTTACAATGAGACATTGGGCAGAGTCAGTGAGAACGAGGTTCAGCACATGGGCATAGTACCAAGTGTGAATGTGGTATAGAATTACTTCAGATAATCTTGCTGTCAATCCTTTAAAATGACCATTCATGTTAGAAGCTCCATCAAAAGCGTTAGTAACGCAGTTCTTGATCGGTATGTCGGCATCTTCCAAAACGGTTCTGAGTGACTGAAACAGATCCTCGCCTGTGGTGTAAACCACACATTTTAGCTAGCAGTCTTTCTACGACTTCAGAACCCTTAACGTAGCATAAGACATATGCACATTGGTCGTAACTTGAAACATCTACTGTAGTGTCCATTAAGATGGAAAACTTCCCTGCCAATTTCACTTCTTCACATATTTTTCTTTTCATTTCTGCGTTCATGTATTGTAAGGTTTTCACAATCATGTTGTTTCTTTAAAATGTAACTTGATCTCCTCTTTCTACTGGTATTTTCTTCCTTTTTTTAATTTCGTTGGGTTTTCTGTTCTAGAGGAGGTTGGTTTTACTTTTTTAAATTACTCTGCTCACATGCTTCTCTAGAATCGCATCATATTTTCTTAGCATGAGAATCATCTGTAAAAAATTTCCGTGGTTCACTGAGTCATCATCCAAAATATGAGCAGATTCTACTTTTCCCCGAAAAAGAAAACCTTGTTTACCTATCAGTTTCAAAACATCGACTACTGTTTCTACTATATGTCTTCTTTCTTTTACTTCCTGTTTCCTGTTGGCCATTTGGTTCCCAAACAGAAGATCGGGCAAACTTTTCTTATCTTTCATTAGCATGAAACAATTCACAGATTGTGTGGAGTTTTCGAGTTTTCATGCTCCTGAAGTCTCTAATGGACATGCTTCCAATCGCTGAATCCAGAGCAAAATACTGAAGTGGATTTGCTAAATGCAACACAAATGAAACAGAACGGTTGTTGTGTTTTTCCGTTGTAAGATAGCCACTGCCTTCGGAAAATTTGGTTACCACTGTTACTTTCTTCGATTTTAAATATTGATTTTCTATCTGTAAAAGGCACTTCTTTTTCATCAGGCTGAACTGGTTGGAACGCCAAGTATAATTGCAAGTCATTTGCTCCCAGTTTCTTAAAGTAATCAATATCTACTGCTGGTGTATTAAATGACATTCTTTGGCTTGAGTGCGGTTTTGTATTTAACATTGATAATCCTGGTTCTTGTAATTATTTGTGTGTTGTTTCTACATTTTCTGAATTCGAGAAGGTTCCAGGTAATTCTTTTACAAGACTTTGTTCAACAACAGAATCGTTCAATTGCGTTCCTTGGCTCGATTATTTTCTAAGACTGATGGCGTTGCTCACAATCTGAGAATTTTGATAAAAAAACTGTTACTTTGGGGCATGTTTTAGCAGATTCATGCAACATTTTACTTCATTTATCTTTCTTACATTCATGGCTGCTTTTCTTTCATTTTTTTCTCTTCCATTTCATTACTGTTGGAATTCTGAAAACAATGAAATAATAAGTAATGAAAATTACAAAAAAAGTAATTAAAAATAAAAAAAATAAGTAAGCAGAATGAAACAGCAAGGCAAAATAACCTTCAAATGAAAAAAAACTGACATTTAAGAAACAAAATTTTGGTGCATACTGATTGTTAATAACTATCCTTTAATCTTAGGCATTACAATAAATACAGTTGAAATAAAGTACCCTAGTCTCACTAGGGTCGAATTAACATGTCGGTGAACCTGGGAGCCTCGCTTTAGAGGCGGCCTCATCTTGAAAGAAAAATGGCAAAAAAAATATATATATAGCGTGAAAAAAAGTAAATTTACTCATTTTTTGTTGAAATATAATTCCGAAAAACAATTAGTGATGTTATCTTTTACATGTGGGTATCAAAATTTGCTATAAACAGAGCAATTAAACTAAATATAACACATTTATAAAACACAAACTTACCATACGCATCAATGCTAAGGCTGCAGGACGTGAATGAAACGAGATGGACGGCCTAAGGGAGATTTCTTCCTTTTCAGAGCGTCCCCTTGTCTTTCAATTTCCTTGAATAAACCAAAATTACAACAAAACACTTCATAATACGCCGCGGAGTTAGAACTTAGCACAAGCTCATTCCTTCGTTTCGCGTTTAACAGCGGCATGCATAAAGCGGTTAGTCCCAGAATCACCACCTCCACAATACAAAAGGCAGTGAGTGCTTCTGTGCCATATTTCTCGGAGCAATCAGTCTCGCACTGACGTATTATTTAGATACACTTTGGGTTCCTTTTTTTTTTTTTTTACATAAGCAATTCGAACGCCGTGAGAAGAGAGGGCGCACCGGGACATGTCCCGGTGGGCCAGCACGCCCCTGATTGAGTCAAGTAATAAGGCAACGTGTATAATTTACAATGAAACAATATCAGTCCTCAAAGAATACAATATAAAACGTCTTTAAGAGACTAAACATTCTCAGAATTACTCCAAATTTACAGGAAGCCTACGGTTAGAAAAATATGAATCTTTGAAAAGTGGGTTGAAATCTCAGCAATTGTTTAAGAAAGTAAATGCTGAACAAGAAGCAGCAACTCGTGCTAGTTTCCACGTGGCTCATTCAATAACGAAACATGGGAAACCATCTACCGACGGCGAATTAATTAAAGATTGCATGATTGCAGCAGCAGAAGAAATGTGTCCAGAAAAAGCTGATTTATTTAAAAGCATCAGTTTGTCAGCAACACTGACTCGAACAAATATGCAGAAAATACATTAACTCAATTATCTGACAAAAATCGACACTTAGAGTGGTTCTCTATGGCCCTGGATGAGTCAACAGATGCTTCAGATCCTGCTCAGGTGTTACTTTTTATTCGAGGGATAGATAAAAATTATGAAGTGTATGAAGAGCTTCTTGATGTTTATAGCATTCACGACATGACCATTGGAGAAGATATTTTTAAAGGGGTTGAAAATGCTGTTCAGAAAAACAATCTTCAATGGAAAAACTTGAAGTGTATCACTACTGACAGCAACACTGACTCGAACAAATATGCAGAAAATACATTAACTCAATTATCTGACAAAAATCGACACTTAGAGTGGTTCTCTATGGCCCTGGATGAGTCAACAGATGCTTCAGATCCTGCTCAGGTGTTACTTTTTATTCGAGGGATAGATAAAAATTATGAAGTGTATGAAGAGCTTCTTGATGTTTATAGCATTCACGACACGACCATTGGAGAAGATATTTTTAAAGGGGTTGAAAATGCTGTTCAGAAAAACAATCTTCAATGGAAAAACTTGAAGTGTATCACTACTGACGGTGGCAAAAACATGTGTGGAAAAAATAAAGGTGTCGTTGCTTTCGTATCAAAAGCCGTAGAAAATGACTGTGGTTCAAAACCATTAATTGTATATTGCATCATTCATCAACAATCTGTGTGCGGAAAATGCTTGGATATGTCAGAAGTTTTAAAGCCAGTCATGTCAGCTGTTAATTATGTCAGATCACATGCGCAATCACATCGTCAATTCCGCGAGTTTATTGAAGAGATTGGAGAAAATAACTTACCATATTATACTGCAGTAGCTGCAGTACTGGCTTAGCTGCGTAAAAGTTCTAATGCGATTTTTTGAGCTCCGAGCAATAATCGAAATTTTCTTGAATGAAAGGAATCGGCCTCTGGCAAGTTACAAAAGAATGAGTGGTTATGGAAGTTATCATCTTATACAGATTTAACTAAACATATGAATGACCTTAATTTAAAATTACAAGGAGAAGACCAGCTTCTGCTTTATATATACACTCATATTAAGTCCTTTCGACAAAAAATTGTTTTGTTTCAATCTCAATTGAACAAAAAATGTTTCACGCATTTTAATACATGCCAAGCATTCAGTCATTAAACTGAGACTCCATTTCCGGTAGATTTCGCAATTGAAGCTTTGGGTGCTTTAAAAATAAATTTTGAGTCTCGTTTTTCAGATTTTGATGCAATTGCAAACGATATCAAGATTTTTCAAAATCTTTTTAACGCCGATGTAGAAACCCTTGCCCCAGAACTTCAAATGGAAATGACTGATTTGCAGTGTAGCGATATTTTTAAAGAAAAATATTTAAATTCATCATTGCTGGAATTTTATAAGAGTCTTCCACTCACGCAGTTTGATCAAACTGTGTGAGAATATTGCATAAATTCGCTCGTGGCTTTTTTTCCGCTTTCGGCACTACTTATCTGTGTGAAAAAACAAAGTAAAATATACAAAAATATTCACAGATCCAAATTAACTGATGAGCATTTGAAGTCGCTGCTGATAATTTCCACTAGTAAACTTGATCCACAACTGCAAACAATTGTCAGTGGAAAGTTACAGCTACATAAATCTCATTAATCATAATTATAATGTTTAATTTCATTATGTGAATTACCTATGTAGGTCACTTATTGTAAGTTTTAGAATAAATCTCATATTAATTACAGTTAAAATGTTTAATTTCATTATATATGTCAGTTATTGTGTTTCTTAATGGGTCGTTAAATAAAAACATGCATTATAAATGTTACAATATAATCAAAATAAACTATGACGGGCCAGATACCGGGCATGTCCGGCACGCTACCGCGAGCTGGATTGGTGGTGCTCGCGGGCCGTAGTTTGGAGACCCCTGATATAAACTATAAAAAATGTTATATAAACCGAGCACTATTCATTGCTACAAACATTACATTTGTGTAAAAACAATTTTCTTGTTCTCCACAAATAAGTAAGTAAATTTTTGATAGAATTACCACTAAAATTAAGAAATGAGTAGGCATTTTATCCACTTTATGGTGATCTAATAGCACTATTCTTATTATAAGGAGAAATTTGAGAATAGTTTATGGTTTTTTCTACATCCATAAAAGTATTTTATAATATCTGCTTAAATATTTTTATATTATTTAATTTTAATGAGTTTAAGTAAAATATATTTCTGGCAAAGTGTAATATCATATTTCAGTTGTAGATTCAGCTTAATATTACAAATATTTTGATTATCATCTGATTGTTAGAAAACTCAATCTTTTCTATGAATGTAATTTTATTCTCATTTCTTTTGTAGGGTACAAATGCTCTGTCTATGAGAGAAAAAGCTTTATTAAAGCAACATTTAAATAAACAGCAAGTTACTCTCCAAACAGACTATTTGCCAGTATCAGAGTTATATTTACAAAAAACAGGACTTCGTGGACGTAAAGGATTGCTGTTTTATGCTCTAGTTGTCTTGCTTTTTGTTGTTGCTCTGATTAATTTAGCTGTAAGTATAAGATGTCAACTCATTTAGTTTTCAAAATCATTTTCTTTATGTGTAACTGCTCTGTTATTACCTTTCTAGATGAAGATAGCTACTTTGTTTCCTTAATTTTAGAACAGCTGTGTTTTTCCTTTCTATATTTTTTAATCATTAATTTCTGAAACATGTTTTCTTTCTATCTAACTGCTCTGTTTTCTTTCTAGTAATAAAGATGATTTAGTTTTTGTGAGCAACTGTGTCTTTAATTTATTTTAAATACTTCTTAATCTTGTACAAGAACCAGTACTTAAGTTTTTGGAATGTGGCAATATAAAAAAATAACAGCTTTCAGTGCAGATGATTTTTTAAAATTTGAACTTTCACATGAACATTGGCTATTAAAGAACGAGAAATGCTATAATATTTTTTTACAGCATCGTTTTGAAGTTAATAAGGTAGTAAGTAACAAAACATGTATTTAAGTCGAAGAAATTTTAGAGCTATGATTTATTACAACTTTTGACTTTTCTACAAATATTTTTAAGGAATTTGCTTCATTACTTTCATAATAACAAAATAGTATTAATGCATATTGTGAAAATGCAGCATTCATTGTAATACAGTACAGGATCTATTATTCGGACTGCTTGGGACTTCAGGCAGTCTGGATAAGGGGTTTTTACGTAATTTGGAACACTTTTTCTAAAACTTACTGGAATGGTCTAAAATGTTATAGAAAATTATAATTCATTTTAAAAACATGTATTAAATAAAGCTTTTTTGCAATCCAAATGAATGGTTATACTGTGTTAACTAAAATGCAAGTTACATGTAATTATATGTATCAAATTTAGTGATTAAGAAAATTTTTGAAAGAAAAAATGTCTGAAAAAAGTTGATTATTCAGGGTAGAAGTCTTTTTTTTTTTTTTTTTAACATTTCAACTAAAGTGGGTCCTCACCATATTCATCTAATATTTTGGCAGAAGCACCTTTGTTCATGTGTTTCAAAATATTTTAAAGTACTTTTATTAAAATTAAGATGAGAAGGATGTTCATTTTTAATTGAAATGAGAGATTCAACTATGGGTGCAAATATATCAAATTCTAATTTATGCTTTTCAAATGTATTTCTAATAAGCCTTATAATTCTAAATGCCTGAATAAATAAAATTTTTAATTTCGTTATCCTAAACTTATATCTCATTTTCATCAACAATATGTTTAAAAGATAATATCCCAGCATAAAAAGCACAAAAAATATAAAAATATTACTGGATGGAAGCAGATTGAAAAAATGAAAAATATTAAAAAATAAAACGAAATATACCAGCGATCCTGTTTAAATAAAAAAATTTCGCAATATTGCTAAACTGTCTTCTATAAATTACTAATTAATAAATGTAGCACGTTAAACCCCCATAAATATACTGCAATGGAACTTTTTGCTAGGGTCAATTTTTGGTCCAATATAGCCATTTTCATCCAAATGATAGGATTTAATTGAAAATGATTTTGATCTTGGAATTCCATCAACGTTTTTTAAAATATTGAAGATGTGTGTATTTCCACGGAGATGAAAAAAAAAACTGATTTTCCCGAGAAAATGACAAGTTTATTGCTTAGGTTAAGTATTTAAAGAGATCAATCAGAAGGCCCTGAATGACATTTTATAGCTGCTATACTTTTCTCTGCATTTCGGCTAAAGTTAACTCTCATTAATTTTGGGAACTCCTTATTTAAACGTACTTTCTATCATCTCGTAAATGCGCTGATGACTCTCTTTTTTTTTCATCTTTTCCAATAAATGTTTATTAAATTGTGCAAAATAGTGTGAATTCTGCGCGGCACATTACGTTTGAAGAGCGTAGGATTTCTTTAGTGATATTGGGATATTTCTAGCGAAAAAGTTGGAATACTTTTACCGAAAATCAAAGTCCCGGAACAACGCGCAGAAAAGAAAATGTAACGAATTTGGAAAAATCAAAAACCTTTTTGCCTAGTGTGCTCTGCCCTATACACCCAGAAAAAAAATGAAATGCCATTAAAAAAGCACCTTGCCGCGACTTGTCTGTAACTAAGGCTCCTATACTATGCAGGAGACTTATCCAAAACTAGTGAAGAATGGAATGACGCATCTCGCCGTAAATGTGACAGTCTCGCCCATGCCGGATCGTGACCGCCGAAAGCTACTATCGGGGGTGACGGCCGGATGCAGCAGCTTAGGAAATTTTCGGGAAAAACGGTGCTACTTCAGATGTTTTCCGGAAAAGAGGAGTTGTGAAACTTTTCGGAAAAAAGACGATCCACGGAATATTTTCATTTGCTATCGCGAGAATTCCTAGAGTTTGTTTTTGAAATTTAGGAAGGATCAGCAGTGGTGAGTGCGCGAGGCATTTTTTTCTGTGCAGAAATTTTGAATTTCTTGCGCGTCCTATTTCAAACCCTCTAAAATAGTTGGTTTCAATGCATCTTTTTTATTGATATTGCTAATTAAAGCAAAAAAGCATTTGGTGGGATTTTAAACAAAAAATTGCTAATTGGCACTATATTTGGCAAATAATCGCATGTTGGTGCAGAATTTGGCATTATTTTGCCATATTCCGGTTTTGGGAGAGTCCGGATATTGGACCGCCGGATAAGAGGTCGCGTACTGTAATGCGCTTGTTTTAAATTATTTGTCAGAAATGGATTACCATATAATATCAAGCAAGCATCTTTACTTGAGCATGTGTTCCCCTATGTTTTTGCTATATTATCTTTTCTTGTTCCCTCTTCTGATTAAACACCCCTCTCCCTCCTTCTGCTCTTGCCTCTGACTATTGTTGTTATTGAGACCCAGACTGTCTGACCTACCAGAAAGGTGTAAAGTAACTGTTTGGACAACCTGGAAGTGCCACCCAATATAGACCGGAACCCAGTGGGGGGGGGGCATCCACAGGGACCGTACCTTCCTTCCCCTACCACCAACCTCTCGGAAGGACTTACGGACCCACATGTTTAATGCAATTGTACTCTGTGTGAACACGGTGGCAGTTTTGGCAGTGGTAGAAATCTAACCCGGGCCTACCGAGTGCAATTCCTGCGCCCTAACCACTGGGCTACCTCACCCCCATGCCTCTGACTGTCATCAAAGGTCATTCGTTTATAGAAAATTGTGATTTGCAGTTGACTAATTAACAGGACTACCTCATTTGTTGACAGAATTACCTTATCCTGTATGCAGTGGTTTTTAAAAGGAAAAGAGACAAAGGAGGAACTTGCTCCTGATCATGCAAGTCTACAGCCCCCTCTATTTGTACCTCAATACTGTAAGCAAAACTTTTATGGTATTTTCTGCAGATATAGGGAGCATAGAATTATACATAATATGCTTACATATTTTCTTATGTAATCCCACTTATATTATTATCAGCATTTCATATATATAGAATATTCTTATTTTATTGAATTGGATGCTAACTGTTTTAATGTAATATGATTTGAAATTTCAAAATATTATTCATTCTTGTATAACTAAATAAAATTCTTGCATGGCTAAATAAATGTCAAAATTAAAAATAATTCCCAATTGGCAATGTAAAAAACTCGTCATTTAGCATGGCAGGAATAGCAGCTATTAATGTTCTAACTTCTGGATCAGACAAAATCAATAAATGGCTTTTACTGGCAACTCTGATTTCCCTTGTTCTCGCCAATCATTGCATCTCCCATTTTTCTAAACTCCTTAAATCTCCATTTTTGTCACAAATTGCACCCATTGTGTGATGTTATTCAGTATGCTTTCTGTATCCAGCAGCACTTTATAAATAAATTTTCATATTGTGTTTGTGTAGTTGGCTGTCTACCAAAAAAGCAGAATCTGCCTATGCACCAATACAGCAATACAACTTCACTGAATTCTGGTACAACTGTATCAAAACCCACTTCCACCCTCTTTTCTCCCCAATTACCACTTGATTATACTCAAGATATGACTTGATGTATACAGACAGTGCATACAACAAATCTAACTAATAACATGTTAATTCAAGACTGTGTCACATGTTTCATTAAATTATAAAATTACTCCTGGACAGGATAAACTTTGACCACTGCCGCCTAGACCAAAGGAGTCCAAGAGGTAGGGTTTTACTTTAACCAAGTCTTTGTTTTCCCATTATTCATGTTGGATTGTACTCATTTAGACATTTTTTATTATTTTTTATTACTGCATCATTTTGTTCTTAGGGGGGAAATTTCAATGCATAGAATAGTCCAACATGGATTGGAGTAGATAGAAAGAAAAAACATTGATTCATTATTTTCATTTTTACCATTATAAATTATTTACATTACAAAGATTTTAAACATTAAAACAACAATATCATGAGAATACTTGTTTATAGTTGCCAAATTTTCAGAAAATCCTTCAATTTTTGTTCTGGTTCATCAGAAGTTTTTATCTTCGAGATTTTAATTTTGCCTATTTAAGCTCGAAATATAGTCTTCCAAGGTTCGCATCAAGAATGACTTTACAGATAAACAGCCTAAACAGTTGCTTAGGTCCCAAGTGATGAAGGGTGCACCACATTCTTTACCTTATAAAAATACAAAATATAGGACCTTAAATAAAACTCATTGTCATGCAAAGCTTTTAAGACAGTAAATCCACTGCTGGTTCATATTTATACAAATTTATTGGCCAAGAATCAAAAATGTGATCCCGATTCCCATGAATTTGGTCTGCTAAAGTTTTATTCCCAAATATTTAAAAGGGTGTTTCCTATTTGTCTCCAAAATTGATTTGGTTTAGGAATCTTTGCCAATGTATAAAAAAAATTATCAATTTAAAGAACATCTTATTCACTTTCCTTAACTGCCAATTCTCAGCATTTCCTTTAGAAACACCAATATATGCATTTTCTGCCAACCCTTAGGAAAATTTATAAATTTCCTTGATTTTTAAAAGATATAGGGAAAATTCTCTCCTTTAACCCTTTGCAAACAGTTGATGCGCCCGCATGTCGACTGCAAACTTGTATGCAAAAGCAGTCGTCACGCATTCGCGAAAATTTAACCCTAAAGGACGGCGGTCACACAGATGCGCATTTTCATATGAAACATTTTTATTTAAATTTATTTGTCTACTAGATGGTGTTAAATGTCCATACGAACAACTCCAATGTATTTTGCAGATACTTGACCTTGGCATAGGGGGGATCTAATGAATCATTTCTCCATCTGGAGCGGTGAAACATGGCTTTGTAATATAAACAAACAGAACACTTCTCGCAGCCTCTGCTATTTTATAATTGAGTTCCGATTCTCATTTTGATTTTAGCTTAATGATCATAGGAATATAAGAGAGTATTTTTTTTAAGTTTGGGTTTTAGAGGAATGTGCAGCAGTGAAATAATTAGATTATTTCAGATAAAAGAGAATTAGGCTTAGTGCAAAAAATTAGCCATCCTTTGGGAACAGTTCGGAAGCAAAGCACTCCATCCTTTGGGTCACGGCAGTTCTGGCATGCTGCCATCCACAAAGGGTTAAAGATTTAATTCTTTCCATAACTTAAATTTCTTTTAAAAATTAAAATCCTATAAGGGACAGTTGGATACATGTGACCATTCAAATTTCTAATTAATTTTTCAATAAGATTTAGAAATTCTTTACAAACTGCATTATAAAACTACTAAAAGTGACTATCATTTTAAATAAGTATACAGTTCATTAAAATGTTTCCTTATAAACCTAGAAGTTTTTTTTTCTAACATGCCAAGACAAAATTATATACATATTTTATTAATGAATGTTCTTTTCTAACAAGTTTATTGAAAAGATGTTTATTTTACTTTAGTAGTTATGTCCATGTGTTAATTTAGCATTTTTCAGATTTATTATTTTCTGTTTGGTTTTTTTTTCTAAATTTTGAGGATTCAGGATTTGTTATTGATATGTCACAATCTCATCTCTCACTGCTCCTACTCATACAAAAGTACTTCTACAGATTTTAGGCTTTGATTAGATGCTTTATTTCTTGTATTAATGATATTTTAATATATACGATCTTTCCTATGTATTTAATTTTTCCCATGTATACTTGATGTTAATATCAGTCTTATGAAAACTCAAAATGCCACATACACATGCAATCACATGCAAAATGCCACATACACATGCAATCACATGCAAAATGTCACATACACATGCAGAGGCGGATCCAGAAATTTTTTTCGGGTGGGGCGCAAAGCTAGAAAGCTAATTCACACTTATTTTGCTAAATTTGTTATCGTGTTTTGGCATGCTCTTGAATGAACTCGCAAAACACTGAAAAGAAAAATCCGAACACATACATAGATATATATTTTAATATCATTTTTTATATTTTAATATTTTATTTCTATCGTTTTATATCTCATACATCTTTTAATAATATCTTTATTTTTTCATATCTCAGCCATGAGTATTTATAAAATAAACTGAATTTCCTTTGTTGAAAATTAATTTTGGGGATGATCATTCAACAGAGCGAGTCCTGTTAACCAGTATTTGGTCATTTGAGATCTCAACCAAGTTTTAAGTCCTCGCAAAGTAAATAAACCTTGCTCTACTGTGACAATTGACACCCGAAGTGTGGTCTTGTGCACTTTAATAAGGTGCGGGTAAATATCGCCATCTTCCTTCAATTTCTCCAATATGCCAAGCGAAAAAGACTTGCTGAAGTTTGGCCTCTGACAAAGGAGTTTTACTTCTGCAACAATTTATTGTAGGGTGTCTTGGTCTGAATCGTGTAGTTCCATGAGATGGCATGATGCTTTGATAATCCTTCTGAAGTAAGATTTTACATCCGTAGACTCTAATTTTTTAAATGATTTGGAACCATTTGGTGAGCGAAAATTTTCTCAAAATCATAGGATATATTGACAAAAGAATGCAAACTGTCCACTTCCAGTGCGCTGTTGATAAAGAGTCTTCTTCCATTAAATTATTAATTTGATGCTGCTGTCTGCCAGCTAATCTTGGAATGGACGATCAATCTTGGAATGGATGAGTTCGACTCCCAATTCCCGCTTTCCTCCTCCATCACTAATTCAGTATAGAACTTCTTAAGAGTAGGTAGGTCTCTCCTTTAGCACCTTGACCGTTTGCTGAATTTTTACAGTGGATTTGTGTGCATCCAAGCTCTTCTTCTGTAGAAAGTATAGTTTAATGGTTTGATTATAACCACTGAATTACTCAACGAAAATATGGCCATTATAAGTTCATAGTGCGATATACCTTTGAGAAGATTTGTTTTGGCCGCTGTTCTTATATCATGGCATTGTGTTAATTTCACTAAAGCTGTTGTGAAGGGTAAATACATTTTTAACTGAAGAATTGAGTCATGGCACTAATCCCAACGGGTTCAACAATGTTCGGCCAAGGAATAAACCCAAGTGGTATCTCAGTACAGCATAATTTTTTACGTGGCATTGAAAAAAGAGATTCCTCCATTTCTTCTACAGTTCTTAGTGCGTTCCTGTTGGAAGGCGCATCACAGTAACTATAAATTGCCAAATTAAGATGATGCTTTTTGCAACGACAGAGAGAGACGTTCACAACTTCTCTTTTAATTTCCGTCACATTCTACACAGTTGCGAAACATTTACTGTTAATCTATTACAACCAGTCGCTATGTACACCTTTCTGGTAGGTCGGACGGTCTGGGTCTCAACCAGTCGCTATGCCAAAATTCAGGTCTAGTTCCAGTTCTTTTATGAATTTAAGAATACTTTTCCCAAGAACAGAACTTCTAATTGCAAAGTCTTCCTAATATCTCAAGTGTCTTCTTGAAGATCCACGAAACGCACAAAACTTTCTTTTACAATGGCATTTGAGCAATACCGCACTGATGAACAGAGTTGTAACTTGGGATATTCATCAGTGATTTTATTAAATATTATACTGTAATATTTTTTCCTGTACCTGTGTCAGAATCATTTTCAGAATCTCGACACAAATGCAAATTATCAACTCATTGCAAGTCATTTTAATGTTGCGTTTGTAGAAGATATTTCTAATTGATTTTATATAATATTGTCTCCACTGTCAATTCAAAAGCGAAGGACTTTGAGGATTCCTTGGTTCCTGGTAGGTTCACAATTGGTGTCTAGCTCTGATGACTTCTCTGTGACATATTTTGGCGGCTAAACAACAGAATTGTTTTTATCATTGAATGCAGCCTTACCATGTTCTCGTCAACTTATTTTTATCAGAAAAAGCTCATCCGGTTCCAGTTATCTACATTTAGTAGAACGAACGTTTTTATAATTATATGAGCTCGTCCTATTGTGTTATTCAGTGTTATTATTTTATTTTTTCTAAAAAAATTATTTTTCATGTGAATTTTAAATACTTTTTAAGTGGCTCTGTTACTAAACATTTTTCAGGCTCAACATTGTATTTCCCAACATATCTTGTGCCCACAAACATGCAGAAATATTCCTGTTTTGACCGCAAAAACACAAGTCAATGTTATTTTTCGAAACGCACTGTTTGAACTTTCCTTTGTTCTTTACAACCACATTTTGGTTGATACATGAAGGATATGTGTAAGCTGAATCACTATTCCAATGATATTTTAGCAAGTCCTATTTTATCAGCTCACTTGCTAAGATTATGCTCCGTATGCATATACTGGCAAATGTAAAAAATTGAAACCATTATTGTTATTTGAATTACATATTTGTTAAAAGCACATGTGCACACAAACAGTACATACAAAAGAAAAACAAAATTAATCAATACTGAATAGTGATTTACATACTTTTCAGAGTTTGATCGCGATGTCGAAACAGCATTACTAGCTAAAAGCACTACTACTAATTACGGAGAAAATATTCAAAATAATATCTGCTTAACATATAGCTTTAAGAATACACCGTTAATTGCGATTCTTTAAAAAGTACGAAAACCTAAAAATAATGTTATTATTGAGCTGAGCATAACAAAGCTCTTTAGGATCCTCCCAAATGTCATCTTTGTCATCGTTTTTCTCAAGAACGCCTGGCTCAAGAAAGCTCAATATAATTGCACAGTGGTCATAACTAAAATTTTGCACAGGGACGCAACTAACGTGGACTAGGTTTTTAGCTATGGAAATTGAAAATAGTATTAAAAAAGTAGAAAATAGTGTGAAAAGTATGAAAAGTAAAATAATTTTTCTCAAAAACGACTTTAATGATTGAGATGAAATTTTCTTTGAAGTTAGTTCATATAAATACAAATGAAACCATATCAGTCGCTTTCATGTGAAAAGTCTTGCTCCCACCCCCTTCAACCAGGTCTCACAGTCTGCGATGCAGCCACAGAGACAAATCATTAAACTAGTTCCCCTTAAAATTCTCTCTAATTTGATGCCTCTAGTTCTGATTTTGGTTAAAAATTGTGTCTGTTCCATAGTTTTCCATTATTTTCGTATGTTGTGCATTGCATATTCTCACATTCTATTGCATATTCTCGCATATGCAATCAACGCCCACCTAAGTCAAGACATAACTCTGGAACAGTGTATTGTATCATATGCAATCTCGCATATGCAACTCTCCGAAGTCAAGACATAACCCAAGATTAGTGCGTTGTAGAAATTGACAAACCTCAATTTTCCCTTTGCTTATGTTGCGATGTCTCGAGTTCACACGTTGAGGAATTATTGATCAAGGCATTCCATGAATCATGACTGCTTGGTATCAACGATCCATTAAAAAGTTCTCTTTCCAATTAAAAAGGTCGATTGTAAGATAGACATTCTTATCGCACTCAAAAGATCAGAATCTGCAATGTATGCAGGTTTCCGTACTCTATAGTCCATGAGTTTCAGTTTCATGTTCACGGTAATTTCCTTTTCGTTTATTAAACTCCGAAAACCTTTTACTTTCCTACTGTATTTAACTTTTGGTACATAGTTCGTCCCGGTTACAAAATACCGAAAAATAAGGCATAATACAATAAAATTTAATAAAATTTTAATAAAATAATTGCTCAACTCAATTAGCTATTACCGCTCTGAAAGCGCACCTTTGAAAATCTTTGAAAATTCGAGGAAAGTCTTGCCCAGTATTTCTTTCAGGGCTTATTGGCCGGGAAGGAGGTGATTGAAAATGTATGGGGGGAGGCAAGTTTTCTATTTGCCCAGTATACATATATCTAAGTGCTGTGTCACATAAATAGAAACTAGGTTAATATAAAATGTTGCCGGGGGGGGGGGCGAATACTCGTCTCCGAGGGATTTCGTTTCCCGGAGGTATGCTTGAATGAAACACTGGACTCTATGTTTTTTTTAATTTCTAGATACTTTCTTGAGTTCAGCTTATATTTTCTACTTTAAATTATGTTGTCGGATTTTTTTTAGCATATTTCATTCCTGTATTTTTTTAAATTTAATTCCTATATTTTTATTTTTCAAATAATTTTATATTTTGATTTTTTTCCTGCCTTGAAATCCTATTCTCGGGAAGGGCGCGTGCCCCGTATGCCCTCCCCCTGGATCCGCCCTTGTACACATGCAATATAATATGCATTAAAATACAGAAAGCAAAAAGTTGGATGACGCATGACATATGTCACAGATCGATCTGTAACCTCTGCAGACAAATTTTGAGTTGAGAATTTTTAAAAATGTGTTGCCAAACTATATCTGCAGAACAAATTCCTATCACCTATCGCATCCCCAAATAATCTGCAAAATAAACACTTAACTTTTGTACCTTTTGTCATGCTTTGTATCGCTCCCCCAACTTTTATTTTTTTCTTTTGTCCCATAGTTTAATATGACCTCCCCGTACTTTGCAGAAATGGGTTCTCCCCAAAAAAGCTCATATCAGTTTCTAATTTCTTCTCAGTGTTCTCTCCTTCTCAATGAAATATCTTTAGCATCTACGAACTTTGATTTCATGAAATAATTTGTGATCTTGAATTAAAATTTCATGAGAAACCATACAAGTTCATAGATTTATAAACATGCAGATACACACTGGTTGCAAATAGCCTCACAAATGAAAAACAAATATCTTACATGATTTATATACAAAGAAATAGGAATAAAAACTCATTACAGCCATTTTGTTTAGTTATAGACTGGGGTTCCCAATTGTACATGCATTTTGTGTTAACGGAATTCATATCATGCACGAAAATTTTCGGTTTGCCAAATTAGATTTTAATTGTTTATGTATTCATAATAACATATTTTGCTTCATAATAAATTTAAAAAAAATAATTCACACATGCAAGAAAGAATTTCTCGAGCATGTTGTGGATATGATGCGAGTGAGCCCACAGTGTATTCAAGAGGTGTTGTGTTCGCTGTGAAGAGGGGGATGGGAGATTTGAAAAACAAACTTTTCCGATCTGAAAGGCCAATATCATTACATTATGTATTGTTATTCCACTTTGACCTACATATGCACAGTCTATAAACAATCATAAGGAAAATACACGATCATAGGGAAAATAGAATGACATTAGCTATACTTACAATAATTAAAACTGCTGCTTGAAAGAAGACAATAACTAACGAAACTATACAGGGTGTCCCAAAAATATTGAAACACGCTTTAATTCTTTACCTGTTGGAGATAAGTGGGCAATGTAAATTGCAAAAATGTTGAAAGTAAGGTAGGAAATAAGACTATGTTAATGAAATAGTCCTCCCATTAATTTTCAAAATGTTACACGTTTTAAATTTTTATACTACCCCCTTAGACAAATTTGGTCAATCAGAAAATTTTTATTTTTAATGCAACAAGATCATTAAAAAGAACCGCATATCTGTATCTTTAAAATCAACTGAATTATGATAAAGGGAAAAAATCTGACTATGCCAATTTTCCGTACCATGTGAAAGACTGTTTCATCAGTGAAAATAGGGATCATAAACAAATTGCTGATGGAAATTGTTTAGATCAAAAATACGTTAATATGTGTCAATTTTTTATCACAAATGCATCTAAATAAAGCATTATACAGACAGAGATCATATAAAGCAGTGGTACTCACTATGCAGTTGAGTATCCTATGTATTATCATCCAGTTTTATCTTTTTTGTGATATGTCACAAATTTACATTTCTAATTTGATATATGATCCCTATTCACAATGTTCAATTTTCAATTAAATATAACTTGCTCAATTTTAAAGATACAGGTATGCGGGTTTTTTCAATGATCTTATTGCATTAAAAATAAGAATTTTGTGATTGACCAAATTTGTCTAAGGGGGAAGTATAAAAATTTAAGAAGTGTAACTTATTGAAAATTAATGGGATTATGGGATTACTATTTCATTAACGTTGTCTTATTTCCTACCTTACTTTCAATCTTTTTGGGACACCCTGTATTCTTAATATCCGATAAAAGGATGGAAATTATTGGAATATTGCAATCGCGATGATTGAAAAAATTGCAGAATAAGTAGTTAATAGATAAAAACTGGAATATAAATTTATAAAAATCGAGAATTATTAGCAATAAATATTAATTTAAGCAGAAATTTGTGTTTGGTTTTTTTAACTATACAAAGATCAATACGAGAAAACTTAATAACAAAGGAATGTGGGGGTTAAGCAATATCGGAAATAATCAATAATATTGCTAAAAATAAAATATGAAAAATCTTGAATGATTAAATTGTTATGTGTTGAAGACCCAGACTGTCCGATTCGTCAGAGGACATGAGCAACAGCTTGGATGGCTGGAAATTGTTGTGTGTCGAAACACCTGAATGCCTTATAATGAAAAACATTGGTACCATTTTAAACAAAGTTGTAAAGTAATTAGTGATTAAAATAATTAGTAATAAGTGTTTAAAATATTTAGAAAAAATCTGTAAATTTGAGAAACCTTTAAGACTTTAAGAAATGGGAAAAATAGATGAAACTAACAATGGCTTAAAGATAAACTTTAAATTAGAAGGGACAAAGAAAAAGACCAGAAATAAGTTTTTGAAATTTAATAAATACCAAAAATGAGAAGACAGTAATTATGAATGCATGTTAATCATTAATATTGCTAGAAAATATAAATATTTCTGTGAATTTTTGCTTGCATTATTTTTAAATAAAAGTAATATGTTTTGTATTTTATCGTGAATCTTTTAAATCTCCCCTAATATCTCAAACATATAATTAATGAAATAAAGGGTTATTCTCTTAATGTAATTAAAACAATTAGAAATACTTATAAATATAGTCATTTCGGAAGCATAAACTAACATTTGCTCTATGTGCATCTGTACTTATATGTTCATAATTTTAATTAAATATTAATTCACTTTTCACTTTAATAAATGTATTTTAAGTAATTATTAAAATAATAAATAAAAGTATGTAAAACTTGAAATATATAAAAAATGCACAAAAAAGGATCAATTTTAAAAACAAATGATGAAAAACACGACAGCTAAGACAATGTGCAAGTCGCAGATAAATCTTCAAACTGTCAATCTTCTTCACAAATCCGCTAGAAACATTTTGCTACTGAGATTATATCGCATTCTCTATAAACAGTAATTAACTTGTATTTTTTTTTTCCTCAAAGGGGATACATTTGGCCAGTAATAGCTCATTTTTACATATTTTCTTGTTATCATTTTAACAAAGTTTTTATTTATGAATGGAATTTCTTTTTATGCATAAATCAATTCTTCACATAATTTAGTTACAAAGTTTGATTATATTCATTAAATATACTAGACTTTAGTATTTTGGTATTATCATAAAACAAGCAAAATTGAGCAATTAAAGTACAAAATGTCTTTTGTTGAAGACTTGTTTTTTGTTGAAGCAGTTCTGTTGAAACCACACAAAGAGAGATACAGAATTGATTTATGTACAAAAAATACTATGCTTGAGTTAAAACTTCATTTTTTGTAAAAATAATGATGGAAAACCCATGTAAATTTTGTACCCAACCAAGTTAAATCATATTAATCAGACAGTCAGTACTCTCAAAACATCAAGAGTGGATTATTTAACTCTGTATCATTTTGAGTATATTAAACATTATTTTCTCTTTCATTCCTAGGTTATTGTTGTTCTTTTAAGTGTGCTTCGAATTGGGTATGGAATGGAAAGTATGGAATTCATAAGATCTGGAAGATTGCTTAGGTTTCTCAATCATGCTGATATGGGAATGGTCATTCCTGACACTGGAGTTATAGGTGGATTTGCAGAAAGTGATTTACCTATAGTCGGAGATAATCAACCTGTGAGTTTTATTTTCTTATATAATTTTTAACAAAATTATTTTCTTATTAAAACATTAGACAAAGTCTAAACTTAGACTTCATAACTCATTCATAAACCTATGTCTGACTTCTTTTAGTAGCTGGTTTGAACAAGCAATTTGAAATTTAATATGAAAATCAAACAACATACTTTCACGTATGAGTAATTTACATCTTGTTATTGTTTACTGAATGACATCAAGCATATACATATGTTTAATGATTTGGGTTTGTTTACATTAAATAAGATTATGGACACAACATTTAAACAAAAGGTCTTTTATTAAAACTTCTTATAAGACATACAAAGTATTACAAATGCCAGAGTGCTTTCGTGCGTTAATACACTCATTAGTGGCTACTTCACTAGTGGCTACATGGAAAGTAAATATGGATCGTTCATATATAGACCAGTAACATAGTAAATTTGCATAAAAAATTTAAAATTAGTAAATGAACAGACTATTATCCAAGAGATATACACAGAAAATATAAATATATTTTAAATGGATTCAAAATGTAAGTATACCACGAGAAAAGTGCTATTGTAAAATATTATTTTATTACAGAAAAAAGTAAATTCAAAAGGACAGTCAAGCCCGATCTTTTTGAGAATGACGTCAAAGATAACTATGAAGAGACTTGAATTGCATAGAGTCGAGAATGAGTTGCCAAGCATAACTTAAAATTTGAACAGGATCAAAATTATAAATCGACGCACAGTAGATATAAATAAAAAGGAATTCATAAAGAAGATTATTACATGGGTTAGTACAATGCATTAAAAGGAAAGTTTTGTCAAAAACGGGCAGGAAATTATCATTAACTACATATTGAGCAAGAGCCATAGAAAGTTTACTACCTTTGACATCACAAGCATGCTCTGTTAAATAGATGCCAACATTGTGTTTGGTACTGCCAATATAAAATTTATAGTCACCATCGGGAGACAACAGGGGAGCCATATACACCCCAGCATAAGTTATCAATATCCCCAAGTTTATCAGAACGAATGCGGTTAAATAAAGTTGTGATATTAGAGTGAGCAGGCTTGAAACCAAATTCATGACAGAATTGAATAAAGGGACGGAAGATCTTGGGATAGTAAGGAAAACTGGATTTATAAGCTAAACGATCTTTTAAAACAACAAGTTTAGTATCAATTTGAGTACATTTATGGCGAACATGGGCAAAAATCTTGTGTATAAACTCAAAAGAATAAGCAGCCTCATGGCCAAGATTAAAAATAAAATTAATTTCATCAGTCAAAGCAGGGATAAAAGAATAAACATTAAATGCACGATTAAAATAAGCTTTAAAAGAGGCTTTTGTAGAGGAAATAAGATGATAAGAATTAGCGGGGATACAGGAGTTAGTAAAAGATGGTTTACAGAAAACAGAAGTGTAAAAACCAAGAGCGGAATGGGTAATCAGAACATCAAAGAAAGACAAAGAACAATTGGATTCATGCTCAACAGTAAAATTAATCGAAGGGTAAAAATCATTAACCTTAGCCAACAGAAGAAAGAGATCATTTAAATCACTATCCCAAATAATAAAAACATCATCCACGTAACGGCACCAAAGAATGGATTGGATCGTTAAAAAAGGCAAAACCTCATTCTCAAGCTCCCTCAAAACCACCTCAGCCAAAATGCCAGATAATGGGCTAACCATAGGAGCGCCAGAAATTTGCAAGTAAAGGGCATTGCAGACACCAAAGTAATTTGTCTCCGCAACAATATTCAAAGCAGAAGTGATTGAGTCAATAGTAGGAGTTTTAAAATTGTGATTTTGAATCACAGTTATCTTTATAATTATCTCTCTTCATAGTTATCTTTATAATTATCTCTCTTCATAGTTTTCTTTATAGTTATCTCTCTTCATAGTTATCTTTATAGTTATCTCTCTTCATAGTTATCTTTATAGTTATCTCTCTTCATAGTTATCTTTGACGTCATTCTCAAAAAAATCAGGCTTGACTGTCCTTTTGAATTTGCTTATTGCACTTTTCTAATTTGCTTATTTTACTTTTACAATTGTACTTTTCTCATGGTATATTTATATTTTGAATCCGTTTAAAATATATTTACATTTTCTGTGTATATTTCTTGGATAATAGTCTGTTCATTTACTAATTTATATTTTTTATTTAAATTTGCTATATTTCTGGTCTATATATGAACGATCCATATTTACTTTCCATGTAGCCCCTGATGAAGAGCGTATTAATACTTTGTACGTCCCATAAGAAGTTTTAATAAAAGACCTTCTATCTAAACGTTGTGTCCTTAATCTTATTTAGTTGAAATCAGACGTGATATACCAAATTATTTATTGTTTACATTAATCCACTTTTAGTAAAGTAACAAATTACATTATTTTAAAATACCTTGCTGCAATAATAACACTTTATACACAATACTTTTGTCTTATTTTATAACTTTCAGCTGATTAATTAAATCTTAAACAAGAATAAAAGTTCAATATATTCACTGAAGATTCTACATAAGCATACAATTAGGTCTAACCAACACTTAAAACTTCTGGCATTATTCTATGGTCACTTAAGAAAACATCAAAACTGATTTAATGAAATAATTTTGGCTTTATAAGATTTTAACTAAAAATATTCTTTGAAGATATCTTTGCCATAAAATTATCAAACTTGCAGATCTTTTACATTTATTAACTTTCAGTGAATAACAATTTTCCTGTGTTCAAAATTACTCACTAGTATATGTATAATGTATACCCCCTTCTACTACCTTTTAGCAAAACTAAGTTAAGGTAAAAAGTGTAGAAAAATCCTTGTGTACCAGACTTTATACATTAAGAATTTTCATATTAATGATATTGTAGACAATCAAGTATCTTAAATTTTGGGCTTTGGGAGCAATTTTTTGTTAATAATTAAAAATTGTTTTGTTTTCTTCCCCCTGAATGTTTTGAGCACATGCCAAGACTTCTATTTCCCATTTAAAAACTCTCTCTTTATATATATATATAGAGAGAGAGAGAGAGAAAGAAGAGATATATATTTCAAACCCTACTTTCAACTGACATATATATATTTATGAGTTGAAAATAGGACTTGAAATTTGGGGGGGGGGGGGCATTCCTCCTTAACAAAAACTTTTGGAGGAAATTTAAAAAACAGGAATTTTTTAAGTAAGATATAAAATAGGAATATTTTTATATTACAATACAAGAGGCGTATAAAATTGACATTTAGTATCTTCAGCCTTGATTTGAAAATTATCAACTTTATTTTTTAAATTAAAGTTTTAATTAAATTTTTACCTTATTTATGATTAATTTGTGGCTGAAAAGTATATCTACATGAAGTGTTGCTAAATAGGTGAAAAGAAATGTGAAAATTTATTTTTAAACTCAAAAGGTTAGAAAATTTAATTAATCTTCATGAAATTTATTAAAATACCTCTTTTCATTACATATATCTACCTAAGCAGGGAGAGTAAAATGAATGCTAAGTTTTACATTTCGTTCAAATATAATATATATCTTGTTTTTTATGTGTAGTTACATAGTAAAAAAAATTTCCCTTCAAATTTTTTAATATTAATATTTTTGTATTTCATTTTCTAGAAAGAGAAAAGAATCAAGTTAAATTATTCAGATCTGCTATGATCTGTGTCAACTTTTATTTGATAATTTTATATATACAGTTGAACTTCAGTAACTTGAAGTCCAAGATAAATGTAAAATAATTTGAATAATTAGAAATTCAAGTTATAGAAACATGCAATACATGCAAACTTCCATCAGGAAAATTAATTTTAATTCAAATTTTTGAAACTTCAAGTTTTGGTAGTTCAAGTTCAAAAAGTTCAACTGTATATGAATACAATTTCTTACACCATGATATATAAAAAAAAATTCAGCTGATTTCTTGCTTGACCAATCACATTTCTTTAAACTTTTAAATTGAGAAATATTATATCATTATCAAAAAGTATATATGAAGAGGATTTATTAGCATCATTGTTTTGTTATTTGCACTCATTTTTTATTATTTAACAATAGAAACTGGCACCTTTTCATTTGTTCACACTTGTTACCAAAAAAACAATTTCACAACTTGTTACCAAAAAAAATTCTATAACCCTCTATAAAAAAAATCCTTTTAAAACAAATTGCACTTCCTGCAAATTACTTGGCAGAAATCATTGAGATATTCTTAGCTGCAAAATTTATTGATATACTGCAATACTAGTTTTGTTAAATTTCTCTCTATAATGCCTGCTGTACACAAATAATACAGTGAAATAAACTTGCCGCCATTGCAAAGTGGGTTTTCCAAGTAGAATTTGATCAGTTAATATCACCAGTATACCAGCGATTTATGCAGTTAAGAAGACCAGGTTTCTTTGGACAAATTTATGTCATGTTGAATTTCTTTAAATGAATGCTTCATTAGGCCATATAACAAATTCTCTATTTTAATCACCTGCTGGGGGGTGGATCTAGATATCTTTTTTCATATACCAGGAGAAATTTTTCACGACAGAATTTAATACTCTTTTAAAAAATCTTCATATTAGACATATGTATGTGACCATCCACTATAAAAATTAAACTCTTATGCAATGATTATGAAATACCCTGTAAAGTATTAAGATACGTTATCATATGAAATGTAACACTAGAGTAAATTCCTCTGGTCCTACTTTTATGGCACCGCATTTCCAATAATTTAATCATTTCTTCAATTTTACAGTTCTCAAATTTTTTTATTAAAATGTATGTGTTGCTGTAAATGTTTAAAATGCTGTTAATTTTTGAACTTGTCTAAAAAAAAGTAATTTTCTGTTCATTTCAAAAGGTGTCTGTTCTTATATGGTCAGTTTTTTAAAGTATCCTCTGTGAGAAGAAAGTGAGCTAAAAATTTATTAAGGGCACCATAATTTCTATGGGCATCTCTGCTTCCAGGATTGCCATCATTAGTTTATTACAAAATACATTCTACCACAAGGTGCCACATTCTACCACTTTGAACTGCAACTTATCTATTATAGTGAGTAGAAAAGGTCAGTGAAAGTGACTTAGGCCTTTTGGGAATTACGCTCTTTAATTCCTTCTACATCTAATTTCTTGTCCTAATGTTACTAAGTGTTGAAAAGTTTACAAAAGAAATAATATTATGCATGCATACAATTACTCTGAAAAAGTGTGTTATTGTTTGTGCACATTCATTTTTTTGTGATTTGCTGTCTTTTTAACTTAGTTTTGGTGTATTTTAGATAATATTTCATGCAAGTTCTGTTGGCAGTATTCCTGAATATGGTCCTAGCTTAAAAATACACCGGGACTTCACCCTTATATCTGATGTTGATGAATTCCTTCTTCAGAGTCCAACCACTGGCAAAAATATATTCTCAACAAATTATAAAAACTTCAAATTACCTAGTGGTGTTTCTCATTTGAGTGTGAAAGAGGCTCATGTTTCACGGGTATAAATTTTTATTGTATTTGTGTAAATTTTATGTTAAATTAAAAAATTTGAAAAATATGTTAAATATTTTTATTATATATTCTTTCACCAATTATTTTTATAGTGCACAACAAAATATCATGGATTTATTTTTACAATATATAAAAATATTTTTTAATTTTGAAAATATGTTCATCGCATTAACCAATTCACCACTTACTTTGCATTTCTGCAAAACTTAAAAGCATTTAAAAGAAGCATTGATATATTTAAATTTGAAGGTACATAGTCTCATTTAGAATGGTAAATATGTCAACTCTGCCGATATTCAGCATAAAATTGCAATGACTTTCTCATTCTATAGTATTTTCTCCCAAATTGTCAAACATGAGAATTTATAAAATTCATATGTTGAGACCCTTGAGTACGTTTTAACTACTTTGGAATGTTTTCTGTATGTGTGTTTGCCAGAAGTCAATATAGAAAATGAAAGAAGAGACGAAGATTTTAATTGAAAAATAAAGAATGAGTCAGAATGTTGTAAATAACTTAGTAAACTATTTTTACTGAATAATTTATTTTTTACTGGATAAAAGAAAAGGAATATCTTGCATTGTGTTCCAATCCAAATCTCCTTATCACTGAAGCTGAGAAAAATGATCAAATTGTTGTTATGGATAAATCTATGTATAATAACAAAAATTAGTAACTTACTTGATGAGGAGCTGTACTGTACCGATCAATTAAAAATGATCCCAATAATATTGAATTAGTTAAAATAAGAAATATTCTAGGATTATTCATATTAATTTTAAAAGTCTCATATTCTTTCAATTGCCAATTGTGCTACATTTTATGCCTAAAGTTTTCTATAGTTGAAGAACACATTCAATCCATTGTTTCAAATATTGATATTGCTTCCTATCCTTTGGTTAAATTTCTCAATTCTTGTTTTTCTTCCTTATTTTGTAACACTATTTATACTACTAAAAACTCTTATGATTTTGTCATGAAAATTCACAATTTAAAATCACATAATTGTATTATGGTTGCTTTTGATGTCAAGCCACTTTTCACTAATGTTTCTGAGCTTCTTTGTTATCAAAATCTCTAAATAGACATGGTATATCAAGAGTATATCTGCAAACTTTTATCCTTATATCATTTGTAGCATTTAACATAATCCTATATTAATTTTCATAGTAATGTAATACAAAATTTTTATATCACATAAGTAATTAATGAAACAAAAGGAACAGTTAAACTGCCCAATTAGTCACATTCAGATACTCTTCTGTTAGACTTTTAACAGAAAGTGTTTTAATAGAAGGTAGCAGAAGATGCTGATGAAAATAAACACTCAAAGTTTAATTATTTGTGTTTTGGGATATTCATTGCAAGAACGGAAGCCCTTAGAAAATATAAAAATATGTTCCCAAATCAGTTTTTGAAAACCCTTTCTTCTAATTCTCAATTTATAAATTTGAAAAATATTGTGATGTGTTGTAAAAAAGATATTTCCCTTTCTCACCTTCCATTGCTATTTCAATTTAATTCTTCACAGGGAAGCATTCAACTCTGATGTCTCTCCATATACTGCATTTATAAATGCAGTAATACATAGTAACATCCTCTTCTCCACAAAAACATGTAATATCCTTATAAAATACCTATGTTGATAGGTCTTCCAATGTAAGAACCTGGTTAACATAAAAATTCCTGAAACAAGAGTTCATATTAACTTTTAAGAAGATAATCAAACAAGACTCTTTCATGGGTAGTCTGGTTTCATCTAACTTGCCACTCTTCAACAATATCTCTCTTAATCAGTGTCTTTAGTTAAGTCTTTCTATGTATGTGTCCTTAATATGTCTCATATCATAAATTATATGCCTGTTTGGGGTAAAAAGTTTGTCTATCTCTGCTGTAGTATCTACCAAATTAAATATTTTTACAGTGTTTATAAAAGTTGTGATAATGCAATTGCATATTTAATCCAATTTTATGAATGCAAAACATTAACTGACAACCTAAGGAAACTATCTCTGGTCGGTGTATGATGTCACTGCTGGAGAGTTACAGTTACCATAAGAGGTATACAGAACCAAACAACCTGTTAATGTTCCTCCATTGACCTTACTTTGCTGCAGGAAAAGATTATGGTAATTTCATTTGAGTTTGAAATTTATGACCTTATTTCTTTGGCACATTCATGTTTCAAAGTGATTACTTTAAAATATCTGATATCTTGGCCATGTATTATCCAGACATGGTACAATTCCACGAAAATACAGATTTCAGCATTTTTGACATTGCATCGATCCCAGAAATTATAGAATTCAATTTGTGATAAAATTTTATTGGGGGGTGTTGAAATGGAGCCTTTGAGATTTCTGAGGCAAGAGTGTGATGTGTACATAGCACATGGTGTGTTTCGTAATGAGTCGTAGTTGTTTTCCTTCATTCCTATTCAACATCTTAAGTACATAGCTGTTCTGATTTGGTGCCTGTTTTTTTTTATCTGACATTCCTATTTTGTTTCAGATGTGACAAGAGCAAATGTTTTGTTTCAATAATTTTTTTTATTTCATCTATCTTTCCATGGACTTTGTTTATTGAAATATATACTTTTAGTTCAGTTTCAGAATTTATGTAAGAAAGGCGTTCATGTGACAATTAGAACAGTGAATATTTTTTCTGATAGGCTGAAATTATGTGACATTGATTATCTGAAAGGAATTTAGATGGGACTTGTTAACAAAGTCTGTAAAATTGAAAGTTTGTAATAAACAAACTGCTATCTTAGTTGGTAACTGCATGAAAAAAGTAGATGTCAATGGAAAAGTTCTGTTCAATTTTTATTGTGGCTTACTATAGTAAGAGAGGATATGTGGCAATAGCTGACCGCCTGAAAACAAAAAAGCACATAGAGAAAATGTTTGTTAAAAATGCTAACTATACTTTGTCAATTTTATAATATATTTTAATACTTTGTCAAGCAATTTTTTATACCAACCATCTTCAGCAATTTCTGCATCACACAGTTTTTAATGCATTGAATAAATAAGTCCATAGTTTGTTGTATTTCCATTAAATATTTCATAATTTGTATTTTTACATTAATTTTCATCTACGCTTAGTTTAATTTACCATGTGAAGTTTCTAAGTACAAAAGTTCTAAACTTGCATTATAAATTTATTTCTTCTTGCAACATAAAAAATCTTTTCAGCCCTTTATATATATATTTAAAGCAACCACATAAATGATATTGTACCTAAGACCATGGCCCTAGGTACAAGGCATAGCTACGTTTTATAAAATTGCTGCCACAGCCAAAACTAGATAAATATTCAGTTTAAATTTATTAATATTCCATCTTTTGCCTTAGCTTATGACCAAATTAACTGTCGCACATAAAAACAAAACTTTACATTTACCTTCAAAAAATCAATATTAAATTGATGCTCAGAATTTTACTTTTGACCATCAAATCAAAATTTTCTTTCTACTTAACGGCTACTTTTTCCTTCTTTCCTTTAAAATGGTTGCTAAGATTTCAAACCATGTTGCCACTTACTTCAAAGAGTAATAATGCTGTAAAATAATGAATATTAAAATAAAGCTGGATGGCCCTAGCTACAAAAGTTTCCCTACTGCTAAATGTTTTGATTGAAACATCCTTGCTCTGTGGTGACTTAGGAATTTTGAAAGAAGAGTGATCAGCAATTTGGAAGAGAATTCATGATCTGAGGTAACAACTTTTAAATAATCAATCAAACTTAGACTCTAAGAAGTTGAGCATACATTAATAACCTGGAGAAGTGTTAGAAGTGGCAAACTTCTGAGTAAAGGGATGTAAGAATTATTATGAGGAGGTATGGTAACTGTAAAAGATTTTCGGTAAACAGTGTTTGATATTAAATTTTTACTGGGAATCAGTGTTTCTTTCGGGTATAACTCCAGGTGGTTCGTCCCCACCTTCCCAAACCAGAGACATTTTATGTTAACCTAGTTTCTATTTATATGACACAGCATTTAGATATATTTATATAGGGTAAATTGAAAACTTGCCCCCCCCCCCCCTCCCCCGGCCAAAAGTCCTGAAAGAAATACTTCTGGGAATGACAAACACATCCAGATAAGAGCGGGAATTATTAGATAATTGAAAATAGTAGAGAAGGAAGATTATTCAAGAGCTTCAATACAATTTATGAATTCAAATAATAACGTATAAGAAAAAGTAATAACATTGTTTTATTTATCTTCCATTTAGGACTACTTTTTGTTTAATTGCTCTATTGTTCTTCAACTTTTTATAATAGATACAGCACAATAGCATATTGAAAAAAATTATAATTTGTTAATTTGATGTGGATTGATCTAAATCTTCATTTTCACATAGATTGCAGCACCAAAAGCAAAAAGTACTTGGTTTTAAAATTTTATTGTTATTTATTACTGATAGGCAAATTTTTACAGATTTTCCAAAAGACATCTTCAAATAACTCATTTTGTACCAGGCTTCGGGAAATCTGTAAAATCTAGCCCGTCCTCGAGAATGACTACTGAAATTTTTTGCCCGTCCTCCTAAGAATTTTTTTTTAACATTATATTCATTAACATATGTGCTTAAATACATCACACAACAATAATAAATTAGAACCAACTGCCTCATGATGAAGTGCAATAACTGCATATTCATACACTACCCCCACAGTGCTTCCACCTCGATCAACCTCGCCGACGCGGAGTCTGATGGACCAAACCCAGCGGATCTCCGATCTATGGGTGGGGGCAGAGGGATAAGAGATGTAATGAATCTCTCCTTTTTCCAATGTTTGGTAACGTGAAGGAGTGGTAAATAAATAATCATATAAATCCTCTTGTCTCAAAGCAGTTTAAACCTCATTGACACTCTTAATTTCCAGGAAATGTGACAGAATCAAGACTAAAATCTTCTTGGACTGAATAGATGTTTCATACCTTAACTTCAGTTGTCAGACAACTGGAAATGCCATGAATGAACTGTAAACGTATTAGTTTTAAAGTTGAAACCAAAGTGGGGAAGAAAAAAAAATACTTCTGGTTGAAACTAGAAGAATCCATTCCAAAAATTCAAACTTATTAGGTTCTCCCATCTATTACAGCAAATGGAAATTTTATAGCTTGGATTTTAAAGAGTTAAAAGGGGGATAGCGCTCTGCACGGATTTGGGCTTAGGTCCGGGCTGAGCTTGAGTTTTCTACTGTTTCGGGCTGGGTCGAGTCTCTTTTTTTTTTTTTTTTTTTTTTTTTTTAAAGTTTTTTAGAACCATCTGAACATATTTATTTTGAAAAAAAAATTCAATGGATTTAAATTGAATACATGAACTTATTTCATTCATTTCAGCTATGTAAAGATAAATGTTTTAGAAAACAAACTCAATTCTCTGTACAAAATTTTCACAAATTTGTTTTTAACATATTTGAATACAAACTATTTCGTACCTATCGAGACGCAGTGGCAGTTATCTTCAGGTTGAGTTCATTCTACATTTATAAATTTCTTCGGGTTTGACTCGGGTTTAAGCATTGGTATTATCGGTCGGTGAAAATCTGAAATTTTGGCACATGTAGACTTTGAAAAGGAGAACAGAACATGTCACTTCGATCGTGAGCATGCTATTGCATTTTTGATCAGTCGTGAGATTCACTGAGTGGAGGATGAAAGGAGGGAAAATAACTAGTGCCTGTGGTTACAATGCAGATCTGATGGCTCTCCTAGAAAGAAGGTGTTAATAATGCTCACTAGTTAAGTTTATGGGAGGAGGGGAGGCCATTTCCAGCGATCACATTAAAATTTTCATTCATGGCACGGGAAAGGGCAGCTTTCGCCATAATTTTATGATACGGAATATCTAATCTCAAGGTTGTCCGAGAGGACAGCAACTTCTGAAAATTGACCGTCCTCGCCGAATTTTAACAGGGCGAGGATGGAAGGACAGGCGATTTCCGGAATCCTGTTTTGTACCACCTTAATGATTGTGTCCCAGACCAGTGCAAGACTTGGTGTATACCTATTCTATCAAAGTTTAGACTGGGGAGTTTTCCCTACGCAACAATTATTCTTTTCAATTGTGACAAGGATTACCAAATATGGTCTAATCATTTAAGGGTGAGTGTCAGTAAATCTTCTGCCCTATCTGAACTTTGTTAACGTTCGCAGATTACGTTTTTCACCAAAATTCTGCTCAAACAGTTGTGAAATATTTTCTGAAAATTAAATGCAATGATTAGATTATATTAAAACTAAATTTAATACTCAATTAAATATAGAATATATTTTTTATTTTAATCCAAAATATTTTTGGTGCGGCCTGTTGTCATAATTTAGTTCATACTAACTATTTTTGTTTTTTAATGAACATTTTTAAATATCTATTCCTTCTAATACAGTATTAAATACAACAACAGATCATATATAATAATGCTACAATCACAGAAAGGTAATTTCTCATTCTATAAATTTGATAAGGGGATCTGAATATACATCACTGAGGACTGCAACTTTGTCTTCAAGTTCCTTTCTTTTCAAGTCCAAGTTCAGTTGCCTTTCCGTGATTGTGGCATTATTATACATGATCTGTTGTATTTAATAGTGTATTAGAAGGAATAGACATTTAAAAATGTTCATTAAAAAATAAAAATAATCTGTATGAATTAAATTATGGCAACAGATGGCATCACCAAAAATATTTTGGATTAAAATAAAAAATAGATTCTATATTTTGTTTTATTGAGTATTAAATTTAGTTTTAATATAATCTAAGCTATTTTATTTTTCAGAAAATATTTCCCAACTGTTTGAGCAGAATTTTGGTGAAAAACGTGATCTGCGAAAGTTAACAAAGCGCAGATAGGGCAGAAGATTTACTGACGCTCATCCTTAAGATTTTGGCATAAAATCAGTGCACTGCTCAGCAGTTTCTCACAAGACAGGGTAAGCAATTTAAATGTGTCCTGGCCGTAAACAGCAAATTATATGATTTTGAAAAATATGAAACTGTATATTAAATAACATTTTAATATCATTATTATTATTATGGAATGTATTAAGCAACATTCCATCTTGGCCAGATTTCATTTCTTTTTTTAATTGTTTAGGGGAATTTTCAAGTGTCAATTAAAATCTACTAGCCTAGACAGGGACTTATTAAAATATTATTCTCTTTACTTAACATGTATCATATTATATAAGCATGTATTCTTTATCAGGATAATCAGTTTTTAATAATCATTTTCTGCATTGTACATATAAAAGAAATATGCTAATTAATATTTTGTGTGTTTTAATAAAAAGAAAATAATAGTAAATTATATTTTTATAGATTGTCAGCAAGAAGAATGAATCGCTAGAAATTTCTTCACCTTACCAAATAATGTTAAAAGGCAATGAGGGTCTTACTATGGCTGGAAAAGAAATTGTTTGGATAACTGGGCTTGATCTGTATTTGAAAAGTGTAGTATGTAAATCATTTACTATATATATTTAAAGTAAACTTTCTCTTTCACAACTATAATGTTACTGTATTTAATTAATTTTGCAAACAAAAAAAACTTTTTTTTTTTTTTCATTTTACTTAACCATATTTAACACAATGAAGAACATGCAATGTAATAAGCACAAATTAAATTAAAGTGCAACATGTATGAATCAGTTTCATAAATATTATAAAAGACCGATAAACCTAGAGTTAAAAAGACAAGATAGTACAAAAGTAAAATCTATAGGAATATATATATCTTAGAGTGCAATAGGGATAGATTGAGTCAATTAATTAGAAAACAGTAAAATAGGATTGATATAAATTACCAAAACCATCAGACATAATGATTTTTTGGCAATTCTCTGAAAACCTCAGTTCTATTCTCAGTGGCATTTCTATACATTATTTTGAAGTTTTGGAATCACTCAGTTTCTTTTCTAAACTCACTCTGTTGATGAGTTTTGCTCTTGTTAATCACATTTAGTGATGCTGATGATGCATATTTTGAATTATTTTGATTCTTGTATCTAATTTACTTGATAACAATTATCTTGCTTTATTGGATGTCATTTGTTCCAAATTCAAACCTAAGAAAATTTTATTTCAATACTGTGTTTACTTTCAATTTAAATTTTACATTCTCAAAAATCCTATAGATGTTTCTAATAATTGAAGCATGTATGGAATTTCTTGCCAATGTCCCCTTTCATGTATTGGCCAGACTAAGCATGCACTTAGGTTTCATATTAAAGAATATTACTATATACCAGGGGTGGCCAGACTTTATCCCGACAAGATCCGCAAATCCTAAACTCAGAATTTAAAGAGCCGCAACTACACAAATGTTTTAATTATATAATATTTAAATTTAACGGTCTTTATTTTCATTTATAATTTATTTTAAAAAATACATTTATACTAAAAATACTACAGAAAATTTTTATTCTTTACTGGTAGATGCAGTTGTATGTGTTTGTATCTTGGCCGTGAATCGTTGAAAATCTGGCTCATAACTCTTTAGTGCTGTACGAATAAGCTTAGTTAAATGTTCATTTGTTAGCTGGGAATAGTGCTTCGATTTAATAAATTTCATTGTTGAATACAAAAATTCACAGCAGTATGTTGTACCAAATATCAAAATCAATTTAAATGCTGCATTTTTTAAAAGAGGATATTTTGATTCAGTAACAAATTTCCAAAATTCTATTGCAGATTATGATGATTTATGGTGCATCTTTAATCCCAGGTCCTTCTAAATTTCTATTAATTCCATCTCTCCGGCAGGTTTATCAGATAACTATAGAAAATGTGAAGTTGTCACTAATTATATCAATTTCAAATGGATTCACAAGAAAATTGATGCAAGATTAAAATTTTTTAAATCTTCAAACCTTAGTTTGAAATTGTCTATCAATTCATGTAACTTGTCTTGATATTCTTGAAGCTTTGTATCTTCAATTTGTGATTTTTTACTTTTCAGCCGAGGAAAGTTATTGGAGTTTTTTGTCAACAAATCGTGTTTAAATAGTAGCATTTTTTTGTTTTTAAACTGAAAATTATTTGGGTAAAATCAGCAATAGTTTTCTGCTTACCCTGTAATTCTAAGTTGAGTGATTATAAATATTCCATTATATCAGTCAAAAACATTAAATCTTGTATCCAATAATTGTCTTCCAATTGCGGATAGTGCTTTTCCTTTTCTTTAAGAAAATTAGTGATAAGGCTGATTAAGTTAACAAAGCGGCTTAAGGCATTACAGGTGGATAACCATATCACGAGGGAATAAAAAGGTAAGTCATTGGGATGATCTTCGAGATCCAGTTCTTCAAGAAAATTTTTGAATTGGCGATGGTTTTTTGAACTTGCTCGAATATAATTGACTATTTGTAAAACAATTTTCATTACATTTTCATACTTAAAATTTTTTGCTTCCAGATTTTCGTGGTGGATAATGAAATGAATAGGTAGAAAATCTGGAATTTTGGGATTGCTTTTTAAAAGACCGACAAGACCTATATGTTTACCCAACATTTCAGGTACTCCCATCAGTTGCCACACTTCTAGAGGTATATCAGTTCTCAATATAATTAAATCAAGTGCATTCTTGATATCGATCCCGAAAGTGGTATCTTTAAGCGGTACTAAATCTAGTAATTCTTCATTGATTGTCACATCTGCAGACACATATCGAATAAATACCGCTAATTATGGAATATCTTAAATATCCGTAGATTCGTCATGAGCTAAACTGAATACTACACACTTTTCTTATATTTTTTATCAGCTGTTCTACACAATCTTTACCGATTTCAGTAATACTTTGTTCAGTTGTATGACATGAAATTGAAATTTGCGAGATTAACCTTAATAATGTTGTATTATTAGGATCCAAAATCTTTACAACTTCCTCATTATTATTCTTTATAAATTCTCCCTCCGTATATGGACATTTAGCACGAACAATATTCCAAGATATAGCAAAACTAGCCTCAGTCACAGTATTACTTTCTTTAACAAATGACGACAATAAATTCTACTGACCACGTAGCCCAGACGTTAAAGATTTTAATTTGTCTGTCCTTATGATCGAATTATGCTGATATTCAGCAATAAAATTACCATGGTTTTGTTTGTGGTGCCATTTTAAGTTACTTGCTTTATATTGAGTCATGATTTATTGCAAATAAGGCACAATGGTTTTCCATTTTGATCGATGAATGCATAATCTTCTTCCCATTCAGATCAGAAGCTTCGATTTTCATCTTCTTTTCTTGTTTTCTGACGTCATATTTATAAAATCATTGGTATCTAAACTTGAATGGTTTCGTTTAAAATAGACTTCCTAAAATGAGATGACATATCAGAGTTTACAATGGGTTTATTAACAATGAGTTTATTAACAATAAACTCAAAGCATTGTGATTTAACAACAAAAGGCAAATACAATTCAAGTTAAAACAACAATGAAAAGCATATGCGACCTCTCAGCTAGAGGTCTTGGAATGAACGAACCCAGTCAATCATAGTGTGAGTGCACGTGCGCGTAAAAGTTAAGAGCGTGCACTTAACTTCACTTCAGTTCTAAAGCCGTAAAAGCGAAGTGAAGTTTTTACTTTTCGCATTAAAGAATTTGTGTTAACGATATTTTTTCGGCCTTAGCTAGAGCCGCATGCAATTCACTAGCCGCAGTTTGACCAAGTGTGCTACATACATTAAGAAAGCTAACATGCTAAAATATGTATGTCAATCTATGATATTGACTTTTTAACCTTTTTAGTATTCAGAAGAATTGGTGTATTAATAGTGTTAACTTGTCTTGATTTTTTTTACTGTTGGGCTGAGTTTATCGCTTTTCATTCTATTCATATCTTAACATTCCAGAACTCTTCTATGATGTTCTTCTATAATGGTTTGTGATACTATGATGTTTTTTTATAATGTTTTGTGATACTATGATGTTGTTCTATAATGTTTTGTGATACTGTCTCAGATTTGCATTTGAGTTTACTATCTTCAAATTGTCTTTTTTTTTTCTCTCATTCCTGCTTTCTAATTAGTAGGGTCTAAATCCATCTCCACTGCAATCTTTTGTTTATATACCCCTCTAGTTCTTACATTGTACCCATTTTGTTTTTATGATTTTTAGTGCTTAGAAAATCAATAAATTATTATTGGTCTTTTGAGCATTGATGAATAGGAACCAACATATACTCAAAACCAACATTATGCATAATTTTAATTTAATTTGTGCTTATTTAAACTGTGTATTATTTTCTTATTCTTTGCACAAAGTGTTTTTACTTTTTTATAATTACAATAGTCATTTAATACCATATTTTTGGTAAGAACTTCCTAAATTTGTAACTTTGATTTTTAACAACTTGTCCTGGTGCTTTTATTGCCTGTTTCTACAATCTAAGCATTAGCATTCATCAATATAGAAATAATTATTCTTCATAATTATGGGCTATATTGTGGCTATAATTAGTACCATATAAAAAAATTTCCAAAGTGACAATTAATAGGTAAATAAAATTTAATAAACACAAGACACTGGGATTTTATTCCATTTCTCTTTTACAACCAGCTCCTACACTAAAACTTTATCATGCTTTGATATAAAATTATTTCAGCAAACATTGCTAATAAATCTCAGTTTCTGGAAAACTCCTGAGTAAAGAATTTCATGGAGATGGGACTTGTTTCTGTATTTTCAGTCTGGAGTGCTCTATTCTCTTGACCAAAAACTGCATGCTTGGGTACTTGCACTTTAAATTTCTATTAGCTGTTTTAACAAATTATGTATTTTATCTATATGCTTTACAAATTAATATTTAAAGATAACTTGCACCATAGAATATTTTTTTTTCATTTGGACTAAACATCTGGAACAAAAAACAAATTTTAACTTTATGTAAATTTGTGTAATTAACTGAAAAATTATTAAAAGGACATAAAAAATTAGTTTATTTTTGAAATAAAATTCACATTCATGTCTAGAATTCTTAAAACAAAGTATGAAGAATGTAATGCATTAAAAACTTGCATTTTAGTTTAAATCAGTAATATTTTAATGCTGCATATTGATAGCAATTTGCTGTTAGATCAAGAGAGGCATTGTCTCATGATAAAAATCAAGTGCTAGAAATGACCTCACACTATTGCAGGGAGACTGCAGACTGTCTCTTTTTATATTCTTATTTTGAAACACTATGCCAATATTTAGATAAATCAGTTTAAAAAAGAAACTCTTAAATTTGCATACTTGTAGGATACATCATTCTTCATGTTTTGCTAAAACATTTTTAATCCTTTTGATTATGGACAGAAAATTCGTTTAAACTTGGAGACATTACATTTCATTAATTTTACAACTTTTTTTTTTTGTAATTTTATGGAAAAGAGAAAATTTGCATTCTTGTTTGAATGTACAAATTTTTATGACCAGAACTTAATTTACTGTGTGGAATTAATTTTTATTTAAAAATATGGCTTGATTCATTTTTAAAACTTATGCTTATATATTTTATTTATTCATTATTCTATATATATGTTTCAGAATCAAAGCATAATACTTGATGGTGCAGATGGTGTTATGATATCAGTTGACAAATTGCCTTTTGCTGCAGAGACACAAGATAATGCTCCACGTTGGTATAAGCTATGTGTTTGTATGCCAAGTGGCCGTGTGTTTAGAATTCCAGTAAGAGAGCATGGATATGGATGCCAAGATGTTCGTTTTCCAGAAAGTATAAATCCATGTTCTTAACTGTAGTAAAGTGTCATTATATATTGAACTTTGTTTGGAGATAGTGTGTACATTGATTTTAAAAATTCCTAAAAAATATTCTCTATGTTAGATCTAGGTTGCTGCCCAATTCATAAATAGTTAAAATGTACAAATGCTACTGTGTCAGACTATACAAAAAATGTTTAGTATTCAAAATACATTTATTAAAAAATGAGATGATTGATTTCTTAATACTTTATAAATCAGCAGCATCTCTGATTAGATCATTAAAAAATTTAAGAAATACTGTTGGTGTTTCGGCAGTTAACATGAACGTTTCATTCCAGATGAATTGTTGTAGATTCTGGCTAATGAATTGTTATAGAAAACATGTAAAAGCTGTGTTAGCTGTAAAATTATCCATTTATTAGTCCCATGTAACTGAAGTTTTTTCAATAACCATATTTAAAAAAAATTAATTTTTTGTGCATAATGTTCATTATTTAATACATTTAATTTGAAACAGTTGCAGATAATTAATTTATGTCACAGGCCTTCTAAGGAATTCTAGCATGTTTTGAATAGAGGTCTTGTATAAGATATTAATGATGACAAGGACAATACCTATCTATTACATTCAGTAGTGTCTAATTTTTTTTGAGTTGAACTTTGTACATATTGGGCCTCGATACATATTTGGCTATATCCAGCATTCCTTATTTTGCAAATTTTTGAAGGAGATTGGATAATGTCATATTTTGCTTCAATAAAATTATTGAAGCAAATCTAATGGGGTGTTCACACTACATGCATGATGCACAACAAATTTTATACGTGTATGTGTTTTCCCTGAAACAAAAATGTACATGTTCACACCTAGTATATAGTAAAATTACCAAACAATAGCCACCAATGAAATCATTTTTGCCTGGCTATTTGGAAATGACTTTTATGTGGAGGTGCTACTGAGGTAAATTCTCTCTCTCTATACAAAATAAGTATGTAAGGTGTGTCTCAAAAGTTTATACACTTTAGTATAAGCAATAGATATCAGAAGAAAAAAATAAGAAATGCAATTTCATTGCTATATATTTAATAATGACTAATAAACAATATAAGACCATGAACATACCTGTTTGATTTGCAGGTTTCAATAAATGAAGTAAACGCATCAAAAGACTTGTTTCAAAAGTTTATGCACAAGTAACAAAAAATGAAGTTATTTAACAAATGTGATGTCCATTTTGTTTTATAACTTCAAAAGCATGATCTAGCATTGACAGAATAAAAGAATGAAGAATTTCTGGGTCTAAATTATACCAGCAGTTTTCAATTTCGCATTTTAATTTGGCCAAAGATGAAAACTGTCATCTATTCGCATAAACTCTTCTGGATAAGATCCCCCAAAAGTTTTCTATGGGATTCAAGTCGAGCCTTTTGGTTGGCCAATCCATAACCATAATGTTATTACACTGCAACCAAAGTTTCATTGACTTTGCCACATGAATGGGAGCATGATTGTGCTGAAAACAGAAGTAAAGTCCTGCTAGATTTGCAGCTTCTGGTAATATGTGATCCTTTAATGTTTGTTGGTGATTTAGTGCATTTTGCTTACTGTTAAAAAAAGGCTAAGGATAACGTACCATTAAAGCAAAATGCTCCCCACACCATCAAGGAACAACTTTGTTTTCTACTGAAAAAAACCTTGATTCTTTGTGCAGTCATACCAGTATGATGCCCATCCATCTGGACCATCAATATTCCATTTCTTTTCATTACTAAATATAGCAGTTATCCATTAGTTGTTCCAGTTCATGTGTTCCCAAACCCATTCCATATGACATAATTTATGATTTTCAATTGAACTCTGAATTCGCTTCATATGTGCAAGCATTGCAATTTCTTTGTAAACATCTGTGAATAGTAGATTGAGATACTTTTAAACCTGATTCACTTTGTATTTCAGATAACAACAGTTCTTGAGTCGATACTAGACGAAAAAGTTTTCTGTCATCTCAAGAAGTGGTACATTTTAGATGGCCTGGTCTATCTTTTACTTTATAATCATGCTGTTTTTATAGCACAACATAAATGCCTCATTTTGACCAATTTAATATTTTTGCGATATCAAGAACAGACTTTCCATAAGCTTTTAATCTCCAAATTTCACACACTTTGTTTTTTGTAAATTGTTTCATACGCGGCATTATACTGAATTGTGAGAGGTGAAATACAGCAGTCTTATATATAGTGGACAAACGTCTGCAGAATTGTTTTATGCAAATTACTACCTTATTTGCATACTTTATTTTGATTTTTCACATTTTTTGTTACTTTTGCATAAACTTTTGAAGCAAGTTTTGTTATCCTTTTTTTTTGTTTACTTCGTTTATTGAAACCCGCAAATCAAACAGGTATGTTCATGGTCTTATATTTTTTATTAGTCGTTATTAAATATATAGCAATGAACTGTAAAACATAAGTTGTTTCTAAATATTTATAATAAACTATGATCGCTTAAAAATAAATATGTGTGCAGTATATGCATATGCACATCAATTATCTTTTCTATTAAACTTGTTGGATCAGTCATTTCATTTGGAATGTTTCTAGAAAGATTTGTCTCTGCTAAAACTATAGCACCTGATAATTTATTTTAAGAGTTTGGCATCAGCTACATTTATTTTGAAATTTTAAAAATCTTCATCTCTCCAGATCATCTGTGTAGTTTTTATATTTGAACTGGTGGACTTTGCAACTTCGCATTCACTGGTTATTTCTTCATCTAATTCATCATCATCCTAACTTCAATCATTTCAGAAATATTTGAAAATGTTTCTCTCATCTAAACATTAATCAATTTTAATAAATTCGTTTAAATGTATATCATTGATTCTCAGTGCTTACATAATCTTATCCAACTCTTTGTCCTGAACAATTTCATCTTTGTAAATATTTTGCTTTTGAATTAACTAGGAGAGAATGCATTTTGTAGAGAAAGAAGTAATGTATAGCATATCTTCCACCTATTTGGAAACTTGTGTTTAATTGTAGATTTTATATACAATATTGTGGAACATTTAGTAGACAGTGGCCATTCGAGAAATTTTTTTGGCCACTATTCAGAGCTTTATCTGTGTAATGTTATGTTAATGTAAGTAATGTTATCTGTATGAGAGCATTCAGTTGGAAGTACAGTCAAACCCCATTGTAATGAACCTCAATTGATTGATTTAGAAGTTCACTATAACCAAGAATTGAGAATATCTGCTTATTTAAAAAAGATCTTTTGAGAAAAATTTTCAAAAAATTGTTTAGATATTTTTAATTATGTGCTGCAAATATTAATGTAAATGAAATACAAATAAGTAAAGAACTAATAATTCAATTCAAAATATATGTTATACTAATTCATATAAAACTAGAAAAAGCAAGTAAAATATTATATAAAATGACAATTTACATAACTTACCAAGTTGCATTCATTCCTCTGCAGTAAAAAGTCAGTTACTTTTTGTTCAACAATTTCTGTTGAAAAAAAAACTGTTGAGAGCATTCACAGCTGCCTTCACATCAGAAATTGAAGGAGTTGAAACTTCTTTTTCTTTATCCTCTTCAACATCTGAAGACAAATCGTCCATCAGTTTTTTTTTTCTTTTTATAACTAAAACTATATCATCATCTGTTAGTAAATCAGAAGTTATGATGTCTGAAGCTTTCGCTTCCAAACATCAGCCATTTTAAAATGATATGACATTGACAGTGCAAACGATCCAAATAAGCAATAAACTATGAAAAGAATTCGTACTCTCAAGTAAACTGGCCGAGCAGAGAAAGGGAGGGGGCAACAGCGAAGACATTCACATTGTTGCCTTTGAGGAAACAAGCTTAAAATTGAAACAAAAGGCAAAGGATGGTTTGGTGGTGAAACATCTAAAGATTAACTACAAGAAAGGTGATTTTGGTTCATTGTATCCAAACTCTTTACTGCTAGAAATTTTTATTAAGCGAATTAAATAACATTAGTCAAATAGGAGTTCAGTTGGGATCATATGAAAAGTTTATTATAACCAAGAGTTTGTTGTATCCTGGATTCATTATACTGGGGTTTGACTGTATGTGTAAGTCACCATTATTTGGAGAGTATTGTTATTCTGAAGTGACTATTTTAGGAGGACTGCACTAATTAACTTTTTGTGCAAAGTAATACATTCAGCTTTGCATTATGTTTGCATATATTTCAAGAGAAAAGGATTCTAGAAATATTATGTATGAATTATTTTTATAATATAGCAGTATAGCAGTTACATAGCTTATCATGTAGTGTGATCACTCCTTAAAAGATCTGTTACCTTTTTTTTTCTTTTTTTTGATTTTTATAAGTATTTTACATTATCTGTGATGCATTTTTAAACTGATGGAAATGATTTAATCAAAACACTTTTGCAAACAATTTTCCTTGAACACTTTTAAAAATTGAATGCATCACTCTCAAAGTGTTTCATTTTATTTTACATTCCACTCTAACCTGAGAATAATAGAATTTTATCATTTTTTCATCAAAAATATAAATAAAAATATAAATTTTTGTTTAAATTTCAATTGATTAATTTATAGTATTCATAGTTCTAGACAGCATTTGTAGATATTATTTAAAGTTAGAATTATGACCCCTAAAACCCTCCTTACCTATACCACTGAAAGTATTGGCAGACTACACCTGGACGTTTTGAAAGCCACCAATTACAGATCACTGATCTGGAATATATATGTAATACAAAATATTGTATAGATATATTTAATGGATTGTTTATATGTTACATTTTTATTTATTCGATATTTTATTATATGAATAACAAAATAATTTGAAACTAGATCAATATAGTTATTTATAAATTTTATATATTTTAGCTTCATGTGTCATATTTCATTAATTTATAGTTTGCTTTGGACTAGTCATTTTGTTTGTACTAAATAAAGTATTTATGAGTTATTTGCTGTTTTTTATTTTGATATGTATGTCACAGAAATTAAAAAAATTAATAATATTCAAAATTCATCTAAGAGTTTCACCAGTACTGAATATATTTTAAAAACATTTCTTAGGATCATCTAAACCCAGTTCTAATGATGAATTAAGACACCTGTACCTCAAAGGGGTTACATGGTTATTTATATTCGAATTTTGATCAATTAGAGCATTCCAATAATTTCTCAGAAATTAATTATTATTCATGCTAAAATAGTTTTGCTCATTTTTAAATTACATTTTTATAAAATTTATCATTAACAGTGATGAACTTGCCTTATTCTCAATCTGTCAAATCATTTATTTAAAAAAAAATACTTTATGAAACAATGAATCCTGTTATATTTTTTGAATATCTGTTTTAATCATTCAAAAGCAAAGATTTAGAAAAATTAGGTTTTGATTAAAAAAACACTTTGATAAAGGTATTTTAAGCTATGAAAAATTGCTTAGGTTGTGAAAGTATCCAATTACAATTCATAAAATCATAAATTGGAATACATGTAATTTTTTCTTGGCAGTTACAAGGGTTGATTAAAAAATTTCAGACAGACCTCTGCATGATTGTCTTATTGCAGGTACTATCTTTTGTAAAAGAATGTACTTTTAATAAAATAACCATATGTATGACTAATCTGTTTAGTCATTTTATATTTAGTACAAGACTATACAGCACCACCAATCATTGTGGTGTAAATAATATGTGACTTCATAATTCTTTTTTTAAAACAAAGGGTCTTAACCTGCAGATTTACTAAATCAATTTATTAAATTTATTTTTATGAAAATTTATTAAATTTATAATTGTTCCAAGTCAACAGTGTAACTAGGAACTTTGGTTTTCCTTAAACGAAATATAGGCATTTTTTTTAATGCTTTTATTTTAGTTTTCCTAAAACAAAATTTTTTGGGACCAAATTTTAGTTTTGGCCCCCCAAAATAAAAGCATTTAAGAAAATGCCTATATTTTAAAGGGCTCAAAATTTTGTGAAACCTTCAAAATTCTAGTTTTGCAAAAACTAACATTTGAAATTTTGGATATTTTTTGCATTTCTTTCATTTTCTTTTATTCTTCTTTTTGAAACTCCATTAATTTACTTCAATTTTTGTCAACCATAAGTAATTAGGTGAAAATTATTTTCAAATGTGATAATGTAGTTTGAAAAACTATTTATTTATTGCTTCAGTTATAACATCCATTTGAACCTTAGACCATTTACACTTCATGTGTTATTCCCTGCTGTGAAGTAAATGCAATTGCAAAATGAAGCTATCATTAACACTAGAACGATGGATACTTTGAACTACCTAGAATGACAGGCAGTGATCAATTTGACCGTTATAGAAAAAATACAACATACCTTTAATTCAAAACCAAAACATCATAGTTACAGCATTAAGTATGTTTCTTCGACACATTTTTTGCAATAAGCATTCTTGATGCACTGTTCTTGGCATTTTCCACAGGTGGGCTTATCACATGATGAATACAAATCTTGTGTTCATGCGATAAGCGGTCATAATAACCGCTTCCATTGTTCTAGTATTAAGCACATGCACACGCATTTGGGGGGCAACCTGACTCGTGTCTTTCACTTAATAAGTAGTTTTCATATTCATAGGGATTTTTCAAATTTTCAGCAACATTTTATATTTAACAAATAATGGTTATTTTGAGTAAAATTAATTGCTTTTGTATGTATCATAAAATCACTTTAATTAGTGATAAATAACTTATTGTGTATAATTGCTATAATAACAATAAAATACTTCTATTTTTTAATAAATTTTTTCAGGTAAAAAATGTTTTTTCTGGAAACTGCAAATATTCCAGCTCGCTCTGGGCCCCAATGTTTCTGAGGACCTTAACCATTACTTTATTCTGCTTAATACTAATTACACTACTGGTCAGACTATGGGGTGAAAGCTTGGTCATCAGTTCAGACATTCTTATGATGTGTATGCTCAATTTTTGTTTTCCTAGCGTGAAACTTAAATGCAGGATTTTTTTTTCTTTTACCATATTCTGTTTCTCCAAAGTAATCAGAGTTTAAAAAAATCATGATTTTTTTAGAAAAAATCAAATAAATCAGTTTTTTTTATTTAAATCAAAAAAATCGATTTTTTTTTTTATTTAAGTAAAAAAAATCAGATTTAAGTCAAAACAAAATTTTCTACTCAAAAATTCTATAGTACAATCAGTTATGCATTTAGTGGATTGTTAGGTAACACATATTTAGATAACTTAGTACCAAACTTCTATTATATTTAAATGTTTCAATTTCAATATGGACATAAAATCATAACACCTCATTTTAAGTAACTAAAATCATTTGTTCTTAAAAGAAATAAAAATTTTGTATTTACTTAACATTTTAAAGCAGCTGTTCATATTTTAGGATTTAAACAGAATATGCTGCAGTGCAAATAGACTTTTAGCTTATTATTGATGTCTTAAAAATTAGACAATATTTCATAATCAAAATAATTATTTACAAACAATTAAAGAAAAACTGTTTTATTAATTAACTACATATTATTGTAAGAATCAAGCATTTAAGGATTTAAACAAGAAGACAAGTTTAGTCGCTTTTCAACACCAAGTCTATTTCTGAGTTTAAAGTGTACTAGGTTAAATATTGAAAATATGCTTTCAACTCCAACGGTTGATGCTGATGCAGGCAACAGCTGCTGAATTATTTCCAACTCTCGTTTTTTCAGACATTCTTTTAGTGCAGCAAATGATGCCCACCACTCAATTGAAGTTAGATTCTCTAAAAGAGAAGATTCCATAATGGTGCCAGAAAAAGGTGAAGAATTAGCCAAGAGTTTCATTAAGTTAGATGAAAATTCGCAACCATATTTTTGTATTGCAAAATTAATTGCAGATTCTTTTTCTTTCAATGTAATACTTATGTCAGGATATTTTATCCTTAGTTTAATATTTAATAAATATGTTAAGAAATGTGCAGGCGTTAACACTTGCTCATATCATTTGGTAAATAAACCCATTTGCTTTTTGTTGAGAATCTTTGCCAATTCTACTTCTCAAGTTTTCCACCACATAACAGCCCGGCCGTCCAATTAGTTGCTCAAGTCCTCAGGATGAGTCGGGTGGTCTTCAACCACATAACAGCATCAGATATAGAGCAAGAGTTACTTTGTACATGGTCGAGTGTCTTTGTAATTGGTTTTAACATTGCTACCATGTCTTCAGCATTGCTCTTTATTGAAACATTTAATACTTTGTTTCATATTAGAGTCAATTTCACCTTTATCTGCTTCCACAACTGTAACAATAATTGACCAATTTTTTATAAACTTGCGAGACAATCACACATTGAATTCCATTGGGCCTTCTGTGGTAATAAGAGGGATAATCCAACTGCTGCCTTGTATGGAGCTCTTGCAAAATCCTGATTACAGAAGTATTTACTATCTGAATAACATGCTCAGTGACATCTGTTATTTGTAGATCTTTTGCTAAAAGGTTTAGTAAATGGACTGAACATCCATAGGTTATAATTGGTATATAATCATCTTTATCTTTGATGTTTGCTTCATCATCAGTGCTAACTTTTTCCATATCATTTCTCATTTTAGCTATGTTTGCAGCATTATCTGTGACTACAATTAAATTTTTGTTCCTGCTGTTATGATGCTTTTCTCACAAATTTCTTGATATTCTACAGTGTGTTTACTTCCTGAGGTGTCAAATGTATCCAAAAGGTAAACACATCCTTCCTTTGTTGTGATGCTGCTGCATACAATCGGTTCCTTTATTACATTTGACCAACCATCAATGCTTAGAGAAACACTTTCATTTTTTATGTGTTTTGCCCATTTTTTGAGTTCATCATCATATACATCTGTGAGAAGATGACCACCAATAGCTGATTCTCTTGGAGCTATGTAGCCCGGTCTTAATTTCTTGATGCACTTTCGAAATTCTACATTTTCTACTGTATGGAAATCTGAATTTATAGCATATATCATTCGTGCTATCTGGATATCCAATTCTTTTTTCTGCTCTTGTGTTGTACATGTTGCAAAAGAGTCCATTTTTAATTTCTTTGGAACGAACGATTCTGTTGTTTTTTGTTCCCTTTTCTGTGTTGTTGTTGAGACTCAGATCGTCCGATCTACCAGAAAGGTATAAGGTAACTGTTTGGACGGCTGGGAAGTGCCACCCAATTTAGACCGGAACCCAGTGGAGAAGCATCCACAGGGACCGTACCCTCCATCCCCCTACCATCAACCTCTCGGAAGGACTTACGGACCCACATGTTTAACGTGATCGTATTCCGCGTGAACACGGCGGCAGTTATGGCAACATGCAAATCCAGCTCCAAACCACCGGGCTACCACGCCCCGAAGAGTGCCAACAGGTGTCCCCAGGTGGTCACCCACCCAAGTACTAACCGCGCCCGATTCTGCTTGACTTCGGTGATCTAACGAGAACCGGTGTTTTCAGCATGGTAGGACCGTTGGCTCTCCCTTTTCTGTGTGAAAAATGTTATCGAAAAATTGCAAACACTGGAAATAGAAGTACTGGGTTTCAATGGAAAAACTTGGTTGTTGAGTATCATCTACGCAGCAGTCACTGAAATTATTTTCAGTGGTTCTACAACTTGAGTAATGGAGCTTCAGACAAGTTGCAATACCTTGGATTTCTTTCCCACAAAATTTACAGTTGGCACATAAGCCTTTTCCTGATTTAGTTTTAAGTTCATGGAAATAGTTCCAGACATTATCTTTTTCCTACCTGTCATTATAAAAATCAGCTTAGCTTAAATATAATTGTAATTAAAGTCTACAATACTCTGCACCAAGGTACTATTACTACAAGTATAAATAGTATAATACAAGGAATCTCTGTGCCTTCATAAAGAAGTGAGAAAGGATAACAGGTTTAAACCTGAGCTGGTACACAGACTCTAATAAATAACCAATAAGAAAATGGCTTGTAGCTATTTAGTAACTATAATACTACACCCCTTTTCTCAAAGGGCGCTGTAGCCCTGTGGTTAGCGCGCTGGAGTTGCACTCTGTAGGCCCGAGTTAGATTCCAGCCACTGCCAAAACTGCCGCCGTGTTCACGCGGAGTACGATCACGTTAAACATGTGGGTCCGTAAGTCCTTCCGAGAGGTTGGTGGTAGGGGAAGGAGGGTACGATCCCTGTGGATTCCCCCCCCCCCACTGGGTTCCGGTCTGAATTGGGTGGCACTTCTCGACCGTCCAAACAGTTACCTTACACCTTTCTGGTAGGTCGGACGGTCTGGGTTTCAACAACCCCTTTTCTCAAGATCAGGATCATGGGTGAAGAAAATATTAACTCACTGTGACAGCCCCATTGCTTGCCTTTTGCCCCCTCCCCTTTCTCATGATGAGATAGGCTGAAAGAAGAAAATAATACACATCGGCAACTGGCAAATATATGCACTCTTATCTGGTGTCTTTTTGCAGCACAAAATGAGAAGAAAGTAGGATTTATGAATTATTTTCCTTGCACCACTTTTATCTAATTCTTCTTGCATGCAAATTTTAAGTGGAGTACATGCTTATACATATACTACAAACACTGTTATAATGAATTTATTATTTTATATAGAGGAATTTTGCTATAAAAATGCAAAGTATGTATATTCAAAAAGATGTTTATAACACTTAAAAAGTAAATGTTTTGTATGATTTAAAATATTTTAATTTAAATAAAATGATTTTTTTTTATTTTTCCCGTGATTTAAATCATTGAACCCTAAGTAATATATCTAATTTAATCATAATTGTTGGTTTTGTGGGGTTCGGTACATTATGAGTTCTTGATTTCTAGGGATCATGGGACACCCCATTGTAAACCACGTCAACTATGTTGCTAGTGATTTGGTTTTTCTTTTAATCAAAATTTTAATTCACAGAGAATGATTGTTCAATAAATCAAATTTGTTTCTCATACTACTGCCCGAATAAAATGTTGCAAACAAGTTACACCACTGTTGGTATAAAACAAGTTATGCCACAGTCCCCAGTGTATTATTATATTCAACATTTTCAATTTTCGTCATATTTTTTTAACAAAATGTCCAGATTTACCCAATGCTTTTGACTAACTCAAGGCATTCGAATTTGCAATTTGGACATTTATTGAATCTATCATATCTAATTTACACAAAATTTTTTAATAAATGGTCTTAAACTGCAAACCTTTATTTATTTTTTAAAGTTCCTTGTTGAAGAAGTACATCAAATTCATAACTTTCTTCAAATTTTTCAGGAGAAGGGGGATAAATAATACAAATATATGAACTTTAAACAAGTACTCGGATTTCGTTTTATAAATCTGAAATAAATTATCTTATGGTAGAAATTTCACGTGTGGAACAATTTTGAGATAAATAAATATATTTCCAATGATACCAAATTTATAGGTTTTAAAAAATACGAAATGCATCTGAATACCAATTAAAATATTTAATGCATGAATACAGGATTTCAAAACAGACCTTCTTTAGCTTTCATAATGTAGTTTCTGTTGTAGACAAACTTCTTTAATTATACAGTAGACCCTCGATTAACCGGGAAATGCCTAGTCCCGGACACGGTTTACGCCGTAGTCTCGGATAATCGAATTTATGCAAATTTGGATGAATAAGTTTGAGGAAATGATACAAAATGTAAAATTATTACACAATATATATAGGACATTAATAATTTAATTAATACAAAAGGTAGTAAATTAACATAAATTTTAATGCTGTTTTAGACTTACAATTAGTACAGTACAAAAAAATAGTAATTACAAAAATTTACCTCACTGTTTTGTGAAGAATGAAATGATAGAAGTCTGTTTTTGTTTTTCATTTACTCTTCGACGAATTATGCTACGCAAATTTTTCACCATCATTTTTTTCAGCAGGTATGCTGTCATCTTCTTGCTCCAAGTAACGCCCCAGCGTGTACCAATACATCACCGTGACTTAATTTTTGCTGAGGTATAAGATTGTCTTCATCGGTTGCAGTACATTCTTCGGTTTTTCTCTGCAAATCAGTACTATCGTCGTCTTCTGTAGCAATGTCATTTTCTTCATCCTGTAAAATTGCCCTCCATGATTTCTTAACCATGGCGCTTTTTACTAATTTTCATGTAGCATCAACATAATAAATTACATCCAAAACTGTGATATTTTTCCAAAAAGTAGGCAAATTATCGTATCCTTCAACTTAAGGAGCAAATTTCTACGGTAAATTGTCTTAAGAGTGAGCGTCAGTAAATTTTCTGCCCTATCCGCACTTTGTTAACTTTCGCGGCACACATATTTCGCCGAAATTCTGCTCAAACAGTTGCGAAATAGTTTCTGAAAGATAAAATGCAATGCTTAGATTATATTAAAACTAAATTTAATGCTCCAAAAAACATAGAATATATTTTTTATTTTAATCCAAAATATTTTTGGTGCTGCCATCTGTTGTCGTAATTTAATGCATACCGATTATTTTTATTTTTTAATGAACATTTTTAAATATCTATTCCTTCTAATACAGTGTTAAATACAACAACAGATCATATATAATAATGCCACAATCACGGAAAGGTAATTTATCATTCTATAAATTTGATAAGGGATCTGAATGTACATCACTGAGGACTGCAGTTTTGTCTTCAAGTCCAAGTTCAATTACGTTTCCGTTATTATGGCATTATATATGATCTGTTGTTGTATTTAATAGCGTATTAGAAGGAATAGACATTTAAAAATATTCATTAAAAAATAAAAATAGTCGGTATGAATTAAATTACGACAACAGATGGCAGCACCAAAAATATTTTAAGTTAAAATAAAACATATATTCTATGTTTTATTTAGTATTAAATTTAGTTTTAATATAATCTAAGCATAGCATTTTATCTATAAGAAAATATTTCGCAACTGTTTGAGCAGAATTTCGGCGAAATATGTGTGCTGCGAAAGTTAACAAAGCGCGGATAGGGCAGAAAATTTACTCAATTCTCAATTGGTTTCTCAATTCTTGAATTTCTAATTTTGCCTCCTTTAAAGTTTGTGTCAGTTTTATATGTTCATTGCGGGCAGAATTTAATTTGTCAATTGTTCCTTCACGAAAATGTTTTTCATTGTCTGAAACCAAACGTTGAATTAGTTCATCTTTCGATCCTCTGCAAGATAATTTACGAATATTCAGTTCCGTTTCTAATTGCGAAACTGTTAACTCTTTTCAGTCTTTCGAGTCCAATTTATTCATTTTGTGTATATGTTACGAAAAAAAAATATAATGAAAGCAATTACCTTCTGCCTGCGATGCTTGGAAATGAGACAGTTATACGTCTAGACAATGGCGGGAAAATCGGAGCGTCGACGTGGTGCTTTGAACGATTTCTGTTTTCAGTCGAATTGATAAACAGAACGAAAATTTTTGCAGAGGGGAAGTTTTACGACTGCACCCTGTAATATTCGAATCTAAACTAATTTATTTACAATCATATGTACACGTATAAAGCCCGACAGAGGGCGCAGTTATATACAAGATACATCATAATTTCGTAATGACGGCTTACACTAGTAACAGATTTGGAAATTCACTGTCTGAAGAGGACGCCACTGTTGCACCAGTATCAAATTCAAATTTCACCATCGATTTTACAGTTGAGCAGTATTCTACCTGGTCGTTTAATTGATTCAAGCAGTGTCATTTATAATGCATTCATGTAACGAATTTTCTGAGAAGACTTTCTTGGAATAACCTCTGCAGGAATATTATCGGGATCTGTGCATGATAAATATTTTATCCTCCCTCTCCCTTGTTGATTTTATCAGACATATCTACAACCTTCTGTGTTGATTTTGTAAAATTTTCAACATTTCCTGTTTTAAATGATGTAATCATTACTTTCACAACAAGGTGGTGATTTAAAGGTTGTCACAAGGTGGTAATTTAAAAATGCATAAAATTACTTACAAAAATAACACCTTATACATCGCCAAACAAGTTTATTGAACTCATCGTTATATCACAATCCAAAATACATCAACCATTTAAAGAAACATCAGCCACTTGATCACTCATCAAAAATTAGGATTGTCAGCTTTTTTACAAAATCTATAATAATAAAGGGAAATGTCTGTCTGCTGTTCATCTGTGGCTGAAAATCTAAACGTCGTACGGACATAAAATTTAGTAAACATGTACTTCAGGAACTAGGACCATACGTCTCGCGAGATTTTTGGCGCCATCTGGTGCCACCATCTTAAACGTAAATCGTCATTCATTAATTAACTTTTACATTAGGACATTAGTTCATCTCAAAAATATAAATTGCAGTAGAAAACAGAGTGCAGCTCTCCCGTCATATATATTTATTATATATCAGTTGTAATTGAGTTTTTTCACGGAAGCTATTTCATTTCGTTTGATCCAAAGGAATACTCAAGTATTCCATGTTCGAAATTTTTAACAATACATTGTAAAATTGTTAGCGACCAAAAATATAATCATGCACTTTCCATTTTAACACCATCAGAAAGATCGAAAATTTCTCTTTTAAAGATAATTTGAATGGAATTCATACGATTCCATTAAATGAATTTGTGACTTTTTATTTTAAATATACACGTTTCGTGTCTTACAGAGACATTAAAGTCAATGACTGACACTGCCATTTACATTTAAAATTGACTTTTTGTTGGATCGAATTCATTTTTTTCTCTTCACCGCCTACGTATTGCAAAAGAAAATTCGGTTACTTTAGTTCTTTCTGAATTTCAGAAGTTCTTTATATTCGTATACATTCTGGTTTGATTTTTTTAATTAAAAACATAAGTACACTAAAATGTAAAATCTTTAAAGCGCAATATAGTAAATGTCAGATATTTCCCATCTTCGATGTGCGAAAAAATTTAAAAGCAAGTGCAATTAAAATATAGAAAAATGTACTCGGCGTTCCCAGGATTTAAAATGATTTCGTATTTTCACTACGCCACCTTTGAAAATAAGTCCAGTTACCAAATGAAAACGAAAATTGAATTAAAAGTGCAAATTCAGTGTAATTTAAAATAATTATGGCTGTTATTTTATGCAATTAAATTCAATTTAATGAATTGTTAAAGAAATAAAAAGAACGTAAATATGAGTCTGCAAGGAAAGTCATGTGCTACCCACATCAGATATTTTTATTTTATATTTGTTATAAGAGAGCTTATTGTTAACAAGTTATTTGGTTTTCAGAAATTCGCTGTGAGTCCCGGTGTAAAACTTATCAGCATGCACTTTTTTAGTTTGCCGGGAAACGGCGGCTACACTTTCTAATATGTTGACTTGGCCAATGAGTTTAATTTATACTGTTACATTCAGCCATCCTGCAAATGAACGTCTTAGCTCACAATTAAACATTTATCGTTTATAATTCTAAAGTACATAGTTTTTTAAGATAAAAAAATAGTTTTCTTTCCCTTTTTAGACGTCCGTAATTCATATTTTTCTGACTATTATCAACTTTTTCATCATTAACTTCGCCATTGTCAGCATTTTCACCTAACACCATATTTAAATCTGTATTGTTATCATCATCATCATCGTTTGTTAGTTGTCTTCGTTGATAAGATGAATAAGTTTCATCTGTGAAGCGCGAGTAGTAATACAGTTTTACTGCCTTCTATGCCCTTTCTGAAAATCAGTAACTTGCTATGTATTCGATGATAATACTTTAAAAATAACAAGCTGTCCTCTATGTTTTACTTGAGACTTTGTACTAGCCCAGTCTGTTCGAGTAACCGTCATACAACAACAATATCACCTACCGAATATTTGTATATGTGGACAACAGTTCTGGAGGAAAATATCTCGACTTGGCTGATTTATAACCATACAAAAGTTCAAATTGTGGATATCCAGTTGATTTGCTTGGAGTCCAATTGATGTATTTTGGGCCGCAGGTAAGGCTCGATCCAAATATTTATGAGACTGTTCGTATGCTAACAGTAATCATAGGAATTAAAACCTGCTAATGCGTTCAACTTGATCATTTGCTTGAGGTCTCTGTCTAGAATTTAACGTATTATTAATTTCATACTTTTCACAATAGTTAAATGCTCTTGATGTAAAGCATGAACCTCTATCAGTTATTATTCGACTTGGAGAACCAAAGTCATTAGTAAGCTCATCTAAGTACTTTACTACATTTTTTACTGAACAATTTCTGCATGATCGCAAGCGTACGAATTTAGTCAAATTGCCAACAATAACCAATAGTTCTTTATTACAATTTTAAACTATTTATAAATAGATCTAAAAAATTCCATGTGTATTACTTCAAGTGATCATTTACTTTGGGGTATAGGATTAAGCTTCTCTTAGCAGAAGGTACTTTTGTATATTCACATACAACACATTGTTTCATATGTTGTTCGACATAGTTTACCATACATGAAGATCAGAATATCAGTGCCATAGTGGCTACATAAATCATGAAAACGTACAGCTAAATATTTTCTCATTGCTCTAGGTATCACAAATAATTTGTTTTTCTTATCATCATACAGACCATAAAATATCCTATTTGTAAATTCATAATTATTTACCATCAAGCAGTATATCCATTCTTCGTACGGAATAATGTGGAAACCCCAGGCCGTCCGACTCGTCCAGAGGACATGAGTAACTATTTGGACGACCGGGAAGGTACGGAATAATGTAAAGAAACTTACAATTATGTGAAAATTCCTATAGACTAAATGACATATTTTCCTAAATGACATATATACCTAATGACATATATTCCATAATGACATATAATTCCTAAATGACATATTTTTTCAAAACATTCTATTAAAATATTTAATTTAATTTTCCTAAAAAGAAGTATAAGAATCTCTGTTCTTGCTATACAAAATTATCTTCACGAGCAGATGTGAAGAATAAAACATCCTGATCCTGTTTGTAAACAAATTTACAAAAAATATGAAATTCGATTAATATATGACAAAATGAAAGCGTTAAAATAATTTCAACAATTGATTATATATGAGTATGAAAAATCTTTGCCAGAATAAAACAGATAACTTAAAAATAAAAATACAGTCAAAAATGTAATTCCCATAAAATTTATTTTTATATACATTTCTTAATTATTTAAATAGGAAAAGATTTAATAAAAATCATCTGCTATTTAAACTCATTGGGTTTAATTCCGTTGCTGAGCAACATGATATTTTTGTTTTCATATAAATTTGCTGAAAAAATATCGTCTGCATAATGTTATCTCTATGAGATGTTCATTTTGGTCCTAGAAACACGAAATATGAACTAAATTTTAAGTGGGGCTATTTCACGATTACCCACAAAATTTTATGAAATTCGGGAAAGCTGTTCTCCCTTGATGATGAGACAAACAAACACACCCGCAGGCAGATTTCCAATTTCATTTATATAGATTGTTTTTCTTATTGGTAGCGTTTTGTTACTGGCTTTTTCAAAGTAATAATTATTACCGGCAATTCTTTATCTTGTGCTTGGATATGAGCTATTCGATCCTCTTCTGTGGATATGTAAAATACTTTTGGATTTACAGAGGACTACTACTACTGGACTATATATATATAGTAACACACATCAATTTTATACTTTGGAGTAGAGCTCTTTTCTTCGACCGGAGATCGGTTAAGAGCATCAATAAGAGCCATTTCAATTCCTGGACGGTGACTGATAGTATAATCAAATTCACAAAGGGGTGATCTTAAAAGAAAAATGCATAGAAAACACTTATTGGGTTTTCAAAAGAGAAAGAGAAAATTTTCAATACCTGCTTGATAGTGATTTGATAATGATGGATCAGTAACTTGTTTTCCCAGGGATATGAATTCTCCCTTCAAAAAGAGTGTCTTCCCTCGAAGACCTGGAGTAATCAGGTGTTTTGGTCACAGGTCATTGAGAGAATTCAAGAGTTATTATTTACTTAGGAAACTGTTGAGATTTTGGAAACGGATTTCCGCGAATTTAATAGGGAAATCTAAACTTTCACGAATATCAAATATATTCGCGATTTTCAGATGTTTTCCCTATATTATCCAATATCTATTATAATTTTTAGAATTTTGCTTTGCTACTCGAATTTCCAAGATTTTTTGTTGCCAATTTTGGGATATTTTTCTAAAAGTTCGCGAATATCAAATATATTTTCTTGGACCATTTAAATGCCGAAGAAGATTTGTTTGCTTTTTCGCTTATAGTATAAAGCGACAGGAAAAGAATTTCGTGTCAGCAAGGGTTTGATAGATTTATGGAATACGAAAAATAAAATCGTTTTTCTAGCTGCATAAATTATCTGTTTATTTTGGTGAAATATTTTTCAAATTCATATATGGTAGTATGGGGTATATCTTCCAATATACGTGTTGTTGTTGTTGAGACCCAGACCGTCCGATCTACCAGAAAGGTGTAAGGTAACTGTTTGGACGGCCGGGAAGTGCCACCCAATTTAGACCGGAACCCAATGGAGAAGACATCCACAGGGACCGTACCCTCCTTCCCCTACTACCAACCTCTCGGAAGGACTTACGGATCCAGATGTTTAACGTGATCGTACTCCGCATGAACACGGCGGCAGTTCCAGCGTGCAAATCCAGCGTGCAAACCACCGGGCTACCGCGCCCGATATGTGTCAACAGCACGCGGTGTTCCCAGGTGGTCACCCACCCAAGTACTAACCGCGCCCGATGCTGCCTGACTTCGGTGATCTAACGAAAACCGGTGTTTTCAGCACGGTACGGCCGTTGGCCCGTCCAATATACGTGTATAATAATCCCTTAATCTACGAAAATATAAGTAGTATGGGTATATCTTCTAATCCACAAGAATATAAATAGAGCGTGTATATCTTTTAATACAGTTTTAGAACTTTTATTTTGGGGTATTATAATGATTAAATTTCATATTTTCTGTTTCTTTGTTTACAAACGAGATTAGGATGTTTTACTTCTCAGATTTGCCTATGAATATTAATTTAAATATTTTAATAGAATGTTTGGAATAACAAGGTCATTTCGAATACTATAGGCATTTGCATATGATTGTGAATTTTAAATTTCTTTATATTGTATATTCCGTACAAAAAACGGATGTACTACTAGTTTTAAATAAAATCACTTAAAATCAGCTATATAATTGTGCATTAAAATGGGGCTTCTGCCATATTTTAATGCACAATTATATAGCTGATTTAAAGATTTTGATTCTGATATAGCTGATTTTATTATTTTCAATAAAAGAAAGCTAAAAAATTTTAGGGCCTTTTTTCGGCTTGTTCATTATGAAAATCAATAGGCATCTGAAGTTCATCAGTTGAATAAAACGTGAGAAAATTTATGCAATTTGCTTGATGAATGTCGTGGTCACAGATAGACACATATACATTACTAGCAGCATACCCGTTCTTCGTACGGAGTATATAATATAAAGAAACTTATAATTCGCAATCCTGTGCAAATTCTGTTAAAATATTAAATTTATTGCTTCTGAGGAGAAGTTTATGAAGTTTAGTTTTCACTATGCAAAATTATCTTCACCGGCAGATCTGAAGAATAAAACATCCTGGCCCCTTTTGTAAGCAAATTTACAAAAAAAAAAAGGAATTGAATCAATATATGCAACCCCGTACTACTTATATTGTCGCAGATTAGAAAATATGCCAGTGTGTTAGTAGAAGATTACCCGTATTACAATATGAGTCTCAAAAATCTTTGCCAAAATAAAAGAGATGACGTAATACATTGAAAATATCAATAATCCCCGTGCTCTTCATACCATAAGAACGTAATTGATTCCAATATATGCCAATATATATCAAAATATATGCCAATATACCTGTACTACTTATATTTTCATAGATTAGAAGATATACCCGTGTATTTGTAGAAGATTACTCGTACAACGTACAATATATGAGTTTAAACAATTTTTGTCATAATAAAACAATTGCATAATAACTTGACAATATCAATAATCCCTGAATCAATAATTTCCGAAAATATCAATAATAATAACGTTTAAACCTAAAGACCGTAATTGATATTATCCAGTCAAAAATGCTATAAGAAAAATCAAATCTTTTTTTCTAAACTATATTTTTATATACATTTATTTATTATTCAAATCGAAAAAATAATAATTAAAATTAACAGACAGATTTAATTTAATTGCGTTTCTGGTCAACATGATATAAGAAAGAATCTTCCTCGTTAACTGCGAAATTAAATAACCATTTTGATTTCTTTATACTTTTCATTGTTTAGTAAAAGCTTGTGAAAAATAAACCAAGGAGATAGATTTCTCATTTAAATCATGTTTCAAACAATTCATGTTTTCAGAAAGTGACTAATTAGCGCAAAAAATCTCCCATCAAACTCAGAGATAAGGTTTTAATTCATTTTCAAACGATTTTAAAGCTTTTCGTTTAGATAAACCACGGAGTTATATAGAGTAGAAATCCTAGGAAAACGTTTCGTTTTTCATTAATATATCGACAACCCCTGATTTTAGATACTCGAAACTTGGAGGAAATTTATGGGAGGCTATTTCAAGGCTATCCACAAAATTTCATCAAATTCGGTTCAGCCGTTCTCCCGTGATGAGACAAACGGAAATTTTGTTTTTTACTAATATCTCAAGAACCACTGATTGTAGAAACTCCAAACATGGACTAAATTTTAAGTGGGACTATTTCCAGGCTACCCACAAAATTTCATCAAATTCGGTCCAGCCGTTCTCTCGTGATGACGGGACAAACAGACAGACAGACAGATTTTCAATTTCATTTATATAGATTAAAACACGGCTGATTCGTATTCTGGGATGCTCAAAACGTGTAAATCTATCGAAATACCAAAGTTAAAGTTATGACCCTATCATACTAGTACATATTAAATACTAACAGTATACCCATTCTTTGTACGGAATCTATATAAATAAAAATGAAAATCTGTCTGTCTGTCTGTCTGTCTGTTTGTCACACCATCACGGGAGAACGGCTGAACCGAATTTGATGAAATTTTGTGGGTAGCCCAGAAATAGCCCCACTTAAAATTATATCCGTGTTTTGAGTTTCTACGACCAGTGGTTCTCGAGATATTAGTAAAAAACGAAATTTTCGTTTTTCTCATCATCACGGAAAAACGGCTGAACCGAATTTAATGAAATTTGGTGAATAGCCTTGAAATATCCCCCCATAAATTTTGTCCAAGTTTCGAGTTTCTAAGACCTGGGGTTGTCGAGATATTAATGAAAAACGGAACTTTTTCCTAGGAGTTCTACTCCCTAACTCCGTGGTTTATCCAAACGAAAAGCTTGAAAATCGTTTGAAAGTGAATTAAAATTTAATCTCTGAGTTTGATGGGAGATTTTTTGCGTTAATTAGTCACTTTCTGAAAACATGAATTGTTTGAAACATGATTTAAAGGGGAAATCTATCTCCATGGTTCATGGTTTATTTAAAACAAGCTTTTACGGAACAATGAGAAGTATAGAGAAATCAAAATCGTTATTTAATTTCGCAGTTTATGTTATAAGACATGACATATTTAACATGTTATAAGATTCTATCTTATATCATGTTACTCAGAAACGCAATTAAATTAAATCTGTCTGTTAATTTTAATAATTATTTTTTCGATTTGAATAATAAATAAATGGATATAAAAATATATTTTAGAAAAGAACGATTTGATTTTTCTTATAGCATTTTTGACTGGATAATATCAATTACGGTCTTCAGGTTTAAAAATTATTATTATTTATATTTTCGGGGATTATTGATTCAAGGATTATTGATATTTTCAAGTTATTATGCAATGATTTTATTATGACAAAAATTGTTTAAACTCACATATTGTATGTTGTACGAATCTTCTACAAATACACGTGTATATCTTTTAATCTACGAGAATATAAGTAGTACAGGTATATTGACATATGTTTTGATATATATTGGCATATATTGGAATCAATTACGACCTTCTGGTATAAAGAGTACGGATATTATTGATGTTTTCAATTTATTACGTCATCTCTTTTATTTTGGCAAATATTTTTGAGACGCATATTGTAATGCGGGCAATCTTCTACTAACACATTGGCATATTTTCTGATCTGCGACAATATAATTAGTACGGGGTTGCATATATTCATTCAATTCCTATTTTTTCTTCTGTAAATTTGCTTACAAAAGGGGGCAGGATGTTTTATTCTTCAGATCTGATCGTGAAGATAATTTTGCATAGTGAGAACATATATTCTTAAACTTCTCTTTAGGAGCAATAAATTTAATATTTTAACAGAATTTGCACATGATTGCGAACTTTAAGTTTCTTTAAATTATACACTCCGTACGAATAACAGGTGTGCTGTTAGTGGTTAATAAATTTTAACATTTTAGGAGGATATATCATGTTGCTCGGCATCGCAATTAAATTAAATGTGTTTGTTAATGTTTTTATTATTTTTTTCGATTTAAATAATAAATAAATGGATAAATGGATATAAAAGTATATCTTATGAATGGACGGTTTGATTTTTCTTTTAATTATATTAATTGCTGACTGCGTACATCAATTTCATTTATTTTGGCAAAGAGTTTTCAAGCTTATATCGTATTTAGCTACTAAACTCATATATTGTGTTTAGCCAATAAATTCATATAGCCGATTGTTGAAACAGAAAAAGAGTAGAGCGGATATATCTTCTAATACAATTGTAGTGTTTTCATTTAGTATATTGAAACGGGATAAGAATGTTTCATTCAGATCTGCAAATTCAAAGCTACGAATTTGTAGGGATATCGCTAATTTGACAACTTTTCTTAAACTTTGCCAAATTGACGGAAATGTCGCCAAATTGATATAAACGACACACAAACAGCTGCCGTAAACCTTCGGGTTGGTCTTGTGGCTTGGGTCTTCTACATATCAATGAATTTTTTTTTTTGTTTTGTTAGAAAAGAGTACTGAAATGATGTTTGGTTAGCATTTCTCTGTCAGACCAACCATCCTACTTAGTAATACATTTAGCGAATTTTTAAAATGTCACCAAATTGATAAAAATGTTTTCAAATCTATAAAAATATCTTGAAATTGATAAAATTGCGCTACATAAATGATATTAATTGTTTTTTGTTACGGGACAGTATTGTGATGATATTTCGTTAATTTGTCGCAAAGTGGAACTGTCAGTTCTACAGTCCCACTTGGCGATAAATTTGGCGATTTTTTAAAATGTCGCTAATTTGACGAAACTGTCGCCAAATGTTCCATAGAAATATAACTATTTAGACGATATTTTTTCTACCAATTTATTTGAAGCAAATGATATCATGTCGCTTAGCAACGGATTTAAATCCAATGTGTTTATGCGGAAGACGATTTTTATTAAATCCTTTCCGATTTGAATAATGAAGATATGTATATAAAATAAATTTCATTGCCATTTCACTTTGGACTGGATAATATCAATTATACTCTTCAGGTTTAAACATTATTATTATTGATATTTTCAGGAATTATTGATTCAGGGATTATTGATATTTTTAAGTTATTACGCCATTGTTTTATTGCGGTAAAAATTGCTGACACACGCATATTGTACGTTGTACGAGTAATCTTCTAGGAATGCACGGGTATATCTTCTAACCTACGAGAATATAAGTAGTACAGGTATATTGGCATATATATTGGAATCAAGTACAGTCTTCTGGTATGAAGATTAAGGGGATTAATTATATATTCAATTTATTACGTCGTCTGTTGTATTTTACCAAAAAACATTTGTGACTCATATTGCAAAACGGGTAATCGTCTTCTAATAATCGGACATTATAAGTAGTACGTGTATATCTTCCCATATAATTTTAGCACTTTAATTTTGACATATATTGGAATAAATGACTGTCTTCAGATTTAAAGATTACGGGTTTATTGGTATTTTCAATTTATACATGTAATCTACTAATACAGGTTATATTTTCTAATATTCGCGTTAATAATTAGTACGGGTCCCATACAATTTTAACGCTTTTATTTTGCATATATTGATTCAATTCCATATTTTTTTTTATATTTGCTTACATAAGGGGTCCAAGATGTTTTATTCTTCAGATATGTCCATGAAGATAATTTTATATAGCGAGAACAGAGATTCTTAAACTTCTTTTTAGGAGCATTATATTAAATATTTTAACAGAATATTTTGATTAAACATGTCATTTAGTATACTATAAGAATTTGGGCATGATTATGAATTTCAAGTTTCTTTATATTATATACTCCGTACGAAGAACGGGTATGCTACTAGTATATAATATAAAGAAATTTAAACTTCACAATTATTTGCAAATTCCTATCTATACTAGTAAAATGTGCCCGAGTATGTATGTAACCGGTATTCCGAAGCCCCTACTTGACCTAAAATCTGCGGGTTTTTTTAAATGTAGCTGTCGAACGGAGATGGGCCTGAAACTTTCGAAAATTAAAAAAAATAAATAAACTGTTAAATATTTATTAATAACACCACCAAAATCAAGGTAAAACAAGAAAGATCAATCATGCATAAGCATTGATTATGAAACACTTTCCAACTGAAATGTAATTTCATTTAAAAATTTCTAAAATGTGATTCATTCAGTGGTAATATCTTTTACATTATCACAGTACTACAGTAATTTATTATACTTAAATATTTAAAACTGTATCGAAATATAAATCATCTGATTCTTTATGCAAAATCAATGAATATTTCATTCATAAAACTTGTATTCCAGACTCCAGAGCTAAATAATTTTGTGTGAAAAAAATTCAGCAATTCTTATGTAATTCATCTTACAATCGCTTGAGATATTTGCATTCTGCATATGTTAAAATTAGGCTTCCTTGAAGAAATAATAAAAGTTTAGGGATCATTTAAAATCACAACTATTGTAATTGCATAGGCACGGAATTTAGATACACAGATAATACACAGATAATATATATGTGTATGTGTATGTACTCAAAGTATTGGAATCGTGCCGAAGATCGGAACTCGAATTTTCAAAGTATCTACACGTTTTGGGACTTCTAGAACACGAAAAAACTACTTTTAGGAAGACGTCTGTGTGTGTAAGGGTGTATCTGTGTATGTTTCTGTGTGTCTGTGTGGATATTACATCCACTCTAATTGAAAAACTAATGGACCGAATTTCATACAATTTGGTAGGTATGTTTTTTGTGGGAAATCCTGATGTTCATTAGATTATAGTACGATTCGTAATAAAAGAATCTGCCTTCTTTGCGAAATGGCCGCAGAAATTGCCTTTATCCACTCTAGCTAAAAACTAATGAACCAAATTTAACAAAATTTGGAGTATAATATTTCAATAACCTACAAGTGATTTATATACCAAATTTAACAAAATTTTGTATATAAATCATTTGTAGGTTATTCTACTACAATTCGGGAAAAAGGAACGGGCTATTTTTGCGAAATGGCCAGCAAAAATCGTTATATATAAAAATAAAAGACTACGTGTGCTCAATTATATCAATTAAGTTCCTATTTTATATGTGATTTTTGACAACAAAAAGAATAAGACTAACCCCATTACTCTAGGACTAGCCGTTCTTGAGATATTCTAGTTTTTTCGCGTTTTCGCTACGCCACCTTTGACAATAAGTCCAGCTATCAAATGAGAACCAAATTTAAGTTTAACGTGTAAATTCAATGTCATTTAAAATACTTATGTTGTGCAGATAAACTCAAATTATCATTGAATAAATAAAGAGAACGAATATGAGTCTGCAGAGAAAGACATGTGCTGTCCACATCAGAATTTTTAACAATATTACACCAATGATTTATAGAAGTGAACGGGGATTATTTTCAGGCCATTTCGAAAAAAATGTATAATCTATATTTAAAGATCCATCAAATTTTTGTCGAATAAAATGTTCAACAAATTTAAGCTGTGTACCAAATTTTAACTTTCTAGGACGTAGGAAAGTGCATTTAAAATGCCATCAATTAAATTTATCATGAAGAGTTATATAAAATTTAAAAAAAATGAAAAATTGTTATCTACCAAATTTATCTTAAAATATGAAGCCACTCCCATATGCAAAACGTTTAAACAAATGGAGAGATATTTATTATATAATATCTCTCTCTTTTCTTTCTGGAAGATATCCCAAAGTCAGAATTTAATTGAATTTGTTTTTTTCCCTATATTAAATAATTTTTTTAATTAAAAAACTACTTAACATATTTTACTGAATTTTTTTTTATATATTCTATGGGATAATGTGAATATTTCCTAAAAATTTCGAAGCAATTCGTGAATTTTAAATTTACTTAAAAAATGTTTGAAAAATTAGGTCCCATAGGGTTCAATGTATTTCACTTTTTCAACCCGGGTTCAATAAAAAACTAATTGAGTGATATTATTTATTTATATTCCCATAGGTCCTACAGACCGTCTGAACAACATACTAAAATTTCATTTTGATAAACTCATTTTTACGGCAGTTATCGTGCTAACGGACAGACAGACAGACAGACAGACAGACAGACAGAATGAACAAAGTCATAAACACTTTTCAACTTTGTTGTAAAGTGTTAAAAAGGGATCGGGAAAAAGCTATCTCCTGGTTTAAAATGAAGTTAGAATCTCGGTTTTTGAACGGAAAACAGATACATTTTGAAGACCCTTTAGAAACCGGAATGTTGATAAGGTCGATAGTTTTACAGATTTATAAAAATCGCCGAAAATATCGTAAAACGCATTGAGAACAAACAACAAATTGTCGGGATATCTGACGAAGAGTCTCTCGGCGAACTGGGAATGCGAAAACATCTGTCTCTTCACAGATATCAGACACATAGCAGACTGTATAGCAGATTAGTTAAAATTCAAATATCTATATTCGCTAGTTTAATAAATAGAGATTTGATTTTTTTTTTAATATAAGATTATAACGTTGTTATAAGCATTTCCTAAAAAAACCCTTGTTTTGGTAAAAACTTCGACATATCAGGCTATTCTGCGTATTGCCGTAAGGAAAAGTTTTCGAGGTATGGCCTTCAAAATTGACTTAAATTCCGCAGTAACAACACTAGCTTCAACTTCATACTTATATCCCTACATAAAATGACTCGCGTATTTAATTTGGATACATAAAGGGGGGAAAATTGGTATTTTTCCATATTCACGAGCGCATTATTAAAAAGAGAAAGAAACAAAGAATTTCTTAAATGCTACATTTCAATTTAGAGTTTTATAAATAAAAGAAAAAAATCGAATGCAATATTTTCAATTTTCTATTACAAAGTATAATAAAAATTTGAAATATATATTACATCTGATTTTATCATTTATATATAATTCTAAATTAAAATAGAGCGCTTAATAATTTCTTTTTTTTTTATACTACAAAGTTAAATAGTTCTTAATTTTATTTTAAATCGTGTGTCGAATGGTCTTGTGGTTTTGAAGTGTTAAGCAGCGAACACTCTGGTTTGTTAATAGTGATTTCTGTCCTCACCTCCCACGAAATTTTTTTTTGACAACAGCGTACCGTAGATTTTGTGCTTGTGGCACGTGTGCTTTTTCTGATCAGTATCTCCGTTAAATTTACATGGGGTAATTAGTGACTTTGATGTATGAGCTGGCTCGTGCTGTGGTCTTGCGGTCTGTTTCCACTTCAAGAAGTTTTGGATCGAGTCCATTCACTCGCATCGAAGGGAGACGTTTTGGTATTTGTCCTTTTTTTGATCAGTCTCTCCGTTAAATTTAAATAAATTAAAAAGGAACGTCGGTGTGTGAGCTGGCTGGTTCAGTTGTCATGTTGTCTGTTTCCGATTCCAGACGTTGTGGGTTCGAGCCCATTTACTCGCATTGAGCATAGCGATTGCAGTTGCTTTAGTATCTCTTCTTTTTCTGATTAGTCTCTTCGTTAAGTTTAAATAGAATAATTAGTGACTTTCGAATGTGTGCTGGTTAGCTCAGTGGTCATGTTTCCTGCTTCCAATTCCAGAGGTTGTGGGTTCGAGCCCATTTACTCGCATTGAGCATAGCGATTGCAGTTGCTTTAATATCTCTTCTTTTTCTGATTAGTCTCTTCGTTAAGTTTAAATAGAATAATTAGTGACTTTCGGATGTGTGCTGATTAGCTCAGTGGTCATGTTTCCTGCTTCCAATTCCAGAGGTTGTGAGTTCGAGTCCATCCGACTCTATTTAAACGTTTTGGCATTTGTGATATTCTCGATAAAACATTCTTCTGAATGTTGTTACTTGTATTTCAATAATGTGTTTTTTTATTATTATTTGCCCGGAAACGGCGTCACAGGAAATGACGTACCGGAAGCGACGTCACAGGAAATGACGTAGAGGAAGCGACGTCACAGGAAATGACGTAGAGGAAGCGACGTCACAGGAAATGACGTACCGGAAATGACGTTACTCCACTCGTTCACTTAAAAAGGAAGGGCGAAAGAGATGCTCTGTTTCAAAAAATTTATAAAATTTCGGGACTTCGTTAACAGGTGTCACGTGGTGCAAAACAAGCCCTGCACGAACTTTGGACGAGGAAGGGTGGGAGAGCGACACCGAAGCCAGCAGGCCCGAAGAGAAACCCCACCAGCAACGGTGGAGCTCAACCACCGCTCGTCCTCCATCTCGTGCAGATAATTTAGTAAGAAATGTAAGAAAGATTATAGAAGAAAGATTATAGAAGAAAGACCTAAAACGACCGATCTAAAGAAGAACCCCTGACCCCCTAACTGTTGTTCCCCCAACTTCATCCCCGACGGAGCTCTCTAAGCTAATACCTTCTACTCTCTAACACTATAATTTTACCCTTTTTATCTAGCGGGGACAGAACCCCGGACCTAAAGCCCCGCAACTTGACGACCCAAGCCTCTCGGCCAAGCGGGCGTCGACCTAAATTTATATTTCAGTGTATTTAAGTTTTACATCTTAACATGTCCGTTTAAATAATCTAAAAAAACTCGGCTAAAATTGCAGGGGACAGAACCCTGTTACCCCGGCACTCTACCACTGTGCTACGGATGCCGCTGCATTTTTATTTTATTTTAACTATATAAAGTTTTCTCAGGATTGGCGATTAGAAAAATTCTGAGGAAGCACTTACAAAATATATTACCCTGACAACATAGTTTATATACTATCTAAAACTGCAATCTGAAAAACACGGTATTTGAGGTGAGGACAGAACTCGCGATCAACAGACCAGCGGCCCAACTCTTTAACCACTAGACCATTTGAGCTACGAAAAGGATTGAAATTAGGAACTATTTAAGTTTTCATTATGAAAAAATAAAAAAATAGTCAGGAAGCCCTTGAATACTATATTTTATTTTAGAATCATATAAAGACAATAAATCAGATGGTATTTCCAATTTTTATTATACTTTAGAAAATTGCAAAGTTTACATCAAATTTTAATCTCATATATAAAATTCTAAATTAAAATGTAGCATTCAAGGACTTCCTGGCTCCTTTTCCCCTTTTTTAATGATGAGCAATATTCGCTCGAGAAAAGTTCAATTGTCTGACACAGAAACCACAAAATCTATTACCCTGACAACATTGTTTATTTATTATTTAAAACTGTAATCTAAAAATACCGCATTTGAGATGAGAACAGAACTCCTGATAGAGAGATTCGTGGCACAACTCTTGAACCACTAGACAATTTAAATCACGAAAAGGATTGAAACTTGAAACTATTTAAGTTTTCATTATTAAAAAAAGAATAAAAAATAAAAATAGCCAGCAAGCCTTGAATGCTATTTTAGTTTAGAATATATAAAGAGGATAAATCAAACGTTATTTCCAAATTTTATTAAACTTTATAATACAAAATTGAAAAGATTACATCAGATTCTAACCTCATGCATAAAATTCTAAATTGAAATGTAGCATTTAAGGACTTCCTGACTCCTTTTTCAATGAGGAGCAATATTCGCTCGAGAAGAGCTCAATTATCTGGGACAGAATCCAGAAAACGTATTGCCCTGGCAACATTGTTTAATTATTATTTAAATTTTTAATCGAACAGCCATTGCATTTGAAGTGAGGATAGAACTCCCTATCAATTGAACTGTGTATTCGCTGCCCAACACGTTGACCACTAAACCGCTTGAATCGCGATGTAAACTGAGACTGGGAACAATTTAAGTTTCTTTATGATAAAATAAAAGAAAGGTCTAGGAAGCCCGTGAATGCTATATTTTAGTTTAGAATTGTATAAAGAGGATAAAATCAGATGTTATATCTATATGTTTCTATTCTATTTTATAATAGAAAATTGAAAAGATTACACCAGATTTTGACCTCTTGCATATAAAATTCAAAATTGAATTATATTATTCAAGGACTACCTGGCTCCTTTTTACCTTTGCCAAAGCACACACCTTTTTTGTTATTGAATTTCTGAGAATCTATCGAACAGATTTTCAAAGTTAATTTCTGTTCGATAGCTGATACTTTCCGGATGAGCAGAAGATATAGAATTACACCCACAGATATTTAAATAGGTGGAATTACATTCTTGAAATTATTTGATCCTTATGGAATGTATGATTGGTCTCTGTGGCACAGTCGGAAAAGCATCAGCATACTAACAAAAGTTTCGGAATTTTTCTAGACACATACTTTGTAATAGAAGGTCATCGGTTCGGAGCTCACTTGAAGGACATTTACATTTTTTCAAGTAGAATTAGTAAAGATTTTAGATTTGTTTCATCTTTCATCTATTTTTAAAACAAAAGCAGTTTTTTATCACTCAGTTTCTGAGGAACTTTCGATCAATTTTATTTATTTATTTATTTTTTTTTTTCGTTTCACAGCTGATATTTTCTGTGAGTTAAAGTTTACAAAATATACTTTGCCAAGGAGTACAGGCAGAAGCAATTTTAAAGGTTTCACAATACAACATGCTATTGATTTCGGCTGACTGGACTTTCCTTTGAAAGAATTATTAGAAATAAGATTGTTAAAAGTAAAGGTACTCACTATTACAATTAACAAAATTTGGAACTTTTAAATAACGCTGAACACCAGGAAATTCCAGCTATAATAGATTTTTATTCTAATGTCGATTGCCTGCGATTAAATTAGGTGTGTCATGATTTCCTTGAATGTAACGCAAATATACTCAAGAAGATAAATTATTACTTTCCTTATACAGGGTGTCCCAAAAGGATTGAAACATGCTTTAATTCTTTACCTGTTGGAGATAACTGGGCAATGTAAATTACAAAAATGTTAAAAATAAGGAAGGAAATAAGACTACGTTAATGAAATAGTCCCCCCCATTAATTTTCAAAAATTTACAATTTTTAAATTTTTATTCGACCCCCTTAGACAAATTTGGTCAATCAGAATTTTTTATTTTTGCATGCAACAAGATAATTAAAAAAACCCGCATATCTGTATCTTTAAAATTGAGCGAGTTATATTTAATTGAAAATTGAACATTGTGAATGGGGACCATATATGAAATTAAAAATGTAAATTTGTGACATATCACAAAAAAGACAAAACTGGATGATAGGAGACATTTTTGAGAATTTCGTGCAGGATCACGATGCAATCACGGATTCTTGAGTACTTTTCAATAACTAAGTACTTTTTCAATAATTAAGTACTTTTAAGTACTTTTTTTATCTAAACAATTTCCATCGTCAATTTGTTTGTGATCCCTATTTTCACTGGTGAAACAGCCTTTCACATGGTACGGAAAAGTGGCATAAGTCAGATATTTTCCTTTATCATAATTCAGTTGATTTTAAAGATACATATATGCGGGTTTTTTTAATGATCTTGTTACATTAAAAATAAAAATTTTCTGATTGACCAAATTTGTCTAAGGAGGTCGTATAAAAATTCAAAAAGTGTAACATTTTGAAAATTAATGGGAGGATTATTTCATTAACGTAGTCTTATTTCCTACCTTATTTTTAACATTTTTGCAATTTACATTACCCACTATCTCCAACAGATAAAGAATTAAAGCGCTTTTCAATATTTTTGGGACACCCTGTATACGTAATATAATGTATTGTGGCGGAGTCGAAAATTCGAATTCGAGTTTTCGACGGGAGCGTACATCTCAAGCATCCCTGAACACGAATCAAACGTTTTTGACGTGATGTCTGTGTGTGTGTGTGTGTGTGTGTGTGTAAATATGTGTATGTGTGTGTGAATATGTGTGTGTGTGTAAAAATGCTAGTGTGTAAATATATGTGTGTGTAGGTGTGTGGAGACGATATCTCACGAGCGAATGGGGAGATTCGAATCAAATTTGGTACATAAATTACAATCCGTGAATGTTGGAAGAATATTGTTTTTAAACGCAATCCAATGTTCGAAGACCCCCAAAATTTTTGAATGAAATTTTGAAAAAAATCATCAGAAAACCAAAATCTTCAATAAAATTATGTAAATAACCATTTCTTTTGTAATTTTTTATTAAAAAACGATTAACACAAACTTTAAAACGCTAGCATGAACCGTTCTTGAGATAATGCATATTTTCCAAGTAAATTTATCAAAAAATCACATACAATTTAAAAAAAAATTATTTAATATTGTGATATATGTTCACTTTTAATATATAATATTATACAATAAATTTGTTAAACATCATTCTCGTGGATATAGCTCGTTCCCTTCACGAGAGATGATGCTTTGGGTAATAGTGTTGTATTTGGACATTAGTCGTTTATCTACTATAAGAATAACCTATTTCTCCGTCCTTAACGCTTGGAAAAATTTTGGTGACAAATTTGGCGGAATATCGCTAACTTGGTGACTTTGTAAATGTTGCCAAATTGTCGAAAATGTTGTGAAATTGATAAAAATGTCGACAAATTGATAAAAATGATGCTAAATCAATGAAAATGACGGCCAATTGATGAAAATTCATTATCTTGGAAAGAACACAAGAACCGATTATAAGAATACCATTTCTCCGTCCGTAACGCTTGGCGAAAAATTTAGCCGGATATCGCCAATTTGGCGACTTTTTAAATGCTGCCAAAGTGACGAAAATGTCGCCAAATTGAAAAAAATGATCTTAAATGGGAAGATCTTAAAGGGTATTGCAAACTTGGATTTCAGTCATATGACGGGCATACCTTCTAGTATATAAGAAATGCTCTTCTCTCCGTTTGTCTGTAACACTTGGCGATACATTTGATGAACATGGTGAATATTCTATCGAAATATCGCAACTTGGCGATAAATATTATCAAAATTACAAAAATGACGCCAAGTTAATGAAGATGACGCCTAATTGATGAATTAATTATTAAATTATATTTATTTATGAACTATATAGCTTATAAAGGATGCTATCAATATTTATTTTTGTTAATTTAGAGCTGCGTGAAATATAAGTTAATTGGGTACTTCGAAATGGTTTTACATGTTATCTTCCGGAAAAGCGTCAAATGTACAATTCAACCACAGTACCGTGGATCTTATTCACCAATTTTTCCCTGTAAAAGAAGTAAATTCATTGCATTATATATGGAAAGTCATGTGCTGCCCACATCAGATATTTTTACTTTGACGAGGATTACGGTGAGAAACAATATTGAGACTTTACAGTATTACATATTGATATTGAATTTCACTGTCCAAATCCATCCTATATTTTTTGTATATAATAAAGTAGTCACTACTATTCCAGTGGCTTATAACACGACTGTACACACTATATACTTCTTCGTGTGGCTTATAACACGACTGTACACACGAACAATACGATCATTTCTATGTAACTTGGAAAAAATTGGCATTGAGTTTTATTAGGTACGACTCAAAAAGTACTGTTATTCTTTCAATGAATTAAAAAAAAATACCTGCTCCGAAACAGACAAAAACTTTATACATTACATTCAATTTATTTATTTTTTCATCATATACATATGCATACATTTAGTTACATTACTTACATTTTACTTTTCATCTATTAAAATAAAACACACAATACTCACACTGATAAAATTCTCAGAATTCTTCTAAGTGTATGAAATGCAGGATAAGGAGATTGGAATCATCTCATAAAATGCCATACACATAGAGTTATATTAATGGCAACATTTACATTTACATTAACACTAACATTGACGCTTTATTAAAATTATTCGCAGGACACACTTATATCAGCAAGTAAAATAAAAAGGAGCAGAAACTAGCTCAATAACTTAAAACGCATACAAAGAGCTTTAAACACTGATGTTTTACGGAAACACTAATAATTCACAACGTGAACGCTACTGAATTTAAGAAAATAATTATTTAGTACATCCAATTAGCTTTTAAGTGCATTGAATGTTACACAAAATGTATTCTATATCATATATGAAAACTACCAAGTTTTTTTTTTTCAATTTCAACATAACTTTTTTGATAATTTATATTAACAATTTGATGTATTTTAAATCAAAATTAATTTTTGATTTAAAATCAAAATTATAAGTTAAATGAATGCAAATGCAATAAGTTTCAATATATTGTATTCATAACGAGCAACAGTTTAGTAGAATTGATACACGCTAAATCTAAATCTATCTGAATGATTTGAGATTAAAATAATACTAACATATAACTGATATAAATGATATCATAATTTTTTAATGTTTTAATAACTGTTTTGATGTCATGAAACATTCAATAAATTCAAAAGATTTGTTGTTATATTTTTATGGCTATTCTAAAATATTTATGACTAAGTCATTGTTTTCATAATTAAACTATCTATATGCGGAAGGGCGATTGCAACATCAAAAGCATAAAGATTAAAATATTCACAATGGAAGAGCTGGATTTGTAGATTATATCTTATTTGATCTATACAATTTACAAAATATACTACTCTATGCACATTAAATACGAATTGACACATATTTTAATTTTATAACTTTACTTCAACTTTAGACTTTCTTCTGTAGCAGTTTGAGAATACTGTCCTATACCTCTCTAAGAAAACAAATTAAATATTGGAAAAATACAATGCTTTTTGACTGTAAAGTCATTCAACCTATCACACATTTAATTAATTCATTTGAATGGAAAATAACGCTAAAGCATATTAAAAATATTTTCAAAAATTCTTTCACATACTCGCATAAAAAGAATATGAATATAATTAACAATTTTGCTATCACAGAAATAGAGCAAATAATGAACTAAAAGACGAAAATAACAGAATTTTCTCTTGTACAGTATCCTCTTTAAAGCATTTTTACTTTTCAAAACATCTAGACTTACTATATATAAATGAGATATATATCTACATGAGTATTAGCCGTTTCATCAATTTATAGAACCACAACAATTATTTCAATTAACACAGTAACAGAAACGACAACGACTCTTAACATTTGTGTTGTTGAGGAAAAGTAAAAGCTTGAAACTATACAATGATTCTACAGATACACGTCTTACAGATCCTGTCCATACTTTTGAACTTGCGAAATGATGTTGTCCATATATTCTTCAGATAACGTAGGAATGCAATGCACAATGACCCGAAAGAAATTTACCCAATTTCGTGATTTTAGCGGTTGGTAGCTAATCATCATTGTACCCTCCTTTACAGCTCGGCCTTTGACTAAAGGAGCCACCTGTAAGTAACAATAAAAGCAGTTTGAACATTTGAATCAAAACCTTGAATGAGGGTCTAATTCTCATTTTCTTTAAAATTGAGTTTCCCACTGTTTATGAGCCTATGGTTTCTGCTAAACTGTACGGAAACTGTCTTTGAAAAAGACATAGCTGACACAAAAAACAGGAATGGATATTTAAAGGAGACTGACTCATTCCAAGGTCATTTTAACTGCTTATTTTGGTTGACCTAGAGTGCAGTAGTGCCAACTGAATAATAGTTCTACATAAATTTTGCCTATATGTAAGTTTTACCTTTTTAAATGTCGGGTTACGTTTTCTTAAACAAGCTGTATATGATTTTAGAGGAAAGGTAAAAGTTCAAAATCTGTCTCAATTATTTGGCTATTTATTGCAATTATACTGAAAACTCCGTGACATTGAGTAATAAAATGCATCAAAAAAGGATTTTTATTTTCGAATTATGTCTTTTTTGAAACACTCTGTATAAATGCAGAAGACGAGAAACTTTGGCTGGATCCACTTGAGTACCATAAAATGCCCTTTTCAAAATTCAAAATCTATCTCAAATATTTAGCTCTTTATTACAACCCGTGACAATTAAATGAAATTGCTATTTTTTACAAGTTATTAGCACATATTTACATGAATAAAATGCATTAAAAATGGATTTTTATATTTGAATTATGCCGTTTTTGAAACACTCTATATAAATGCAGAACGCGAAAAATTTTGGCTGGATCCATTTGAGTAACATAAAATGCCCTTTTCAAAATTCAAAATCTATCTCAAATATTTAGCTATTTATTACAACCCGTGGTAATTAAATGAAATTGCTACTTTTTACATATTATTAACACATATTTACATGAATAAAATGCAATAAAAAATTGATTTTTATTTTCGGAATATGTCCTTTTTGAAACCCTCTGTATAAATGCGGAAGACAAGAAATTTTGGCTAGATCCACTTGAGTACCATAAAATATCATTTTCAGTATATTTAGACTTTTATTCCAAAATATAGAACTCAAATTCCATATGTCTTGCACAGTACAAAACAGACACCTCGCTGCCATGCAGGACACTGAACGCCAGTTGCACTGCAAAATGCAGAAAGTTTTCTTGCTAAATAAATAACACTGTTCCGTAATTAAAATTTTTTCTCATTCTTATCTAAAAAAAAAAATGTAATTTGATTTCTCAGCCGAAGGATGTCGGTTTGAATTTTTCAAATTTTCCCCAACATTTTCAAATCGAAACGTAAACAACCGTCATGCTATGCTGTATGAAAATATTCAAGATTATTCCTAAACGCAACTCTAAGAAAATGTGAATTTTTCAAAATAGGCATGTTATGAATTTAAAAGAAGGGGGGTGGGGACTTTGAAGTAATATTTGGGCACAAAAGGTTAACAATAAAATATTTAAATGATTTTAGATTACTTAGGAAATATTTAATTTAATATTTATCAGCAGATTTTATTTTAAAAATTTAAAAGGCAGATTCTTTAGAATACCACCTAATACCTCCTATAAATATATAGAAGTATTTGTTTTAGCAACAATAAAAACTGAAAAACAGATGAAATTGTTTTAAAATTTGCATTTTGGCGCATAAAATATTTAAATTTATAAAAAATTTATTTGTTTGTGACTTTGTTCATTCTTAGTATTTTGTTATCTTTAAGATAAGTGGCAAACATTTTGCCATACTGTTATTTTTACTAAAAATTTTTTTTGAAGCTTCTATTTCTCAGCATCTGCTACAGAGTTAAGATGATGATTGATATGGATCCCGCATCAAATTCTGAAAGAGGTAAGGGGTTCTCTAGGATTTTCATTTCCGTTTCAAAACATTTCTATTTTTCGAGTCCCGCCTGCGGGCATGGATGTTGTATTGTCTTATTTGGGGCAGAAGTCAGACTTCTACCTTCGGGTGCCCCGGGTCATTAGACTAAACAGAAGCAGTGCACTCATTCTTCCTTAAATGTAATGTTAGGGACACGACAACAACAACAACATTTCTTTTTCTTGAAAAATCTATTTCTCAAGATTGTCTCTATAGAAAGCTTAGATGATATCTGATATGGTTCAACATCAAATTCTGGGAAGGGTGAGGAAGTTCACTAAAGATTTTCACTTTCGGTAAAAAAATTTCCTTGAAACATCTATTTCTCAGGATTGTCTATAGATAGAGCCTAGATGATGACTAATATGGATTTAGCATCGAATTCTGGAAGATATAAGTGGGTAGAGATGTTCACTAATATATGCACTTCTGGTTCAAAAGTTTTTATTTCCCTTGAAACATCTATTACTCATAATCGGTTTCGGATAGAGCTTAGATGATGACTGGTATGGATTCAGCATCAAATTCTGAAGGGGTTTGTGTGGTTCACTAAGGATTTTCACTTCGGGTTTTAGAGATGTCACTTTCGGTTTAAAAAGAATTCGCATGATTGTACGAAATAAGTGTGCAGAAGAGTATAAAAATGCTTATAGTACTTTCGAAACTTCGTACACACCACTTGTCATCATATGAAGGCTCCTTCATAAATTTCTTGTTTTCATTATTTCTTTTAAAAGTACAGAATTTCTTTTCCACAAATTGCCGCTATTTCATATATTTATTGTTAGATCTGAAGCTTCTAAATTAATTGAAAAAGATTCAATGCTAATCAAAAATTACTTTCACTTACTTTCGACACTTTGTCCCAAAAATCTGGTTCTTTCTCCTTTCCCCGCAGACTTGGAGGCACGTACCAGAAACAGATATTTGTGCATTCAAACTTAAGAAAAGAAATAAAGGTTACAAAAATTAATATTTTCAACATGAATCATTTGATTTATATTACAGAAAAATAAATCTGCATGTTACAAAAATAATATATGCGATTTCAAGTGATTCAAATGAGCATTTCATATGATTTCAAACAAATAACACCTAACATCACAATTTAGTCCTCTACAGTTCTACACTGTAGAGGACTAAATTTAGTCCTCTACAGTTCTATGCACCCAGCTGTCCTGTTGTTATTGTTGAGACCCAGACCGTCCGACCTACCAGAAGAGTGTAAGGTAACCGTATAGACGGCCGGGAAGTGCCACCCAATTTAGACCGGAACCCAGTGAAGGATGCATCCACAGGGACCGTACCCTCCTTCCCCTACCACCAACCTCTCGGAAGGACTTACGTACCCACATGTTTAACGTGATCGTACTCCGCATGAACACGGCGGCAGTTATGGCAGCGTACAAATCCAGCGCGCAAACCACCGGACTACCCCACCCGAAATTTGCCAACAGCACTCGGTGTTCCCAGGTGGTCACCCACCCATGTACTAACCGCGCCCGATGCTGCTTGACTTCGGTGACCTAACGAAAACCGGTGTTTTCAGCACGGTAAAGAATCAGAAATACATCTGCCTGGTAAGAAGCAGAAAGTTTCCGTGTTATATGAAGTATTTAACAAGAAAATTTTCTTCCCCCTATTAGTTAAATATTTGTATTTGCGACTTTAGGAAATATCTTGTTAAGAGTTTTCTTGGATCAGAAATTATTACGTTTCTTAAAAGAAAGAAAATGACTGACTTTTTCGAATTTTTCTTTATCAGTAGAGAAATCTAAAGGAACTGTTTTACAGTGTAATATACACTCTAAGACAAAAAAATCGACCCACCCAGCAAAATAATCCGATAGTAATAAAACTTAGCATGCAAACACCTTTCGAACGAATATGCAGATGATCAAAAATTCGCAGACAATGAATGAATAGTCGGAACTCCAGCGCATTGAAACTGAGCACCATGGGGGTGTATATAAGGAGCGAGCCTCGCTTTCAGGAACAAAACGTGCAGTGGATTTCGATTGCGATTACGTACCTTGATTGTAACAATGCCTCGCCGGCGAATTTGCGGCCACTACGAACATATGAAGGAGTTTGAAAGAGGGCGTGCGGTCAGACTGCGGGCTGAATGGGCACACAGACGAATCGCTCGGCATTTGGGTAGGAGCTATGCAGCAATTAGACGATGTTGGCAGGAATGGGTCCGGAATGGCAGATTTCAGCGGTAAGCGGGCAGCCTAGAGCGACGACAGAACGGGAAGATAGAGCGATTGTCATAGCAGCTGTGACAGCACGAGATTCGTCGTTATTAACCGTCCAAAGTGTGACAAACATGGAAGTGACCACCCGGACCAATAATAGAAGACTACGGGAGAGGAATCTATACTCGCTGCGCCCATTACGCCGCCTACCACTGGCCAGTATGCACCGTCAACAGCGATTGCAATGGTGCTGGGACCGATCAGGGTGGAAATGTTCGGATTGGGAACGAATTGTCTTCAGTGATGAGTCCTGTTTCGAACTGAGTCTCGACGACCAGGGCAGACGTGTCTGGAGACAGCCCGGACATCATCATGATCCTGCTCTTACTGTCACATGCCACACGGCCCGACAACAGGGAGTTATGGTCTGGGGTGCCATTTCGTTTGATAGCCGAACTTCTTTGATAGTCCTCCGTGGCACCATCACAGCACAGCGGTACGTTGCCGACATTTTACGATCCGTTGTATTGTCATTCCTTTCGCGACACCCCGAACTAACTTTTCAGCAAGATAATGCCAGACCACACACGACAAACCTCTCTATTGATTGTCTGCGTGCTTACGACGCATTTCCTTGGCCAGCCAGATCCCCAGATCTCTGACCTATTGAGCACATTTGGGCTGCGATGGGGCGTCTCCTGCGACCACCCCAAAATGTAGACGAATTAGCTCTTCAGTTGGAGGCCATTTGGAACGACATCTCTCAGAACACCATCCGAAAACTTTATGCATCAATGCCACGTCGGGTAACAGCTTGTCTCAAGGTCAGAGGTGGACCAACGACCTATTGGCGAGCCCACTTTGTGTAGATCTTTCAGTGCAATAAATCAGTCAATTGTTCTGAAATTATACTCATTTCTTTTTCTGTACATCCACATAACGCGTAGCAAATTTTGGCTCATTTGGATAATTTTTTCTTGATGCGTCGATTTTTTTGTCTTAGAGTGTATATAAAGGGAGAATTCGAATAGACTCTAAGTGAAATATCTCTAGAATTTCGTGGTTGATTTTTATGACATTTTTTCAGGCAATGAATTTGAGTATATGGAATATTTTGATATAACTGAAAACCGTTCCACTATTTTCTTAACCAAAATTTACTTTAAAATAAAAATACCAGAACATTTAGAAAGCTTCATTCTAATACTATTAGCATTATTATTTCACCAGTAGTCTGAAAAAAAGAAATAATATATAACTTGAAAAGTACGATGAATAGCTCCGAAATCTCTCCTACTTTTATTAGAAGAAATAAAATCGATGTACTATATAGATTAATGAACTGGTTTACAAAGTAAAATACAGAGCACATCAAGATAAATTCGGAAATGAACTGGATTTCCTTTCAGTGCAAAAAATTTAGATTTGAATGTCCAAATAAGAGCAAGGCTATGTCAACCAAACTGAAATGGTTAAACGACATCTCGATATAGTGGCGCCAGCTAGTGGCACGAAAGAGAAATAAAACAAAAGAAATTAAAAAAAAACGTAAATAAGAAAACGTAAATAAGAAAAAATAAAAGGCAGATAATACGAACTTGAAGAAAGAAAAAATACTTATTTATCTCGATTTGCTTTGCATTTTACATTGTAAACTAGTTCATGATTGTGCGAAAAGTAACGTGCCATATACTTACTATATGCATTAAAGAAATAGAAAATATTTTTTATAATACCAATCAACAAATACACAACAGGGAAAATAAAAAGTCAGAGAATAAAGTATCTATCAACTTATTTTCTGTTTATTGCGCAGTATACATCCAGGGCAACGCCGAATTTTTCTGCTGATATACACATACAAAAATCAATTCTGCGCAAAATATAATATACAGGGTTCCTAGGAAAGACCTTAAGCATCCCAATAACTTTGTATGTGAAAGTCCATGAGTGTATACTTTAGGTCTATCTGTAGTAAAGAGATCATGCCCGATCGAATAAAAGGAACTGCAGCAATCCCAGGGGAGAATTTGAAAAGTTAGGCTAGCGAACTATGGAGCAAAGCAAGATTGACGAAAAAGCCTGTTACAAAGTTGTAGAGCATTGTAAAATGAGTAGAAATCGACACCAGGAATGGCCGAAGAGTGTAAATGAAACTCGTACTTGGAGCGTAAATGGAACAGTTGCTGTAACACTGTGACACCTGCTATGCTTCCCGAAGTACGCGATAATATTTTTTTTTTCAAATTCAAAAATGTGTAGTCGTTGATGGAGGGCACTAGGTTTTTAGGTATGTAAACTGATGAAACAGTATATTTTTATGCATGTAATTGTTTATTGTAACATTCCTGAATAGGACAGCAATTCGCCTATGACCATATTGTGTGAAAAACAGTTTTATTGTCAATTCCTACTAATTAAACAATGCTCTACAATTCTGTAATGGGCTTTCTTTCTTCATCTGCCTCACTTTGTAGCCATATTCGTTACCTTAACTCTTAAATGTTTAAATTAAGGTTTTTTTTATCTAAGTTAATTGAAATTTCTAAATTTTACAATCACTTTGATTTGATCGAGCATGGTCACTTTGCTGTAGAAAAAACCTTTCCTTACAAAGTTATTGGGGTGCTTACGGACTCCTGGGAGTTTTGAATAAAGTGAATAGTTATACATGTTAAAATGTTTCACGTTATAAATAAGGATAATTAAAATGACTTGATCTACTAGAAAATTTAGCTTTTATTATAATATCACTTTAAATTTCCAGAAATTTAAAAAAAAATAATAATTAAGTTTCTCATTTTAATAAGCCTTTGGGTTAAAGGAGTTACACATTTATATACTTTTCTCGGTTATGGCGTATTGATTTCATTTCTTACCTGAGGCAATACAGGAATAAAACCGTCTGTTGATCGAACCTTTTCTTCCAAATACCTGCAAAAATAAATGAAATTAAATAAAATGTAACACTGAAAACAGAAGAAAGAAATGAAAAGAAATATAAAGGGGGGAATTCAATAGCTTCAACTACATAATTCAATAGACTAAAAATGGGCTGAGATTTTAACATTTAAATTGAAGATGGCCGAATAACACTTTTCTCGAATTTGAATTCGAATATTAATCAAATCTCGAATATTCAAATACCTTAAATATTAAATTATTAATAAATAATATTTATATTTATTAAATATTATTTATTAATTATTAGTAAATAAATTAATAAAGCAAAATAAAAACAGCAAAAAGTGTAATAAATCACATCAGTTTAGAAATGAAACTTTTTATTTTACATTTTAACTATTTTACAGTAACGTTTTACTTTAGCACTGTTAACTAAAATAATGGAATAATTGTAAATGCTTCTCACATGGAGGTAAAAGTAAGGAGCTAAAACTTCATATTAAAAAAACGCCAATATCGTTTGAGACAATAATTCAGATGGCGCTGCAATAAGATAAGTAGTCCTGCATTGTAGGCATTTCTATAGCGAAAGGCCTGAAATATTTATCCAAACTGTGAATTTTGCAAAAATAAATTATTAATGCAGTGCAAAGTGGAACTGAAACAATAAAGAATATTTCTATGTGTTCAAAATTTTACCTTTCAATTAATTTTTATCTCCATATATTCTGTACTCTATCCTACAACTATGAAAAAATACTGGTTAATTATACTCATAATTAGGGGACCCTAAATTTAAAATTAATCAAAAATACATATGCTACTCAGCGGGCACTTAATCAGAGGTTTTGCATATTAAATCCAGAGCAACGACGGATATTCGTGCTAGTTGACTTAGATTTATTTAATTAGAAAAATTATTATATTTATGTAATTATAATTATCTTTGTCATAATAATATAATAAATTAAACAATTTGCTTAGTGTCAAGTATCGTTTGAATTTTTCATGTACCCCAGTTATGGAAACACTGCGTTAGATGAACTAACTCACTTTGCCATTGCAAATGCCGTATCCACTTGTTTCTCTAGCCCAAGACTTCCACGTGCTTTCCAGGCTATCCACAATTTCAAGCAGTCTACTTTCCGACTACATTGAATACTTTCATCTCCTAGGTCGTAATGGGTATCATAATATGTATCTGGTTGAAATAAATATTCTGCATTCAGAGCATTGCATTTGTACAAGATACCCTGCAAAAAAGAAAATAATTATATCATTCAGTTCCTACAGCTCAAATTGCTGCTAATGCAATGAAAGTAATAAAACTTTGCATAAAGCCCCATCAGTGCTGGATTACCCAATAGGCACACTAAGCACGTGCGTAGGGCACCAGCAAATTTGGGGGCACCAATAAAATCCAAATTGTATTAATTTGTATATTTTTGTTTAATGCTTATATAATAATTGAGGGCAGCGAATTTTCTACGGCGGCTTGAGCGACCTTTAAAATTTTTCTGTCTTCCAGGGTTATATAGTGGTTGCCTCCTTGAATGGTGATTTTATTACATCTCATCAATATTAATATAATCAATTGGTCGGTATTATAGTGAATAGTAACATTATCAGTCCGCATAAAAATGTCCGTATGGAAGGTGGACGCTTTGTGAAAAATTTCGGAAGTCCGTTTAAAGCCAGGGTGTCTTTTTCAATTACAATTTCATTATAGTTCTTTAAAAATTAAAATATGGCTAATTATGCTGCATTTGGAGCCCAGACCACAGCAACCTGTAGATAAGACGACTCTGTTAGGGCCGCATTATACATTGGGCGTATAGGGTCCTTCGCCTGGAGGCCCCGAAATGACTGAGATCCCCAAGAAATTTAACAAAAACATGTCAGTTTCAAGAAGTGAAATGACATTACCAAAACTCAAATTAATAAAAGGAATGAGCTAAGAACACGTGCATTACAAAACCTCTCAAATCTCTGATATCCACTGAAGGTGAACTACTGAAAATTATTTTGATCAGATAATATAAGAATTTTATTACGGAGAGATTTTTAAGCAATTGGCTCTTTAAATTCAATTATGTTATTATTATTATTTTTCTTTTTGCAAATTTGTTACTTTCAAAGAAATGCATTAAAAATAATTAGTGTTATTTATTTATTTATTAAATTTTTGCTAACAATATTGTTCTTATTTAGAATTTTTTAGCGGCCTGTGGATTTGTTAATTTAAATTGTTAAAACATTCCTTTATCTCTCTATATTAAAAAGAAGCTAGTTGCAGCCGTTGACCAAATCCTTTTAAAATAGAAAGATTTTCAAGGCTGTCAAGGCTAGCGAAGGACTCATGGCATCAAATGATTTACAATTTGGCATGACGATTTAGAATATACTAGCCGAATACCCGTTGAAACTCAACGGTCCCACATTAAGCAACCACAGAATAAGATAAATTTTTAAATAATTCGCGTTTCTTATTTATTCGAGAAATCGAATATTTGGTTTTGAGGCACCCCCAAAAGTTGAAAATATCAGAAAACTGAAATTGCACATGTTCTTCCTTTCGAACTATCTACCCGTACACCAAATTTGAAGTCTGTATCTCATTCCGAAGCATGTTTTTTTTTATCAATTCACTTTTCGAACGTTTTCCTCTGGAGCACCCACTTAAACGAAAATTTTTGAAAAACTATATTCGTCTCGGGTGTTTTCTTCAAATGATTAGTTCATATATCAAATTTCAAGACTTTATCATATTTTAAAGGGGCCGTTTCTCATTTATTCGGAAAATCGAACATTTTTGTGTGCGGCACCCCCTTAAGTAGTAGAGAATATTGGAAATCTGAAATTGTATGCTTTCTTCCTTCCAAACTATCTAAACGTACACCAAATTTGAAATCTCTATCTCATTTCGAAGCATGTTTTTTTATCAATTCACCTTTCGAACGTTTCCCTCTGGAGCACACCCTTAAACGAACATTTTTGAAAAACTATTTTCGTCTTGGGTGTCTTCATCAAATGATTAGTCCATATACCAAATTTCAAGCCTCTATGAAATTTTAAAGGAGCCGTTTCTCATTTGTTCGGAAATCGAACATTTTGGTGTGCGGCACCCTCTTAAGTAGGAAATATTGGAAATATGAAATTGCACACTTTTTTCCTTTCGAACGGTTTACCCATATACCAAATTTGAAGTCCTTATCTTATCGCAAAGCATGCTTTCCTATCATTTCACTTTTCGAACGTTTTGGTGTGGAGCATCCCTTCTAGAGAACGTTTTCGAAAAATTTGATTTTTCTAGGGGGGTTTATGGAACGACCGAGCCGTGTACCAAATTGCAAGTCTCTATCTATTCGGGAAGTGCCTGAAAAAAGCGTGACAGACAGACAGAGAGACAGACGGACAGACAGACAGACGGACACTTGGCAATTAGTATATATAATTGCCATGTGTTGCCTCCTATTTTGGTTGCAATCGGATGAAAATTTCTATTTGTTACACAATTTTAAAGTGAAAATATTTTTACGCTACTTTTGTAGAAAATTTTTAATTTCTTTGATGTATCTTTAAAATCTAATCTTTCTTTGTCGAAAAGGCTGTTGCCAATTCAAAAACATATTTTCAATAATTATGACAGTGGGAAGTGTCGAAAACCCAGACCATTCGACTCACCCTAAAGCATGAGCAGCAGTTTGAGTCGCCGGGAACCCACACAATGGGGAGAGTTGTTGTTGTTGAGACCCAGACCGCCCGACCTACCAGAAAGGTGTAAGGTAACTGTTTGGACGGCCGGGACAATGGGGAGAGTGTAAAATTTTAATTAAATGATTTCATTCCGAATCAGTATTTCAGCAAGTAAAAAAGTGATCAGGAAAAATTTCAAAAATAATATTTCAGTGTGAATTTCGTATCGACATTAATTCTGGCTCAAATTTTCCTTTTATTTTACTTACGACCGAAAGATCATTGGTTATATTTTTAGCGCAAATCATCTGGACAGTAATTTATTAAACCCTAAATATATAACAGTTATTATCCCACAGATTATGATTTTGCTAAAAATATAAAATGAAATATTTATACGGACCATTAATATATACCGATAATATTTTATTGATATATCCTATGTAAAAAACTTTTGCTTGATCAATGAATAGATTTCCTTATGATTTTAGAATTTCAAGAACGCTATACTAAATAAAGAGTACAGTTAGTTAAAATAAGCAGAAAAATCATACTCGGTATCAATGAGTAAAAACTTAAACAACGTAATTCAACATAAATAAATAAACAAACTGTTTCGAAGATGCATTTGTCATGATAAGTTTATAATTGAAACTCGGCGTAACACTCTTTTGCTTTCTGCTAATTTGTACCTAAATCATATTTTTCGCTATGTGAACTTCCTCAATTTGCAGCTGGTCTTTTGGAAAAGATGTTTCACGCACTTCAGTCAGAGGTATAAACAAAAACACCGGATCCTTTTTAAGGTCCTTTCCTTAAAATCACTCCTTCCAAAAATTTTAAAGGACAGTTCTGGAGCCCATCACATAGAAGCATTTTGATAAAGATATATAGGGGCATAGGCGTTGCCAAAATCCTCGTGAAGGGACATTCGACGATCAAATGAGTTAGTTTGCTAATATAGACCTTGGGGAAGACTAATGACATTTTTTTCCGGACAGGAAGAAAATTATCAGCGCCACTGCCTAGGGGCATCAAAATTGTCCATGCTTTGGGTCCCAAACAGTTTTAATCGGGCCTTGAGCACCATAATACACAAAATTAATGATGGCAACTGGTTTTGAAGGCAAAAAGCAGTCTTCTTCGTCAAAACAAGTGCGACCTACAATCTGCAAAGCAAGATCAGTGGAGCTGCCGATCATTTATTTACATAAACATTGATTACATAAATTCTCTACAGTTTTCATAATATCTCTTACGACTAGATCGGAATCTGTCGTCTCCCAAAGTGAAGATGAGTGTCATAATATCCAGAATCATATATATATATATATATATATATATATATATATATTAATTTTTGCCTAGCTCCTAATGTAGCATTTTGATTTACATTTGGGTTTGACAATTTAGGGGTCGGCACAGATTTAGCTTTAAGTTCTAAAATTATACAGAAGAACTATCCTAAGTCTTGGGAGAATATTAAAAGATAATTTGTTATTTCGTAATTGCGTTGCAGAATATTAGAGTATTTCAAGTCATGGCTAAAACTTAATTTAAAGTTAAAAGGACAAGGTCCTATAGGTGTCTTCAGTTACTTAAGGTTAAGAAATGCGCGAGGTATCTTACAAGATTTTGCCTTACAATGGCCATAGTCGTGTTGAATATTAGTAGTTCATTTGGAACTCTTGGAAGTTTCCCAAAACAGTTTGGAGTGTCTTTCTTGATTTGGGATATGATAGTTTTGATTTTAAAATCTTCTTATAACCGAGTTTTCCAAACACTTGTCTCCTAATTGTTCTAAGAATTCTATTTTGTTTAGCTTCTAGGGAGTCTAGTTGAATTTCACAGGCATATATATCCATGCTGGCGACCCATAGAGCATAATAGAGCGAATGGCAGATTTATAAAGTAAAATTTTGTTTTGACAGTTTCACGATTTATTTCCTATGAGCAGGTACAGCTTACCGATTATAGTAGTGGCCATTTGATGACATTATCTACATATAGTATCTACATATAGTCATTATCTACTACAGTCCTCCAAAGTTTCTTAGTGACTATCTATTTTCTTTCTCATAGCTGGTTTCTTCTTTCTTCTACCGAGGCAGTCCGATCTACCCGAAGGTGCAATGCATCTGTTTGGACGACCGGGTAAGTGCCATCCAACTTAAATCAGAACCCAATGGGAGTGGCGACCACAGGGAACTTATCATGCTTCCCCTAACCCATAACTTCTTGGATGGACTTTCGACATACAGATTAATAGTGCCCATACTGATAGTCCTCTTTACTTCTGATCAACCACCACCCACCTGCCACAACAGTTTACTGACGGGGCTTACCCGAAAGGGAGCTATCAAGTTACGAGAGCCATCCAAGGAGATTCCAAAATAATTGAGCCAATATGACAGGCACAATCAATATACACACACCGGACGGTGAATTGGAAACCCAGGTTCAATATTTTATTGAACCGCCTTTAACCCGAATTGCAGCACGTATGCAATTAGGCATGGATTAGGCAGACACAATCAATATACACATACACACACCGGACGGTGAAGGGCCAACGGCCGTACCGTGCTGAAAACACCGGTTCTCGTTAGATCACCGAAGTCACGCAGCATCGGGCGCGGTTAGTACTTGGTGGGTGACCACCTCGGAACACCGCGTGCTGTTGGCACATCTCGGGTGCGGTATCCCCGTGGTTTGCGCGCTAGATTTGCACGCTGCCACAAATGCCGCCGTGTTCATGCGGAGTACGATCACGTTAAACATGTGGGTCCGTAAGTCCTTCCGAGAGGTTGGTGGTAGGGGAAGGAGGGTACGGTCCCTGTGGATGCCTCCCCCACTGGGTTCCGGTCTAAATTGGGTGGCACTTCCCGGTCGTCCAAACAGTTACCTTACACCTTTCTGGTAGGTCGGACGGTCTGGGTCTCAACAACAACACCGGACGGTGAATTGGAAACTCAGGTTCAATATTTTATTGAACCGCCTTTAACCCGAATTACAGCACGTATACAATTAGGCATGGATTCTACATACAAGGTGCTGGAGTGCATTTAAATCAAGAGAATACCAGGCGCTGGACAAGCAGAGCGTAAGCTCCTGTACAGTTGATGGCAGAGGAGATTTTTATCAGATGTGTCTTTTCAACATGTCCCAAACGTTCTCGATAGGGTTTTAATCTGGACTTTGCGGTGGCCAGGGTATATTGTGGAAGTTAGAGTCATGCTCCATGAACCACTGTTGCACGGTTCCTGCAAGTTGGATGAGAACATTATCGTTCATGAAAGACCCGTCGCTTGTGGGGTAAACATTGCTGGGTGGGCGGCAAGAATGTTCAAGTACTCCATGAATGACACCCAACCTACCGGAAAACCAGGGGACCAGTACCAAACCAGCAGCGTGTGCCCCACATCATGATACCCCACCATAACCTTGAACTAGGCGAACAAAGCAAGATGGGTTCATGGCAAAGAGCTAGAATCACTTGCTTCTCGAAGGTTCATGGGGCTCTCGCCACACTCTCCGCCTGCCACCAATACAAAACAATGTGTGAAAGCCCCAGGCCGTCCGGCTCGTCCAGAGGACTTGGAGCAACAAAAACAAAACAATGTGTAGATTTATTCGTCCGACCACAAAACTTCTTCTTCCAATGACGCCGTTCCCGGCACCATAACTCATTTTCAGCTTCTCCGCACAGGCATGCAACTGCAATTCCATTGCGCATTGTTCGGGTCGAGATCGGTTGGTACGAGCCTTCATTGAAGTTTTCCGTCAATTGCTGCACAGAAGATCCCCTTTTCGATCGTACAAGCCGTGAGAGGCCTCCAATCATGGATTTGATTGATGGTTTTTGATCCACAGTTTCGCCTTTTAGACAAAGCCAGGGTGTTCTGTTTCTAATTGTAATACACTTTGGATAATCTTCCCTTTCGAGAAGCCAGTGTTCTGTTCTGGCAATCGTGGCTCCAGTCAAACGAGCCACCACAATAAGACATTTTTCAAACGGAGACAAATATGTCGTTTTCCACATTTTGCCCCACTCCTCTCGGAACACACAGAGACGGCATTCTTATAGCAGTGTTGCGATTACGTGTATTTCCCATAACCAATGTAATTTGCATACATCCGCCTGTGACCTGCATTTGTATACATGTTCCCAGGTTTCTAATTCACTGACCGGTGTGTGTAGTTCATAACATCAACTTTAATGTAGTGTTACAGTACTTGATGCAACAACTAACCTATATTTTAGACAAATTAAAACTTGTAGTTAAATAGTTATAATATAAGTATTCGGATTATTAAAACACAGCAATCTCCAATCTAAATCTAGCAAAGACGAATGCGCTAACGTCAGTGTTGTCGTTCTAACAAAATCAGAATTCTTTAACTGTTTGTAGAATGATCAACATGACAAAACAAAACTTCAATTTTCTAAATTTGGGGGGGGGGGGGGGTTTCAGGCTCCTTCAAATATACTTTTTTCTTTTTTGAAGTTTTGTTTCTATTCACTCACGTGTTGCTATTTACACAATTTAACGGTAAAAAATCTTGAATATATTAATATTATACAATGTACAAATGAACTTCCTACCTATAGTCTGAGGGATTATCTGGCTAACGGCATTATTAATTTATGAAGGACATTTTTAGATATTTCATTATATATATTTAACAAAATATGTATGTCAAACTAGTTTTAAGAGAAATGATTTGGGGGATTTTGTTAACATTTGATCTCCACTGTGTGCAGAAATTAGAACCAATGATTCTTCAAAGCAGTACTTCATTTATGTAATATGTTATATTTAACAATATAGACTTACCTTGTGGCGTGTCAGAAAAACCGTACATTGGAAAGGAACGCCTGACATCTTATGAAGATCTATTGTTATAGAATCCACTCTGTAAGAGAACGGATTATGTTAGCATTTAATAAATGTCATTAACTTTAAAATAAAAATAACGTAAAATAGTTATTTTTGTAACACAAGAGGGCTCTGCCCCCTGATAGCTAAGCTCGATAACCCTCGTAACTCGTTGGCGTCGCGAGCTCTTTCGGGCCGCCTGTTACGCAGGCGCAATACGCCCGTTGGGGGTCCACCCCTTGTTTGTTGGCACGTACTAACCCCCGGAACTCCCTTAGCGAGCTCCTTCAACACGGCTAGTGCACATGACTGTCCTCGTGCTTCAATCAGCATGACCCATTAATCTTTGCCCATACTGAAGAAATATTTTCACCTCAGAAGTGATTTAAAAAAAAAAGAATAAAAAAAATAGAATAACTCATAAATTAAATCGAAATTTAAACAATCCTGCAAAATTCAACTCTGTAGTATATGCATGCGAAAATTCGTGGTCCTGCTACTGCTAGTCGGTCCAGGACACGAACTCTCAGCTCAAATACTCTTTCTTCCCTTGACTTTGACAATAATATACTTAAACTGAAGCTTAAATCGAAAAACGATTTATTTCAGCGTATTCCCCTAACATTCTTCTACAAATATACCCAATTTCATATTTTTGTCATCTATATTATTAGCGGTACGAGTCAGAGAAACTCGAGGGAAGCGAAATTTGTCAAACAGCGGAGATGACGGCGTCAGCTACATTTTTTTTTTAATATAGAGAAATTTTTCAACATAAGTATCTATATAGGATGCTTCAACATAGTTGATCTCGCTTTTCAAGCTTCGGCAATTGGTTTTAGACACATACTTCCAATTTGAAAGTTTGTTCATATTAAAAGCGAAAGTAGTAGAATCGAATGTTGGCACAATTAGGTTCTGCTCCATGGTCGATACTGTAAGTGTGCAAAATTTCAGCCTTCTAAGTTACAGGGAGCTTCTGAAAGGTCTGGAAAGACTAAAACATCTTAGACAGTTATATAGAAACTATACTACCTAAGCTATATAATCAATACAGCATTGTTTTGAATATCCCGCTAAGGAATTACATTTTTCAGAGTTTTATAATTACTTCCCTGAAGAAAATATGTGTTAACCAAAAATATTTATTTCTGATAAAAATAAGGCATTTTTCTATATATTTGATTATATCATTTCATGCAAAATAAGTAATGATTCGTTTCCTATGTACTTTATAATGTATGTCACGATAACTATATTATCAAGGCTTTTAAAAATGGTTAATCATTCATTTTATTCAGGGTTTCTAGGAAAGTCTTTACACACACCAATCACTTTGTAAGGAAAGATTCACGAGTGTACACATATGATCTCGCTATAGTAAAGCTTGATCGAATAAAATTGATTACAGCACCCCTAGAGGAGAATTTAAAAAGTGAGGATACAGACTCGAGAATAAAGCGAGATAGAAGAAACATGTTAATTATGAAGTTGTAGAGGATTTTCTAATAAGTACAAATGGACAGCAGGAATGCACGAAACGCGTATATGAATGGCAATAACTATCCGTCGAAAAGTCGCACCATCAGGGTCTGTCACACGGTGACACCTGCAATGCCTAAGTACACGGTCATATTCTTTTCCGGATTCAAATGTGCCTCGTTACTGACAAGAGGCATTTTGAATAGGATGTACATTAGATTCCTGGGCATGTAAGTGTATCGTTTTACTATACAGAATGTCCCAAAAAGATTGAAAAGCGCTTTAATTCTTTACCTGTTGGAGATAAGTGGGCAATGTAAATTGCAAAAATGTTGAAAGTAAGGTAGAAGATAAGACTATGTTAATTAAATAGTCCTCCCATTAATTTCAAAAAGTTACACTTTTTAAATTTTTATATGATCCCCTTAGACAAACTTGGTCAATTAGAATTTTTTTATTTTTAATGCAACAAGATCATTAAAAAATTCGCATATATGTATCTTTAAAGTCGACTGAATTATATTAAAGGAAAAAATCTTACTTATGCCACTTTTTCGTACCATGTGAAATGCTGTTTCATCAGTGAAAATAGGGATCATAAACAAATTAACGATGGAAATTGTTTAGATCAAAAGTACTTTAATATGTGTCAAATTTTTTTATCACAAATGCATCTAAATAAAGCATTACACAGACAGAGATCATGTAAAGCAGTGGTACTCACTACGCGATTGGGTATCTTATGTATTATCATCCAGTTTTATCTTTTTTGTGATATGTCACAGAGTTACATTTCTAATTTGATATATGGTCCCCATTCACAATGTTCAATTTTCAATTAAATATAACTCGCTCAATGTTAAAGATACAGATATGCGTTTTTTTAATGATCTTGTTGCATTAAAAATAAAAAATTTCTGATTGACCAAATTTGTCTAAGAGGGTCGTATAAAAATTTAAAAAGTGTAACTTTTTGAAAATTAATGAGAGGACTATTTCATTAACGTAGTCTTATTTCCTACCTTACTTTCAACATTTTTGCAATTTTCATTGCCCACTTATCTCCAGCAGGTAAAGAATTAAAGCGCGTTTCAATCTTTTTGGGACACCCGTATACAGACTTATCGTGTATACTCATTGACATTTCCTTACAAAGTTATTGGGGTGCTTAAGGATTTTTCTAGTGACTCAATATAAGCCTTGAAGACTTAGAGCTATAATTACAACTACTTAGGTGCCCACCTGTGTTTCGAGACCCTCTGTATTAAGCGACCTATTACTGCGGCACGGACTTTTCACCTCATAATTTCTTGTATGAAGTAACCACCTGCCTTAAACAGTACTTGACTAGTAGTACTCAAACAGTAGTCGAAACAGACGAATGACGATGTCGTGCAAATCTGAAATTGCGCTTCGAGCTGAAATCTGAAGGAGAATGTAGGGTCCACTTACACTATATTTAGATGGAAATATTATCCTCCAAAGATCCCAATAGACACAGCGTCGACGGGAGAAACGGATATCCATAGTTCGAATCCCAGTTGAAATATGAATTCTTTTGCAAATCAAACAGACAAGAGTGCCAGTTTCAAAAGTTTATAATAAACATGCAAGATATTTATTTCAATTCAAAATTTTCTTTATACCTGTCTACTCCATCCATCAAACGTCTGTGAGTTCTCGAAAAAATTGTTGCTCCTCCCCAAGCTCCCTGAAAAGAAAAAAAATATCAAAATTTAAAAATTGCTGATATTTGAATGCATTCAAATCAGCGTTGAATTTTAAATGTTATTACATCAACATGGAACCACATGTTATGTCTCTTGCAAACTTCAGATAGGGGTTTCAAGGGATCATAAGCTCCTAAAACTGTAGTTCCTGATGTAGCACATACAAAAAAGGGAACTTTCCCCTGAAAAACAAATATATAGTCACAATAAATAAATAAATAAATAAATGATGCATTTGAAAAACTTGTATCAATTAATAATTTTTAGTAAAGTAGAATTTTTAGTATATACAATTTACATAATTTTTTTTTACCAGCATCTTGTCTCAATGCTGCATCTGTTGAAAATTTCCATATAAAAGGACGATTTTTCCAAATTTCCATATACCATCACCATATGCAGGGTTCCTAGGAAAGTTCTTCAATATCTTTGTAAAAGAAGGTCCGCACGTTAAGTTTATCTAGCTCGATCGAATAAAAGGAATTACAGCACCCCTAGCGGAGCAATTAAAATGTTAGGATGGCGGACTCGACAACAAAGCGAGATAGACGAAAAAAACCAATTACTAAGTTCAAGAGCATTGTCCAAGAAGGGAAATATTGCAGAAGGCATTTATTTGACACAATATATTCACTGGTGAATTGCTGTGACATTTAGGAATGCTAAAATAAACAACACTTGCATGCACAGGACTCTAATGTGCAGTCTGTTCAAAATGGCTTTCGTCAGCAACAATGAATTCGAGAAAGAATATCACCGCGTAAGCAATGCAGGTGTTACAGCGTTACAAAATCCAGCACCCGAAGATGGCGAGTATTTATTGCCTGACCGGGTATGTTTGTAGGATATACATGTTTCATGCGTACTTGATGCAGATTTATACTAATTAGACAATTACCTACAACTTTGTAATTGATATTTTTCTTCTATCTCTTTTGTTGCAGAGTTCCTGTTCTCAATTTCTTTAATTCTCCGCTGAGGGCGCTGCAGTTACTTTTATTCGGGGAGGCAAAGTTATTTTATGGAACCTTTCATTCCGAAGTTTTTGGACGCTTAAGGACTTTCCTAGGAACCCTGTGTAGGGAGGGGGCAGGAAAACAAATGCGCCATCACCCTAAAAAGGTTTCGGAAAACTCCCATCTTTTTTAAACCTTATATAAATTCTGGTATCTTTCGAAATACAATGGAGACAGCCAGTTGCCACCACCCAATAGGGTGCATTTTTACTTTCTCATGCGTAGTATTCAGAAAGTCTTGCTTTTTTAAGAAAATTTTCGATTTTGAGATTTTGATGCCAATATATGGTTTAAAACATCCTGAACACGTTTTGACTATTTTTGGAGTGATGTCCGTCTGTCTTTCTGTATATCTGTGGTCGATTTCTTGTGTACACCATAGCTGCTACAAATATTAATAAATTTTCACGAAATTTTATATCCTGCTTTGTTATCAAAACATTTAGAACTGGATGGAATTTTTTTAAATTCGATCAAAAAATTCGAAATTTTTTTTAAATTTTATATTTTTGTAACATGGCACCATAGGACAAAATTTGATTAATGAAAGGGTTTTTTGTGGTTCAATGATCACGAGGCTTTATAATTTCAACCATTGTTGTGAAAAGTAGCCGCGATGAAATTTTTTGTTCGTGACGTCATTAACCACCCCCCCCCCTCCCCCTGGGGCTACATTGTCAAATATGGTATCAATTGAAATATTTTTTCAAGCTCTTTAAAGTGAAGAATACCACTCTATAATTGTAATCATTTGGACCCATGATACTGATTTCTCAAAATTTTTCTTGTAAAATTTGAAATACCAGCTACTGAAAATAGATTCTGATATGAGAAAGTCGATTTTAGCCACACTCCTGTTAATTTTTTTTCGCAGCACAACGATAATTCAAGCAAGAGGAAGGCATAGAAATACTTTTCTAAATATTTTAAATTCTTTTCATTTTATCCTCTCTTACTTTTCTTGATCAGAGTGACATAGAATAAATGACAAACTGTGCACTTACCTCTTGTTTTGCTTTCAGCACAGCTTCCTCCAATTTGTCCGGCAGCATACGACCTTGTGAATCAGTAGCAACTACGATAACATGATCTGTGCCCAGTCCAAGAAAAAGAGCCCCCTTCTTCACTGAATAGTGAGCCTGAAATATGAAAACAGCTTTGTATTTCAACAAGTCACTGCTGAAATAATTTTTATAGTACAATTAAGTACTGCATTTACTAGATTGATGTCACAGTGCCTTTTTCCTACTGCCAGTTGAAGTTGATCCTTTACAGACCCTTTCGCTTTGGGAACCTACACTAGGTCACTGCCATTTGAAGTTTAAGTGAATCAATGCCAAAAAATGATTTTGTATTATTCCATGCTATTTTTTTGTCCAGTATTGATGGAACGCATGTAATCTAAAAAAAATATGATTTCTAGAGCTTATGATTTATGAAATAAAATAGGCGTTAATGAAATACAATGTAGAAGACATATATGGGATGTATTTGGTGCGAATGCAATTTTGAAATTCCGATGCCAACTTTGATTCAGAAAATGTTGGTTGGAAGATTTTGAAGCAAGTAATAATTCTGATAGACCAATTATAATGGATCATGAGGATTTAAGTGGGGAGATCAACCTTAAAACTTCATGAAAGTCATTTTATTTGCTATATCTATTGAATAAAATGCTAAGAATATTAAAAAGAAGGATTAAAGTATTCCAATTAAAACGCTGTTTATAATAAAATTCCTGAAGCAATAATATATGCTCAAATCTTATTAAGCACCCTGATTTTGAGATCGTTTTCCTTAAAACTGTTATTTTCAACTTTGTGACCCAGAATCTTAAACTTTGTATGCTACTGTATTATATGCATATTTATATGTTCCATATACATTTAAATAACCTCTTGATAATACATTTTTATTGAAAACGTTTTTCAATAAAAATGATAATTTTAGTATTTAATCGCATAACTACATTATTATTATTATTGTTATTATTATTATTTTCAAACTTCAATATAATTTTAGGTGGAGGTCAAAATATAACCTCTTAAGACATTATATTAAAAAAATTGAAAATGTATGTGTTGGAGTTTATCCAGAAACCAGCGAGCAGCATTTGTATCGCAAGACATACCGATAAATATATAAGAAAAAACATTTTCTACACAAACATTTATTACTTTTGTAGTAATAGATGAAGAGTAAGATAACGCATCCTGAAAATTGTATATCATTTAAAGAAATAATAACAAGTCCATACAATGCTGAATATCCCACTACAAACAACGATTTTTGAGTTAATAAGCGTGATCTTTCTCCTCAAAACAAATGACTGATAAAAACCAACGCAAATACTACGATAACTTAAAAATAGACTTCGTGTTGATAACACAGCAATTATAAATTGCCTACGTATTTAACGTGGGTTTAAAGCTTGATGTGTGGAAATTCAGCTAAATGTTTTTCAAACAGAGATAAAAAAAAAAGAAAATCCGTAGAATCATTCATAACTTCGACAATTGCAGCGGACCCATTGGAAGGAAAGTCTTTTGACTTTTAGTAATAGTTATGTTTAAAATATTTGAAATAGATTAAATATACATACACATACAACTTGATACGTGAGTTCGGCGCATTAGCGACCAATTTTGGTTAGATTAAATTAGACCGATAGCTAAAATTAAAAACATTAACCATATATACAGTACAAGATTTTTTTTTTATTGTACGAAGAGGATTCAGTTTAAACATACCTCTTCAGAAATGAAACAAACGAGAGGTGGCAATTCCCGAATTCCTTTAGTCTTCACTGTAGGATTTACGTGGAAGCGCCCCAAAGACATTCCGTACATGTTTGCCATGGAACCTCCTGTAGAAATAAATCCGTGAAATTTGAGCTAGATTATAATAATACACGTTATGTATTTTTAACATTATGTAAAAACCGTTATTTATTTTCAACTCAATTAATGATTGCTATCAAGTAACAAAATATAGTATTCTTTGGATTCTGTATTGAAAATTAATGAAAACAGACTAGTTTATGCATGTAATCGTATCTAAACATAGCCGTATCTAAACATAGAAAATGAGATTTAAACGGAAAGCCAAAATTACAAACATACATCTGTAATAGTCTTCCTCATCCTCTCTCCATTTCCTTTCCCTCTCCCCCTCTCCCTCTCTTTGTGTGTGGGTGTGTGTGTGCGTGTGCGGAATGTTAATTGCAGAGACAAAAGAAATCTGAAAAAGGCAAATAGATTGGTTTTGTTATCTTTTAGTATCCTACCAGATATTCTTAATATTTTATTTTCCCTCTCCAAGTGGAATGGACAGCATTTGTTTGAACATAACAATCCAATCCTGTTAAGATAACAAAGACACAGCAAGAGGATTTGCAGAAACACCTGAAAAAAGTACCTCCTACCCTGAATTACCGCCACTACATATATAGTTCATTTTCTACGAAAGGCGCCTGTTGTCATTTGATAATGATTCAATCTCAGCACCCTGGAAGCGACATTGGACATCCTCACTGAAAATCAGCTTTCATATGTTCTACCTTTACAGCCGTACCGTTATGGAATACAGAATCGTAATTTATGGGAAACTATTGCTTGTTGTCTGAGTTATAAATATTCGATGTCTAACCAATTATGTCCAAAAACAGTTTTATCTTGTCAGACTATAACCGGCAAGTTAGAGCTGTTGGCAGTTTATGGTATATCCGATATGTATAGTCGTTTTTTACAGTGGATATACCTTCTTTCCATTCGGTACATTCAGTTGGGCTTAAAGTAAAGAAAATACGGTGCTCTACATCTCTGTAGGATATACTTACTTCTTTAAGACCAAGAGTTCTTTCGTTTCCGCATTTAAACTCAAAGTCGTTCGTTCAGCTGTTGCTAATCAATATATCAATTAGCTGCCATTAATCACTTAGCTGTTAATTAAACATTAGCTGTTATTAATCAATATATTCAATATATCAACCTTCTGCTATTAATCAATATATTCAATCAATCTGCATATTAATATATGTCTTCGGAATATATAATTTTAAAAAGTTTGGAACAAATTTAAACTTTGTTTTGTATTCAAAAATCTATGATTACCTAATATATACCCATCTTATCTTTATGACATCATCCCATGCCATGCTAAATGCTTGCATATCAATGTCTATTTAACATAGGATACCTTCACAGATTTTGCAACGTCCGATAATTACTAAGCATTTGCGCCATTCATTTTGAACATTCTAATTTCTATAGAGTCGAGTCTGCAATTATAAGTCTGTGATAGTCACATTATGCAAAGAAGGTGTTAAAGATAGATAGAATTAAATAAAGTGAATTTATGCAAATTATAAACATGAAATTACGATTTCCATATTTCTTTTCATCCTGAGTTTAGATTTTTAGATGTAGTAGTGTTATCAATGTATTGTTTCTAATATTTCTAATACATATACATTTTTCCAATATTATAAATTACCTGGACAGAAGATGCCTTCGCCTTCCTCCCAGCCTACTAGCTGAATCATTGCATCAAGAAGCGCTTTCTCCAGTAAAACGAAAACAGGAGCCACTTCGTACGTAGTTCTAAACAAAGAATATTCAAGTTTTATTATTTTGTGTCATATAGAACAACCTTTGCAAGATCAAAATTACAAAAACAATAAATTTATAAAGTAATGTTCATATAGTGGCAAATGATGTATACACTACATTTTTGACAGAACTATTAAGCCTTTTTACCTACTTATTTATTTTTGCATACAAATTTTGTAAAGTCATAACGAATTTTTGAAAAATCGAAAGCGACACCGCCAGGACTGGCAATGGACATCAATAGTGACGTCCTATCCCTCTGAAATTCGATGCTGAATCCATATCAGTGATCATCTAAGCTCTATCTATAGCCAATCATAAGAAACAGAAGTTTCATGATTTTTTTTAACGGGAAAGGGAATCTCCCATTTCCTTTGATGCTGAATCCATATCAGTCATCTTCTGATCTGCAGCCAATCTTGAGAAATGAATGTTTCAAATAAAATGAAAACTTTTAACTAGAAATGGTAAAGAACAGGAATCGGAAATCCTTAGTGAACCCTCAACTCCTTCGAAAAGGATGTGTTGAATCCAAATCAGTAATCATCTGAACTCTATCTATAGCAGATCCTGAAAAATAGCTGTTGCAAGGAAAAAATTTTCGCAAAAACAGCATGTCAAAATTTTTCCCACCATAAAGCCAGATTGTAGTAAATAACAGTTAGATACCAGAAAACTTTGTCCTTAAATTTTGGACAGTGTATGAAAACTTTATCGGATATTGCATTATGCTTTATAATAAGCTGATTATTTATTAGGTGAATTCTGGCCAGAAAAGCAGTGTATACCATGATAAAGTATTGTAAACTTATAACTTCGGGTATTTAAGATAATGCAAATAGGAGGAATCTTTTCGAAGGTAAAGTTATATAGACTCTGTTACAACTCCAAGTGTATTACAATAAATAAAACTGCTGCTTGTAAAAAAATAACATGATATACTTCTTTGAAGAAAGCTGGCATTTGTCACTTAAGTGACTATAATCGTCACGAGGGCATTATAAGCGCCTTCCTAAGGTCAAAAGAATAGTATGCGTCCTAATCAACCGCTAAGAACGAACTGATACATGATATTGTATATTATCTCGAAGCAACCAACTGGAGACACTTTGTTATAAAGTCTCTCACAGTATAACGTAAAGATCAGTGACAGTTCTCTGATATTTAGCGTGGTACTACAGAAACTTTATGATGTTCATTCTATAAGATCCACGGCGCAATATTTTTAACGTTGAGTTGTACATTAACATTTGTCGCTTTCTAGATGACAGTGTATAAAACCATTTTGAAGTACCAAAGTATCTTATATTTTGCGCAAATCTAATTTGACAATTAGAAGTATAGCTATCATTCGCCAAGCAATAAAGCCCATATATTAAACGATGTTAATCATTAGAAACTAAAACTTTATTATATAAAATTGACCTGAGTTAAAATCAATAGATTCCTAAAATTCAAAATTTAAGATCTAATAATGTCTTTTTATGTCAATAATGTATTTAACCTTTCGTTGTTTAATTTGGAACTGCGGATCTCGTTACTAGGACACCCATCTAATCATCATCAAATGGGTATTTAAATAAGTTAAGTCTGTTACATGACAGTAATGCAGAAAGTTCTAAAAAATTCCCTACCATCCCTCTCCATACCTGCAGCAGTTTGGTCTTAATACTCTCGGACGCATGTAAACCGCGCACTTCTCCAAATCAATATTATTAATACTTATATGACTCCCTATCGAAACATAATTACTATATAACCCCTTACAAAATTGATTCAGTTTTACGACTCCTTAGACTCCCTTAAGGAAACGTACCTGTCTCACAAACGGTAAAACGTACTATATTTCTAATTAGGAATATTAATTTCCCCAAATCGACAAGAATTATCAAATAAATTGAACTTTATTTTCCAAAATATTAAATTTTCACCTATTTTGGCGTTATCTAGATTAATTAAGAGTCATTTCTGCCGATTTGGGAATATTTACAAAAAGTCGCCAAATTTACTATATTTCGTAAAATTTACCTATGGATTTAGTTTTAGTTTTACATAAATTTTTGAAAAAAGTTATCCGAAAAACGTGCTATATTCCGAGAATGGTTCATGTCAGCGTTCAAAAGTGGGTGTCATTCGTTTTCTACTGATAAATTACGTTAGAAATGATTATTTATTTAACATTATTAAAATACCTGATTTTTTAATGATTTTTTCGAAAATTATTTCATCAATTTGAGGGGCTTCCAAACATTTGATCGCGTTTCAAATGAAAAGGGTTCCAGCATTTACTAATTGTAATAACCTTACCAAATTGTTTTCAAATCACTTCATTTGTTCGTGAGGAGACATCGCATCTACAGACTTACGGACAAACACACTAACGTACGCACACACACATACACACGGGCATCACCTCCAAATCGTTCTATTCGAGTTCAGATAGTTAAAACTGTGCTCTTCTGTCGAGAGCTCAATTCGAATTGATAACCCTATTACAACATTGCAGTATACTATGTATGTAGGGAAAGTATTAAAAATGCACCATTATTTTTCTTAAACTTTACGTAAAAACGTAGTATCAAGTACAGACGTATAAAACCAATACTGTTACAGTATTCACCGATTGTAATGATCGCACCAAATTCCTTTCGAATCGCTCCATTCGATATCGCTTCTGCGCGCACGCACACACACACACAACCTCAAACATCTTCGATTCGAGTTCAAGAATGCTTGAAACCCGCTCTCCTGTTGAAAATGAATGCGAATTTTTGATCGGGTCATAATACTTTCCCTATACTATATATATGTAGGGAAAGTAAAAGTACCAAATTTTGCGCCATTTGTCTTAAGTGTAGTTGAACTTGTTAATGGAAACTGAGAGAAATAACAGGTACGAGGAAATGGGCGTACAGGTACGAGAAAAATGAAGGCACGAGCTAGTGGAACTTTCTGTAGACTGAAAGAAAATCATTCTATTCATTTGAAAAGAACATCTTCAGATAACAAAGCTACTTACTGATTGGTGTTAAGAGCCTCCGTAAGCCACGCCCCTGCCAATCCGTACCCATCGACGCCTTGGTAGAGTCGGCTAACGAACATAGGATGACCTACAGAAGAAAATCAGATTTAACAAGAACAAGATAAAATTAATAAATTTTTAGCTATTTAGCAACTTAAAGATATTGCGCATTTCAAAAGACACGTTAGAATAACATTTTTAAAAGGAAAATACAAGATATGCATTAAGAAGATATCAAGATATGTATGGAGATAAACTTTATTCTTACCAAGTACACGGTTACCTACTGATTCCTACTCATTAGACAACGCTCTACAACTTTGTAATTGGCGTTCTGTCTATTTCGCGTTGCTGCCAAGTTCGCAATTCCAACTTTTTAATTCCTCCGCTAGTGGCCGCTGAATTTTTTTTTCAAACACGTATTGTCACTTTACTATAAATTGACTTAATCTGCGAACCTTTGCTTATAAAGTTATTGGGGGGCTTAAAGACTGTCCTAGAAACCGTACATAACCCCACCATCAGCTATAAGAACTGCGATGTAACACGTGGAAAATAGTCAAAATAATTAAATTCCGTTCTTTGCATGGCAACATTTATTCAGCGAAGCAATAATTTCCTCTGTCTTACTTCCAGCGTTCGGGAAATAAATGAATTTGAAAAGCAGAGTTGCATAAAATGCATGTCCTAAACGTCATTTAGAATAGCGGTAAGTAAATTTCCGCGATATAATTTTTCGTATCACTCAAGTTTCTTCCATAATGTTGTTAGCTCTTTTATGATGATTACTTGTCGGTTAAGAACATAGATATAATGAGTATAGGGAAATTGTTATACGAAATATCACAAAATGTTTATGTTATTAAAATATTGATACACTATTTTAAGTATTTATTTTCTATACTTGTACACAACTTCAATAGAAAATATTACCAAAAACTGTGAGGATAGTACTGATAATTGAAACATTTTTTAATCTGTTTATTATCCGTATCAATTAAAAAATTAAAGTAATATTTCATTTTGTGATTTGTACACTAGACATATTTAATATGCAGACAACCATTCAAGTACTGGCATATTTTAGGTGAACCTATAAACATGCATTCTACGACAAAAGTCCTGAAATCCGGACAACCGTAGAATATAAACTGTTTAAAATTGGATTCATTTTTCTGTAAATATTTTTTATCAAATATTTCATTAGTAAAATTTCTGTTTTGTAAAATATAGCTTCTGTTCTTTCGTTTATTTTTTGTTAATTGTTTCGTATAAAACCGCAAGTTTGAAAATGCTTTCAATAATTTCATAATATATTTTGCAGCGAAAAATTTCTGCTTTTGTTTTTCGTCAATTGTTTAGTTTACTTTTGATATTAAAATATTCGTTTTATAAATTATTTCAAAAATTAAGCAAGCTATATTTAAAAGTAAATCAACTATCGCAATTTACATGTCCCTCCCCCCTCCTTTTTTATCTATTCTTTCTTAAATTCGAATTTTAAAATGGCCGCCTTAGAATTCGAAAATTCACATCTTGATTTTTAAACTCTTACTAAATACTGCTATTATTACTGATAATTTTCGAATCAATTTACTTACAAGTCTTAACACTGTACTTCAGAACATCCTGACAGAGCTTTACCATCTCATCATGCGTAGCAGGTTCATCTTCTATTCTCAAATCGAATATTTCCTAGAAAGAGAACAAATGGATACACGAATGATCAATTTCACATTTTTGCATGTCCATATTGAAAGCTTAGCAATAAAATTTGGTTCGACTCATTCTGTAGTACTGAGCAAGGTGTTGGAATGTCATTATCCGGAAACCTCCGGACCAACGACGTTCCGGATTTCGGAATTTCCTGGATTTCTAGTTCATTATAAAAGAATGCGTGATTTCAATCCGAAATATATCCAGAAAAAAAAATTCCCAGAAAAAATGGAATAAAACTGGCCAAACATTTTCATCTGATGTAACATAAGACTTTATATGATTATCCATTTTATAATTTAGGCATTTTTCAAAGGAAAAATATAAATTTGTTGAGTTTTTCTGATTTTTATGCTTTTTTACTGAAAGTCCCTCTTTTCTCGAGCATTTCCTTAGCGGTTCCGCTTTTTCCGAAATTTTCCTCAAAGAGACCACCACGAAGTACCATTCTATTCTCAGAAGTCGAAGCAGAATGCTTTTTGAGTCACAGAAACACAGACCTTCTCGCTATTTGTAGCATCTCTAATAGTTTTCTTTTTTCTTCTTTTTTTATTTGTTTGTTTGTTTAAGCAAGTCTTTAAAATCTATTTTCTCGGCCACAGCGGGTGAAATTCCTGCCTTCATCTAAGCTCATCAGTAAGGCTGCAGTTCAAATAGAAATTCCTAAGTATCCCGCGAAAAATTCATAGATGCAAAGTTGCGCCATTTGCACTTAGCAGCTAATACAAAAAATAACATTGAAAAGCGAAAAAAGAAAAATCAAATAATATGAAATTAAAATATTTTACTTTTTTGTTTTCTGTAGCACATCACATGTTTTCAACACCACAAGATGCCACTGTTCTGAGTACTTGTGATTTACAAAATAAAACATTTATCTGCGTTATAGTTGTTTAAAGAGTCATAATTTTGATATTTTTTATTGATTAGAGTTATTACCTTTCTTTTATATATGATGTTTCATGTTCAGATATTTACATTGTTAAAATGCAATGAGCACTATTATGTTATATTACCAAGTTCTATTTATTGTTAATAACCACTATACTCCTATCTATATAAATAAAATTGAAAATCTGTCTGTCTGTCTGTATGTATGTATGTATGTATGTATGTTTGTCCCGTCATCACAAGAGAACGGCTGAACCAAATTTGATGAAATTTTGTGGGTAGCCTGGAAATAGTCCCACTTAAAATTTGGTCTATGTTAGGAGTTTCTACGATCAGTGGTTCTTGAGATATTAGTAAAAAACGACATTTTCGTTTGTCTCATCATCACGGGAGAACGGCTGCACCGAATTTGATGAAATTTTGTGGATAGCCTTGAAATAGCCCCCCCATAAATTTAGCCAAAGTTTCGAGTATCTAAGACCAGGAGTTGTCGAGATATTAATGAAAACCGAAACGTTTTCCTAGGAGTTCTACTCTCTAACTCCGTGGTTTATCCAAACGAAAAGCTTGAAAATCGTTTGAAAGTGAATTAAAACCTTATCTCTGCGTTTGATGGGAGATTTTTTGCGCGAATTAGTTAGTCACTTTCTGAAAACACGAATTGTTTGAAACATGATTTAAATGGGAACTCTATCTGCATGGTTTATTTTCACAAGCTTTTACTGAACAATGAAAAGTATAAAGAAATCAAAATGGTTATTTAATTTCGCAGTTTATGAGCCATGTTGCTCAGAAACGCAACTATCATGTTGCTCAGAAACGCAATTAAATGAAATCTGTCTGTTAATTTTAATTATTATTTTTTCGATTTGAATAATAAATAAATGGATTTAAAAATATATTTTAGAAAAGAACGATTTGATTTTTCTTACAGCATTTTTGACTGGATAATATCAATTACGGACTTTAGGTTTAAACCTAAAAATAAAGAAACTTAATATAAAGAAATTAAATATAAAGAAACTTATAATTCGCAATCATATGCAAATTCTGTTAAAATATTAAATGTATTGCTCCTAAAGAGAAGTTTAAGAATATCTGTTCTCACTGTGCAAAATTATCTTCACGGGTAGATCTGAAGAATAAAACATCCTGGCCCCTTTTGTAAGCAAATTTACAAAAAAAAAAAAAAAAGAATTGAATCAATATATGCAACTCCGTACTACTTATATTGTCGCAGATTAGAAAATATGCCAGTGTGTTAGTAGAAGATTACCCGTATTACAATATGAGTCTCAAAAATCTTTGCCAAAATAAAACAGATGACGTAATAAATTGAAAATATCAATAATCTCCGTACTCTTTATACCAGAAGGTCGTAATTGATTCCAATATATGCCAATATATATCAAAACATATGTCAATATACCTGTACTACTTATATTCTCGTAGATTAGAAGATATACCCGTGTATTTGTAGAAGATTACTCGTACAACGTACAATATATGAGTTTAAACAATTTTTGTCATAATAAAACAATTGCATAATAACATCAAAATATCAATAATCCCCGAAAATATCAATAATAATAACGTTTAAACGTTATTATTATTCTTCAAATCTGCCTGTGAAGATAATTTTTGTATAGCGAGAACAAAGATTCTTAAACTTCTTTTTAGGAGCATTAATATAAATATTTTAATAGAATGTGTTGAATATCTGTAATAGAATGTCTTGTCATTTAGTATAGGAATGTATATGAATTATATGGATGTGCATGTCAATGTATAGGAATTTGCATATGAATTTAATGCTTCTTTATATTATATATTCCGTACGAATAAAGGCTATGTAGTACGGGTAATCTTCTACTAAATACGCGGGTATATTTTCTAATCTACGATAATGTAATGAGTAGGGGTGTATCTTTCCATACAATTTTAGCACTTTCATTTTGGCATATATTGGTATCAATCACGGCCTATGGGTTTAAAGATTAGGGGGAATTATTGATATTTTCAATATCTTACGTAATCCCTTTTATTTTGGGAAAGAGTTTTCAAGCTCATATATACGAGTATATATTCTAATCTACAAGAATGTAAGTAGTACGGTATATCTTCCAATACAATTTTAGCGCTTTCATTTTAGCATATATTAATTCCATTTCATATTTTTAATAAATTTGTTTACAAAAGGGACCAGAATGTTTTATTCTTCCGATCTGTCTGTGAAGATAATTTTGTATAGTGAGAACAGAGATTCTTAAACTTTTTAGAAGCATTAATTGAAATATTTTAATAGAATGTTTTAAGTAACAGTGTCGTTTAAAACACTATAGGAATTTACACATGATTGTGAATTTTAAGTTTCTTTATATCCCATACTCCGTATGAAGAAAAGGTATACTGGTAGTAAATATATTTGAAACTCGTATATTGTAGACAGGTAATCTTCTACTGATACACAGGTATATGTATCTTCTAATATTCGAGAATATAAGCAATACAGGTATATATTTCCATAAAACTTTAGCTCTTTTATTTTGGCATATATTAATTTCATTTTATGTTTTTGTAAATCTGTGTATAAGCAGAACCAGGATATTTTTTTTTGTCAGATATTCCTGGGATGATAATTTTGTATAGTAAGAACAGAGATTCTTAAATTTCTTTTTTCTTTTTAAATATTTTAATAGAATTCTTTGAATAACAATGCCATTCAGAATATTATAGGAATTTGCACATGATTGTAAATATTAAGTTTTTGTATATTATATACACCATACGAAGAACGGATATGTTGCTAGTATATAATATAAAGAAATTAAAATTCACAATTATGGGCAAATTTCTGTAGTATTCTAAATGGCATTGTTATTCAAAACATCGTATTAAAATATGTAAATTAATGCTCCTGAAAAGAAGTTTAAGAATCTCTGTTCTCGCTATACAAAATTATCTTCCCAGCAACATCTGAAAAATAAAAGATCCTGGTCCCGTTTGCAAACAAATTTACAAAAGATATAAAATTGAATCAATATATGCCAAAATAAAAGCGCTAAAATTGTATGGGAAGATATATATACTCGTACTACTTATATTCTCGAATATTAGAAGATTTACCCGTGTATTAGTAAACGATTACTCCTAATACAATACATGAATTTCAAAAATATTTGCTAAAATGAAGCAGATGACGTAATAAAAATGAAAATATCAATTATTCTCACATTCTTTAAACTTGAAGGCCGTAATTGATTCCAATAAAAGCCAAAATGAAAGCTATAAAATTGTATGAGAAGATACAACCATACTATTTATATTCTCATAGATTAGAAGATATAATCGTATACTAATAGAAGATTACCCATCCTACAATATATGAGTTTCAACCTTTTTTGCCAAATAAAACAGATGACGTAGTAAATTAAAAATATCAATAATCACGGTAATCTTTAAACTTAAAGGCTGTAATTGATATAATCCAGTCAAAAATGCAATTTCGATAAAATTCATTTTATATACATTTCTTTATTATTTAAATCGAAAATAATTTAATAAAAATCGTCTGTCGCATAAACACGTTGGATTTAAATCCGTTGCTAAGCGACATGATATCATTTTCTTCAAATACATTTAAGGGGTAAAAAATATCGTTTACATAATGCTAGGTCTATGAAGATTTAACTGTGCGTTTTTAATTAATAGCTACACAAACCCTGGTCCTAGAAACTCGAAATGTGTACTAAATTTTAAATGGGGCTATTCCAAGACTACCTACAAACAAAATTTCATGAAATTCGATTTAGCAGTTCTCCCATGACCACGAGGATGAGATAAACATACAGACAGACAGATATTCAATTTTATTTATAAAGATTTAATCTTTTTCTATGTACCTTCCTTTTATATTCAATTTTTCATGTTATGTTTTGTGAGACCAGGTTTCAAAATATATTAGCCTACTGGCGGCAAAATCGTAAATCCGTCTCTAGTTCTATACTGTAAGCAGTGATGTAGCGTCCATTGAGGCTAAAAAGCTGAGCCTCCCCAGCTTAAAATCTAATTTAAAGAATTATTTAAACATACTTTTATTTATTATACCTTTTAAAATAATTTTGCGAAGATATATGTATTATTTAGAAAATTGCTACATTTTACTTGCTTAAAACGACACGATTCAAAGTATTTCCCCCATTAAAACGCATATTTCAGCCTTCGTCGTCAATAAAGAGAAACATGGCATTAAGACCACTCATTGGTTAAACTCCTCCCTCGCTGATTAACTAACATGAGAAGCTAGCTTATAGGAAGGCGTGGGTGGCTATTGCTTCTCCATTTCAACCCTTTATAAACAATCAATGATTGGATGTGGGACGTGACGTTTCATCAATGATGGGTAGGTGAGGGTAGGTAGTGCAAGCCTAATGCGTCCTCCATTTTGGGTCAAACATGATTATATTAATTATTATTTGTAGAAAATAATCAGTATTTGTAATACTAAAGAATTTGAGTCATTTTTCATGAATAACCTTGGATTTACCTAACTTTAAACAATCTCAAGACGAAGAAATATACTAATAATGACTACCATTAAACTTAAGTAGTTTGCAAATATATATATATATATATATATAGTTTAAAATAATTATCATAGTCTACGTTACTCTCGGAATGATTATTTTTTTCCAGAATAGCACAGAATTAATAAATTAGATACAATTGGTAATATTTTGGGATAAAAAAACTTTGAATTTCAAAGATATCTTAATTAACCAGGGCTATATTAAGGCAGAGGCTGTTGTGGCACAAAAGACCCCCCACCCCCCAAAAAAACTGGCTTATGTAAAAAAAGAGCAAAGAGCTTATGTATAGAAAAAGTATTTATCGAAGCAATTGTGTGCAATTTGAGCAGTATTTAACAAGGGAGAATTTCAGAATTTATAGAGTACAAATTTATATATATTTGACTATAAAAATATTAAAAGTATCTTTATTGCAAATTAAATTACATTATTATCAGAAGTAAAAAATGCTGATAATTCCTAGCTGTTAGAATTATATTGCAATGTGGCAGCAAAGTGTCAACAATCTTTATGATGCAATTTTAGCGCTATATTAATATTCATTACCAATAATTCTGATTATATAAAAATTCAAATTTTCCCAACCTTCTCTCCTTTGTTTTATTTAACAATTATATATTTCTGGGTAATAAATTATACTGGAGTAATAAAGTATCTGGAGTCCTTCAAGGCGGTTGCAGTAGTAGTATTTGGATTAATTTGTATCTTTATCATTATGAACATACTTTTACATTTACTAACTACCAAATTTATAGATATGTTGATGATTTGGTTTGTTAGAACAGATGATAATAATATCAAATAAGATTTCTATCTATATAATCGGGAAATTTTTTCCCTAATGAACCATCAATTAGTAATAACGTTAGTTTTTTTATTTAAATATTAATATTAAACCATCTAATAAGATAATAACTAATTTTTATGATGAAAAGATAATTTTAATGTTAATATTATTACCAGTTAATTTATATAACTCTATACAATTATTTCGAAATATTATTATTAATCAACTATTTAGAATATTTAGATTATATAATAAAAATATAATTTGCTTATTAATAATATTTAAAATACTAGTAAACTGTATAGATACCATCTAGTACATCTATAGTACATCTAGTGAATAGTATTGTACAAAAGTTTAAAATAACTAAACATTCTTAAATACGTCCTCTTTATTAGCATTATTAATATCTAATATTTTTATAGCATAATCATTTTTCTCTAATATTTTATCATACTAACATTAGAAATCATTTCTTATTAAACATTTATATCACAGTTACTTTCAGTTATTAAATCAATATTTTCTAATATTAACCTAGCTGTATTTCATATTGTTTTTCCTACTTTTACTCCTTATTGGCAACACTGATTTTCATCTTATGGGTGGAAAAGGTTAATGATTTGCATTTCTTGCATCACATTGTGATCTGAAGCACGTGGAGAGTTTATCTTTCACGTGTGTTGGATACCCTGGTAATTACTTGATTTCTTAATAGTTTTACAATCTTAATTATCTAATTATGCTTGTAAATTGAGCATATAGTGTCCATAGTAATTAATTATCACCATATTCAGAAACAAGCATTTGATTTGGTTAACTATAGATAACTGTAAATATAGGTTAACTATAGATAACTGTAGATATAGATTATAGGGAGTATATAGGTTAACTATAGATAATATGGCTTGTTTGGTTAACGTTACTGATAGAGAATATATGACAATTTTCAAGAGAATTTACTCAATGTAATCAAAGGACCTAATTTTCAAAATAAATCATTTTTAAATACCTCCAATTCTTTGGGATGTTTAAAATCAGCAACTTTATGCTTCCCCATCACAATTTTTGGATCCTCAATTATGTCCGAATCCAGGATCATCCGTGTTACCTCTCTAAGGAGAGGTAGGCCCTCCATGTTATGATCTGAAAAGAAAAGCATTTTTAAAAAATACCCTTTCGTATTTAGATTGTAAACATGCATATCGAAAGAATGAAAACCATACACAGAATTACATCCGACAATTTTGATTCCAATACCCAGTACAAATGTCATTAAATCTAGGATTTAAACAATTTTATTTACTTAGGGTAAATAAAATTGTTTAAATCCTAGTCTAATTCCCGCATCATGAAATTAGGTTTAATAATTAATATTATACTAACAGCTAGCGGTAACTAAATAGAGCAACCAGTTTTTATAGCAATCAGTTTCTTATTAAGCTTTGCATCACAACAAAAGTGGGTCGTAGTTCAGCGTGAGCACTTTGAGTCCATTGTAGAGTAGGAAATACAGAGTAGAAAATACAACTTGAAAATACTACGTGAGTAATAGTTGCTAAGATATATATTCTAGCATTTTAAAAGCTTCTGGAAATTTATAGTCTCCTGTTGAAAGCAAAAATGGAGAACTATTTTCTCCCTCCAGTCAGGAGGTAATGTTTTTGTCTTTACCCTGATTTTAGAGGTTTTTACAAAAAAATTAAAAACTATTAAATATTTTCGAAAGTTTAGGCATCGTTGCAGTATCGTTAGATACATTAAAAACTACAAGGTGGGCCAAGTATGACCTTCGAAATAAAGAGTACATGCATATAAGCATGTATATTACTTGTTTTAGAGGGTTTCTTAGAAATATTTAAAAATTAATTGAATTTTTTGAAATCTTGAATACTTCAAAAGGGTCCTGGCATCGTTAGCCAAACTAAAACAAAACAAAACAAACCTTAAGGTCTTAGGCCAATAATTGACTTCGCAATTAGAGGTAACACGAATGCTTTTTTGTTTTTAATAGAGTAGATACTTAAATTCATTTATTTAAATGCAAGGTGTATATGTTTAATGACTGTCGTCTTCTAGAAGCGCAGTAAAAACGCCAGTTAAGAATTTCAACAAGTTATGAAGCTTGATGTCATTCATATTAGAATTTTAATGACGGGTCATAAATATAGAGAACTATTTTGTTGCATGCCGCCCCAGCCTTTAGAAGCTCGCTGAAGGGGAAAAAATACTGGAGGCGCAACAAGGGATTCAATTTTGTATTTCTAAGCATTTGTCAAAAATGATTGATGGTAGTAAGGATGAGTTCTATATTAACAGTACACTTTATAATTTTTATCCTATTATTCATCAAAAACTTCAGTAAGTATAAATTCTTACCAAATTCTTAATACCACGAATTAAGTTGTGCCTTTAACCAAGGTCGGATCTACAAATTTGGGGTCTCAGGTGGAAAGCTGTAAATGTGCCATTTTAGAAATATCTTTATAATTCCTGTAGCAGTATTTTTTTTATATCATCAATATATGAATTTTCGAAATTTTGCATGCGCCATAGATAATCGAATATTTTATAGTATTATAATATTTCAATTTCATTTCAGACTATGTCTGTGTATCAATAAGTGAAAAACATTTTGTGCAAAGGATAAACCAGAGAGAATACAATCCCACCCGTGCAAAGGATAAGGAAAACTTGAGCAACGTATTCAAGCACAAAATAAAATAATAATTATTACTTTGTTTTTACTTAATACGTTGCTCCAGTTTTCCCTATGTCTATAATCTCTATATATAAGAATTATGCTTTGGCTATCTCTATATTATAAAAAAAATCCTGTGATTTTTAAACACTGCATTGCGTATATATGGCAAAACGTACAATTCTGAAATGTTACATATAGACTAATATGAACCCGTAGATGTGTAAGACGGGCTTAAAATTTTGATTTAGACTCCAGCAAATTAAATATTAAATAATAAAATCTTGCATTGCCAATATAGGCAAATATTTAATGGGTCGAACCGATTTCTCTATGATTGGTTGATGGCAGAAACGTCAAAGATGGCCGAGGACAATGTTGATTCTTATAAACTGAATATTTTGCAACAATTGCTGCCATGAACAATTACAATTAAAATGCGATTATTATTGCAGTTAACAATTTATTATATGTCTTATTAATGATTTTTATAAACAAACAATCAAAGTAATTACGAAAACTAATTTTTAACACTTTACAACAAAGTTGAAAAGTGTTTATGACTTTGTTCATTCTGTCTGTCTGTCTGTCTGTCTGTCCGTTAGCACGATAACTGACGTAAAAATGACTTAATCAAAATGAAATTTTAGTATGTTGTTCAGACGGTCTGTAGAACCTATGGAAATATAAATGAATGATATCACCCAATTAGTTTTGGATTGAACCCGGGTCGAAAAAATGAAATACATTGAGCCCTATGGGACCTAATTTTTCAAACATTTTTTAAGCGGATTTAAAATTCACAAATTGCTTCGAAAATTTTAGGTAATATTCAAATTGTTCCATAATATATATAAAAAAAAAATTCAGCGAAATATATTCAGTAGTTTTTTAAATAAAAATTAAAATAATAATTACACCTCTTATATGAAACGATCACGTGACCATGATATGAAACGATCACATGACCCACTTCAAAATGATATATGGCATCCATCTTGTTTCAAAATCGTGATTTTTTAAAGTTCTTTTTAATTCATATTGAGTGTTGTATCCGTCCTAAAACTACTTTATTTTTGCTTAAATTCTGTGCATCTACATACTGAAACAACGCAATGACAATATATTTGAGTTTAAATGCTCATCTGAATTTGATTATTTCTACAACTAAGCCTATTTTTCACCTATGTAAAATGTAAACAGCAAAATATATAGAATGAGTTGTATTAGAATTCCTGTATTTTTTTAACACAAAATAATTTAGTCCATGGAGTCTGCATGGCTGATATGAATGAAATATTAATTGATTTCATAAGGAGAAGGACGATTTTTTTCGATGAAGTTTCAAGCATAGAGTTTAATTTTTTGTAGCTTCATGGTCTTAAACAAAATGTTTAAATAAAATAAATTATTATAGTATTGTGATGATTGAAATGAATGGGAGAAAGTTATGAATGAAATCCTGTTTTTATAGAGAGATCCAGGCGTGTTATTTTTTCTATAACGTCATTTGAATTAATTTCAGTTGTTTTCGATGAAGTTTTCAAATATAATAAGTTATCTTAGTATTATGATAATTCTAAAACTATTACCGAGGACTATAACATTTTAGAAATGTTTAAACCAGGCAATTTATATTTCAATGCCGTCATTTGAATGAAGTTCATTTTTTTCGATGAAGGTTTAAGTTTTCAAATATAATAAATTAATGCAGTATTGTGATAAGTTTCAAAATATTACCGAGGAATGTATTGCATTTTAGACTTGTTTAAATAAAATTGCATTGAAGTTGGAAAGTGTTTCATAATCAATGCTTTAAGCATGATTGATCTTTCTTGTTCATGATTACGATTGTTAGAACTTTTAGTAAGCTGCCTGTCTGTTTAATTGAAATCATTTAATTTGTTTAGATTTTAAAAAACGTTCTCTGTACTCTCAGTTAAATTTCGAATTTAATATTTATTTGATTATTAATACAGCTCAGATTCGGTTCATTATATAATTATAAAATTCCACCAAAGCGAAACCGATCTTATCGCACTATGAATGAAAATTGAAACTCTCTAAAACAGCTTATAGACCATCATGTCTAGGGACGAGGTACGGGCGTGTGCATCCGCGACTTGGTGAACAGGGGGAGGGGCGCTCACTACGTGGGCTGGGTGAAAGAGCTCCCGAAGAAAGTTCCGAGGGATTAGCAAAAGTCAGCAAACAAGGAATGGAGCTCCAACAGGCATATTACGTCTGCGTAGCAGATGGGTCAAAAGAGCTTACAAAGTGAGCTCCGACGATTAGCGAGAAGCAACGAACATGCGTGAGCTCCGACGATTAGCGAGAAGCAACGAACATGCGTGAGCTCCGACGATTAGCGAGAAGCAACGAACATGCGTGAGCTCCGACGATTAGCGAGAAGCAACGAACGTGCGCGAGCTCTGGTGGTTGACGAGTTACAATGAATAGGGAGAAGAGCTTCCTAATTTATATAAAAATTAATCTTTGGCTAAAATATTCGCAATAGCTATATTACAATATCCAATAATTTCGGCTATATAATTTGGACTATATTATTTGCAATCCATAGTTGGAATTCAATATTCAATTACGATAGTTTGGAATTATTATACATCTATTTTAAGACAATGATAAATTAAACACTGTGAAGCTCTACGCTCGGATGTTTTTCCTCACAGTGAGTCATTGTTAAACGTCACCAATATCAAATGATGGTATAGTATATTTTATGCTGCACCACAAAACTTTACACTAAATACGCGATGAAATGAAAACTGAAGTTGAAAAAAAAAATCTTTAAGGATAACTATATTTTCTCGCACAAATCGCAAAATAAATAAATATATTAAAAATTTAAAATAAGCAGCCTTAATCAGTAAACACCATTTATTTAGTCGTCGATTTAATGGATCACCCAAATTTTAAAATTCATTAAAATTCAAAGAAGATATTGCGCCTTGAGAAACTGGTGCGATATTCTTAGGAAGACCTTCAAAGCAACGTACAAATTTTGAAAACTTTATTTTTAAATTCAATCAATATTCATCACATCAGCAATGCAATGGCTAAAACGAATTATACTTTGACAACGTTTCACAAGTAATCCGACAGGTTTGGAAAATGGATTTTTCAGCATTTCATAACTGGCTGCCTTTAAAAGGCGAAACGGCGAAAATAATTTAGCTTAATCCATGTGCAATGCTGGCGGCAAAAAGTAAAGCAAGAATTCCTACCGAAGGATTATATGTTTTTTATTATTATTTTGTGTCGCAATATCAGCTGCAGCAGTCACATATGCTCGTAAGAAAATATAAACCTCTTTTGCCGCCAACAATATATTTGATGGCAGTTAACAGCCTACGTTTGTTTGTTTTTTACGATAAAATTTTCTTTTAGATTAAAATTGAGTAAAAAAAAACAAGGGGGAGGGGACTGAGATTGGTGCAGAGATAAGGATCAAACTAAATTAAAAATTGTCATTTTCGCTGAATTTAACATGTTAGTAATGATAAAACAACACAGATTAAGTGGATTGAATTTCCAACGCAACGCTGAAAATTACGCTCATGTCTACGCAAGACTCCCGGAACAATCACGTTTGGGTAATTGAAATCTGAATTTTTACTAAATATTAAAGATATTAATAGCTTAACATAATTGAAAGTCAACCATTTTGAAGGTAAAATAAAAATATGATAGGGGGGGGAAAGTTGGAGTATTTGTATTCAGTTACATGAAGACCATTATATTTTTTAATTTCAATGTTAAAATGTAACTATTTTGTTAGGTCAATGGTGCCATATGGAGGGGGATTAACTCACTCAAGATATAAATGCAAGTATCGTGCAAAATATTGCGATATTTGAGATACATGCTTCTTGAAAAATAGCCATTTCAACACTCAATTTTAGCGTTTGTAGCAGAGTTTACTAGCCTTTTTAGAGCAAGGATGGGTAGTTTGTTATACTACGAAATTTTACATGTTTATAAAGTAATAATAATATTTTACGTCACGAAAGATTGTAGGGTTATTTAGTCTATTTTCACTATATTTGCAGACTAAAAACTGGTGAAATGACAAAATAATAACGTCTGCTTAAAATTATCAAAATTAAATTATACTTCGTAGATTACACAGAATATCCTGTAAAATTTGTTACAACGTTTAAAAAACAGTACAGAGAACATGATTGTCAGTAGAAAATCGTTCGGTTCTCGGATACATGACTTTGCAAGATAGATATAGGAACATTAAAAGTTGCATAATGTTATGTCCACTTTAAATATTTTCTCCTTATTAAATTATAAATATTTACGCTAACATAAAGAACACATTTTGGGGTAGGACATGTGTGTGGAACTTAATCCGTAAAACTTCGCTTTGGTAACTTTGTACAAATAACGTACAACCTACTTAATAATAAAGTACAACCTGATTTTGTACAAAGAATGTCACACGAACATAAAAATAAAAACAATTTCGCTTTTCTATTTGAAAACTTGCTTGTTTTCGCTCTCTGAAAGTTTCGATTTGCAGTAAGCCCATACGCACTATATAACAAACTATTTCACCCGTACTTCCCGCGTTCTCAATTGCTAGTGGTCATTAAATGTGACACCCAGCGAAAGGATACCAAATTGTGTATTTATTGTTTTTGAGAAACGAAATTGTGCAAGTTTTTTTTTTAAATCCCTTTTCATAGTGACCTGTAATTTGAATTTTCAAAATTTTCATTTTTTCGTTCGTCTGGAAGCCAAGACGGATAAAATCGAGATTCTGTCTTGAGTGGAACTGCTCGAGCATTTTGAAAACTGTTTTTCGAATTTTTTAATTGTTCCTGTACATCGTCACCCCTCATTCGAATTTTCCAAAGTATTAAATTATTTCATTGACGGAAGATGAGACGGATCGAATAAGTCCCAAACCAAGATTCTGAGAGTGTAGTTCTTGATAATAGCATAGTGGTTTTGAGCTTTTGGATTATTCCTTTGCACTGTCACCAGTAATTCGAATTTTTTAAATTTTAGATTTTTCACTTCATCCCAAAGCTGAGACGGATCGAATGGCACCAAAACTAAGATTTTAGCTATAGTGAAAATGCTCTAAAATTTTGATACATACCCCTTCACTCACTCGGTCAGTTCAATGCATATTATATATAGATAGCACATATGTGCGTGCCATTACGTGTCACTGGCAATGCTGCAGAAACTTCTAAACCAATTTAAAACTAACTTGGTACAAAGATAGAATGTTATACGAAAATGAAATTATCTGATATGGGCAGCACATAACTTTCACTATATAATACAATGAATTTACTTCTTTCACAGTGCAAAAGTGATACATAAGATCCACGGCATAATGTTTTTAACGTTGCATTGTACATTTGGCACTTTTCCTGGTGACAATATGTAAAACTATTTCGAAGTTTCCAAATAACTTATATTTCGCGCAAATCTAAATTAACAATTATCAATATTGGTAGCATCCTCAATAAGTAATATATGTAGTTATCCCTGAATTTTGTTATCTCTTCTACTCGAAAACTACAATAGGTAGAAAGATCAAATTTTCATACATACGTAAAATTGCACACTAATTTGCACAATGTTAATTATTAAAACGAACTGTAACAGGACGAAACGCCCATTTTTAAACTGCACGTGCTCACTATGCCTCCTAAATATAACAAGTAAACAGCAACTTTTAAACAGCTGATTAAAACGTGTGCATTTGCATGCATTGCTATTTAAACGAGCTCTTGCATATTAAATATATTTTTATGATTTAAATATATTGCATTGATTTCATTTTTTTCCTGTATTCTAATTTGTTTAATTTAATATTCAAATTCTATCTAAAAACTTATATACTCTTTTGTATTAGGACCCTTTAATATTGAAATTATTTTTATATTTCTAATTTCATAATTACTTGTTAAATTAAGTTTTAATTTGAAATTTTTCACAGCTCGCAAATAAAATGATATTACGGATATGAATATTTAACGAAGCATAAATTGTATTTGAGCGACAATCACGTCAAATACGGAACCTCCTCTCTCTCACTAGCCTGTGATTTGAGGTGGGTGATTTCAACCGTAGTATATCAGATCATTAGATTTATATAATTGGCATTTTACAAGTTTTGTATAATCGAGTTAAGTTGTCACCGAGTATAGTTTTCAGACGAAAACGCAGTATTTGTTAAAAATGCCAAACTAGTGCTCAGCAGCTCCAAAGTACAGAATGAATTAGTTTTTATTTCAACGTATTTTACAATTAATTCCCGAATCTATTAAATTGCTTGAAAAAAGAAGTATCCCGTTGTTGAAATCATAACAAATTACAGTCGATATTGTGAAAGACTTTAATTATATTCCTGGTACAACAGGTGATATTATCTGGAAAAAACGTGAAAAAGATCTTACGGCAAATCAAAATTTCGAACATATTAGGACGTAGCAAAAGTTCTTGGCCGTGATAATTCTGTCGAATTATCAATATCTTCCATAACGGGATATGTTAGGAATGCTCTCATAAAGCTTCAGTTGAAGTGAAAAGGTCATTTTCTCTGATTAAAACAGTATTAACAGATAGACGTCAAAGGTTTTCAATGTGAAAATTACAACAAGAAATATCAATCATGCATAAGCATTGATTATGAAACACTTTCCAACTGAAATGCAATTTTATTTAAAAATTTCTAAAATGTGATACATTCAGTGGTGATATCTTTTACATTATCACAGTACTACAGTACTTTAATATACTTAAATATTCAAAACCGTATCGAAATATAAATCACCTGATTCTCTATGCAAAATCAATGAATATTTCATTTATATAACTTGTATTCCAGACTCCAGAGCTAAATAATTTTGTGTGAAAAAAATTCAGCAATTCTTATGTAACTCACCTTACAATCGCTTGAGATATTTGCATTCTGCATAAGTTAAAATTAGGCTTCGTTGAAGAAATAATAAAAGTTTAGGGATCATTTAAAATCATAACTATTGTAATTGCGTAGGCACTGAATTTAGATACACAGATGATACACAGATAATATATGTGTGTGTGTGTGTGTGTATTCAAAGTATTGGAAACGTGCCGAAGATCGGAACTCGAATTTTCGAAGGATCTACACGTTTTGGGACTTCTAGAACACGAAAAAACTATTTTTAGGAAGACGTCTGTGTGTGTAAGTGTGTATCTGTGTATGTTTCTGTGTGTCTGTGAGGATATTACATCCACTCTAATTGAAAAACTAATGGACCGAATTTCATAAAATTTGGTAGGTATATTTTTTGCAGGAAACCCTGATGTTCATTAGATTATAGTACGATTCGTAATAAAAGAATCTGCCTTCTTTGCGAAATGGCCGGCAGAAATTGCCTTTATACACTCTAGCTAAAAACTAATGGAACAAATTTAACAAAATTTGGTGTATAATATTTCAATAACCTACAAGTGATTTATATACCAAATTTAACAGAATTTGGTATATAAATCATTTGTAGGTTATTCTAGTACGATTCGGGAAAAAGGGACGAGCTATTTTTGCGAAATGGCCCGCAAAAATCGCTAAATATAAAAATAAAAGACTACGTGTGATCAATTATATCAATTAAATTCCTATTTTATACGTGATTTTTGACAATAAAAAGAATAAGATTAACCCCATTACTCTAAGACTAGCTGTTCTTGAGATATTCTAGTTTTTTCGCGTTTTCGCTACGCCACCTTTGACAATAAGTTCAGCTCTCAAATGAGAACCAAATTTAAGTTTAACGTGTAAATTCAATGTCATTTAAAATACTTGTGGCTGTTATTTTGTGCAGATAAACTCAAATTATTATTGAAGAAATAAAGAGAACATGAATATGAGTCTGCAGGGAAAGACATGTGCTGCCCACATCATAATTTTTAACAATATTACAACAATGATTTATAGAAGTGAACGGGGATTACTTGCAGGCCATTTCGAAAAAACTGTAGGATCTATATTTAAAGATCCACCAAATTTTTGTAGAATAAAATGTTCAACAAATTTAAGTTGTGTACCAATTTTAACTCTCTAGGATGTACGAAAGTGCATTAAAAATGCCATCAAATAAGTATATTATGAAGAGTTATTTAAAATTTTAAAAAAATTTGAAAAATTGTTATCTACCAAATTTATTTTAAAATGTGAAGCCTCTCTCGCATACAAAATAATTAAACTCCTGGAAAGATATTTATTATATAATATATCTCTCTTTTCTTTCTGGAGGATATCCCAAAAGTAAGAATTTAATTGAATTTGTTTTTCTCCCTATATTAAATAATTTTTAATTAAAAAACTACCTAACATATTTTACTGAAAATTTTTTTATATATTTTATGGGATAATGTGAATATTTCCTAAAAATTTCGAAGCAATTTGTGAATTTTTAATTTACTTAAAAAATGTTTGAATAATTAGGTCCCATAGGGTTCAATGTATTTAATTTTTTCAACCCGGGATCAATAAAAAACTAATTGGGTAATATTTATTTATATTCCCATAGGTCCCACAGACCGTCTGAACAACATACTAAAATTCCATTTTGATACAGTCATTTTTACGGCAGACGGCAGTTATCGTGCTAACGGACAGACAGACAGACAGAATGAACAAAGTCATAAACACTTTTCAACTATGTTGTAAAGTGTTAAAAAAGAAACATGCAGTTGTGATGTGTAATAGGAATAATTGCATAGGAATAATTGCATAGGAATAATTGCATAGGAATAATTGCATAGGTTATGTGAATAATTGCATTCTCACTATTCTTTAAGTATGACTCTGCATTTCAAATATTAAATAAACATCTTCATACTGGTCTCATAAGCAGAAATTTTTATTGCTTAAATTTCTTCACATTTTTACGTTATTAGTGGAACTGTATTTTCATGGATTTAGTATGTATATCAGACATTTATTGCTAATTTTTCAGATTTTAGTGCATTTTCAAGTACCTATTTTAATCATTTTTAGTGGCTATTTTATCAATTATTGCCTTTCTTAGCATATTTTGATAATTTTTAGTGACCGACCTTAATCCATTAGATTTCTTAAACAAGAAAGATCAATCATGCTTAAAGCATTGATTATGAAACACTTTCCAACTTCAATGCAATTTTATTTAAACAAGTCTAAAATGCAATACATTCCTCGGTAATATTTTGAAACTTATCACAATACTGCATTAATTTATTATATTTGAAAACTTAAACCTTCATCGAAAAAAATGAACTTCATTCAAATGACGGCATTGAAATATAAATTGCCTGGTTTAAACATCTCTAAAATGTTATACATTCCTCGGTAATAGTTTTAGAATTATCATAATACTACGATAATTTATTATATTTGAAAACTTCATCGAAAACAACTGAAATTAATTCAAATGACGTCATAGAAAAAATAACACGCTTGGATCTCTCTATAAAAACAGGATTTCATTCATAACTTTCTCCCATTCATTTCATTCATCACAATACTGTAATAATTTATTTTATTTAAACATTTTGTTTAAGACCATGGAGCTACAAAAAATTAAACTCTATGCTTGAAACTTCATCGAAAAAAATCGTCCTTCTCCTTATGAAATCAATTAATATTTCATTCATATCAGCCATGCAGACTCCATGGACTAAATTATTTTGTGTTAAAAAAATACAGGAATTCTAATACAACTCATTCTATATATTTTGCTGTTTACATTTTACATAGGTGAAAAATAGGCTTAGTTGTAGAAATAATCAAATTCAGATGAGCATTTAAACTCAAATATATTGTCATTGCGTTGTTTCAGTATGTAGATGCACAGAATTTAAGCAAAAATAAAGTAGTTTCAGGACGGATACAACACTCAATATGAATAAAAAAGAACTTAAAAAAAATCACGATTTTGAAACAAGATGGATGCCATATATCATTTTGAAGTGGGTCATGTGATCGTTTCATATCATGGTCACGTGATCGTTTCATATCATGGTCACGTGATCGTTTCATATAAGAGGTGAAATTATTATTTTAATTTTTATTTAAAAAACTACTGAATATATTTCGTTGAATATTTTTTTTTATATATTTTATGGAACAATTTGAATATTACCTAAAATTTTCGAAGCAATTTGTGAATTTTAAATCCGCTTAAAAAATATTTGAAAAATTAGGTCTCATAGGGCTCAATGCATTTCATTTTTTCGACCCGGGTTCAATCCAAAACTAATTTTGTAATATTATTCATTTATATTCCCATAGGTTCTACAGACCGTCTGAACAACATACTAAAATTTCATTTTGATTAAGTCATTTTTACAGCAGTTATCGTGCTAACGGACAGACAGACAGACAGACAGACAGAATGAACAAAGTCATAAACACTTTTCAACTTTGTTGTAAAGTGTTAAAAACGTGAAAAGATCCCTGGGGTTGGCGAACGTGGCGAGCACTGGAGGAACCACATGTAATAAAAAAATCCCACGTGGAAAGATCTCATTAATCAGCTTGATGGACAAATATGCGTCCGAAAATCTTATTGCTATGAAAATTTGAAGATATTTGTTAAAAACCAGCATCACTAGTGAAGGTCAAATTGCTTTCTTCAGTCTAATACAAGAACTCAAAATCGCTCGAAATATATTAAAAATAATATTCTCTTAATTTTGCATGCCATTAACAATAGTGGGATCATTAGATTTAAGAAATCACCATCATTTCAATGACTTGGCACTCAGATTTGTCATAAAAAACAAGAAAGATCAATCATGCTTAAAGCATTGATTAAAAAACACTTTCCAACTTCAATGCAATTTTATTTAAACATGTCTAAAATGTAATACATTCCTCGGTAACATTTTAAAACTTCTCACAATAATACATTGATTTATTATAGTTGAAAACTTAAACATTCATCCAAAAAAATGAACTTCATTCAAATGACGGCATTGAAATATAAATTGCCTGGTTTAAACATCTCTAAAATGTGATATATTACTCGGTAACAATTTTAGAATTATCATAATACCACGATAATTTATTATATTTAAAAACTTCATCGAAAACAACTGAAATTCATTCAAATGACGTCATAGAAAAAATAACACGCCTGGCTCTCTCTAAAAAAGCAGCATTTCATTCATAAATAATTTCCCATTCACGTCATTCATCACAATACTATAATAATTTATTTTATTTAAAAATTAATACCATGGAGCTATAAGTAATTTAACTCTATGCTTAAAACTTCATCGCAAAAAATCGTCCTTCTCTCGGTAAAGTCAATGAATATTTCTTTCATATCAGCTATGCAGACTCCATGAGCTAAATTCTTTTGCATTAAAAAAATACAGCAATTCCTATACAACTCATCCTACATATTTTGCTGTTTACATTTCACATAAGTGAAAAATAGGCTTCGTTAGAGAAATAATCAAAGTTGGATGCTCATTTAAACTCAAATATATTGTCATTGCGTTGTTTCAGTATGTCGATGCACAGAATTTAAGAGAAATTAAAGAGGTTTTACGACGAATACAACACTCAATATGAATTAAAAAGAACTTTAAAAATGACGATTTTGAGACAAGATGGATGCCGTATATTTTGAAGTTGGTCACGTGATCGTTTCATATCATGGTCACGTGATCGCTTCATGTAAGAGGTGTAATTATTATTTTAATTTTCATTTAAAAAACTACTGAATATATTTCGCTGAATTTTTTTTTATATATTTTATGGAACAATTTGAATATTACCTAAAATTTTCGAAGCAATTTGTGAAATTTAAATCCGCTTAAAAAATGTTTGAAAAATTTGGTCCCATTGGGTTCAATGTATTTCATTTTTTCAACCCGGGTTCAATCCAAAACTAATTGGGTGATATTATTTATTTATATTCCCATAGGTCCTACAGACCGTCTGAACAACATACTAAAATTTCATTTTGATTAAGTCATTTTACGGCAGTTATCGTGCTAACGGACAGACAGACAGACAGACAGACAGACAGAATGAACAAAGTCATAAACACTTTTCAACTTTGTTGTAAAGTGTTAAAAAGGAAAAAAAAATGCTTTTTTCGGGAATTCAAATTATAACGTTCTATTAAAAATATCACTCATTAACGTGTTCTCGGAATCTACAAGGCCCAATATTCATGATTTTATTTTTAAAAGACACATCTCAAAATGGTGATTATTCAAAAATAAACCTAAATTAGAACACATTCATTCAAATTCGTATTATCAGCATTTTATTGAAAAATAGCTGATTAACATTTTCTTCAATACACCTCCATTTTCTATGTATATGTTTCAGAAACTCCACGGTGATCTCGAATCTACTCGTCTGATTGTTTATTTTCAATTTTTTAAATTCACAATTACAGGTGAGAATGGTGCGGAGTGATACGGGGTTCTAAGCGAGACAAATACTTTGTTTGTTTTTTTCAATTTTTACTTTCTCATACTTATTAAGAGTACTTTTTCACAAAAATGTACGATTTTAAGATTTTTATGCCAGTATATGTATATATCTCCCGACACGTTTTGACTGTTTTTGGAGTGATGCTCGTCCGTCTGTCTGTCTGTCTGTCTGTGGTTGATTTCTTGTATACACGATAGCGGCCACAAATATTAATGGATTTTCACGAAACTTTATATCCGGCTTTGTTATCAAAACTTCTGGAACTAGATAGAATTTTTTTTACATTCATGCGAAAACTTCGAAATTTATTTGAAATTTTATATTTTTTTAACATGGAAGCATTGCATAAAATTTGACATAATCATACATAAAAAGGTTTATTTATAGCTCAATAATCATGAGATTTTATAGTTTCAATCATCGTTGTGAAAAATAGCCGAGATATCATTTTTTGTTCTTGTCATCATTAGCCATCCTTGGGTGGCAAGTTACCCCCCCGCCCCCAGGGGGTACATTGTCAAGTACAGTATCAATCGAAATATTTTTTAAGCTCTTTAAAATGAAGGGTAACACGCTATAATTGTAATCATTTGGACCCATGATACCGATTTTTCAAAAGTTTTCTTGTAAAATTTGCAAAAAAAAGAGCTACTTAAAATGGATTCTGGTATCAGAAAGTAGAGTTATTCCACACATACTTAATTTTTAATAAGTATTGACATGTGGTGCTATGTATCCATGGATACTGCCAAGGTGGATAACTGCCAAGGTGAATTTCAAAGTATGAATGTGCAAAGATGAGGCTAAGTTATCATATAGAACATTTGAGAAAGGCTCTAAACGAATTGTTTAAAATGCTCATTTAGTAGAAAATGTCTGAGTGGGATACAATGAAACACTCATCTGGGGGAGGGCGAGACTGTCTACTATAACTCAGAGTCGACACATGGATGAATCAAAACCCTGGTGAACCTCTGCCGGTCTACGATACAGCTGTTTTTGCTTTGGTATTGCGAATCAAGGAACTATGACTCCTAGTAATATCATCTCGGGTTTCAAGAAATGTGGACAGTTTCTTCAGTAATTTACCATTTAGTTCCAAGTGACATGACAAATTAAATAGATAAGAATATAATTTATTAAACATAGATGAGAATAATACAAAGAAGCCTTCGGGTTCTGATGTAATATCAAGTGTCTTTTTAAGCACCGAGAATTTCAAAGGATATCCAAAAGCTGAATCTTTCTATATGATAGATATATTCACAGAATCTGATTTTTTAGTTTCTTCTATAAATTACAGTTTAGTTCAAAGTGACATGACAAATCAAACAAAAATAATTTATTTATTAAACATAGATGAGAATGGTGCAATCAAGCCTTCGTGTTCTGGTGTAATATCAAGAGTTTTCTTAGGTGCCGAGAATTTTAGGGTGTCTTAGGTGTCGAGAATTCCAGAGGCAGAATCTTTCCATAATAGAAATGTATTCACATATTCTGATTTTTTTTTTAGTTTGGTCTAAAAATAACCGTTTAGATCTAAGTGATATGACAAATCAAAGAGATAATAATAATTTATTAAATATAGATGATAATGGTACAAGCAAGCCTTCATCATGTTCTGATGTAACATCAAGTGTTTTCTTAGGTGCCAAGTATCCAAATGCTGCTATATGATAGAGATATAGTCACATATTCTGATTTTTTAGTTTATTCTGTAAATTACCGTTTAGTTCTAAGTAGCATGACAAATCAAATAGATAAGAATAATTTATGAAATATACATAAGAATGGTAGTATGAACAGGATGTGATCATCTGAGGAATATCCTCTCGGTTTATGTACCTATTACCGTCGGTTTGTGAAGAACATCTTTAACATCACCAGGCCCTTATATAGGTTAACGGAAAATGAACGCCTTGAATTTGCATAAGGAAATGCTAGTTTTAGCTCCTTTCCTGGCATATTCTCAATCTATGAAGAACTTTATGCTAGATACCGATCCTACTGAAGAAAGAATAGGAACAGTCCTCTGAAATTCGATGTTAACGCTATATCAGTCATCAGAACTCCACTATAGCTAATCCTGAAAAATAGACGTTTTAAAGAAATATTTAACTGGAAGTGGACCAGAAACCGAAAAGGAAAATATTTGGTAAACCACACAACCTCCTCCAAAGGTTAATTCTGAATTCATACCAGTTATCATTAAAGCTCTATTTATAGTCAATTCTGAGAAATAGACAGTTTAAATAAAATCAAAATTTTTGAAAATGTTGAAAAAGAACTGAAAGTCGAAATCCTTAGTGAAGTCCTATCACTTCTAAAATGTGATACGTAACTCATATGAGTCATCATTTAGGCTCTATCTGTAGCAGATCTTGAGAAGTAGATGCTTCATTAAAAGTTTAGTGAAAACAATAGTATGGCAAAATTTTCGCCACCAATCATGTACAATGGACAATATAAATGACATCAAATGTTGGAATGCCGATACGTATTATGTTTAAGTAGTGTCATTTATTTTTCATGGATTTCTATTGAATATTCTGGAGAAAAATTGGATAACTGTGAAATAATTTTATTTTAATATATTTACTATGCTATATATATATATATATATATATATATATATATAACTTTTGTGTCTTGATCAGAGAAGGACTCTAACGTCTTACTCAGAAAAGAGCATTAGAATATTATTAATATAGAAAGAATCGTGTAATAATATTAATAGTGTATGTTTTGAAATCCGAATGAGCTAAAATAATAATGTGTTCTGTATAAGTTCATATATTTTAAGTACTCTGTATGAAAAATCTCTTGAGAACCACTGAGCTATGAACAGCTTGACGACAGATGAGCGGTGGCATCTCCAAGCTTGTTTTATCATTGTTTTATTAAACTTACAAAGTAATGCAGCATTATTTAAATGTAATGTTTTCAATGCAATTATATACGTGTATAAATATTTTTGCAGTAAACATCATGGATACCTTCCATTACACCATTGTTTTAAATCATCGCATTGATATCTTCTTTATATATATTTAAATATGCTACGATGATTTTTTTTCTCTATTTAATGCTTAATGAATGCTGTATAATTTCTAGAGCTAGCAGTTGCCGATAATCACTAATGTATGAAAAATATTTTCATAAAAATGCACTTTGTATAGTTGATTGCTGTGACATTCACATAGCAGGTAACTACTGTTTAAAAGAATCAAGTCCTCAGAGCACCTCCTAATGATAAACACGCCTATAATAAAATACACGACATGTATTTGGGGATTGTTAGTATAATAACACCCTCGACACCATTTTATTATATTCGGACTTTTTGTTATAATTCTATTTTCTGAAGACTATTTTTTATTTTAAATATTTCTTGCAGTCCGATTATTAAGCAATTCGAGAGAAGTTACTCAATTGTGTTAAAACTATCACAAAATCATATAGAAAAAGTGTTTTAAGAAAGTTTTAGTTGAATTATAAGTGTACATTTTTCTTTTTGGCCTAAAAGTTCCACATTTATATCTTAGTTTTAACAGAATCAAATTTCGAAGTGCCATCAACACGTTGAGTGGTTTTATGAGTAGCCAAACCATTTGGAGATAAAAGCTGTGAATCCATTTAATCAATTTCTTTAATCAATCCAAGTTATTAAGGAAGCTGCGTTCTCTCTTTTTTTTTATCTAAGTACAGTTGAAACTAATTTAGTACAAAATTTTGGTGATGTTTGGAACTGCACAATTTACTAACAATGTATCATTCCTAAATTGCTGTGAATATTTCTGACATTCATACGAGAAACAGATATCTCAAAATAGAATAAAAAATTAAATCAATTTTTATAATTGAATGTATTTCGGTGTTTTTCAGTTAAAATTACTCGATCTAGGGTACTTTTAATAAACTGGTTATATATTTACGAATTAAAACTTTTTATCGCAATGTGACACTGATATGCTTTCAGAAGTTTGGGAATCAAGCATTAAAAGCGCTTTCACTCACCTTTGTCGTTTGAGAAATATATTTTAAAAAGGTTTGGTACATTTTGCTTCCATATATATTTAGCACCTTTTTTCACTACTTAAGTTAACTTTATTAGATGGTTATCGGAATATTTTATTTTATAATTTAGTTTTCCTTTGATAGAAATTTCTTCTTAACTGAAAAAATGTTTAATTCATACGTCCAAACTTGTACAGACTTTTCATTGGTATATGAACAACTGGGATATTAACTTGGTGTATTGAAAAGTAGACTAAAAATCGGTTACTGGCTAGGTCCAAGGTTCCCTAAATTTTACAATCAACGAGTACTGGCATACAATATTTCAGGGTTCTAGTAAAATAATTTAAATAAATAGTTATTTAAATTTTAACCCTTCCGAAAACAGTATGTGCTCGTAAGCGTAAATATCGAAAGCACAACTATAAACCTAGACCTCGGTGTAGATTTATTATTATGAGTATAGTTATGAGCTCAAAAACAATGGAGACACTACTGTAAAAGCTCGTTTATTAACTTTAAGCCTTTTTACAAATATAATGTTTCGAGTTCAAATTATTTATCCCAAGATAATTGTAATGTTTTGAGTTCAAATTATTTATCTTAAAACAATTGTAATGTTTTGAGTTCAAAATCTTGATCTTTCGATGAATGTAATGTGCCGTCAAAAATAAGACACATTACTGCAACTAATTTATTTAACTTTTTCATTACCCCAGAATATTCTCTTAAGTACCAGCCTATGGAGAATGTTGACAATCATTCTCCATAGGCTGATAATGAAGGGGATAAAGTGGAAATACACTATAGAAAGATTTTATTTTAATTGCATAATGTAAAGAACTCTCATCATAAATTCGCATTAAGTATCATTGACTTTTTCATTAGGAAAGGTACTATAAATATCACTGGGCTACTTCTTTACTCATGAATTAGAGATTAACGCTTATGGCGCTCGCGCGTGTTATAACTCTATTTTTTGAGGCGAATGCAATAAATGTTGTACGTCTATCTGACTAACTGCACTCGTAGAGCAGAGTGCAGCAGTTTAGAAAATTGGATATACTGCTAAAAGAAAATTGTGAATTTAGTAAAGTCTCTGTTTAATAAAAATTGTATTAAAGAATTGCAAAATGTATTACAAAAATCCTATCAAATGAATTTTTAAAATAATGCAAATTTGTATCAGAAAGCGATTGAAACAATTTTCATCATGCTGGCATATTTTTTTGGTATTGCATATTTCTCTAACATGCTCACTAGAAAAGAAAATAAGTTTTTTAACAGCAAATTAAAATAAAATTATTCCATCTCTAAAGGAAAGTACTAATTTTGTGTCCAAAACACTTTTCGGTCAAGTTGAAAATCTATATATTTAGGAAGGCGAAAACATACTTCTCAACATTCTAGCGGTCGGTCGAGAAATTTTGATATCCATTTCTTTCAAAACCACAAAATGAAACCAAATTTTGTTCATAGTTAGACTGTTACACGAAAACGAAAACAATGCAATTTCTTTTAATTTTTGTGCGAGTCGTGTGCAATATGCACAAACGTTATTTTCAAGCAATATTCCGAAAATTACTCATACAGCTGAAACCAAATATTTTGTGAGGCTCAGCAAGACCAGTTACTGAAAACCTGAAATACAGCAGCTAAAATAAAACACACCAAAGGCACAACCAAACATCAGATTAGTATAAATAGATTTATTTATATTTATGTGCATAAATTTACAACAATTGATCGTAGGGTATTTATAGGTCTTATTAAATTTTGATATCCTATAATAATGTCCAAATGTCAATACTGCAGTAAAAACAACATCTTCAAGTTCTCCAAAGAGAAAATTCCGGAACGAGATACTTTTACGACGATGAGAATTTTTTATAGAAATAAAATTAGTGATATTTCCCTAACAATAATTTGTAATATCCAACAACGAAAGCATTTGCCCCATGACGAGAAATTCTTATAGAAACAAAATTAGTTATATTTCCCCAACGAAACATTTCTAAATCCGACAACGAATGACTTTTTACCACGACGAGAATTTGTTAATGAAATAAAATTAGTGATATTTCCCCCCGATTAAGCTCCGATCGCGATCTGGACGACCTACTCGCAGTGGGCCTACAAGCCAAGACGTCAAAAGTTAGTGTTCCGGCCTCTGCTTTCGGAGGTGACGGAAGAGCCTAGAAAGACGAGACTTAGCAATTACGATAGTTGGAAAGACAAAGGAGGAGATACGAGCCTAGGACGGGACCCTTGCGCTGACCCAAAACCTCACCCGCAGGCAGAACCCGGACCGGGAAGGAAACCACTGAGAAAAACGAGGCGGAGAAGACAGGAACTTAAGTAACTTAGAAGTAGCTGAAACTAAGTCCTACTTAACTAAGGAGAGCCTAAAACGAGAGAATTACTAGGGAAGGCAGCCTGGGTGAATAGGCTATTAAGCCAAAGAGAAGACAAAGGGACGCAAGGAAGAGTGGCAGTAGCCGTACTAGGCAAAAATAAAAGTACCGGCGGGACAACTAGGAAATCACTAAGTTAGTACTAAGTTAATACTAAGAATAAAACTAAAGCGGCTAGAGCAACTTAACTAATTAGAGCTAAAGCGCGCGCAGAACGAGGACACTTGCACTGGAGACCCCTTTGGCTGACAGTCCGATGAGCTTGAAGCCTGAAGCCTAGAACCTGGGAAAAGAAGCTGGAAGGAAGTATTACTTTGGTGGAAGGTGGGGTGGGGCTGTTTAGAGCCAAAACCAAGAACCTGAAAGACCAGAAGGAATCCTGCATGCTTGCGGCTTCAGGGAAGGCCCCGTTCCATGATCTCTGCACGCTTCAGGTCATCAGAAGATGTTGCAGTCCTTGGATGCCCTGGAACATGTCTCCGGATAACTATCCTACTTAGAATTGTTTTCATAAACGAGAAATGACAGAATGATTCACAGAAAATAAATTTGCGACTTCCTTAATAGACTGTTCTGCTCAAGCCTCCCAGCAGTACGCTGGCTTTGAGAATTTTCCAAACGTATTCCCTGTTTCATAATAAAGCTAATCTGAACCAAAATCAATCCTAACATTCTTCGATAAATTTTCTTTAAGCATTGAAAATCGTATGCACAAACGACTCCCCGCCCCCCTCTCCATGCCTAACTTTCATATAGTTTGAGAATGGAAATCCACGGATGCACTCTATTTCCCATTGGTGCTGAATTGACGAAAATATTGCGAAAATTATAAAAATGACACTAAATTAACAGAAAGGACATCAAAATGATGAAAATGTTATTAAAATATTTTAATATGCACTATATTGGTTATTGCAGATGCTATCAATATTCACAATTGTCAAGTTTGAGCTGCGCTAAATACAAGTTAATTAAGTTAATTGGGTACTTTGAAATAGTTTTACGTTCTGTTATTGGTAACGCGATAAATGAACAATTCAGCGTTAAAAGCATTAGATCGTGGATCATATACATCATTTTTTCACTATGAAACAAGAAAATTCCTTGCATTATGTTGGAAAAGTAATGTGCTGCCCACATTAGATTTTCTTATTACATCTAACTTTCATTTATATTTAACACTAGCAATATACCCGTTCTTCCTACCAAATACACAGGGTGTCCCAAAAAGATTGAAGCGCACTTTAATCCTTTACTTGCTGAAGATAAGTGGGCAATGTAAATTGCAAAAATCTTGAAAATAAGGTAGAAAATAAGACTACGTTAATGAAATAGTCCTCCCATTAATGTTCAAAAAGTTACACTTTTTAAATTTTTATACAACTCCCCTTAAATACATTTGGTCAATCAGAAAATTTTTATTTTTAATGCAACAAGGTCATTAAAAAAACCGCATATCTGTATCTTTAAAATTGACCGAGATATATTTAATTAAAAATGGAACATTGTGAATGGGGACCATATATCAAATTAGAAATGTAAATGTGGCATATCACAAAAAAGATAAAACTGGATGATAATACATAGGATACCCAACCGCGAAGTGAGTACCACTACTTTATATGATCTCTGTGTAATGCTTTATTTAGATGGATTTGTGATAAAACATTTTGAAAGATATTAATGTATTTTTGATCTAAACAATTTCCATCGTTAATTTGTTTATGATCCCTATTTTCACTGATGAAACAGCTTTTCACATGGTACGGAAAAGTAGCATAAGTCAGATTTTTTCCTTTATCATAATTCAATTGATTTTAAAGATACAGATATTCGGGGTTTTTTTAATGATCTTGTTGCATTAAAAATAAAAAATTTCTGATTGACCAAATTTGTCTAAGGGGATCGTATAAAAATTTAAAAAGTGTAACTTTTTGAAATTAATGGGAGGACTGTTTCATTAACGTAGTCTTATTTCCTACCTTACTTTCAACATTTTTGCAATTTACATTGCCCATTTTATTTCCAACATGTAAAGAATTAAAGCGCGTTTCAATCTTTTTGCGACACACTGTATAATATAAAAAAACTTTAAATGACATCCCGCTGAGAACTTTTAATATTTGAAGTCTTTCTTTTTGAAATTTTATAATTCTGATAAAAAGGAAAGAGGTGTATTCTCCCGTGCTGATAAATTAAACAGGTAGATACTAGAACCGCAACTTATAATTTTATTTATATACATAAGAACAAATATACTCGACATTGCTCGTGATTTGGATCTGTTTTTTCTCCGGTAATCTGGAACTTATATTTAAATTCCGTCCTCACTCTAAACTTTATTTTCCTCAAGGTTTCGTAAACGATTTTGCAATTGTTACTTATGGAGTTAATCGTAGGATATTAAAAACAAATAATAATAAGTTACGTACAGCTCAAACTGCTGCTGAAGCATAAAATTCAGATAACTTCGTTAAAAGCAGTATATAATAAAAATTATTAAAAATTAATTAAGTACCATATAATAAAAAATTAATTATTTTTTTATTAAAAATGTTGCTTTTAGCGAAGTTATTTGATTTTCATACTAAAAAGTTACTTGATTCTGGAGATCCTTAAATCCCTAAAATTGAGTATAACCATAGAAAAATGTAAAGCAATTGATTTTGGCAAAAACAAAAAAAAATTGAAAAGAAACCCGACTTTTAATTTAGATAGAGCTTTTATCAAAATCCCGAACAATTTAAAATATTTAGGCTTGATCACAGACAATACTTTTGCTTCGAGGGTACATCGATTATTCATACGAAAAACGTCACAGTCTTGGTACAAGGTTCTACAAAATTGCAGGAAATAAAGGGGATTCTAACAAAGCTCTTAAAATTTTGGTATAACTCCAACATTGAAAAAAGTACTATTATGCAGGGGTTTGGGCAGGTAATTTAAATCTTGGTCACTATCAAACTTATTAAATTACAACGCTTATTAAAAAATATCTTCATGTTGCAGGATTTCGCTGAATAATGCACTTTTTACTATCCTTGGATTCCCTCCGATCACCCTTGTTCTAAAAGTATTACATGATAAACTTCTTTTCTGGAAGAAACGCATTAATTCATTCTGTAATCCGTATGTCCCACCCTTTTGACCACAATAGCTCTATTAATTTAGTCCCTCCTTATCAATGTTCTTTAACTTTTAACTGTTGTAATAATGGTATTAATTGGAATATATACATATATACGGACGGGTCCAAGATTGACGGAAATGTTGGGTTAGCAGGCTGCATTTTTAATAATCTTTTGCTAAAACACATTCACAAAAAATATAAATTAAATAATTTCAATTCAGTATTCCAAGCTGAAATTTCTGCAATAAACTATGACATTAATTGGGTCAATAATAATAAAACTGTCTCAAATATATTTACTGACAGCTTTTACTCAATCCCTGCATTTAAATCGATTCGTAATAAATCCAATTTCATTAAAAATACTGTTTCCTCTTTTATAGGAAAACATCTTACCGGTGTTCAGTGAGTAAAAGCTCATTCTGGGCTCATTGGCAATGAAATTGCCGATCACTTAGAGAAACATAGCAGCCATTTCTGATGAGTTCCTTTATATTCCTGCTCCGTACTAATCAACTTTTTAAAAAAAAATTCTAAAAAGTTAATAATCACATTTTGTCAATCCTTTTAGGATTTCTCCGATTCTGGGTTACGTACTAAAACTCTCCTTGGAATGAATTCCTCTTTGCAAATTACAAATAAAATTTTAATATAGTTTCTGGCATGGCCCATTCATTGACTATTTACATAGATTCAAAATCAAAAATACCCCATATTGTTTATATAATAATACAGGAAATGTAGAACACTATATTTTTGAATGCGCTCATACTAAAAAATACCACCTAGTAAAACCCACGGATGGGAATAAAGTAATTTAGTTTTAAAATGTTATGAATAATAAAATTATATTAAGAATTGCATACCTAGCTTGTGGTGAAATCTGATCTAATAACGTAAATTTTAGCTAATATCTGTATATGTATCTTTCCTCTTATAAAACTTTTTCATTTTTACCTAAACTACATAATTTTATCACCGATTATTTTAAATATTGTTGCCAATATTTTCATACTGTTTTTTACATAATATACTAAATTTATTTGTTACCCAACTTTAGTTGGATGTACCTATTTTGGAAATTCTTATTATGTTATTTTATGTTCTATATGCTTCTTGGAGCAGTTTCTCGTCTAATTACATTTGATTTGACAATTTCCATTTCTAAATTACGTTCATGTATTATTAATATTTCTGTTAAATTGACTATTTTTGAAATTATATTTCTTCAAGTGTAACGTCGTTCTAAATTTCAACAAATGATAACCCGACGGGGCGGGCTGACTCTTCAGCCTCCTGACGGCTGGAGTCTTCTCCCTATCATCCATCCTGTTGCTCCAAATTCTCGGGTGAGCCAGACGGTCTGGGTTGTGAAAAAAAAGTTTACTATCAATAATTTAATTAATCACCGTAAGCGGGGAGGGGGGATGCATTAGTTTTACAATCTGGCTGTGCCTCGCTACAGAATTTGAAATGCAAAACTGGAATACAATACAAAAAATGTGATGTGGGCAGCACATGACTTTCCCTGCAGACTTATATTCACTTCTCTTTATCTTAATTAAATTTAATTCACTTTTAATTCAATTTTCATTCTCATTTGGTAACTGGACTTATTTTCAAAGGTGGCGTGGAGAAAATGCTAAAAAACTAAAATATCTCGAGAACGGCTAGTCCTAGTGTAATGGAGTTGGTCTTATTCTTCTCATCGTTAAAAATTACGTATAAAACAAGCATTTAATGGATATATTTGAGTATACGTATGTATTTATTTTAGATTTTGACGATTTTTGAGGGCCATTTCTCAAAAAAAGGCAGGTTATTTTTTCCGAATCGTACCAAAATCTAATCAGCACCAGGGTATCCCACAAGGGACTTATCAACCGACTTTTATGAAATTCGGTCCATTAGTTTTCTAGCTAGAGTGTATACAAGCTTTTGCGGAACATTTCGCAAAAAAGGCCGGCTCTGTTATCACGAATCATACCCAAAACTAATCAGCAACAGATTCGCCTACAAGTGACTTACCTACCAAATTTTGTGAAATTCGGTCCATTAGTTTTTGAGTTAGAGTGGATACAAAATCTGCACAGACAGACACACAGACAGACAGACACACAGACAGACACACAGACACACACACACACAGACGTCACGCTAAAAATGGTTTTTTCGTATTCTAGAGGTCTCGAAACGTGTAGATCCGTCGAAAACTCGAGTTGCGATTTTCGGCATGATTCCAATACTTTCCCTATACATTACCATGTATTGCAGGGAAAGTAAAAATAAACGCAAAAAATCATGAATTTTTTTTATAACTATTAGATGGAAAGTATGGACGACAAAAATAAAGAGAACATAAACAAGCTTACACAATAAATAAAACTGCTGCTTATGATAGTATAGTTTTCTAATTCTTCCTTAAAAAAATTGTGTCTTAGCGTCCGTTAAGAAGCACACTGAATTCTTATCGCCTTTGAAACAATTAGTCACCTAATTTTCCTATGCCTGCTTTCTTCAAGGAAGTATTAGAATGCTATATAAACATTCTCATACACACATAAATTTATACATAGATGTATAAATCAATGCAATTGCCTAAAATTTTATGTGACCCATCTCAGAACAAATCCGATTCGCCTGCCGAAACTACAAAATAAATGGTTTAGTATATTTTCATAAGAATTGATTTCGTTGAAGATTAAAAAATAAGAGACGTAGAATATTAGATTAATATTCATTTAAAAAATTCAATCGACCAGAACAAGGAATCGAACCCGTGCATCCTGGATTGCGCTCAGTTATGGTATCACTTACATTACTTTAGTCACGTAAAGGATTATCTTGCGTTCTCCCCTTCGAAATAATGTCAGGGGGCAACACAACCCCCTCCGGTCAATACCACATTATATTTTTAACTCGGACGTAAACTGGAAAAATTAAACTCAACCAGACGTAACTAGGCCAGTAACCAGACGTAACCTAGCCTCCCTAGATTGTATCCTGTTAAGCATACCATTGTAAGGAACATTATCTACACCAGCGTTTTTCAAAGTTTGTTTCGCATAACATTGGTGTTCTAGGATATTATTACAGGAGTTCCGCACAATGATAGTTTTGTGTAAATTTTCTTTAAAATGTCAAAAAAAAACTCATAAAATTTTAATCCATAATTTGGACCACAATGGACTTTTTCTCATTTTTGTCAAAGTTTCTCTCATCAAATTGAATTTTAAAAGAATTCTGCGGTCAAAAAAGTTTGAAAAACACTGTTCTACGCCATTAAGGAAGTACTTTGAATTACAGTGATAAAAGAATAAGTTTCTACTCAAGTAAAAGTAAATATATACTTGATGAGCAAAATGAATTTCAAAATCATATTCAACCTAATCGAATGATTTTTTAATATCAAAGTTTGAATTTTCAAAAAGTAAAATTCATTCAAAAGAAAGCATTTATAAAACGTTTAGGCAAGTAATTCGAGACGTGTTACACGATTGGCATTTTTAAAAATACAACCACAAACACAAAACTTTAACAGCGCCTAAATATATTTTAATGCTTTATGATAATACACTTACTTTTAGTAACTTTAAACGTGTTAAAAAGGGACACAGCAACAATTCGGGTAAAATAGGAGGAAAATCGTGGAAATAAAATTTCCATGTTCACATTTTGATACAGAATATTATCTGTACTCATTTAGCGATAAGTTGGGATTCTTAATATAAGAGTTTTAACTCCGAAACGTTTATACTTGCATGAAATACGTTCAATTGAGTGAATGAAATGTAAATATTTTATAATCTGAAAAAAATATAATACAAATAAAAATATAATAAAATATAATAAAATATAATAAAAATCAGAGGATTTGCGTATTAAAATTTTATAGCCGCAACTAAATCTCGTATAACTTTTATTGGTTAACATTTCCGTATATCTATTTAATCGAAATATAAAATTTCTAAAATTTAATAATGTTTGAAGAAATATATTTTTTCCTGTTTAAAAAAACTGCTTTTCGTCCTAAAGCGTATTATGTCGGAGAGTGTACTTACGTGGAGGGAGAAGCACGTGGAGCGGATGACGTGGGACTAAGTGGCGGTGTTCTGTCCCCGAGGAGTATCGAGTGGTGAGTGAGAGTTCGTATTCGCGCAAACCCCCTTGCGCTTCCAACTCGCGTCGACTCTCGGGCTGAAATTTTAGGGAAAAAATAGTGTAGGTGTGATCCTTTAGGGTCAGAGTATAACTAATGACTTCTCGACGCCAATTGGAAAAAGTAGAAATTTTTTTGAGAGAGGAGGCGGCCATATTTTATTTTCGAGAATTATTATTTGAACTTTTCCACGACAGCTAATGCACTTTCTTTGCGGAGGGCGATATTCGTCGCACAAGATGGATGGCCCAGTCAAGCGCGCTTCATCGTAACACTATGAGGCTTTCCCTTTGATTAATATATTTTCCTGGAATGTAGTAATGCTTCAAATTAAAGTTTCCAGACAATTTTATGCGAGTATAAATCTAGTGATAAGTATATTGCCCCTATAAGGAGAACTTCCGCGTTCCTTTTCCGTGTATTTAAATAGGTTTCTGTAATATTAGGTCAATAATCCCAATTTTTAGCTTTACATGTGCTATCATTTGCGGGACGGAAATTCAGGTTTTAGTACGCTTAAATTTATATGAATGGATATTGAAGGTAATACCTCGTTCATTTCAGGCCTAAATTCTTGGAACTGCATGTTAAAAAGATTAATTTAAATCTGTACTTACGAGGAAATGCCCCTCTTCTATTGGTTGTTTTAAACGACGGCCGGCAAACAGTAATTGATTCACATAGTAATTGATTTATACTCGGTTACGCTGCAAACAGTCTATGAAGTCTCTATATAAACCCTATATAAATTATCTATACCGAATATCAAACCCGGGCCTCTCGACCTCGAGGCAAGTACTCTTTCGAAAGTAAACTATATGGGCTGCGTGAGGAACCTCCTCTCCTCCTCCGAGACAGAGTCTTGAAGTGAACTTGAGACCAGGTCTGTCACGGCCTCAATCTACATCACTGAAATATTGAAATCATTTTTTCTGGCAAATTTCTTATCCACGAGGCAAGTACTCTCGAAGCAAGTACTCTCTCGAAACTAATCTATATAGACTGCATGAGGGAACTTCCTCTCCTTCTCCGAAACAGAGTCTTGAAGGTAATTTGAGACCGGGTCTGTCACGGCTTCAATCCAAATAATTGAAATCCTTTTTTTCTGTCAAATTTCTTATCCACGAGGCAAGTACTCTCGAGGCAAGTACTCTCTAGAAAGTAAGCTATATGGGCTGCGTGAAGGAACTTCCTCTCCTCCTCCGGGACAGAATCTTGAAAGGAACTTGAGACCGGGTCTGTCATGGCCTCAATCCAAAATATTGAAATCATTTTTTCTGTCAAATTTCTTATCCAATCAACTTCTTCATGAAATCACGCAAATCATCAAGTCACCAGGTCAATGTCATCAAGGGTATCAACAATGTATGTCCGCGAATTATAGAAATTGCTTGGACCGAACAATCGAACTGCGAACTTTCGATTTAGAGGCATATGATCTTCTTACTGCTATCTGGATGACTAGAAAGAGCTTCACCATCTGCTCCTCACTCCAGTCAGGACCTCTCAAGACTTGAATCCAAATCGCCGAAATATTCCAATGGATTTTTTACCTTTAACTTTCTTACATACACAACTTTTATATAAAACCATGCAGCAGTCATTTTTACTCAACAATCATAACGGATATCAATAAAGTTCAGCCGCCAATTATAGAAGCTAATTTGACCGGAAATCGAGCCAGAGTCTCTTGGTCTCTAATCAAATTGATCACCCAATTACGCCATTCACGCCGACGTGAAGAACCTTAGAATGGGCGCAACTGTAATAAAGGAAGTTCCTTCTCCTTTAAAGGAAAGAAATCTTTTAATAACTAAGAAAGACACGGGTACCATTTTTTTGCGGAGTTTCTGTTTCTCTCTTGTAAGCTTGGAAGACTTTGTCGGTGAAATTATTCCTTATTGGTGGCAAAAATTTTACTTTACTATTGATGTTACTAAAAGTTTCCCTTAAATATCTACTTCTCGGGATCTGCTGTAGATAAAGATTAGATGATGACTGATATAGACTCCGTATCAGATTCCAGAGGCGATAGGGGGTTCACCAATGATTTCTACTGCCAGTTTTTCTCGCTTACGCTTCAAAAAAATTTCTTGCTTATTTCTCAAGATTGACTAGATGATAACTCATAAATTAGCATCAACTTCTAGTGGAGCTAGAATGGCTTACTAAAGACTTCCACTTCAAAAGAATCTCTTGAAAGATATATTTCTCAAGATTGTCTATAGATAGAGCTCGGATGATGACTGATATGGATTCAGCATCGAATTGCAGAGGTGTTAAAGGGATTCGCTAAGTATTTCCACTGCCAGTTCTGGAGATATCATTTCAGGATTTTTCGAAAAATCATATGACTCTACGACATAACATGCAAAAGAGTATAAAAATGCTTGAAAACCTCGGACCGTGGCTCTCGCCACGAATGGCATAGAGCAGAATATAGAAATGCTGTAGCAATTGAAGTGTTAATACACACCACTTACCACCGTATAAAAGCTCCTTCATAAATTTCTTTTTTATCTTGCATCTTGACGAGCTATCACTGGTATTGCCGTAGTGACAAAATAAAAGGTACACAAAAACTGTTAAAAAATCTAACATTCAAAACTCAATGCATACACAAGAATATCCGATGCATTCAACTCATAACTTTTTCTGCAAGCTAATAAATTTATATTTTAAGGGAAAACAATAAAATATGTGAATCTTCTTGTGACAATCATATGTCTTATCGAATTAACCAAATAAAATAATCATAACAAAATTCATGGAAATCTCTAAATTCCTTAGAGCGTTGAAATAGAGAAGTAAAATTTCGTTAAAGAAGTAAAATTTCTAGTATCTCAAGCACAGGTACTAACTGTTAGCTAATGGTGTCGATTCGTTTCTGGTTAAAAGAACATATAAATAGTCACCTTATTTGTTTATAGTAAAAATAGTAAAATAGTAAAAACACTATTTTTAAAGATTTAGATCAAAAGCGTACAACATCACGTTTATTTGTATGATAAAAGTTGATTTTAAATAAATAATTAATAATTAAGTGTTTTGTATCAGACTAGAGGATTTTACAAAATATGAGAGTCTTCTGGTTCGATCTCGTTGATATTCAATACATCTCTTATGTCTAATAAAATAGTACTAAAATTTAAAAATAAATAGTATCAAACTTTATCAGACTTGTTTAATTTGTTCAAAAAAGACATTCAAAAACTGATTCATTTGTACAGTAGCGTATCCAGGATCTCAAAAAATGATGGGGGTGGGGGTGGGGGGTAATGACCGAATGGTAGGGCTTTAGAGTGCTAGACTTCGCCAATGGATGAGATATGATTGAAGCAAATAATAATATGTTAATTGAAATCCTAATTTTTAACCCCCGTCATAATACTTTATTACATAGGGTTCCTAGGAAGTCCTTAAGCACCCCAACAATTTCTTTATGAATATACACTTTACATATTGATGAATATACACTTTACATATTCATGAATATACACATTAGTTCTATCTACATTAAAGTGATCCAGCCCTATCGAATAAAAGTGATTGCAGCGCCCCTAGTGGAGAATTTAAAAGGTTCGGATAACTAACTCGGCAACAAAGCGAGATCTCGTTTTGCTGCCGAGTTCATCATTCTAACTTTCTAATTCTCTGCTAAAGACGCTGTAATCGCTTTTGTTCAATCGGACATGGCCACTTTATTATAAATAGACCTAACGTGTACACTCTTGAACCTATCCTTACAACGTTGGGGGGTACTTAAGGACTTTCCTAGAAACCATATATATTATAGGGAAAATAGAACGAAAACCATGCCATATAGTATTGTATTAAATTAACTATGCTAACACGAAACTTGCCAAAAAGGTCATGCAGGGTCAAAAGGTCATGAACATGGCAACATAGACTTCCATAGATTACATTTGTTTCTTATCAGTGACGTGTAATTATGGAACTTGAAAGAACAGCAGATTCAAATGTCAAATGTACGTTACTGTAATTTTCGAAAATGACTGATAGATTTTTACTTTCCCTAAAATATATGATAATGTATAGGGAAAGTATTGAAATAGTGTAAAAAATCGTAACTCGAGTTTTCAACGGATCTACACGTTTCGAGCACTTAGGAACCCGAAAAAAATATTTTTATCATGATGTCTGTATGTATGTTTATCTGTGTGTGTGTCTGTCTATACAATGTACGCATCCACTCTATCTGAAAAATAATTTGACCAGATTTCAAAAAACTTTGGTAGATAAGTCACATGTGGGTTATCCTGGTGCCAATTAAATTTTCATTGGATTCTGAAGAAAAAAAATCCCTGCCTTTTATATTTGCGAAATGGTTCGCAAAAATTATCAAAATCTAAAATAAAAGAATAAGTCTGCTCAAATGTATAAATTAAATGCATGTTTTACACGTAATTTTTGACGACGAAAAAATAGGACCTAAAATATTTTGACTGGCGCCCATAACTGTGTGAGAAACCATTTGCTGGATTTTTTTTTTTTTCCATTTTTGCCGCATCGCTTTTAAAAATGCGAACAGTCACCAAATGAAAGCGAAAATTGAATCGAAACTGCAAATTCAGTATAATTTCAAATAATTATCCATGTTATTTTGAGCAATTAAACTCAATTTCATGAATTGTGAAAGAAAGAGTAAAATGCATTTGTGTCTGTAGGGGAAGTCATTTGCTGCCCACATCAGATTTTTAAATTTAGCAGAAAATATAAATACAAAATCAGCTAATGCATATGGTTAAGACTCTAAAAGTGCACTATGAGAGCTAAAAGTTAGCGATTTCAATTTTATATTTTTAATTATTTTGAAAATCCTACACAAACCTTTTCTGAAAATTTTAAAATATAAATAGGAAGTTTATTAACGAAAAATTTTAGTAGTATGAGCTCTGCTTTGGGTTCGTTATTTTCTATGTCCAAAAAATTATATAACTCTTCAACCCCAACTGTTTTCAATTCAAACTCAGAAAGTCAGCGGGAAACGAAACAATTTTTGCAAAAGCTTTTCTATTATGAATTTCTGTCACGCAAATCCTCCAAAGACAATAATATGCTTCACCTGCTTAGTAAAATATTCTATGCGTAGTAAACTGCATATCTTATAAATTACATTTCCTTCTCTTGCACCCAATTTTATGAATTTCAGTCAAAATATTTTGGGTTCAAACTGTAAATGAAAAGGACAAAGATCAAAAACAATGACGGTCCCATAGGAGAGAACGGGCACCACTCGAGTGCGGCGGGGCCAGGGAGTCAAGGGGAGTCGGTCACTTTTTTTTTTACTGAGAGAGGTGAAGACGTGAAAAATTCACAAGAAGATATGGATGAGGGGTGGGCTGTAACAAATGTTTGTAAGAGGATACAGTTTTATGGGAGCCTACTTTTTGTAACGATAAATTGTCCTATATTTAGAATGTAATTCATAAAATGAAATAAATATGGTTTATTTTGATTCATGTTTTATTAGAGCCGCTTGATAACCAAACGGTCAGCGCGTTGGCGTTCAGAGCTATAGGTACAGGGTTCGAATCAGAGGTACAAACGAGGTGGGGGAACCCTGAATATGCACGAATGTTTATCGTGTTTTGGAATTCGCATTAAATTGCCGGTCCTAAAGAATGCAATATGAGTTATCTTTTTTGGTGAACCGGGGCAACTGGTTCACAGGTAAGATATAATTTTTGCCAAACTATAGACCTGTGCTAATTTTCCTTTTTCAGATGCGGCAAAATAAGAGTAAACAATAAAACATGCATATCCCGATGTACTTAAAAATAAATAAATAAATATGAAGAAATTATCCCACGGATTTGGTTCAAAAATCGTTGTTAGAAAGAACGTTCTTCGGCCTTCTCCATGATGTCAAGATAAAAACTCTGTGATAATATTTTCGATAAAGAACCGATTTGTGTGAAAATCGCTCAAAATTGTGCTTCAATATAAAATACTAAAAATCTAATTCGAATTTTTAAAGAAAAATCTCGCCGAAATCTATCATACCGGGAATTCAGCTAACTCAGAACCAGATTTCGCAACTGTCCAAAGCTCAGATGATCCACTATAAAGAACACGCTCTCTCTCTCGCGCTCACACACACTCACAGACAAAAAAATAAATATATTTCTTTATTATGCAAGATAAAATGATTATTCATTTAAAATTATTTTTCCAAAATTTCCGATTTTCTTATTTTTCAATTTAAAGAAAATAAAAGTGTCTGAAAAGAGGGGGTAACTTTCTATAGTGCAATGCATTTCTTGTGTCTAGCAATGAAAGCTATTTTATTGAATTTAATATGAATTTCACATTCCATTCGATAGATATCGCGTCCGCATAGACATCATTAGAAAAAAGTTGGCACGTGTTCAGGGATGCTTTAAATATGTATATCAATTAAAATCCTGAAATCGATTTTATAACCCTATCATAATACTTTCTCTTTACATATTCTGTCTTGCTCGGTTATAATGAATTTGAAGAGACCAAATAATTAATTTAAGAAATAGCTACTTCAATATAGCAGCGATAAGGAACAAACATCGTTAAAATCTATTATTATTATTCGCTGTAAGTGAACCAGTTGTATGTGGACTCGGCCGTACTATATTTCGTAGTAAGAAATAAAGTAAACATAAAGTAAAAACTTTCAGAATAAACAAGTTACTGAAAATCGAGTTACTGCTACCATCAGGTAGTAGAGATTATTCTGGGAGAAAAAAAAATCTATATACACATTCCGGAAATTGTGCAAAATAAAAAATAAAACATCCTACCACTGCTGTTCTCCAAAACTAAGTTATATTTTCTATACAACCAATAAGTGAAGCGGTAATAGAAAATATTTCAAAAGAATGAGTTACTACTATAACTGAATGTAACATTCGCAAAAAACCTTGCCTTACATTTTGTCGCTACTTTTGGGGCTTGGAGAAAATGATTTTGCCGCAAAACGGGAGTATAAACTCGTTACGAGGAAGCGTTATGTCGGCCTCTTCATTTCCTGGACCACAATATGTTTGAATGAGTGGCACAAACCGAGAATTACGGAACGAAATTCAATCTGTGTGGCACTCAACACAGCATTTGAATAGATGTCACATCATCGAACTAACATTCGTCATGTCTTTATTACATGTTATGTCTTTATTAAATGTTATGTATATTTACTAAGCTACTTCTTAGAGGGGGGGGGGGTGCTATGACATCATATTTTCGGTCTTCATAATAATATATAATATTTATTTTATTCATTAAGCTCAAAAGGCAACTAAAGATTTTTCGTGTTTTAACACGAAAACGCATATGAAATTATAAGACAGCGATTCACATTGATTGCACATGATTTCATACGCGTTTTTGTTATGGTAAAATTTTAATTTGTTATTTTAGTTCACACAAATACTGTAAATTAAAAGATCAATTTATAAAAGAAATACTCATTTAAAAAGACAAAATAAATTTGTCTGAAGTTTGAGCTGTATATTTAGAATTGGCTTGCTTTTACCACATGTGAGAGACCTTATGGGTTGGAGCTCAGATTCCTACCATAAAATGAGCCACAGACTGGGACCAATAGTTACCAGATAGACCCTATGTAAAACCCTCAATTTTTATTTTTCTCAGATTCTAGAGAAAACTTAATCAACATTGTATTTGACAGCAGTAATCTGCTCTGCACAGTTAAAGAGGATTTTAGACATATACTTTGAGTTTCTATTTCAATCTGCAGCATGTTACTTTGGAATGAAGTGGCGTAGCCAGATGGAGGGTTTAGGGATTATCACTAAACTATTGAATGAATTGTCTGAGCAACTGAATTGATTCTCCACTGAATCTACCACTGAATCCCTCCCCTCATTCGATCATTGACACCCCCTTCCAAGATGAATGTGGGACTCGAGCACTACTTGTCCATTATTAATTTTACATTGCATAACTTTGACTTCACACATTTAAGAACTCTAAATTTAAAAAAGCTACATGCTTAAATTATGTGTCTGGATTATACGAATATCGGGCAGAGCTGCCCATAAAAATTGTGGGACCCCTACAAATATTTATCGAGGGCCCCCTCCATATTTAATTTTCTTATTTTTTATGAATTTTTCATGTCTTCTCTAGCCCCAAAAAGAAAATATTGGCGGATCGGGCCCCTCCTCGCTAATGATATCCTTTCCCCTTTATAGGCGGTCCTGTATCGGAAGAGACAAGGTTTTTCCCAAAGAAAATTCCATGCGCACTATTAGTAACATGTAAATTTCTGGAAAATTTTGGAAATTTCAAGGTTAAGAAAATGGCTTCTTTAGTAATCTCTCTATATCTAAAAAAAAGTAGCTGACTACGCCGCCGCTGTTTGAAAAATTTCTCGAGATTCTTTGCTTCATACCGCAAAAACTATTGCAAAAATATGAAATTTGGTACACTTGTAGAAAAGGCTTTGGGGAATACGCTGAAATAAACCGTTTTTTTATATATATTGTAATTTAAGAAATATTTAATGTCAAAGTCAAAGACAAAATATTTGAGTTGCGAGTTCGCGTCCTGGATAGACTAAGAATAGCAAGACCACGAATTTTTGCAGGCAGGTACTATAGCATACAAAAGTATGAAATTTGGTATATTTAAAGAGAAATAATGGATTAATACGATGAAATAAACTGTTTATCAATTTAAACTTTAGTTTGGCATGAAATAGCTCGCAATCAAGGAATGAGCATGAAATAGCTCATGATCAAGGAATTCAGTTTTTGGATTCCCGGGGCTAAAAAAAATCCCTGCTTTTCCCTCATGCGGAAAATAGGCAGGGATAGAAAAGAGATTTTTGAAAGTAGAATTTTTATTAAAGGCAGATATAAAGCGAGCTGTGCGAGCAGGAAACGGAGCCTCCCGAAGGGGTTGCGCGAGCGGAGCGAGCAGGGAGCAGAGCCCCTAGTTTTATAAAATATTGTAACGTTTTTGAATAGCGCTTATTTAGTCCACATGAAAAGAACCATGCATAACAATATAAACTTTATTAATATAAATCAAAACACCAAACTTAGATTACATAATAAAATAAAACATGTCATACAAAAATAATGATCCATTCTACCTATACACTTCCACACACCCTTATCTATCCCTATCATTCTCTTTTATACTGGATACCTCGTACCGTTCAGGATCACAGTTCCAGTTTTTCGTTACAATTTGCTTACAATTAACTGACAGTTTGCTTACAATTAACTTACAGTTTGCTTACAATTAACTTACAGTTTACTTACGCAAAATTATTTCCCAACAAGGCCCTCCGTAATTTGCTTCAATTAACATTTTTACAAATACAGAAACTTTACATTACATAACTTTTAGTGTTCGTTTAAATCCCAACAGTTTATCTTTACTTAAAACTTTAGTTAATATATCTACTAAATTATCATTACTGGGTACATAAATCAGTTCAAAATTTTGAAATTTTAAGTTTTCATTTACAAAACTTACTTTATGAATAATGTGATCTGATTGATCTACTTGAAGTTGCTTCGCTTTCATACATGAAAATAATCGATTTGTATATCGCAATTAATTTTTCATTTACAAGAATCTTAAGTAAAAGTTCGTCAAAAAGTAGTTGTAAAGAAAGTCATTTTTTCATACAGATTACCAATGCAGATACATCGTCATCACAAGTAGATACAGTGTCCGGCGATTTAGACGTCAAACTAATGATATTTGGGCCAAGTTTATAAAGAAAACAAATTATTGATTTCTAATTTGATTTCTTGCATCTCCAATTAAGCAGTATCTGCATATTTTGAAAGAGTAAAATAACTTTTAGCATATATCAAATCTTGGTTTTCAGTTCTTTTTCATATCTAAGAAAATAATTCTCTTGGCAGTAATCATATGTATATCTTTTGGATCCCTATTGTACTTTGATGTGAGTAAAAGGTTGATGAAGCATATCCGGTCTTACTTCCGGTCTTACTTCATTCCAAGATACATTGAGGAACCAATAAGCTCTAGATTTTCTGTGGGGATCACATTGTTATCAAGTTTCACAGTTGTCAAAGTCCACATTTATGTCCTTTGGGCTTGCAATACTATTACAATCTTGCATTTTAAATCGTTTTAATATTTCATCCACATAAGCGTCTTTGATTATCAATTAATATTCTTTTATTGAAATTTCTAATCCTAGGAATTTTTTTATATTGACGTTTTTCTTTAATTTAAAATTTTCTTTCAATTTTCTAATTACACGATCTAAAATTTCGTCATTATAATTTATGATCTAGTCATCTACACGAATCTCAATGATTAATCGAGAATTTCCCTTCTCGTTGTTAAAAACACACTTGTCAGATTAAGACTTTGATTTCACACTTTAAATAACCAGATAAAGTCTCATACCACACTTTACCAGAATGTATTAACCTGTAGATAGCTTGGTTTAATTTACATACGATATTTTTATTCTCTTAAAATTCATATCTTTTGGGTTCTTCCATGTAAATTGTTTCAGTTAACTTCCCATACAAATACGCAATTTTAGCATCATAAAATTTATTTGCCAGTTCTTCATAAATGCAAATGCTAAACATGTTCTTAAGCTATCAGTTTTAATAACTGGTGAAAAGTTTCAGTATAATCTGCTCCAGACTTCTGAGAACTGATTGCTACTACGCGCTTTGCATGTCACTTTAGATGCTTTTATATGTCACGTAAGATGCTTTGGTTGTTTTTTTTTATGCTGTATATTAATTTACAGTTTATTGGTTTGATTTTTTCTGGAACCTTTTCATATGTTCAAACATTGTGAAAATTTAGGGATTCCATTTCTTTATCCATTGTTTCTATCCATTTTTTCCTTTGATCAAAACATAAGACTCTTCATAACTTGGTGGTATATGTTGTCAATCTCTCGCCTTTAGTATGGTTTGATCCGGATAAACCATTGAATTTTTTAACATTAAATTTATATAGCTTTCTTTAATATGGCGTAATCGTTTATGCCACATTTCTTAAGAAGTGCTTTTACCCGCTTTGAAAATAAAGTTCTTATCCTTGATCGCTTTCAGATCAGTAACATAAAATTCAGATAATTTTGTACCTAAAATAGCATAAGTCCTCCAGATTCATCAAATAAAGCATTCATATTATCATCTGTTAATTTTCGAACAGATATGAGATTACTTTTTAGTTTATGTACATAAAATACACCCTTTAGTACTATTTCTGGATTAAATTTTCCACTTATTTCTCGCATTGTTTCGGATCCTTTTACTTGAGAAGAGATCTTGCTATCGTTAACAAACAAAATACTTCTTTTATCGTCTTGTACTTCATTTAAACAGTCAAAATTTTCAGCAATGTGACTTGTCGCCTCACTGTCTAATATCCATATGGCTTGTGGATATCAAACAGCCTATAGCTCTATATATTAGACCTTCTATAGCTCTTAAAGCTCTTTTTGATCCACTTAAAATGAAGGTCACGCATACTCTTTTCTATTTCGAAGATATTGCGCAATTTTTACAAAAACATTTTATCAAAGGTTTGTGGGGTCCAGCGTCATTAAAATTTTAGTGTTAGCGTAAATGGCATTTTTAACCATAAATATGTTAATATTAAATGAGTTATTTTTAAGCCACAAAATTGAGTGCTCTCGGGACCATAAATTAATTTTCCTGAGTGAAGTTGGGTGAAAATCATTGACATTTTATTCGAAACATACTAAAATGTGATTCCAATTTTTACTTAAGACTGACATTATTAATTATTCTATAATGTTTCTTTGACTATTGTATTTTTACTTTTTTCAGCAGACAAATGCATATCGCATTAAAACATTAAATGATATTAATACATGTTTTCAAGCTTGACACAATTTGTTCTAAACTTATTAAATAAAAAACAAAACTTGAAATACTTACTAATATATACCGAAAAGCTCAATACTAGTTCATTTGATACAACTTTCTATAATCTTTAACGTATGCATAAAACATTACAACTTAAACTGGCCGTTCCTGTCAATACCTTCTTGAATGCGTTGCTTCATAGAATTTATCAACCAGCAGACAATGTAGGTATTGCCGAAATAATTCTCATTCTACATCAGCGAATCTTCAAACCTAACTCTAACTGAAATGTTATAGAATAGCTTACCTTCAAAAATAGCTACAGAACATAAAATTTGCATAAAATAATGTTTGTCGCAGTCATCGTTATGCCTTCTAAATGCAATTAACAAGTCGAAAGTAAATAAAATATTCTAATCTGCACATCACTTTCCCTATATAATACAATGAATTTACTTTTTTAATAGTGAAAAAATTATATATAATATCTACGAGACAATGTTAACTTTGAATTGTAAATTTCGAGCTTTCCCAAATAACAACATGTAAAACTATTAACTTAAATTTCGCGCAACTCTGAATTGGCAATTATCAATATTGATAGCATCCGCAATAAGCAATATAGTCCATATATTAAAATATTTTAATAATTAATTCATCAATTTTGCGTGATTTCCGTCAATTTTCGCTTTCTTTCTTTTACAATTCATTAAATTGAATTTCATTGCACAAAATAGCAAGGATAATTATTTGAAATTACGCTGAATTTGCTGTTTTAATTCCATTTTGTTTTCATTTAGTGACTGGACGTTACTTTCAAAGGCGACGTGGCAAAAATACGAAAAAACTAAAATATCTCGAGAAAGGTTAGGCTTAGAGTTATGGGGTTGGTCTTATTCGTATACATTTCTTATACATTTGATCATACGTAATCTTTTATTATAGATTTTGACGATTTTTGAGGGTCTTTTCGCAAAAAATGTCAAGTTCATTTTTTACGAATCGTACCAAAATCTAATCAGCACCAAGATAACACACTGATGACGTATCTAGCAAATTCTGTGATATTTGGTAGATTAGTTCTTTAGCTACAGTGGATACATACATTGCACATACATTGCAGTGGATACATACATTGCATAGTTGTTTAATGTGCTAGATGGCTTGAAACGTGTAGATCCGTTAAAAACTCGAGTTCATATTTTCGACACGATTCCATAACTTTCCGTATACTTTACCATGTATTGAAGGGAAAGTAAGAATAACTTTAACTACGGAAGTAAAATTATCATTTTAAATGCTATCATCAAAATTTCACGTCCGATTCAAGTAATTTTTTACAGAATGCATAAAATGATGATATAATGGTGAAAATCAAAATGATATCTCTAAAATTCAGAAAATTAAAATATTGCATTTTAAACCACAGCTCCTGTCGCGACAGATGTTTTGTTTGTTGATCTCTGATCGTATCTCTTACGCTCTAAAAATCGTCTGCTCGATACATTCGATTTGGAAATCGCAAGCTGTCGGCCAAATTTTGACTTTTAAGTTCATAACTTTTAAACTAATTGGAATTTTGAAAAAGATCTTGACGAGGTGTATCTTGCCAGGAGTTTAGCTACCCCTGAACTGAATTTTGTTGGTGTCCAAAGCTTCGATTTTCCTTTACATGAGACACAGACAGACAGGTATATTTTTCTACTAGGCAGGATTATGCAACCCAGTCATTGGTGGAAAAAATTTCGCCATACTATTGATTTTACTAAAAAAATTTCCTTGAATCATCTTTTTCTCAATATCTGCTATAGATAGAGCTTAGACGATGACTGATATGAATTCAGTATCAAATTCTAGAGGAGAATGAGTTTCACTAAGGATTTCTACTTCCGTTAAAAAATTAGCGTTTTCCTTGAAACATTTATGTTTCAAGCTTGACTTAGATGATAAATGATACAGATTCAACATTGAATTCGGAAGGGGAGGTAGAGTGGTTCACTAAGGATTTTTAGTTCCTGTTTTTTTTTCCACGTTTGGTGAAAAAAAAAATTCTTGAAACAATTATTTCTCAAGATTGACTATAGATAGAACTTAAATGATGACTGATATGAATTCAACATCAACTTCTGGAGAAGATAGGGGGTTGGTTCACTAAGGCATTCCACTTCCAGTTAAAAAAAATGTCATTAAAACATCTTTTTCTCAAGATTGGCTATAAATAGAGCTTAGATAATGAGTGATTTTTTTTCTTTTCAAAAATAATGCATACAATAAAATTCCACAAACTAGTGTTTGAATTCAAAGTCCCGAGGAAATCTCTTTAAACCCGGAGACTCCAGATTCAAACACTGAAAAGTGGCAACTCTGGTAGCAACTCATATAATTTTAGGATATTCTGAAATAAAACTTTTGAGAAAAGCGGCGCTTGTCGAGCTAGATTTCGCATCGATCTCTTGCTTCCAGAACCTGGCTTAGAATTCGCTACGCAACATTCGAAGTGGCACGTTTCCTGTCAACCAACTCAGTTGACGGAGAGCAGGAGTCCGTGTAGCTAACAAGCAACACCTGCCACTCACATTCAAATGGCAGCACAGTTTCTAATCGAAGGTTACCAATCTGCAGCACTCACGGCGCGACAATCAATGTCGTTTTGAGCGCTTTGGGCCTCTTTTTCCTTCGCGGATTATTTTTTGTAGCAAATATGTGCAAGGGGATTGAAGTGGTCACTTGGTTCTTGTATTTGTCCATGCACCGTTAATCACGTCACAACTTTGTGGAACATAGCATTTATTAGTTTCGAATGTATTCTTGTTTTATTCGTGTAACGCAGATCAGCGAATTTTAACAATATAAAATATGTAGAAAATACAGATGTCTAAATTATTTTAATCTTTGTCATGTTTTATCATTGCTAATATTTCAAAAACGTGGTCTACAATGAAGAATATCTGGTATTTCAGTGAGTAAAATGCTTATATTGGGACAGAAAACCGATCTCCGACTGCGTATATCGGCGTACACTGTAAAAAATATACTCCCAGCTATCTCGCAGGATAAAGAAATCTAATTGCCCTGTAGGAAGAGAAAGTTTCTTTTTAATAAAGAATTTAAAAAGAAAGACTTTTTATGTCGATTCAATTCTTGGATTCGACTGGATTTGAAATACTGTCCTTTTTATTCAGCTTTGTTGGATTCTGCACTACTACGAGCATATATACATATACAAGGATTTCTATCCGTACACGAAATTTAAATCCTGTCTTCCCAATCATCAGAAGGATAGAGGCGGACGATTTCTTAGCAACTTTTTCTTCAGGGGAAAATTCATCTTCATAGAAATAGGTCCTCAAGGGTCTTGAAATCGGACTATATAGGAAGCTAAAGCTTAGTAGAATCTGTAAATGCATTCTGTAAGAATTTCATCAAAATTAAAATGGTCAAGCAATCTTTCAAATTAGGCCACTTGACATGGAATATTCCAAAGGGAATTATTATATCCTTTATGAGCCTTAGTACTTTATATCCATTGTTAATATTCTAATATCAATATATATAAGTGTCTATTTTTAAATTCCTTTTCTTTCAGAGTGGTTTATATATACGCATATTTTTATATACGCAATTTATATAAATAAGCATCGCATAATTCAAAAAGTATTTTTCTATTATTGTATGTATCTCTATTGAATTCCAAAATTTCAATTTATTTCCTTTAGAAACTTGGCGTAGATGTTGTTCATTAAAGGCATGCAAATAGTTAAAATTTAAATCACTTTTTAAAATTTCTTTTATATCATTTAAGCAATTTACAAACCTTTCAACGTTCACTATCATTTACATCAGGGGTCGGCTAACCAGCGGCCCCTGACAAAGTTTTATGGGGTCTACAACTACTCACTCAAATTTAAATTTATGCAGAGATAAAATAAATTATATCTGTTATTTGAAGATATATTTTTTTTATCTCGTTGGTTTGTCTCATCCACTTTTATTTTAAAGTTTTCTAGTTTAAGTCAGCCCAAACCTTTCTAATACTAATTTATTTTACTATATTCTTTCTGTTACTATAGCAAGTTTCTGAATTTTGTGTTTCATTAATGACTTTAGATATTGTCATGGCATTGCGGTTTTTTCATTCCATTAATAAACTATATTAGACCTATATACAAGTTATAATAATATTTTAAAATTAACTGTGAATCCCATGAAACCATAGAAATAAGAATTATGGCATTTTATCCCTCTTCAAAGCCGATTTGGTTATTAGGTGTTAAAAAAGTGCTAAAACGCGCGAGTCTAGTTTATCGATACTAGTCGTTGCATTAGGAACATGATTTCAAAATTGGGAAAGCCTATTATTGTCGGAATATGTGACTATGAACATCAATGCAGCTACTGTCTTCACGACCAGTTACACTATTTTACAGATGCGTGCCCTTGCTTTGCATCCAGGGAGCCGAATGAGGAACGTAAGTTCTCAAAGGTTGCCGACCCCTGGTTTATATAAAATAAGTTAGAGAAATCAGTTTGTGAGCTTTTGGGGCTTTTTTTTTTTTTTTCTCTTTGTTGCCAAGTTTGTTATCCTAACTTTTAAAATTTTACGCTAGGAGCGCTGCAATCTCTTTTATTCAATCGGTGATGGCTATTTTACTATAGCAGAACTAACTTATACGCTCATGGACCTTTCCTTATAAAGTTATTGTGTTGCTTAAGAACATTCCCAGAAATCCTGTATAAAATGTTTTCATTTTGTCTCCCACTTGTATATAAGCAAGCACAAACTCGAAACTTCAACCTATTTTTCCCACTGAGAACAAACACAGTTTCAAACACGCATGTAACCTGGACCTCATTTCCAAAATATACGCTCCTAAAATATCGGGTAGACTTTTTAACTCAAATGTAGATAAAATGTGAATGAACCTAAATGGACTTTTGACGGTATTACGGCAAACGATAAGCATAGACTTCACGACAATGGATAACGCGTGTGATGTCATAAACCTTGATATGACGCGAGAACTGATAGATAAAGAACTGAGATAAAAGGTGCACTAAATATATTTTGCAACTGTGACGTTGCCAAGGGAAGGGATTTGGGACTCATACTCCCCCCCCCCCTCTCCAGGGACCCACCAGAACCCAATGGAGTCCGTAGAAAAGATATGTGGAGAAATGGGAAGCAAGATATTTTATTACCAATACCTCCCCCCACCACGACCACCCAAAAAAAAATCTGGCTATGCTACTGTTTTACAACATAGTGAAAGGATAGTGATGAAATGATAAGCGTTAATTCACCTATGGATAAAAATTTTTGTTAATAATTATGGCTTCTGTCACTCCACCTAATGGACAGCTTAAGTAATATAAAATCTTCAACAGCGAGCGAAGAGTGATAAAATAATTTAGGAGAGGGGAACCTAACCAGGGACCAAAATTAGCAAATAAAATGTTTTTGTTTTCTACTTTTTATTACAATTTAAAATAAATGTTTGTGTAGGTGTTTATTTTTGCTTTCTTGAACTTCCCTAAAAACATAGCTTTCTTATGGCTAGCCTTGGACCTGTAAAATTAAAAAAATCTAAAAAATTAAAATATACCACAAAAGACAATACGCATCAAATTTGAGTTTTCTAGCTGCGTCGGTTCTCGAGTTATTTCCGAAAAACCCGTATCTTCCTACTTAGGAGTCAGAATGGGCTGGATCGGTAAGGATTAAGATATAAAGAATTAAAATATACCCCAAAAGGCAATGATATACCTAATTTGAACTCTCTAGATGCTCCGGTTCTTTTGCTATAACACTGTATACACTAAAATTTAGAGGTCAACCGATATCGAAGGCAAAATACAGTTTTCTTATACAGGACAAACAAGAAGCGCAACCTCACTTATTCACGCAAGTTCGCCATAAAAAAAAATAAAAATTACTAAAATGTTGGTGAAAAATGGGAGAAAACTATATCACAAATTAGTTCTTTAAAATTAAATACTGGTCAAATTAGAAATATATATACTTTCCATTCCAATCCCGGACTTATTTCCATACGAATGAGCAAACAGTATTCGGATATTTAACTGCAAGAATGCGTCCGTTCTGTTCGGCAGGGCCGCGCATACAAATTGTGGGCCCACTAGAAACATTTATCACGCCCCCCCCCCTCCATATTTGATTTCCATCTCTTTATGAATTTTTCATGTCTTCTCCAGCTGAAAAAACACATATTAAGGGTCCGGACATCTGCAGTCAAGTGGTGTCCGTCCTTCCTATGGGCGAGCTTGCATTCGGTATAAACAAACTAAAAACTATCACTCCTCATACAGGATAATTCCATAAAATATAGCGTGCTGGCCAAGATAAAGCATCCTTAAAATGTCTTCCCGTTGATAACCTTATCACACATTTGAACTAACATATTTGTTTCCGCCGGCACTGTCGTATTTTGCAAACGTTTGTAAAATGTAACAAGGGTTTCAAAAAGTGATATAGTTTTCTTGAGTTTTATAACCATGACATTTTTCTTCCATTGTAAGTTTTCTGTACACTGTTTAAAAAGAACTCTGTCAATTAACTTACATTATACTGGCAGTTCAAAATAACAGGATTCCATTTCATTTGTTTCTCTGTTTATTAACAGTAGGTTTTCCATTGATAACAGAAATTTGTTTTCTTTTCTTTTTCCCCTCGCATTTTGTTATCCGCGTTTCAGCATAATTCACTTCCTGTATGTTTATCTTTATTGACCAGAATTTCATTATTTTTTGTTTTTCTTTTTTCCTGTTTATGAAAAAAGTGTTCATAACAAAATTAAACATTTTTCAATTGACCATTAAAAATTTCCAAAACTTTCACCCATAAAAGTAAACTAAATTTCACAAAGAAATAAAAATAGTATGTTTTAACCCGAATATCTATTTCGGAACAAGAAAACTAGTATTCACCTTTGCTTTTAAAATATTTAATATCACCAAAAATTATTATAAAATAATTCGCTCCAACGGCAGTTAAAATTAACTGAAAACAATACAACAAATATGTAAACGTATTTTATCTCCGAAACCGGTTAATAGCTTTATATATTTATTATATACTGTTTCACCAACAAATATTTTTTTTTCGATTATCTTAAATATTAATTGTTGTTCTGAGTTTCAAGTTTTGGAATTATATTGTCACAGTAAAGTTTTATTGTCACTGCAGCGCGAGGTTCCAAACCTAAAAACCGCTTTCCTAGTTCTAGTGAAATGACCAGAGCCTGTGGACCGGTAGTACATTTTTTTAACTCTGGAATTTTTAACTCTGGATTCATTTTTTTAACTCTGGAAGCATGGAACAGACAGTAAATGCAGTGACAGTATGAAAACTTGCTATAGCTATGTGCCGTATTGTAGTGAAAATCTGTGGTGGCTTACTAAGTTATACCATGCAGCTGGCTTCAAAACTTACTACACGATTTCTAGTTTTGGGACCCTATTTTATGACAATCCGTGTTACGCCACCTCCAAAATGTGTTTTAGTTGAAATGACTTTTCGTGAAAAATCTAATGTAGGAGACATTTAATGTCGGAGACATCTAATGTAGGAGAAATCTAAAGTAAGCATTGAATGTCCTGACCTGTAGCCGGGGTGATTGGCCGCAGCGAGGCTTATTCGGCACTCATGTGCTCGCGCAAATCCTGTGACAGTCCAAAAACTAAAAATCAAACAATATGACAACCTTTTAGCACGCATAGCGAGTCTAGTTTAGTCTAAGATCCAATTAGTGGAGTACCAAGGTTGCTTTTCGCCATACATTCACTAATGAAAGAGGTAGTTATAAACTTCATTAGAAAAGTGAGCTGCCATAGTACAGAACACACTTCCAGAAATAGAACACACTTCAAACTTTATGAACTTCGGAATAGGAAATAATGGGTACCGTGGTAAAGCATGGCAGCTATACAGTAGGCGAACTAAACCTTTTTACCCTATAGACACACAGACAACATTAAAAAATGGTTGATTCGTAGCTCAGAACGTGTAAATTCATCGCATTTGTGAAAGTAAAGAAGAGCTGCAAAACATTTATTTGTTATCGAATTTATGAACGGGTGGCGCCTCTCTAATCAAGACAAAATAGACCACTAATTAAACGTTCTACTTGGCTTCAATTTGTTCAACAAAGTATTTTATTATTCCAAAAGTTCGGTTTCAAGCATTTTGGAGGTCTCTATTGTAATCGAGGCTCTACTGTACCAGCAACTCCATAGTACCGTTATACACTACTATTTAATTTTTTTTAACAATTTCGTCTAGTTTCATATGTCGTAAAAGTAAATAATCAAAATCTTATTAGAGAATTATATTATTATATTAGAGAGAGATTTTGAATTTAGATATTTGTATGCACTAGTAAAAATTAGAACATTAAGATTTGATATATTATAATCTTAATTCTAGAATGCAATATTTTTCATTTCTTATTGCAAGTTTATTCATATCGTTAATTATTCAAGATTCAAGATGGTAAATGTTCCATTTTCCTTTATTTGAATATTGTAAGGTTATATTAAAAGAAGAAAATTACCATAATAATGGCAAAAATATATGCTTCAAAATATTGATAAAATAAATTCCACCTAACCTTCTACATGTCCGCTAAAATTGCCCATGGTTCGACTATGTCCTCTTCAGCGAAGTTTTCTACAACTGGGTTTGTCCTCTTCCGTTCCCACGAAAAGTAGCATAAAAGAGGACGTCTTGAGAGCGATTATAATATACCCTAAACAGCAGCGAATCAAAATACCCTGGCCTCCGATTAAAATACAAAGGTTCGAGGACAAAATACGCTAATTTGAACTAACGCCCTTGTAAGAGTCAATACGTAAACAATGCCGTCAGATTGCAGCGACTTTACCCTCTAGGAACCTATTCTGATTTTTTCCAGCCACCATTTTGGCGGCCACAGTAAAATAAACAAATAAGCGCTCTTTGGAGCGATTTTTGGTTTTTCCTATTCTAAGACCTCTATAGATTAGATATAAATGGATCTTAGTATGTACATGTAACCCACACTTGCAACGTGTCTGTGGCGTGACTGACAATGCCCTTATCTAAGTACCGCTTTTAGCCAGTTTACGATTTCTATTTCATAAGAACGCCATAATTGGTAACTATACTTATACGCCTATTATGTATTTAAGTATTATAACAAGCATAGCAAAATCCTTTTACCGAAATAATTTTCTTTTGACTGTCATAAAACATTTTTTAATCACACGTGACGTAACATATACTTTCAAACGTCATAGTACAATAAATGATCAGTGTATTTTAAATTATTCAATTTAAGACTATGATTTTAAAATTAAATTTAAAAACAATAAGTACATTAAAGGATTTATTCATATATATCATATTTATCTTTTAATTACTCAATTTCTTATGATGAATTATATTTTGCCATTTTTTTACTAATAAAATAGAAGATACATTGCGATTGCTGAATACCATATTTCCTATATTTCCTTTTCTGTCTAAAAGGATACGAATTGGAATGCGTTCAGTAACAGAATCCCCCCTACTTAAAATATGCACAGTCGTAAACACTGCGTTTACTAATACCTCCGTATGATCTAATACATTTTCAGAGAACCAAATTTACCTTTATGTGAAATTACCTTACCTGTATTAAATTCGGAAGAGCTTTAAGCGTTAACTGGATATTTGGAACGTTTCTGGAATTACTTAAAATTTGTTTCCTATAAAACTATGTAAAATTAATCAAATTTGAAGTTTTTGAAATATATTAAAAAACCAAAAGACTTAAACGGAAGGCTGACACTTTGCATATGCACAAACTTAATGGATGTGGAACTTTAGATGCAAAAATACCAAATTCCACATGAATATAGACTTTTGTTTCAATTTAACAGAAAAAATTAAGATAAAAAAGCTTTTCGAAAGCAGAGGTCAAAACTCCGTTCGACAAAAAGACAGACATCTTCTTTTATTAAGAAGATATAGACATTTAAATCACTTAAAAACTCATTTAATAAAATTGATCTCTATGTAGCTGCAATTGGATGTGACTGAGCTGATCGAAACTCACAGCGCTATTTACAGGTACTACAAATACCGAATTAAACAAAAATATAGAAAGAAAGAAATTCAAAATTATAGAAGAAAGCAGAGAGGGGTGAGACAGTCCAGTGGCTAGCGCCGCAAGGATTGCACTCGGACGACCCAGGTTCTATTCCCGACGCTGCCCAAACTGTCCCCGTTTTCACGCGGAATACAGGCACATTAAATGTGGATCCGTAAGTCCTTCCGAGAGGTTGGTAATAGGGAAAGGAGAGTACAGTCCCTGTGGATGACGACTTCACTGGATTCCGGTCTAAATTGGGTGGCACTTCCCAGCTGTTCAAATAGATACCTTACATCTTCGGGTAGGTCGGACGGTCTGGGTCAAAGAAGAAGAAGAAATCAGAAAATGCTACTATTTGAATTTTAATGAGTCAAGACCCTATTTAAACGATTTTTTTATTATTATATAAGGTTCACTTTGACTAGAAGTTGGAATATTGCTTAATGGTAGCTTAATGGTTAGAACTAATGTTTCTTTCAAGACATTTTGACCAGGGGGGGGGGGGGGGGGGCGAATGAAATTTTAGGGAGGGCAAGTTTTCTATTTGCCCTATATAAATATATATAAATGCTGTGTCACATAAATAAACACTAAGTTATCATAAAATGTCTCCGGGGCGAATATTCGTCTCCGTCCTGTAAGTATACCTGAAAGAAACACTGCTTAGAGCATTTTCGAATTGGCTGGCCAGTTCGATCCATAGTTGGAACAGTGAGACCTTTACAACTACAATAAGATGAATTAGTAACCCGTTTAAAAATGAGCAAAGGCTGAGTGATCCCAGCTAAGGCGTTTTATCTATGGGCAACCGGTTTAATTTTCGGTTATGCTGAGAATAATGACATCGATGAAGATAATTACATCGATGTCTTTTTCATAAAAATTCGAAGTTTCTTTTGAAACAATTAAAAGATTTATGATTTAACTAATACTTAATCCTGCCATAGACAAGGAAACTAACACTCTTAAAAAATTAAGTTACAACCCTTTTTCAATAATTTTTATTTTGTTTAACTATATACGGCACTTAATGTGGAAAATAGTCGCTTGAATTTAAAATAGTATATTGAAAATAGTCGTCTCGATTAGGTTATGTTCCGTTTTCAATACTATAAGTGTGCTAACTTTAAGCCTTTGATGTCACCGGGGAACTTCTGAAGAGTTTGAAAAGACTTTTCGGCCCACCCTTCCCTCATTTTGTTCTCCTCCGGGGGAGAAATCGAAAATCCGACTCTGTTAAATTCTGTCCCGTGGTTGATATTATAAGTGTGCACAGATTCAGCCTTTGAAGCCACCGGGGGATATCTGAAGGGTCTGCAAAGTATTAAAAATCATTTACTCCTCCCCCGAGTGAGCTAATCGAAAATCTGTCTCCGTTACGTTCTGTCCCATTGTCTTGTTTCAACAATCGGCTAAATACAATAGAAAATATATGAATTTAAAAAATATTTGCTAAAATTAAACAGCTAACTTAGGAAAGTGAAAATATTGATTAGAAATTTATGAAGGAGTCTTCATATGGTGGCAAATGCTACACACATTTCATTTTTGCTTGAACTATTAAGCAATTTTTTTTCTCTTTTGCATGCTTATATCGTATAGTCAGGCAAATTTTCGGAAAAAATGGAAGTGACATCTCCAGAACCGAAAATAAAAATCCTTAGTGAACCTCCCAACCTTCTCTGGAACTCTTATCTACAGTCAATCCTGAGAAATGGATGTTTCAAAGACAATTTTTGAAAAAGATGTGACAAAAACCAGAAATGGAAATCTTTAGTAAATATCCCCTACCTTCTTCAGAATTTAAAGCTGAATTTATATTAGCCATCATCTATATCTATATTTATAGCAGATCCTGAGTAATAAATATTTCAAAGAAAATATAAATATTTGAATTGGATATGGCATCTCCAAACACGGAAATGAAAATCCTCAGTGAGTCCCTTAACCTCCTCCGGAATTTGATGATGAATCAATATCATTCATTGTGTGAGCTCTATCTATATAGCCAATCCTGAGAAATAGATGTTTCAAGGAAAAAATTTTAACTGGAAGGAGGAAATATACGGGAAGTGAAAATTCTTAGTGAACATCCTACCTCCATCAGAATTTGATACTGAATCCATATCAGTTATCATCATCTAAAATGTATCTATGACCAATCTTGAAAAACAGATGCTTCAAATAAAATAAAAAAATTTTGAACCAGAAAGGGAAAAGGGACCGGGAGTGAATTCCTTAGTGAACCCCTATCCCCTTCGAAACTCAATGCTGAATCTATAAAAGTCATTATTATTCGTTTATCTATAGTAAATATTGAGAAATAGATGTTTCAAGGAAAAATTGGTCCAAAAAGCAATAATATTGCAAAGATTTTGCCACCAATCCTTCCCGTAATCTTATATCCTAATGCCGTAACTGGTACAACCCAATCGAACATATAATATCGTTCATTTATGAAATTTATTTTTCTAGCATTTCCTTTATTATTTGAATTTGAAAAATTAAATGAAAAACGTCTACCGTGTGACACTTTTGATTTATCTCCGTTGCTAAGCAACATGATATCATCTTCTTCAAATAAGGCTATGGAAAATAATTGTCTGCATAATGCTATTTCAATGGAAGGTTTAATTGTGCGTTTTTTAATATCTCGACAACCCCTGGTCTAAGAAACTTGAAACATGGACGGGGTTTCAGAGAATAATCATAACAAATTTGAAAAAAAAAATTCGTTTAAAACTGTGGTTTTGTATACGGAACACACAAACAAACAGACTTTTTTCAATTTTATATCTATATAAATAAAAATTGAAAGCTGTCAGTTTATTTATGTGTTATTTTGTGTGTTTGTTTGTGTGTTTGTCTCATCATCACGGAAGAACGGCTGCACCGAAATGGATGAAATTTTCGAGGAAGACTTGGAATAGCCCCACTTAATATTTAGTCCATGTTTCGAGTTTCTAGGACCAGGGATTGTCAAGAAATTAATTAAATCACAATTAAACCTACCAAATCCTCCTTTGATGAGGAAATCGATCAAAAATCGATCAAAAAGGAAATTAAAAAAAAAATGTATGTTTAATAAGGAGTATGTAAGAAAAGCAATCTATTATATGAAGGAAAAGGAAAATGTTTAATTACATTCAAAAATCATTTTTAAAGTAAATTTTTAATACATTTTTATATTAAACTAGCAGCATACCCGTTCTTCGTACGGAGTATATAATATAAAGAAATTTATAATTCGCAATCATGTGCAAATTCTGTTAAAATATTAAATTTATTGCTCATAAAAAGAAGTTTAAGAATATCTGTTCTCACTATGCAAAATTATATTCACGGGCAGATCTGAAGAATAAAACATCCTGGCCCCTTTTGTAAGTAAATTAACAAAAAAAAGGAATTGAATCAATATATGCAACCCCGTACTACTTATATTGTCGCAGATTAGAAAATATGCCAGTGTGTTAGTAGAAGCTTACCCGTATTGCAATATGAGTCTCAAAAATATTTGCCAAAATAAAAAAGATGGCGTAATAAATTGAAAGTATCAAAAATCCCCGTAATCTTGACACCAGAAGGTCGTAATTGATTCCAATATATGCCAATATATATCAAAATATATGCCAATATACCTGTACTACTTATATTCTCGTAGATTAGAAGATATACCCATGCATTTGTAGAAGATTACTCGTACAACGTACTATATATGAGTTTCAACAATTTTCGTCATAATAAAACAATTCTATAATAATTTGAAAATATCAATAATCCCTGAATCAACAGTCCCCGAAAATACCAATAATAATGATGTTTAAATCTGAAGACCGTAATTGATATTATCCAGTCAAAAATGCAATGGCAATGAAATTTACTTTATATACATATTTTTTTTATTCAAATCGGAAAAGATTTAATAAAAATGGTATGCCGCATAACATATTGGATCCGTTGCTAAGCGACATGATATCATTTGCCTCAAATAAATTGATAGAAATCATATCCTCTAAATAATGCAATCTCCATGGAAGGTTTGGCGACATTTTCGTCAATTTAGCGATAACTTAAAAAATCGCCAAATTTATCGCCAAGTGGGACTATAGAACTGATAGTCTCATTTTGCGACAAATTGACGAAACATCATCACAATACTATCCCCTAACAAAACACAATTAATTTCATTTATTAAGCGCGATTTTATCAATTTCATGATATTTTTATGGATTTAAAAATATTTTTACCAATTTGGTGATATTAAAAAAATTCCTTCAATGTGTTACTAAGTGGGATGGATGTACTGACCGACAAATGCTACAGAAACATCATTTCAGTACTCTATTCTAAAAAAATAATTTACTTTCATTGATTTGGGCCATTTTTATCAATTTGGAGACATTTCCACTAATTTGATAAAGTTTAAGAAAAGTTACCAAGTTATTTAGAGATATTTCGCTAAATTCGTAGCTCTGAATTTGCAGATCTGAAGAATAAAATATCCTGATCCCGTTTGTATATACTAAATGAAAACACTAAAATTGTATTAGAAGATACATACACCCGTTCTACTCTTTTCTGCTTCAACAATCGGCTAAATGAATTTATTGGGTAAACACAATATATGAGTTTATTAGCTAAACACAATATATGAGCTTGAAACCTCTTTGCTTAAATAAATGAAAGTGATGTACGCAGTCCGCAATATATATAATTAAAATAACAATCAAACCGTTCATTTATAAAATATATTTTTACATCCATTTATTTATTATACAAATAGAAAAAATAATAATAAATATTACCAACACATTTAATTTCATTCCATTGCCGAACAACATGATATAAGATAGAATCTTCCTCATAAAATGTGAAATTAAATAGCCATTTTGATTTCTTTATACTTTTCATCGTTGAGTAAAAATTTGGGAAAGATGAACCATGGAGGTAGATTTTTCCATTTAAATTCATGTTTCAAACAATTCATGCTTTCCTATAGTGACTAATTAATGCAAAAATCCTGTACCAAACTCGGAAATAAATTTTTAATTCATTTTGGCGTTTTAAACAAACGATTTTCATCCTTTCCGTTTGGATAAACCACGGAGTTGGAGAGTAGATCTCCTAAGAAAAAGTTCCGTTTTTCATTAATATCTCGACAACCCCTGGTCTTAGAAACTCGAAACTTGGACAGAATTTATGGGGGCTATTTCAAGGCTATCCACAAAATTTCATTAAATTCGGTTTAGCCGTTTTCCCGTGATGATGAGACAAACGAAAGTTTCGTTTTTTACTAATATCTCGAGAACCACTAGTCGTAAAAACTCAAAATACGGACTAAATTTTAAGTGGGACTATTTCTAGGCTACCCACAAAATTTCATCAAATTCAGGTCAGCCGTTCTCCCGTGATGATGGGACAAACAGACAGACAGACAGACAGACAGACAGATTTTCATTTTTATTTATATAGATTATATATTTTTTTCTAATTAAATTAAAACAATCTCCCAAATTAGCAATGATAAATCATTTGCATTATGGTGCCATTTCTTAAAATTTTGGCAAGTTTGGGTCATATAAAACATTAACATACCAAATGAAAAATAAAATCATTTAAAAACTGCAAATTTAATTTAGTTTAAAATAAGTATTAATTTTAAATTTAATTTTTCTGTATAAAAGGGATGTAACTCATTTTACGGAATTTAACACTAGAACGACGAAAGCGGTCATTTTGACCGCATAACTACTTTGACAGTTGCCGTCGTTCTAGGAAGATCGTTGATTTGTTCTCTTATTTTAAAACCTGCAATAATTTTCTTCTGCGTTTTCAATAACTTTAAGAAAATAAGAAAAGTCATAAAATTCCAATGGGCTGGGATTAGCCGTTTTGGAGGAATCGTTTCTCAAAGTAGTTATGCGGTCAAAATGACCGCTTCCGTCGTTCTAATGTTAAACAACAAAATACAGACAAATCAAATGTGTGTTTGAAAGAAAAGTCACATCCTGCTTTTCATAGCCAATGTGTTGGTCACATCGTTTCTTTTCTCCTTTTAATGTCAGTTCTATGGCAGAGTAGGGGGTGCGCATAGACCCGCATTAATTGCGTTAGTCATCTATGGTGTTCATGTTGGAAAGCAAAATTCTGCACCCTAAACCCACTTCCATTTGGTCATACCAATACCTCCCCAAGTTCTTCAATGGTGTTGGTCATACTCTATCTGGTGTTGGTCATACTCTAGGTGGTGTTGGCCATACTCTAGGCGGTGTTGGTCATACCTCCACTCTTTTCTGGCTATGCCTATACTGGTAGGGATGTGTGCATGTTGCGCTCTTATGTGTGACTTTTGGTGGGTGGGTAATTACGAAATTGATTTAGGAAATTATGAAAACATAATTGTTCGAGAAACTACTGTTAAATCAAATGATTGTTTTACATCCAGTGATAATGTGTTGGATGTAGTAATTAATAATCTTGTTTGTAGTAATGATGTAATGATCTTGCTATGTGGGTTCATTTCTCCACTGGTGATGCAGAGTATTGGTATCATATCGAGGAACAAATGACTTCCAGAACCATATGAAAAATGAAGTAGGACGTTTTAGGGGGAAAAACAGGATTCTGTTCACAAAAAATATTTTTAGATCAAACTTTGGATTACATAAGTGCTATGGGCGCCCATAGGGGAGGACAAGAGAGGGTCCTTGCCCCCTGGACATTCAAGGTCACAATGGTGGACGACAAGCTAGTCAGTGCCTAAATCATTAGCAGCATTAATTTCACAAAAGTGTAGGGTCCAATCATATGACAATGCTTCCAATATGTTCAGCCATTATTGCACAGCCGTCTTTATGATTTGAAGAAGGTGCAAACATTTTTCATCGAATTCTTCAAAGTTTAATATAAGTATAATTTAAATGTCATGGGACAGTTCTCGAGCCCCTGACATAGGATTATTTTGATAAAGATATATACAGGGTATATATGAACTGATGGTCAGAACTGTAAGGAGTTATAGAACTCACCAAAACAAACAACTTTCACAATACAATGTAGGGTCGGAAAGCAACCGGCGAGCCGCGAGAGGGCGCTTTCTCTGGGAGTGGATGAAACGTCGGTTCAAAATGGAGTAAAGTGAAGACGAATACAGTGAAGACGAATAATGGAAATTTATTGACAAAATGTTTAGAACAAATGCTCAAATGAACGACCACCAATTGCGAGACAGGTGTCACAACGGCGACAGAGTGAATCGGTAAACACTTTGGAAGATTTCTAGCATTTCACGAACGTCTGCAGCTGCGACGCTAATTCCGGCGACACGGTCCTCTGGTGACTCGATGGACGTCTCGTAAACGGCGATGTTTAGCTGTCCTCAGAGGAAAAAATCCAGGCAGGACAGATCAGGAGATCTGGGAGGCCACGCGACGGAATCACCACGACCAATCCATCTGTTCGGAAAGGCAATGTTCAAGTAGTTCCGCACAATCCTGGTGTAATGTGCTGGCGCTTCGTCGTTCTGGAACCACATAATCACTCGATGATTTGCTGGTACAACACGTAGTAAATCTGGCAGCACCTGCTGGAAGAAGGTGAGGTACCTCTGTCCGTCTAGGCGATCTGGGAACAGATACGAACCAACTAATTGGTCGTGAATAATCCTTGCCCACACATTCACGGAGAACCTTTGCTGGTGGCATCTGGAACGTGTAGCATGCGGATTTACTGTGTTCTCCATTTTGACGAGGCGTTTCATCCACTCCAGAGAAAGCGCCCTCTCGCGGCTTGCAGGTTGCTTTCTGACCCCACATTGTATTGTGAAAGTTGTTTGTTTCGGTGAGTTCTATAACCCCTTACAGTTCTGACCATCAGTTTATATACACCCTGTATACCATGGGACATAGGCGTTGGCAAGATCTTTGAAAGAACATTCGACTATTGAATGAGGGTTACAGTACATACTTTTGTTTTTCAATATGGACTCCATGGATAAATAATGGAATTTTTTTCAGCGAATGAGAGGATTATTAAGTCCCATGACCCGACAAGAACAGAAACATGGTCCGCTCAGTAACTTGGAAACCAAAGTCCGGCACAGGACGGAACACCAGGGTCCGCGAGCCACCAGTTGAAGAATTGTTGAATTTTTTTCTAAGAATTTTTTATAGGAATTGCTGAATTTTTTCACTCAAAATTATTTAGCTTTGGAGTCTGGAATAAACATGATATGAATGAAATATTGATTGCTTCTACATAGAGAGCCAGACGATATGTATTTCGATGATGTCATCTGAATAAAGTTCATTTTTTTCGATGAAGTTTTAAGTTTTCAAATATAATAAATTACTGTAGTACTGTGATAATTTTAAATATATCAGCGCTGAATGTATCGCATTTTAGATATATTTAAATAAAATTGCATTTCATTTGAAAAGTGTTTCAAAATCAATTCTTTATGCATGATTGTTCTCTCTTGTTTTACCATATATCTTCTAGGAACGCAGTTTGGGAAACACTAATAGAGAGAGCGTAAATGTCCTACCCAGTAAGAATCGAAACTCATCACTTCCCTAAATGAGATATCAAAGTTGTTTACCTCACTTGTGACTGCTTGATGAGTTGTAGAATGGTTTGAAATTCACCCAACAGTATGGTATGTCTCGTTTATTAATAAACAAGGGAATCTGATATGTGCAGCACATAACTTTCCCAACGTAGTGTAATGGTTTTACTTATTTCACAGCGAAATAATGGTGTGCAAGATCCACGGCACAATGTTTTTGACATTGAATTAACACCGCGTAAATAGAAATTGTGCGCTTAGAGCAACTTATTAATCCAAGCAGATTGACTTTTTCATCCTCACGTGCCAAATCATCATCAAAATGCAATTAACATTTCATTAATATCCCGTGAAATAAATGACCTTTGGCGAATTCTTTGGAGTCAAAATATAAAACTTTTACAAAAAGTATATGCTCTCGTGAATGGAACGAACTAGATTCATGAGAATGGTGTTAACAGATTTGTTGCATATAATATTACATATGAAAAATGGACCTATTGAATGATACTAACTACTTTTATAATTTTGTGTAATTTTGTTGCTGAATTTATATTAAAAACATGAAATACCTTGAGAATGATTCATGTTATCATTCTAAAGTTTGGGTCATTCGTTTTAAAGCAAAAACACCATGTCTCAATTAACATTTAATTAATATCCCGTGAAATAAATGACCTTTGGCGAATTCTTTGGAGTCAAAATATAAAACTTTTACAAAAAGTATATGCTCTCGTGAATGGAACGAACTAGATTCATGAGAATGGTGTTAACAGATTTGTTGCATATAATATTACATATGAAAAATGGACCTATTGAATGATACTAACTACTTTTATAATTTTGTGTAATTTTGTTGCTGAATTTATATTAAAAACATGAAATACCTTGAGAATGATTCATGTTATCATTCTAAAGTTTGGGTCATTCGTTTTAAAGCAAAAACACCATGTCTCAATTAACATTTAATTAATATCCCGTGAAATAAATGACCTTTGACGAATTCTTTGGAGTCAAAATATAAAACTTTTACAAAAAGTATATGCTCTCGTGAATGGAACGAACTAGATTCCTGAGAATGGTGTTAACAGATTTGTTGCATATAATATTGCATATGAAAAATGGACCTATTGAATGATACTAACTACTTTTATAATTTTGTGTAATTTTGATGCTGAATTTATATTAAAACATGAAATACCTTGAGAATGATTCATGTTATCATTCAAAAGTTTGGGCCATTCGTTTTAAAGCAAAAACATCATGTATGAAATTGTTTATTTTACAGTATTGAAGGTCCTGAATTTTGAATGATATTCCAAGCATTCATTCATAACTCGTGCAATATCTTGAAAACAGTTTGTGTTAACGTTCTAAATTGTAAATCATTCGTTTTCTAATGAAAAATTACGTTTTAAATGATCATTTATTTATCCTAATGGAAGGTCCTGGTTTTTCAAGGATTTTTTTAAAGCGTAATTAAAATATTGTGGTTATTCCGAATATTCGATTTCGTTTCAAATGAACAGTGTTCCAGTAGTCACTGATTGTAACAATCGTACCAAATTATTCTCGAAACGCGCCATTCATTTATGAAATATGGCGTGCACGCGCGCAAACACACACGCACAGACATCACCTCAGAAATGTTGGATTGGAGTTCAGGGATGCTTGAAACCTCTTCCGTCGAAATCCCGAATTCGAATTTTCGACCCCATCACAATATGAAATTATTTATTTTATACATTACTAGCAGCATACCCGTTCTTCGTACGGAGTATATAATATAAAGAAACTTATAATTCGCAATCCTGTGCAAATTCTGTTAAAATATTAAATTTATTGTCCCTAAAGAGAAGTTTAAGAATATCTGTTCTCCCTATGCAAAATTATCTTCACGGGCAGATCTGAAGAATAAAGCATCCTGGTCCCTTTTGTAAGCAAATTTACAAAAACAAAAAAAGGAATTGAATCAATATATGTAACCCCGTACTACTTATATTGTTCCAGATTAGAAAATATGCCAGTGTGTTAGTAGAAGATTACCCGTATTACAATATGAGTCTCAGAAATATTTGCCAAAATAAAAGAGATGACGTAATAAATTGAAAATATCAATAATCTCCGTACTCTTTATACCAGAAGGTCGTAATTGATTCCAATATATGCCAATATATATCAAAACATATGCCAATATACCTGTACTACTTATATTCTCGTAGATTAGAAGATATACCCGTGTATTTGTAGAAGATTACTCGTACAACGTACAATATATCAGTTTAAACAATTTTTGTCGTAATAAAACAATTGCATAATTTGAAAATATCAATAATCCCTAAATCAATAATCCCCGAAAATATCAATAATAATAACGTTTAAACCTGAAGACCGTAATTGATATTATCCAGTCAAAAATGCTATAAGAAAAATCAAATCGTTTTTTTCTCAACTATATTTTTATATACATTTATTTATTATTCAAATCGAAAAAATAATAATTAAAATTAACAGACAGATTTAATTTAATTGCGTTTCTGAGCAACATGATATAAGATAGAATCTTCCTCATAAACTGCGAAATTAAATAACCATTTTGATTTCTTTATGCTTTTCATTCTTCAGTAAAAGCTTGAGAGTAGAACTCTTAGGAAAAAGTTTCGTTTTTTATTAATATCTCAACAATCCCTGGTCTTAGATACTCAAAACTTGGGCTAAATTTATGGGGGACTATTTTAGGGCTATCTACAAAATTTCATTAAATTCGGTTTAGCAGTTCTTCCGTGATGATGAGACAAACGAAAATTTCGTTTTTTACTAATATCTCGAGAACCACTGATCGTAGAAATTCCAAACATAGACTAACTTTTAAGTGGGACTATTTCCAGGCTAACCACAAAATTTCATTAAATTCGGTTCAGCCGTTCTCCCGTGATGACGGGACAAACAGACAGACAGACAGATTTTCAATTTTATTTATATAGACTAGCAGCACACTCGTTCTTCGTACGGAGTATATAATATAAAGAAACATATAATTCGCAATCATGTGCAAATTCTGTTAAAATATTAAATTTATTTCTCATAAAGAAAAGTTTAAGAATATCTGTTCTCACTATGCAAAATTATCTTCACGGGCAGATCTGAAGAATAAAACATCCTGGCCCCTTTTGTAAGCAAATTTACAAAAAAAAAAGGAATTGAATCAATATATGCAACCCCGTACTACTTACATTGTCGCAGATTAGAAAATATGCCAGTGTGTTAGCAGAAGCTTACCCGTATTGCAACATGAGTCTCAAAAATATTTGGCAAAATAAAAGAGATGACGTAATAAATTGAAAATATCGAAAATCCCCGTAATCTTAATACCAGAAATTCGTAATTGATTCCAATATATGCCAATATATATCAAAATATATGCCAATATACCTGTACTACTTATATTCTCGTAGATTAGAAGATATACCCGTACATTTGTAGAAGATTACTCGTACAACGTACTATATATGAGTTTCAACAGTTTTCGTCATAATAAAACAATGGCATAATAATTTGAAAATATCAATAATCCCTGAATCAACAGTCCCCGAAAATACCAATAATAATGATGTTTAAATCTGAAGACCGTAATTGATATAATCCAGTCAAAAATGCAATGTCAATGAAATTTATTTTATATACATATTTTTATTATTCAAATCGGAAAAGATTTAATAAAAATCGTATGCCGCATAACACATTAGATCCATTGCTAAGCGACATAAGATCATTTGCTTCAAATACATTGATGGAAATCATATCGTCTGAATAATGCGATCTCCATGGAAAGTTTGGCGACATTTTCGTCAATTTAGCGATAACTTAAAAAATCGCCAAATTTAAAACATCGCCAAGTGAGACTGTAGAACTGGTAGTCCCATTTTGCGACAAATTGACGAAACATCGTCACAATACTATCCCCTAACAAAACACAATTAATTTCATTTATTAAACGCGATTTTATCAATTCCATGATATTTTTATGGATTTACAAACATTTTTATCAATTTGGTGATATTAAAAAAATCTGATGTGGGCAACACATGACTTTCCTTATATAAAGCAATGAATTTACTACTTTTACAGTTAAAAAAATGTTATTCTTATAGTAGATATTCATATTCTTTCCACGATATTGAATTTTTTTCAATTAGTCGTCATTTTCATTGATTTAGCGTCATTTTTATCAATTTGGCGAGATTTTTGTTAATTTGGAAACAATTAAAAATGTCGCCGAGTTGGCGACATTCCGCCAAATTCGTCGCCAAAATCTCGCCAAGCGTTATGGACGGAGAAATAAGTTATTCTTACAGCAGGTAAATGACTATTGGCGTTCAAATACAAAAGTATTACTCAAAGTATCTTTTTTCATGAATGGAACGAGCTAGATCCACGAGAATGATGTCACCCAATTTATCGCATGGTATAACATATGAAAAGTGAACATGTTTCTCAATAGGAAATATTTTTCTTTATTTTATATAACTTTTGGATAATTTTTTTAAAAATGTGCAATATCTCGAGAACGGTTCATATTAGCGTTCTAAAATTTATGTCAATCGTTTTCTAATGAAAAATTACATAAGAAATGTCGATTTGCGTAACTTTATTAGCGGTTTTGATTTTTTGACGATTTTTTCAAAATTTCACTCGAAAATTTAGGGAGGTTCTGAACATTCGATTGCGCATAAAAACAATAGGCTTCCAGTGTTTACCGATTGTGATTTTTGTACCAAATTTCGTTCGAATCGGTCCATTCGTTCGTCAGTTATCGTCTCCACAAACTCACTGACACACACACACACACACACACACACACACACATACACATACTTTCACACACACACACACAGACATCACTTCAAAAATGTTTGATTCGTCATCAGGGATGCTTGAAACGTGCTCTCCCGTCGAAAGCTCGAATTCGAATTTTCGACCCCGTCACAATACTTTCTTTATACATTATGTATATAAGGAAAGTAAAAATTCGTTAAATGTGTTACTAGGTAGGACGGATGGAATGACCGACAAATGCTACAGAAACATCATTTCAGTACTCTATTCTAAAAAATAAATTTAATTTCCTTGATTTGGGTCGTTTTTATCAATTTGGAGACATTTCCACTAATTTGGTAAAGTTTAAGAAAAGTTACTAAGTTATTTAAAGATATTCCGCTAAATTCGTAGCTCTGAATTTGCAGATCTGAGGAATCAAATATCCTGATCCCGTTTGTATATACTAAATGAAAACACTAAAATTGTATTAGAAGATGCATACACCCGTTCTACTCTTTTTTTGTTTCAACAATCGGCTAAATGAATTTATTGGGTAAACACAATATATGAGTTTATAAACTAAACAGAATATATGAGCTTGAAACCTCTTTGCTAAAATAAATGAAAGTGATGTACGCAGTCCGCAATTTATATAATTAAAAGAACAATCAAACCGTTTATTTATAAAATATATGTTTACATCCATTTATTTATTATTCGAATAGAAATAATAACAATAAATATTAACAACACATTTAATTTCATTCCGTTGCCGAGCAACATGATATAAGATGGAATCTTCCTCATAAAATGCGGAATTAAATAGCCATTTTGATTTCTTTATACTTTTCATCGTTGAGTAAAAGCTTGTGAAAGATGAACCATGGAGGTAGATTTTTCCATTTAAATTCATGTTTCAAACAATTCATGTTTTCCTAGTGACTAATTAATGCAAAAATCCTGCACCAAACTCGGAAATAATGTTTTATTTCATTTTGACGTTTTAAACAAACGATTTTCATCCCTTCCGTTTGGATAAACCACGGAGTTGGAGAGTAGAACTCTTAGGAAAAAGTTCCGTTTTTCATTAATATATCGACAACCCCTGGTCTTAGAAACTCGAAACTTGGATTAAATTCATGGGGACTATTTTTAGGCTATCCTCAAAATTTCATTAAATTCGGTTCAGCCGTTTTCCCGTGATGATAAGACAAACAAAAATTTCGTTTTTTACTAATATCTCGAGAACCGCTGATCGTAGAAACTCAAATCATAGACCAAATTTTAAGTGGGGCTATTTCTAAGCTACCCACAAAATTTCATCAAATTCTGTTCAGCCGTTCTCCCGTGATGATGGAACAAACAGACAGACAGATTTTCAATTTTATTTATATAGATTATCTCTATACATTATACTATGTATGTAGGAAAAGTAAAAACGCCAAAATAAATCTGCCATATAAATATCATTATGCGGACGATTATTTTCCGAAAATTTATTTGAAGAAAATGATAGCATGTTGCTTAGCGACGGAATTAAATCAAATGTGTTTATACAGTAAACAATTTTAACTTAATTTAGATTTAAATAATAAAGAATTGGTAGAATTTTTTTATATAAATAAACGGTATTAGATTTTTGATTGGGTTATATTAGTTACAGCTTTGTGAATATAAAATTAGGGCAATTAATGGTATTTTCAATTTCTGAAGTCATCTGCTTTGTTCTGGAAAATATTTTTCAGATACATATATATTCTATTGTGTTTCACCGATTGTTGAAACAGCATAAAAATGGTATGAGTATATCTTTTCCTACCAATTTAGCATCCTCATTTTGGAGTATGTGGACCAAAATTGATATTTTTTGTAAATTTCTTTACATACGGAACCATTATTTTGATCTTCAGATCTGTCGGTGAAGATAATTTTATATAGCGAAAACAGCGTATCCTATACTTCTTTGTTAAGATGAATTAAATTAAATATTTTAATAGAATTTTTGAAGAACAATATCATTTAGAATAGTACTAGAATTTGCACATATTTTAACTCACGAGCAACTTTTGGAATATTTTTAAATATTCTTAATTTATCATATTCACTAGTTGTAATTTTAGTTTTGAACTAACATCCTGAAATACCGATGACATTAATTAACTTCGTCCTCTGAAGAGGCTCAAAAATCAAAATTTCATAATAAATGAATTTTTTAAAAATACCAATTTAAAATTTGAGCAACTCTGTTAAACTATATATTAAAAAAATACATTGATGATAAATCGATATTTATTTTTCTAATATTAAGCCGTAAAATCAATCCTTATATGTCCCACTATAGAACTAGACATATTTTCATCTCCAAACTCAATCGACAGAAATCGGAGCTCCTAAATTTCGCACAGTGAAATAACCAGCTACCTATTTTGCTACCTTCTGTATAATATTTATTACTACTTCATTTTGAAAATAAGGCATTAGAAAGAAGTTAAGAGACACGAAAATAATCTTTAAAATGTCTTATGTTGTTCATTTATATGGGCAACTTCACTCTAAATTTTTATTATTGAGAAAGAAAAGTTCACGTATTATATTTCAAGAATATAGAATATATATCTTAAAAAACAGAACGCACAAGAAATTGCATTGCACCAGGAGTGCTATCCAGAAGGTCAAGTACAAAGTTAGTATTATCTATTGTGTAGAAATCGATAAAAAACTAAACCGACAAAATAAACTAATCGACAAAAATATAAAACTGTTACAGAACACATTTATTTAACACAATATGGTTGCTGGTGAACAGAACCGAATTTGGCCGCTATGATATATACCGATCATTAGTGATAATTTTGGCTATAAAAAAGATTATCACTTTTTCTTTTCAAAAACAAATGGAATAAATAAATCCTGTCAAAAAATTGCCGTTTCTCTTTAAATCGCGACTTAAAATGGTGGGTGGAGGCTAATGTATTATATTTCTCTAGAGAGTTTCTTGAAGGAACGCACCAGTGCTCAATTTCAAAAACTGAGGCCAAATCAAGTTCATTAAATAAAAAGTTATAATTTCATAATGAATTAACATTATAGTAAATGTTAGCCATTTGTAGTAAAAGGTTGAAAGCCACCTTGTGTAATTCTATATATACACAAATGAGATAACTGAGCTTCATGTGGTATCAGATATAGTTACGAAAACAACAACTCAGGCCAGCTAATGCATACCATTTGAGCCAATGCAGATCTTTAGACTCAAAAACTATAATTCGTTTCTCATTACATTTGTGAAAGAAGCTCATAAAAATCATAAGGCATAAGTTGCATTTAATGCTGTGTAGTCGGGTTTAACTCAGTTAGCAAAAATTTATAAGCCCATAACTTAGTGTTACTGTATTGCCCACACTATCGGCGAACAAACTGAAACTATCCAATCGACCGAGCAATTTTAAACTTTTACTGGCTCCAGTATTTGCTGTTCAATGTACAACTGAGGATAAAAAAGCCCCACCCCTTGTTATTTGAGCATCGTTCATCGTAGAGAAAATTTAAAGTTACCATTCGACTAGATATAACGTCCTCTATGAATTTATGTGCATAGAATTTGCATAAAGGACTGCCTTCGTATAATGTGTACAAACTCCAAAAGTTTCAAAAACAAAACACAATTTTGATGTTATAAACAAATTCCATACCTCAAATTAGTCTAAATATAAATTTTCGGGCAATTCCGATCTTGATGTCTAAAGATATTCAATATTCCGAAACGTGCAATTTTCAGGGGAAGCTCCATATTGAAAGCCTCAATCTAAAGGGCGAAATTTCGTTGATTGACCACAACTGTTCTAATAAAGTAGGTCATTTGCTATTTTACTGAAAGACGTCATTAGTTTATTCTGATATCTCGTCTTGTTTTTGAGAACGAAAAACCTTCTTCAATAATCATCTTATTGGACTTGAAAATGGTTGAATTAATGACCGAATTATGCAAATGATGGAATCAGCACATTGTAATAACATTTGACTATGTGAGTTATGACCAAAATCGTGAGATGAGTTCTTCGATAGATATTTTAAAGATGTCTAACGGTTCTTAGGTTGTTGTGGTTGTTGTAATAACTACCATACTAAACCGTAAATATACAAATTAGTCTTTTGTTGTAAAAGCTGCGTCTTATGGTAATTACCATCACATAATTTTATTATTATGCACTCACTTCCAAAAGTTAAGCACGCAATGCAAATTTTCATTTTTCGAAAGCATATTTGAATTTGAGTGGCTGAAAATCGCTTCGGATGTAGATAGCAGTATGCAAATATCGTATATTACAGCCAATCACCATTGACTTTCCGGATATATGCTAATTAGGTAGTCATTGAAGACGCCAGCATTCTGTAGGGCTTGAGGAGGTGCATTTAAATGCTGATACGAAATGTTTATAACTTTGTAGGATTAGTTTTGATGATATTCGTGTTTCTATGGCTGAAAGAAGACGAATGACAGATAGTGAGCGCTGGCGTGCTGTCGGACGCACTGAAGCAGGACAGACAATCAAAGATGTCGCTATTTTCTTTGGCAATGATCATTTGGTAATTTCTCGAATATGGAAACAATTCCAAACAAGTCAAACAGTTGTCCAGAGACCTGTGCCCGGACGTCCAAGGGTTACCATCCCTCTGATGATCGGCATACTGCTATAGTAGCCAAGCGGAATCGACGAGCGACCTCCACAACCGTTACATCCATGGTTGCAGCGGTTAGACAATTAGTAAGACAATATTTGCCAGTACTGTGCGCCGAAGGCTCCACGTGGAGGAACTGTACACCCGAGTACCACGTTTTTGTGTTCCACTAACCGTCCAAGCCAGAGGGGCAAGATTAAAGTGGTGTCGTCAACATGTCAATTGGACTGTCTCAGATTGGTACAGCATCCTCTTCACGGACGAGTCCAAATTTGCCCTGGAATCAGATGATAAGCGTGTAAGGATCTAGAGAGAACGAGGCACGCGAAATCAGGTCAAGAACATCATCAAACATCAGGCATTCAGAGGTGGCAGCGGCACGGCGTGGGCTAGAATTTCAATGGGATATCGCACAGAGCTGCACTGCACATCTTTAAATGCGGTTCTGTGACGGCTGCGCAGTATCGGGATGAAGTCCTAGACCCCATTGCGAGACTCTACGCTGCAGCAGTTGGTCCTGATTTCCTCCTTATGGACGATAATGCCATTTCCATCATAACATCGATAATGCCATTTCCATTTAACATCGTTGAAGAATACCTGGAAAGTGAGGGCATTTCTCGTATGGAGTGGTCGGCGTATTCTCTCTACCTTAATCCCATTGAAAACCTTTGGGATGCCCTCGGGCGTGCTGGCTCTGCACGTTTACCTCCACCAGCCAGTCTCAGAGAGTTGAAACTGCCCTATTGGAGGAATGCTCATTGCTCGCATCTGCGACGGTTGATCACCTCATTGAAAGCAAGGAAAATCGTTGTAAAATTTGGGTGAAGGTCCGGAGTGGTCACATACCATATTAATGTAAGTTTTGTTTGGTTTGTTTGCTTTTAAACATCATTTTGTTAATGACCCAAATGTGACGTCATCATATAACTTACGAAAAGTAAATATTTTTTTTCATCTTTGTACGTAATTTTTGTTTTCTTTACTGCATAAACACATTTGCTACCTCCATGTACAATTTTGAGTTAGTCAAAGCTTTACTTTTCCATTTTTGTTGATTTTACCGTCCGTGCTTAACTTTTGGAAACCAGTGTATTTTTATTATAAATTTTTATATATTTATCATTCCCTTATAAATATTTTATTATCATAAATTATCACATAATTTTGTGATCGAATTCAACTCGTATTAAATCCGGGACTATTAATTAACAATAATAGTAATTAAAAGTATATCATTAGTTTTATTTCCTATAGATGATTGTTCTATTCCCCCAACATACTTATATCTTACATTAAATTGATTTCTTAATACAGTATTCATTAAGAGTTGTTTGATTACTTTCAGGCGATTTACATTGTCTCTTCAAGTTCAAAATTAGTTCTATTAGATGACTACAGTGCCATCTGGAGTGCAACAAAGGTACCACGCAATTTTATGCTAATATATATATATATATATATATATATATATATCAGAGTATATATATATATATATCGTGGTCAGAGGGAAATCGATATTTTAAGTGTGTAAATAAAATAAACATCGAAAATGTCAAAAATAGATAACAATTCGTTTTACGTCTATACTTAATGATAAAATTTATCGCTTGACACACTTATCACAGACATTAAAGAAATCTGTGATTTTAGTTTTTTTTTTTTTTTCAGTTCCAATTCCACAAATAGCGTTTTCGACAATTGACAGAGTTTGCAAATGTAATTCTTGATTTTCATTTGCTAGGAATAAGTTTTTCATAGTTTTTAGTGCATTTATGGCTCTGCCCAGTATGATCGTCGCTCGTGTAGTCGTCATTACTATCGTCAGAAAAATTTCCAAAACTATTAACGTCATAACGTCTGTGTCACAGTCAGTAAATTCGCTAAGATCAATTGCTAGCTGATCGAATTGGTCATTTCTCAATGAATCTTCATTTTGTGTTGGATCATCGCATACTTTGTCAGATACATTTGGAAATCCACATATCACAAAACAACGAGATATGGGTCATTTTCTCTAAACGGGCTTTTCATCTTTCTTGTTACAATATATATTTTTTTCTATTTTTCAACCTGTTTTCTGCATTATATTTTAACATGGGTGGTTTAAACTAAAAAAAAAAAAAAGTAGCAGTGATCATTTTGGGGAAATTAAATAAAAAATGCAAATTTTTTTTTCAAGACGAGTAAATAAATACAGCATGACAAGGGCATGACACTTAATATAGGCAACTGCTTTGTCAATATATATATATATATATATATATATATATATATATATATATATATATATATATATATATATATATATATATATATATATATATATATATATATATATATATATATATCATTAAAAAAATAAAAAAATTGTTTTGCTTTAATTGCCACCTTATATTTAGAACTAACTTCTTATTTGTTTTATCTTCTAAAAAGAAAATCTAGTTTAAATGTAATTCACCTATTCTAATGTCATTCCCTTGTCTACCAAAAAGACAGGGGAATGACAAATCATGTGAATTTACTTTCTGAATATATGAGTTTTATTTGCATTTAAGCCTAACTTGATATTCAGTTTTCTACACTAACTAAGCACACATATACGTTAAAAAAAATTATTTACTTTTTCATTGAGAATAATTAAAGACAGGTGAATGACAAGGGATAAAAATACTTACCCCAAATTGTTCAGTTGATAGTTAGACTCTTGAAATGGTGAATATGGACGTCACTTAAAAATAATAATACTTTAATTATATTTTGTCATGTATGTCCACAAAGAGGTGTTAAAATTTAAAGACAGGTAAATGACAAAAGAGCTAGAGAACAGTTGTAAAAAATTAATTTAAAATATTGCTCTAATGCATAATGAATTTTTTATAACTGTTTGTATTTTAAATAGTCTAATTTAATATAAAACATCGAATTAAAAGAAAACTAGAAAGTGAAGGCTTGCAAATGAAGTTGTGATTTTATGATTTGGCTGTTGGGACACACAGAGGACATTTAATAAGAAACTAAATTTTTAAATATTAAAAATATAAATTGTTCCTTTAGCTAATGGGTGATAAATGTGAACTACAATATAGTAAAAGTGATCAGTGTCCAAAATCAGTCCCTAGTCATGCAAACTTTTATTAAAACACCTGGGACATGTAAAACTCCCGTTTACAGAAAATGTCCCATATGCATGTTTCTTTTACAATATTCCACGCCTAAAAAATTTGCAACAAATAAATAAAATACGAAAAAAATATCTTTTGGCCCCTCAAATAAAAACGTACGATGCGGAAAAACTTAGATTTGTATCACGTATCATCCGGGAATTATTAACATTACTAGCTGAATACCCGTTGAAAATCAACGGTCTCACTATAAGCAACCCCTGAATAATGTAGTTTTTTTTAATAATTCGCGTTTCACATTTATTCGACAAATCGAATATTTTGGTGTGCAGAACACCCTAAAGAAGAAAATATTGGGAAAGTTAATTTGCGAATTTCTTCCTTTCGAATTATCTACCCGTACACCACATTAAAGTATATCTCATCCCGAAGCACCCCTATTTTATTATTTCTCCTTTGGAACTTTAACCCCTTAAAGTGATAAATATTGGAAATCTGAAATTTTACACTTTCTTCCTTTCAAACTATCTACCCGTACACCAAATTTGAAGTCTCTATCCTATCGAGAAGCATGTTTTTTCTATCACTTCACCTTTCGAACGTTTTTCTGTATAACACCCCGTGAATGAACATTTTTGTCAAATCGTATTCATCTTTGATTTTTTTGTCAAATGGTTAGACCATATACTAAATTCCAACCCTCTATCACATTGTAAAGGAGACGTTTTTCATTTGTTCGGCAAATCGAACATTTTAGTGAGCGGCACCCCCTACAATAGCAAATGTTGAAAAACTGAAATTGCACACTTTCTTCCTTTCCAACTTTTTACCCGTACACCAAATTTGAAGTCTTTATCTCATAGCGAAGCATGCTTTTCTAGCATTTCACCTTTCGAATACTTTAGTGTGGAGTACCCACCCCCTTAAATATACATTTTTGAAAAACTCTATTCTTTTTGTGATTTCTATCAGATGATTCGCCCATATACCAACCATCAAGCCTCTATCGCGTTTTAAAAGAGGCGTTTCTCCTTTATTTCGAAAATCGAACATTTTGGTGTGCCTAAAGTAGAAAATATTGGTAAACCGAAATTGTACACATTCTTCCTCTCAAACTATCTACCCTCACACCAAATTTGATATCTCTGTCTCATTCCGAAGCACGGTTTTTTATCAATTCACTTTTCGAACGTTTTACTCTGGAGCACCCCCTTAAACGAACATTTTTGAAAAACTATATTCGTCCTGGGCGTTTTCGTCAAATGATTAGCCCATGTATCAACTTTCAAGCCTCTACAAAATTTTAAAGGAGCCTTTTCTCATTTATTCGCTAAATCGAACATTTTGGTGTTAGCCACCCCCTTAAGTAGAAAATATTGGAAATCTGAAATTGCACACTTTCTTCCTTTCGAAAGATTTACCAATATACCAAATTTGAAGTCTCTATCTCATCGCAAAGCATGCTTTTCTATCATTTCACTTTTCGAACGTTTTGATGTGGGGCAACCTCTCTATAGAACATTTTCGAAAAATTCGATTTTTCCAGGAGGTTTTATCGAACGATCGACCCGTGTACCAAATTGCAAGTCTCTATCTATTCGGGGAGTGCCTAAAAAAAGCGTGACAGACAGACGGACAGACAGACGCACACAGACAGACTGACAGACAGACAGACAGACAGACGGACGGACACTTGGCAATTAGTATATATAGATTGATATAGGGCGTTTATAGGGACCGAAAAATTTATGTACGAAACGGAAAAATGTATGAAGCGGGAAGTGCAACATCATGGTTCCGCAGTGTGTGTGTGTGTATATATATATATATATATATATATATATATATATATATATATAAACATTGCCTGACACAGAAAATGCAACACCATGAAAGAGCGAATAGAGTGTGCTGTAAAAGACACACAGACAGAAATGGCATATATAAATAAATGGTGTTAATTTCAGAAGGATAATGCAGTACAATAATGGCATAGACAAGGGGACGAGTAGGCAGTAGGACCATCTCTTGCGGCAATAGAAGCAGCAACCCTACGAGGAACAAATGCAATGTGTGTGTGGAGAGTTTCCTGGAGGATGGATGACCATATGCCTTCAACCATCTTCCACACGTCGTCTTCTGTTTGAGGCGGGAACAAGGTAGTCAAACGATGTCCAATCACATAACATACATGCTCAATGGGTGAGAGATCTGGAGACAGCGGAAGCCAAGGAACCGCCTGTATACCTTGCAAGACTTGTCTGCTAATGGTTGCCGTCTGCGGTCGTGCGTTATATTTCTGTTGTTGTTGTTGTTGAGACCCAGACCGTCCGACCTACCAGAAAGGTGTAAGGTAACTGAATGGACGGCCGGGAAGTGCCACCCAATTTAGACCGGAACCCAGTGGGGGTTATATTTCTGTAAAATAGCATTTTGCAGCCGATGGCAGCCCAAACCATTATACCGCGTTGTCGACAGTATGACGTTCAACCGTTACAGCAGGATTGGATCTGTTTCCACGTCGCCTCCAGACTCTCACACGTCGACTGTCATTCGGCAAACAGAACCGAGACTCGTCACTGAACTTTGTCCTGTCCCATTCAATCGTCCAACAGGCGAGGGCCCGACACCATTGCAATCTCTCAAGTCGGTGTCTTGTAGTCAATGGCAGTCTTCGTAAAGGACGGTTTGAGTGCAAGCTGCCAATCGTCGAGAAACTGTTCTCGCTGATATTGGAACATCCAATGTATCCCGAAAATTCTGCAGAATATCGACAGTCGTCGGTTCTGGGGCCGCCACCGCGTACCTACGAATGCATCGATGAACGCGTGCTGAAGTACCTCTGTATGGACCTGTACCACTGCGATGATTCATATACCCTTCTTCAATCCATCTTCTCCAAATCTTTAGCACTTTGGAACCATCTACACGTGTTTCAGCTGCGATACGCTGGTACGACCACCCAGCCGCTAGCTCTGTCTACATCTTCGAAAGAAATATAAATGCCCAAGACCTCATGAATTGCTCTTAGTTCGCATGTAAAGTTGGAAGCAATATTACCTGCTCCAAAGCTCTGGAGTCTTTTGGTTCCATTTGGCATAGTAATGTGAATGCCAGCTCCTCCCCTGAGGATAGTCTCGTCTGAGGATCCATCGGTGTACATCTGTACTAAATCACACCCCATATAGGTTTTAATTGTTTCTATTCCTTTAGCCTTGACAATAGTTTCCTTTTCCTTTTTTGAACAAAGTTCTACGAGATCCAAATTAATAGTGGTGTTTTGGGGGATGCAGGATGGTAAAATAGGCTCTTGATCTATATCATATTTTTCGTGCTCAAGGCCAAGACTTTCTCTGATTTCCCTGTCATATTTCATAGTTGATGACCTTTTGAGTCTTGACTTCCCATTCCAGTTCAAAAAGGTCCTGCGGGAGATGTGTTCAGTGTCTCGACTATTAACCTTGTTTGTGAACTTAATCGTATGATATCTCCTTCTTTGATTAAGTGTCTGAAGGCCACACTCCCGCACTGTTTTTGTGTTGTTGGTGGACGAGACAGCACCGATAATTAATTTGGCTGCTCTTGCCTGAATTCTATCCAGTTTTCCTAGTGCGGACTCGGAAGCATGAGCCCATATTGGCGTTGCATATTCTAGACTGGGTCTAACAAGTGTAGTGTAAGTTGTTCTTAAGGTTTTCGAGTTTGCACCCCAGTTTGTGCCACATAAGCTTTTTAAAATGCTTAATTTCTTAAGTGCTCTATGGGAACAGTTTTCTATATGTTTGGTAAAGCGCAGTTCCGCATCTAGATTCACACCCAAATATTTTGGGTTATCCATTTTGATAATTGGCAAGCCGCTCATAGTTATGGATGGATTAAAGGATTTTCTTCTGCTTCTGTCTGTAGTGAAGACAGTATAGAGTTAGTTTTATGTGGATTTATCTGTAGTTTCAATTCTCTCGACCAATCCATAATACCTTTTAGTGATCGATTAATGGAGATTTCCGACTTTTCGATATCTTCACAAGTATGCCAGACTGCTATATCATCTGCATAGCATGCAATTCTGGTATTTCCGTCTATGTGCTGATGGATGTTGTTGACGTATATCAGGAACAGCAGGGGGCTGACGACCGAGCCCTGAGGGACTCCTGCCCATGTTCTTCTGTTTTGGGAGTAGGTCCCATTATATCTTACTCTGAACTTTCTATCTTTCAAACAATCTGCTATCCATATTAGGGCATTACCCCTTATACCATGCCTATATGCTATTTCAATTAGTTTTTGTCTCCAGACAGTGTCGAAAGCCGATGTCATATCCAGGAAGACAGCAGTAGTCTTTCTTGTAATCCATCTATGACCGATTGACATAGATAGAAAAGCTGGTCTTCTGTAGCATGTTGTTTCCTATATGCTGTTTGGTAGAAATTGAGTTTTTTTGTTTTTATAAGTTCACCCATGATTCTCGAATGTATGATGCGTTCAGTAATTTTACAGAGAATACTAGGCCTCTCATGGAAAAAGGGTTGCCATTGCCTCAAGAGGTTGGACATCTGCCTGTTGGTCCGCGGAAGGTATTTCATTTCCCTTCTACCACCCAAAAGGGAGGCATTCCCCAATCCGCCACCTGGGGACGCGCCCTCTAGGGGTTACATTTTTCAAGTCCAAACATATATTCAAAATGAACACAAAATATGCTAATTTCTGAAGCAAGAAAAAGATTTTACCTATAAACTAATGCTATGTGGACGATTATATATATATATATACAGGGTGTCCCAAAAATATTGACCTCGGCTTTTATTCCTTAAATATTGATCTTAGACATATATAATAAATTACAAAATTGCGTAAAAAAAAGTACAGAATTCTATGAAATGGATAAAAATTTTTAGGGGATTAAATTTGAAGAAATACAAAATTTAAATTTTTTATACGGCCCCCGTACAAAAACATTTCCAATGAATAAAATGTGCCCCATATACTAATAAGGTGATGTACAAAATTTCACCATTTTATCATAAAAAGTCCTAGAGATATGTTTAAACAAAGTTGGTGAGGGATTAATTACGAATTAAAATGTAAATGTTTACAGCAAGAGTGCAAATGACGCAACGCAGAAATGCATCATAGGCAAATAATATGTGCCTCTTATCTTTAATGGATATTTGGCATGGATGGAAAACATTTTGAACAAGCTTTGTAATCTGTGTGTAAAGTTATTATTTCTACACAGTGTAGATACTTTTGTACCAATAAATAACAAAATTATTATTTATTTATGTAATAATTGTTTTCTTTCATAATTTGTGTATGACCCCTGAAACGTGATCTGCCGAGATAATTTTTCCCCTCTTCCCCTCTGAGAACCCATGTCCATGCATCGAAAAGTGGTTTAAGTCAGCATTTTTGTCTTTTTATGGGACTTTTTATGATAAAATGCTGAAATTTTGTACATCACCTTATTAGTGTATGGGGCACATTTTACTCATTGGAAATGTTTTTGTACGGGGGCCGTATAAAAATTTAAATTTTGTATTTCTTAAAATTTAATTCTCCTGAAAATTTTAATCGATTTCATAAAATTCTGTACCTTTTTTTATACAACTTTGTAATTTATTATATATGTCTAAAATCAATATTTAACGAATAAAAGCCGAGGTCACAATGTTTTTGGGACACCCCTGTATATATATATGTGTGTGTGCATATAGTTATGATAGTTATGATAATCCAAAGAAATAATGGAGATAAATTGTAACACCTAATTAAGTTCGATTCCAGCCACTGCCAAAACTGCCGCCGTGTTCACGCGGAGTACGATCACGTTAAACATGTGGGTCCGTAAGTCCTTCCGAGAGGTTGGCGGTAGGGGAAGGAGGGTATGGTCCCTGTGGATGCCTCCCCCAATGGGTTCCGGTCTAAATTGGCTGGCACTTCCCGACAGTCTAAACAGTTACCTTACACCTTTCTGGTAGGTGTCGGACGGTCTGGGTCTCAACAACAACAACAACCTAATTAAAGCCAAAAAGTAAACAGTTAAGATAGTGGCAAACAGAATAAGAATTAAATAATTACTAATAAGCTATAACTACAGAAAAGTAAAATCCGAGCAAAGAAGAAGAACACTGTATGGGGCCCAACTGTTAAGGCACGAGGATTGCACGCGGCGGCCCAGAGTTGGATTCCAGGTTCTGTCCCAAATTATCCCGTGTTTACGCGGAGTACTAGCACGTTAAATCTGTGTATCCGAAAGTTCTTTCAAGAGGTTGGTGGTAGGAGAATGAAGGTACAGTCCCTGTGGATGCCGCCCCCACTGGGTTTCGGTCTGAATTGGGGGGGGCACTGTCCCGGCCGTCTAAACAGATACCTTACAATTTCGGCTAGTCGAACGGTCTGGGTCAAAAGAAAAGTAGAATGAACCCTGTGTAATAGGCAAGTTTCTTCATACATGCTTATACTGATATGTTAAGTATTTTCACTAAATGAGATATCGTTGGAGTACTTTTCTATTTAGATTGCCTATATTCTATGCAATCTCAGTAGATGTTGGAGTGGCGTGTGAGGCTATCGCAATGCTCTTTCACTTGATTCTTTGGACTTGAGATGTTTCCCTTCCTCAAGAAATGATATCACTCTAAATAAAGAAAAGAGGGTGATATTTCCCATGAGCCAATGAAAGGGTTCAGTTTTTCGCATTGTTTACAGTATTTTTGTAGGTCTCGATATCAGCTGGCAATTCAAATACGCGGTGCATCAACAGTTCCGATAGTAAAATAATAAACATTTATTTGAGAAAAGGGCGTATGTTAGCTGCAACAAAATACTTTAATTACAATGTCCCACTACCTGGTAGTTGTAGCAAAGACAAACATGCTATTTATATCTAAACGCGTATTCAGCTGGCCAAGAACATGGAACTTACATTCTGAAGATCAACTTGAACTTTTTTTTTTCTTAAGTTTTATTTTGTTTAATAATGTATGGCCCTTAGCGTCGAAAATAGTCATCTCAATCGAAAATTAGCTCATTTAGGTTCTGTCCTGTGGTCGATGTTATGAATGTGCAAAATTTCGGCTCTCTAGGTCACCGGCGAGCTTTTGGTATGTCTGATAAGACTTTTTGGTTTTTCCTCCATTTTTCTACCCCTTGGGGAAAATTGACAATTCGACTCCATTAGTTTCTGTCCCGTGGCCGATGTAATATGTAAGCAGTAATTCAAACTTCTAATTTACCGGGGGGGGCGCTTCTGGCGGATCTAGAAAGAATTTTAGATCCCCCCCCCCCTCCCCTCACCTTCTCTATTTTTTTCTTCCTTTGTAGGGAATTGAATTCCCTCCCAGTAGTATCCTTTACAGTGGTCGATACTTAGCATGCTTATACATGCTAAACTTTAGTCTTGTAAGTTACCGGGAAGATTCTGGAATACAGGAGGGGAAGGAGGGGGGAGGTCTTGAAAAACGAAAACACGTTAGACAATTATTATATAGATGGGAAACTCATAGCCATAGCATTTCTCATGGACATGTTCATAAATAGATAAATAAATCTACAATTAGGAATTTTTGATTTATCATCATTCGCATGTAAGTATGAGCCTAGTGGCGTATTGGCCATAGGTACGGTGTGTAATCAGCGAGCATCAGGGCTGACTGACAGCCGGTTGAAAGCAAACTTTCTCTTTCTCTAGGAAACCAACCATGATAACTAACGAAGTCAGAGGTTTTACGATCTAATCCGTTCAAACTCTTATTATTTTTCTACGAAAGTTTCTTAATCATAGTATAATAAAGCAATTTAATGAAATATTTTAACAATAAAACAATGTAAATAGACAATTAATGTTAAACAGTAAAATCTTTGTTAGACCAACGGGATGAAACAAATTAGTAACAGTATAAACCCGTTTCAGAGTCAAGAAATACCTTTCTTCTACAGGTTATAATAAAGACAAAGTAACCACTACAATAAAGGTAAGCAGGAGTCTGTCAATAAATAGTTGCATCACGTGACCCAGTAAGGAATTCGTTGCAAAACGAAAAATAAAAAGTATGAAATGATGAAACCCAGGAGGAAGGGTGAAGATCAGCAGAAGGATTCAAAACACTTTTTTAGTCAGTGCCGTAAGATACATTAAATAAGAATCGAGCCGGCTTCTAAAGTAGGTAGATGAGCACCATCATAAACTAACTAACACATGAGCAAAAAAATGACTGTTGAAATACTTCTGTATAAAAATCCGAAATTATGTAATATAACAAAACTGAAGAATACATGCTGCGTTGGAAGCTAAATATTCATTAAAAATAACTGGCGTGTGGCTCAACTCGACTTTCTCATACCAGAATTTATTTATTTTTTCAACTTTCACAAGAAAAAAATTTGAAAAATCACTATCGTGGGTCCAAATGATTACAACTATAGCGGTTTACCTTTAACTTTACCATACTTGACAATGTACTCCCTCGAGAGGGTAACTTGCCTCCTAGGGGAGCTAATAAAGTCGCGAACAAAACAATAAATTGTATCGCCGCTATTTTTCACAACAATGATTGAAACTATTAAGTCTCGTGATCATTGAGCCAGAAATAAACCCTTTTATGCATGATTATGCCAAACTTTGTCCTATGCTACCATGTTAAAAATATATAAAATTTAGACTAAAATTCAAAGTTTTCGCTCGAATTAAAAAAAAACTTCTATATAGTTCTAGATTTTTTTATAACAAAGCCTGATATAAAGTTTCGTGAAAATCCATTACTATTTGTGGCTGCAATTGTGTACACAACGTGCAATTGGCTGCAATTGTGTAAGCAATTGTGGACACAAGAAATCGGCAACATGCATCAAACAGACAGACATCACTCTAAAAATAGTCAAAACGTGTTCAGGAAATCGTAAAACATATATTAGCATCAATGTCTCAAAATCGAAAATTTTCGGGAAAACAATGCGTATTAGTTCATACTTCGCTATAATTGCAATGAATAGGCTCAGTTTGAGCTCAAAATAAAAACTTTCGAGCGGGGGTCGAACCCTGGACGCTTAGGCTGCATCCCGACATTCTAACAGGTACGCCATGCGAGAAATAACTTTTACTAACTTACACATGTACTTCTATCAAATCTCAAATTCTAAAATTCCCGTTGAAACAGTAACTATATCATAGAATGAGAAAATAAAGATTCATCATATGTGGAACCTTTCGAATTCGCATCAATCGTTATTTAATGAAATTTGTGAAAGACCATTAATTTCCTTTACGTGTTAATTGAATTATGTGAGAGCTCAAAGAGCTTCAAAAAGGGTTTGTACCGCAGTAAAAAAAAAAATCAATGACTAGCTTAATAGCCTTTTTCTGTCCCTGCATTGATGGAATTACAGATCGCCATATGGCCCTGATGAAATCCATTCGAAGAAACAAAGCTCCGAAACGAACATAGGTGACAATCAAAATCGAATTAAACTTGAATCACGTTCGCAACGTTCCGGAGCAACAAGACACATTTTCAGGAGAAATATCATTGGAATATTTTCTCCAAAAGACCATATTCCAGTATTTTCAATATTGGAATCGATATTCAATATTCTAATGAAATATCATTGGAATAACAGATTGTCCAACACGGTTACTTTAAGCAAAATGTCATAGTTTCCAATATAATAAATAAAATAAGTAGATCTATAATGAATTAAATGGCGTATAAAAATGTCTCTCGGACAAAAACATCTGTTATTAATGAGAGTTTTTCTTTTAATTTTTTCATATTTTAATATAAAGCATTCTTTTCCTGAAAATATCCATTTACTTCTAAGACCTCTTAATTGATGTTATCGAAAAGATTCATGAAAACTAAAGCAATTTAAATGTAAAAATCTGATGTGGGCAGCACATGACTTACCTTATATAATACAATGAATTTACTACTTTCACAGTGAAAAAACATAGGTTATTCTTATAATAGATACTTATATTCTTTCCAAGATATTGAATTTTCGTCAATTAGTCGTCATTTTCATTGATTTAGCGCCATTTTTATCCATTTGATGAGATTTTCGTTAATTTGGCAACATTTATAAAAGTCGCCAAATTTGCAACATTCCGCCAAATTCGTCGCTAAAATCTCACCAAGCGTTATGGACGGAGAAATAAGTTATTCTTGTAGCAGATAAATGATTATTGACGCTCAAATACAAAAGTATTACTCACAGTATCTTTTCTCATGAATGGAACGAGCTAGATCCACGAGAATGATGTCACCAAATTTATCGCATGATATTACATATGAAAAGTGAACATATTTCTCAACAGTTAATATTTTTGTTTTAATTTATAGGATTTTTTGATAAATTTATTTGAAAAATGTGCAGTATCTCGAGAACGGTTCATGCTAGCGTTCTAAATTTTATGTCAATCGTTTTCTAAGGAGAAATTGCATAAGAAATGTCTATTTGCGTAACTTTATTAAAGATTTTGATTTTTTGATGATTTTCTCAAAATTTCACTCGAGAATTTAAGGGGTTCTCAACATTCGATTGTGTTTAAAAACAATAGGCGCTTCCAGTATTCAAGGATTGTAATTTTTGTACCAAATTTCCTTCGAATCGCTCCATTCGTTCGTGAGATATCGTCTTCACAGACTCTCTCACACACACACACACATACTTTCACACACACATACACACACACATACTTTCACGCACACATACTTTCACACACACACATACTTTCACAAACACACACACATCAGCTCAAAAATGTCCGATTCGTGTTCAGGGATGCTTCTTGAAACGTGCTCTCTCGTCGAAAACTCGAATTCGAATTTTCGATCCTGTCACAATACTTTCCTTATACATTATATTATGTATATAAGAAAAGTAAAAACTCTTAGCCAGTATGAAATGTTAGAAAAACATAATATTGTCAGTGATAACAGAATTAAAATACATCTACGCAGCAATTAAATAAGATAATTTTAATAAAAAAAAATTATGATAATCCAAAGAAATAATAGAGACATATTATAACACCTAGAGAAGACCAAAAACATTTAAGAAAGTTTCAAACTGTATTAGATTGTTTTACACCTACTAATTGGTAATATGCATATTTCTACTGTAATTTGTTTTTTGACTGATTTGAAAGTCAAGGTGTGTCCTGCCCGGACTTTTCATTTCTGCTGTAATTGCTAATTATTAGGCTTAAATCAATCTAATATAGTTTGAAACTTTCATAATTGTCTTTGGTCTTCCCTAGGTGTTATAACATATCTCTATTATTTCTTTGGATTATCATAAAATTTATTATATATATATATCCGTCGTCCATGCATCCTGTATAAAAGGATACTGTTCCGAGATGACTGACGGAGGATGGGATTAGGTAGGTGTCTACGTCCATTAAGGCGCCTACCGCTGACCCCTCAACATAGGCAGAGCCGTTTGGATTGATGCCGAGTTCGGTCAACCTGGTCAATGTCAGATTGGATGCATGTTAAATTTAGCGACGAATCCCGCTTCTCTATCAGTGCTGATGACTGCCGCATACGTGTGTGGAGGAGGACTAGCCATTGTTCCAATCCCTCATTTGTTGTCGAGCGTCATATGTCCGTCAGACGTGGTGCGACAGTTTGGGAAGAAATCTCGTGGGATAGCCGATATCCTCTCAGATACCTAACACCTCCGGGTAGGTCGGTCTGTGTTGAGGAATACCTCCTCCAGTTGTGCTGCAAGCCAATCTGGCGGCTAGAGTTGTACGTCGATGATATTCTCCAGCCAATTGTTCTGCCTATGCTGTCAAGCTGCCCAGGTTCCATTTACCAGCAAGACAATGCTTAACCACATAATGCATGACTTTCTTAGCAATGACTTCAATTTAATACCCTCCCACGGTCATCCAGGTCCCAGACCTATCACCAATAGAACACGTCTGGGATATACTAGGACGGCAATTGCAGCCTTTTCAGAATATCCCTGAAGTAGCTGACCAGTTACAACATTTGTGGCAGAACCTTCCGCAGAGGGAAAAGGCAACTTAACTGACTCTATGCTTCACCAAATATGGGTTTATATAGCTGCCAGGGGATGATTTACCACTTACTAAAATGTCATCTTCTTGTTGCTACCATTTTTTGATAAAACCTTTTCCTTTTTTTTTTTTTTTGCTCCCAAATTCTAATCATTTTCATATCTCCTCAAACGATACCTACTTCTCCTCAAACATACCTAATGCAGTTTCACGGCTGTAGCTCAATTTCTTATGGGTGCATATATTTTTTTACAATAGAATGTATTTAACAAGTCGAGCATTATTAACACCCTCTAAAATAGTAAATATTGGAAAACTGAAATTGTACACTTTCTTCCTATCAAACGATCTACCCTTGCACCAACTTTTTAAGTCTCTATCTTATCACAAAATGCGTTTTTCTATCATATCAAATTTCGAATGTTTTGATATGCAGCACCCCCTTAAATGAATATTTATTTAAAAATTCGATTTTTTCCGAAGATGTTATCGAAAGATTGACCAGTGCATTAAACTTCAAGTCTTTATCTCTATTTCACATTTTAAACATTTAGGCGTGGGGCACCCCCTCAAAAAAACTTTTAGGAAAAATCGGATATTTCACGAAAGTTTTATTGAACTCTGAACCCATGCACCAAATTCGAAGTTCAGCACACACACACACACACACACACACACACCCATCCACTACCTTAATAAAAAAAAAATTTTAAATATTGCGAGCGTATTCAAACGAGTGACCCACATACCAAATTGCAAGTCTCAATCTCAATTAAAAAAAGGCGTTCTTTATTTATTCGGAATATCGAACATTTTGGTGTGCAATACACCTAAAATAACAAAATATGGAAACGGAAATTGTACACTTTCTTCTTTTCCAACTTTCTCCCTTACACGAAATTCGAAGTCTATCTCGTCACGTAGTATGTTTTTCAATTATTTCATTTTTCGAACGTCTTGGTGTGGAGCACCCCTCCTCTTCTAATGAACATTATTATAAAAATTTGATCTTTACTGGGGGGGGGGGGATATCGAATGATTAAACAGTATACCAAATTACAAGTCTCCCCTCTCACTTAAAAAAAGGTGTATCTCATTTTTTCATCAATTTAAATATTTATTGTTTGGCACTCCTAAAATAGCAAATATTTGAAAACTGAAATTGTATACTTTCTTGCTTTCAAAATATACCCATACACCAGATTTATAGTATCTATCTCATCCCAAAGCATGCATTTCTATCATTTCACCTTTAGAACGCTTTATTGTGGAGCTTTATAAAATGTTTGGCCTATAATACTAAATTTTAAGCCTCTATCACTTTAAAAGAGGCGTTTCTCATTTATTCGACAAATCGAACATTTTGATGTGCGGCACCCCCTAAAGTAGCAAATACTGGAAAACTGAAATTACATACTTTCTTCCTTGGAACTAGCTACCTATACACCAAATTTGAAAACTTTATCTCATCACGGCATATGCTTTTCTATCATTCCACCTTTCGAACGTACAGTGCCTAGAAATGATAATGTGCCGACCACCTACGCCTCTCAATGTTGGAAGCTATTCCCGAAAAGCCGCCTGCGCCAGACGGCTCTTGTCTCGAATAAGAGATCAAAAGCTGAGGAGTTAACACTGAAACTAATGGGAATTTAATGCAAATGAAATGTCCGATATCTTTGGAAATAACTGAAGAATTTGTGTGAAATTTGTTGGTTTTTTTTTTTTACTAATTCTCCCGTGGTGAAGGGGCACCTACGCACCACGTCCACAAGAGACCCCAGGGAATCCCATGGCAAAGGGGAGAAGAATTGCAGCTTCACTTTGATAGAAGCACCCCGAAGGGCGGAAGTCTGACTTGACTTCAACATGACAACATCCATGCCCGCAACCAGGCAATCCAGCGATCAGACGGAAACGCATGCTCCCGACCGCTCAACCACCGGATCAGCGAAATTTGTTGTGATTATTGCAAGTGGCATACACAAAAAGTAATTTGATTTTCAGAGAGATTGAGCTAAGGATATATTTGTATTTTTAATATTTTATTTAACTTGATCTGGTGTTCGTTCAAACCGTTGAGGTCCAATCAGGTTAATTTATCACAGTAACGTGAAATTCGGTATGACGTTTTCTCGTGTAGTACATTTCAGGTTTTTCGATTTTGAAGCTTATCGGGCTAACCCGTCCTGGACCCGCCATAGGACTTTACCAGTTTTTAGAGAATAATTCGAAAATCAGATAAAGTAGGAAATCTAAATTTAATATATAGTTTTCTTTTGACGTATATTTTAATTCTTCCAATTTTGAACCGTATCGGGTTAGTCCGTCATGGGCCCGCCTTCGAAATTCACCCGTTTTTGCGGAATAACTTGAGAACAGGTGTATCTAAAAACCCGAAGTTTAGCATATCCTTGTCAATTGAGGTATATTTTAACTCTTTGAATTAAAACCTTATCGGGCTAGCCCGTCCTGAGCCCAAAAAAAGGAATATACTCGTTTTTTGAGAATAACTCAAAATTCTGAGCATCTAGAATGTCTAAATTTAATATATCATTGTCCATTGGGGTATATAACATTTCATCGCATTTCGAACCTTACCGGGCTAGCCCGTCTTGGGCCAGCCATAGAAATTTAACTCGCTTTTCAAGAATAACTCGAAAATCGGAGGAGCTAAAAAATGTAAATTTAATATATCATTTCATTTTGGATAGATCTTAATTTAGATTTTGAACCTCATCGGTCTAGCCCATCTTGGGTCCGCTGAAGAGTGCATTCGCTTTTGAAAAATAACACGAGAACCGAAGTAGCTAAAAATTCCAAGTTTAACATGTCGTTGGCTTTTGTGGTATATTTAAGTTTATTCGGATTCGAACTTTATCGGGCTAGCCCGTCCTGGGCCCGACATAGGAATGGACTCATTTTTTTTAGAATAACTGGAAAATCGGAGCAACTAAAATATATAAATTTAGTACATCCTTGTCTTTTGAGGAATATTTTAATTCATTCGATTTTGAACCATATCGGGCGAACCCGTTTTGAGCCCGCTTTAGAAACTCACTTTTTTGGGGGAATAACTCTAGAAACGAAGTATCTAAGAGTTCCAAGTTTAGAATGTCGTTCTCATTTGCTGTAGACACTCATTGGATTTAAAACCTTATCGGGCTAGCCAGTCCTGGGCCCAAAAAAAGAATGTACTCGTTTTTTAAGAATAATTTCAAAACTGTAGCAGCTAGAGTGTCTTAATTTAGTATATCATTGTCTTTCAGGGTATATTTTATTTCTTTAGATTTTGAACCTTATCGGGCTAGCCCATCTTGAGCCCAATATAGTAATAATGTATTCGTTTTTCGAGAATAACTCGTAAATCGCAGAAACTAAAAAATATAAATTTAGTAAATCATTTTCTTTTGGGGTTTATCATAATTTATATTTTGAACCTCATCGGGCTAGCCCGTCTTGAGTCCGCCTTAGGAATGAGTTCGTTTTTGATGAATAACTTGAGAACCGAAGTAGCTGAAAATTCCAAGCTTAGCATGCTATTGTCTTTTGTAGTATATTTAGTTTTTTCGACTTTGAACTTTATTCAGCTAGCCCGTGCTTGTCCCACCATAGGAATATACTCATTTTTTTTTAGAATAACTCGAAAACCGGAACAGATAGAAAATCCAAATTTAGTATATTAATTCCTTTTGAGATAGAATTTAATACTTTCGAATTTGAACCATTTATTTGCTTATTTGTTACAAATGCAGTTGTTTATTAGTAATTAGTGGCGTAAGCATAGGAGTGGGGATGTGTGGTAAAAAATCTCATTTTCCAAACAATTACATTAGTTCTCAAAATTGTCCATATTTAAAAAAAATGAATTTTGTACTATAAGCTCCATTCGATCGTCGACCCCTCTTTTTTCTAAAATCCATAGTTACATCCATATGCAAATAAGCTAAAAATTGCGAAGTTTGTCCACGGATGTTGAGTCGCTGCACTCACTGGGAGTACAAGTGAAGGTTGCGGTTCTGTGTGACCTGACGAATAATTTTTGCCTTCCAAACCAGTCGATATTAGTATTTTGAGTTGTATTCTGCTTTTAACGAAGGTATCTTAGTTTTATTTCTTTAGCAGAAATTTGGGCCGTACGTATTGATATTGTTTACTTGAAATAGAAATGTTTCAATAATTTTTAAAAGCATTATATGAATAACTTGAACGAATGCTCAACTTTTGTTTTGTATTTTGATACAGATAATCATGTAAACCTTAAAGAAAAAATGTATGAGAATGTCTGGCAGATATTTTGTTTTATCTTTATGTTCGGCTACTGAGGAAAATGCCGGTGGGTGGCCCTGTGAATTTGGAAGAAAAACATGAAACATCATTGCCGCCTGAGCATTAGAACAAGGTGGGGGCTGACTGCAAATACTGCCTCTTTGAACGGTGAAAGGTAGCGCTGATAAGAATTTCAATTGAGAATGAACATGTAACCGATCGCACCGATCGCTATTTTATTTCGACAGGCGCGTCTCCTTTACATACGTTTCCGCAAATTGCCACATCTCTTACACGAACAATGCTCAAAAGATCCGCAAATCAGCGGGGGCTCTGGAAATGGGTAGAACACCAGGAAAGGGCATTTTGTACTGCCTTCAGGATTGGCCTCTAGATACAATACGAAGTATCTCATTAAAACATTTTTCATCTGAGATCGAATCTGTTTCTACTAAGAATCGTCACATGTACAATATTATTTTTCGTACTGAGATTGGACAGGATGGACCCACGCAGAAGGAAAGATTTTTCGAAGCTGTAAGCAACAAGCTTTCATTCATTTGATGTTTGTTATAATTGACTTTGAAAATCTATATTTTTGTTTCTATGTTTTGATTAGAAAAGGCTGTTTTTATAGCCATACCATATCAGTTTTCTAATAGATCTATTAACATATTTAATAGTTTTTATAGTTGAAGCATGTCCTCAAATTCTAAAAAAATAGTGAATGACAGACACTACTTCGTACCTGAATGTAATACAGGTTACAGAAATTTCAGAAGCAAATATTCTCTATTTAAAGCTCCTGACAACGATGAGCTGAGAACTAAATGGACAAAGTTAATACCTCGTGCAGATAAAGTTCTAAACAAAAACTCTGTGGTTTGTGAGTTGCATTTTGCTAATGAATTTATTGATCGTAATTACGTAAGGTTCAAATTCCAAAAGGTTAAAATATACAGCAAAATACCAAAATTGAAATTTTTAACTACTCCGATTCTCGAGTTATTTTTAAGAAACGAGTATATTCCTAAGGCGAGCCCAAGATTAGCCCGATGAGGTTCAAAATCTGAAGAATTAAAATATACTCCAAAAGAAAATTATATACTAATTTTAGGTTTTCTAGCTGTTTCGGTTTTCGAGATATTCTAAAAAAAACGAGCACATTCTTATGTCGGGTCTAGGACAGGCTAGCCTGATAAGGATTCAAGTCCAACGAGTTAAAATATACCATGAAAGACAACGACATTCTGAACTTGGAATTTCCAACTACTTCGTGCGGTTATCGAGTAATTTGCAAAAACTGAATACATTCTTATGGCTGGCCAAGACGAGCTAGCCCTATAAAATTTAAAATCCAAAGAATTAAAATATACCCCAAAGGATAGTGATATATAATAAATTTAGACATTCTAGAGCTATGCTGGCTTTCTATTTTATCTGAAAAACGAGTTCATTCCTGTGTCGGACCCAGGACGGGTTAGCCCGATAAGATTTTACATCCAAAGAGTTTAAATATATCTCAAGAAACAACGACATGCTAAACTTGGAATTTTTAGCTTCTCCGTTCCCGAAATATTCCCCCAAATCGAGTACATTCCTAAGGCGGGCCGAAGACGGGCTAATCCATTAAGGTTCAAAATCTAAAAAATTAAAATGTACCCCAGAAGACAATGATATATAAAGTATTTTAGTTGATCTGCTTGAGTTATTTAAAAAGAACGAGTACATTAATATGTCAGGCCCAGAACGGGCTACCCCGATACGGTTCAAATTCGAAAGTATTGAACTTTACCCCAAAAGAAAATGATATACTAAATTTTGATTTTTTAGCTGCTTGGATTTTCGAGTTATTCTCGAAAAACCAGTACATTTCTATGTCAGGCTCAAGACGGGCTAGCTTGATAAGTTTCAAAATCCAAAGAAATAAAATATACCCTAAAATGCAATTATATACTAAATTTAGACATTCTAGCTGCTACAGTTTTGGAGTTATTCTTAAAAAATGAGTACATTCTTTTGTTGGGCCAAGGACGGGCTAGCCCGATAAGGTTTTAAATCCAATGAGTTAAGATATACCTCAAATGACAACGACATTCTAAACTTAGACTTTTTAGATGCTCCGTTTCTCGAGTTATTCACCGAAAACGAGTTAATTTCTAAGGTGGGTCCATGACGGGTCGCCCGATACAGACCAAAACTGAAAGAATTAAAATATACCCCAAAAGAAAAAGATATATTAAATTTAGATTTCCTATTTTCTCTGATTTTCAAGTTATTCTCTAAAGACGGGTACAGTCCTATGGCGGGCCCAGGACGGGTTATCCCAGGACGGGCTAGCGCGATAATCTTCAAAATCGAACGAACTGAAATGTACCAAAAGGGAAAACGTCATACCAAATTTCACGTTACTGTGATGAATGAACTTGATTATTCTGGAACTTAAAAGCTTGAGCGAACATCAGATCAAGTTAAATAAAATTTTAAAAATACGAATGTATCCCTAGCTCAATCTCTTGGAAAATCAAATGACTTTTTGTGTATACCACTTGCAATAATTACACCAAATTTCACACAAAGTCTTCAATTAATTCCAAAGATATCTGTCATTTCATTTGCATGGAATTCCCATTAGTTGTTTCAATGTTAACTCCTCAGCTTTGGATCTCTTATTCGAGACCAGAGCCGTCTGGCGTAGGCGGTTTTCAGAGAACCCGTTTTTTGCCTCGTTCGGCACACATCTCTATGCACTGTAGTTTTGGTGTAGAAGAACCCCCCCCCCCCCCCCCCTCTCTCTCGCTCTCTATTGAATATATATATATATATATTTTTTTTTTTTTAAATCGATTTTACCGGAGGATTTTCTCAAACGATTGACCGTGGACCACATAGCAAGTCTCTATCTTTTTGGGAGATGCCTAGCAAATGCATGACAGACGGACACTTGGCAATTAGTATATGAAGATCGATTATATAAAAATCTAAAAGTAGAGATTTTTTTTATGTTTAAAACAAAAGTTGTTCTACGTTCAAAAGTGATTTGATAATGTTATGCTTTGCTGAAAAAATAATAGATCATTTAAAAATAACAGTAGTAGTCTACACACGAAAATGAACATTTTGACTTTATTATGAAAATAATAAAATTAGTTTGCAACTTTCATGATTCGAACAAAAATTATTCGACGTTTAAGGTTTCCATTTATTGTTCTCTATAGAAAAACTAAATCTATACTAGAATGATAATTTTGACTTCGTTATAGATGCATTCATTAACAGCAATCTGTTTAAATACATTTAATACATTGACTAGACAGCTCCATAATAAATTTGAAGAAACGAATTCTTAAAGATGAATAGGAATTTCGTATTTATACATACATTTATTAATTTTGTATGGATTGTGTTACATTATGCAAAACACAAATATAGTTGTTTAAAATGCAATTGATTATATGTAACATAAGAGGTAAAGCAACGCATCTGTAGAATCATTATAACTGATCTTTTACCGCTGCAGGAAATAATTCCTTAAAGGCGAATGGAAACATTACTAATGACTAATTGTTTCATTTAATTTTACTACCATTCGTTAAAGCTAAAATATATTTCTCTTCTAAAAAAGAAACGCCTACAACAGCCCTGCCTTAAAATTTTACCCTGCCGGAAATAATTACTTGCGCTTGCTTCCGGCTGCTATTGTGCTCTTCAGCCTTTTCAGATGAAATGAAGAATATATAATAGCCATACTTTTACAAAAGAGACTTTCACGTTGTATAAGAAATGTAACATCTCGAAATCATAGACCAGATTCAATCGCTTTATTCCTATACTTAAGCCTATAGTAGTTTTGATGCTGGCTTTCCTTTTCTTGCTCACACCCAGGTTCAGCTTATAAAAATGGAAATAAAAATTGCTCCAAAATTAATAATAAATTATATTATTTCTGAATACCACGAGTTAATTAAGAGAAGGGTAGATAAAGTGGCCACGCTAAGAAAAAATTGACTTTTAAAAGTACTAACCAATTTATTAAAAGTTATACTCTTAACCGATGTCATGATTTATGTAAATTTATATTTTTGCATAGATTTAGTTCTTTATCGATTACGTGTCGTATAAGATGTAAATTAATATAGTCTTCTTAAATGAGCACATTGCCTGGCGTAGTAGAACAAAATGGCCACTATATAAAATAAAAAAATTGAAACACTTGAAAGCGTAAACAAAATTTCTTTAACACAATTTTTAAAATAATATCTTACATAATAAAAGAAGATGTCTGTGTGTGTGTGCGTGCGGTCTGTAGCGGGTAATCTAAGCATCGCACGTCCATGAAATTTGATACACAGATACTTCAGGACCCAGGAAGGTGCACCTCGTCAACATTTGTTTTTTGATACCGAATCCGTAGGACAATTCCTTTACTTTTATTTTTTTAAATACATCAAAATTTGCATTTTTGAGTTATCTAATATTAAATCGTCGCATCCAATAAACCAAGATGGGCGCAATTCTATATAGAAAGTATTATTTTCACGAAATTTTGATGGCAATATATTTTTTAGGGTATCCTGAACACGTCTTGACTATTTTTACTTTCTCATACTATAGAATATAGTATAGAGAAAGTATTGTTTTCAAAAAATTTGAAATTTCAAGATTTTGATACCAATATGGGTTTTTGGACCTCCTGAACACATCTTGACAGTTTTACTTTCTCATACTATAGAACATAGTATAGAGAAAGTATTGTTTTCACAAAAATTTGAAATTTTGATGCCAATATATGTTTTAGGACATCCTGAACACGTCTTGACTATTTTTACTTTCTCATACTATAGAATATAGTATAGAGAACGTATTGTTTTGACGAAAAATTTATATTTCGAGGTTTTTATGTCAATATATGCTTTAGGATCTCCTGAACACTTTTTGACTATTTTTACTTTCTCATACTATAGAATATAGTATAAAGAAAATGTCATTTTCACGAAAAATTTCGATTTCGATATTTTGATGACAATATATATGCCTTAGAACCTCCTGAACATGTTTTGACAATTTTACTTTCTCATACTATAGAACATAGTATAAAGAAAGTATTTTCACGAGAATTTTCAATTTCGAGATTTTAATGTTTATATGTTTTGGGATCTGCTGAATACGTTTTGACAGCATTTCGTAACGTTCGTGGCATCATTAGCACCCCCCCCCATCCCCACCCCACCACCTGATAGCAAAGATATTGGTGTTTACAAGTGAAAAACACGTTGATATTTACAGGTGGAAAGTACATTGTTTTTGTGGGCAAATATAGGTTTCGGGGCATTATATACAGCAACTTGGGTGATTTCGTAGTAACTTAAATAAAGAGCGCATTAATACGATTAACATAAAATACATTTTTATATGTAAACTCGCTTGTGCATACAGGGCAAGATTTTGGAGGAATTCGTGTGATTCAATGAATTCAACTTACTCCATTAAAGGAATATCTAAGAAAATTGCATACCAGGTTTAGGCACACTGTGTCTTTCTTTGTGTCTGCAACTACATATATTTTTATAGTATAAATAAAAGAATTAGCTCAATTCCCTGGTATCTCATGTAATACAGCCATGTGTGCAGTATATTTCATTTGGAATCAAGGAGCTTAATTACACTATGAATAGAGTTAATTATGCTTTGAGTAGGATATAATACATAATAGGAGGTTAATTATACTATGTATGTATCAAGGAGGTTAATTATACTGAAACTCATTCATTTTATTATGCATATGGCATTACATTTAAGTGCTTGCACGCAATATATAACTTGTAGCAACAAAATTGGAAATCTGTGAAATAGACAAAATTTCTAATTATGACACTTTCAAAATAAGATAGCGTAACGTTTCTATATAATCACTACACATAATTTTAAACTATCTTTTCGATTTTTGCTGTTCTATTTAAGTAAAATACTTCAATTGGCGATTTCGGAGCTTTGACACGCCCTCTCACGGGGCGCGGTAGCCCATTGGTTAGCGCGCTGGAGTTGCACTCGGTAGGCCCGGGTTCGATTCCAGCCACTGCCAAAACTGCCGCCGTGTTCATGCGGAGTACGATCACGTTAAACATGTGGGTCCGAAAGTCCTTCCGAGAGGTTGGTGGTAGGGGAAGGAGGGTACGGTCCCTGTGGATGCCTCCCCCACTGGGTTCCGGTCTAAATTGGGTGGCACTTCCCGACCGTCCAAACAGTTACCTTACACCTTTCTGGTAGGTCGGACGGTCTGGGTTTCAACAACAACAACGCCCTCTCACGGGGTTACCTTACACCTTTCTGGTAGGTCGGACGGTCTGGGTCTCAACAACAACAACGCCCTCTCACGGATCTGACTTAGCCTGAAGAATGGCTGATGCTGCATGCTGTCAGTCCTAAGAATTATTTTAAAGTTGATTTTATTAATATTAGTCTAGTCTTTTATTTTTAAAGGCATTATTTCTAAAAATAAGGATGTAGTAGCTTTGTTGTAAAAAAAAATTATAAAAATATTAAAAATTCGACACCAAATTGCCGACACAAAAGTGGTTTTCTCGTTATATTTCATGGAATCGGACTGGACTGTTTAGGAGCTGGATTAAACTTATACAATACTTTAGCCAATGGGAATGCATGTGTAGAATATTTTAGTATATCAATTATGGAACTATGAAGTTATATTCTCTGATTACAGCTAATGTATAAGTCTAGCCAATGGGAGAAATAGAAAATATGTAGTAAAAGAAATTATTAGACTATGAACATTTTTTGCTAAACCCAGATCATACGACCTACCCGAAGGTGTAAGGTATCTGTTTGGACTAATGGAACAGTGCCACCTATCTGGACCGGAACCCAGTGGGGGAGGTATCCACAAGACCATATCTTCCTTCCTCTACCACCAACCTCTCGGAAGGCCTTTCGGACACAAATACTTAACGTGCCCGTACTCCGATTAAAAACTGGGATAGTTTAGGCAGAACTGGAAAGACTGTGAACTTGCTTGCTTGTTCCGACTATTTCGTCACCAAAAACTACAACCATAAATAATGTATTACAGAATAAGGCAACACCATGCAGTTAGTTTACGCCATAATCGTAGTCAGAATCTATGAAATGTTGAAGTCTATTACTAAGTGGGAGTGAGGGAAGTGAGAGGAATTGCTTTTTCCAATATTGTCACTATAGGAAAAATGTATCTGTTTGGACAACGGGGGTAGGAGGCATATTGAATATACGAAATGTAGTTATATAACTATAAATAAGTTGTCTCAGATTATTTCTTCAACTAAATATACTATCATAAACGATTTATGACAAAATGGTCATGTAGTCAGTTTACGCCATAGGAGTAGCCAAGATTTCAGAAGAAGGAGAGCTCGACGATCGAATTGGTGGAGGCAATAAGGCTGGTTTTCGTTTTCCAATATAACCTTCATAGAAAAGTAATATATAATTTAGTCAATGGAGGGGAGAGAACTGTGTATATAGAATATGTAATACAAGAATTATACGCACAATCGCCACAAGTAATGTAATACAAGAATTATACGCACAATCGCCACAAGTCTATGAACTTGTGTACTCTGATTATTTATTCAACTAAAATCACTGTCATAACCAACGAGTTAGTATATATGGAGAGAGCGCGGTCCAATCTTCCCCATGTTAGAAACATGGTCAAACATAGAGCAGGTGTTGTTGGTCGAGAAGGAGAAGTCCATTCATGATTTGGCGATTTATAGCCTAAACTGTGTCGTGTGCCTTCTGTTTTTTGTTTTTTTTTAACTTCTATTAAAGTTGAGGATAAATGGGAAATTGTTACACGTATTATATATACGTTACAAGAGATTTTTAAAAATATGTATGAAGAAAAATGCGAAATAGAGTTAGAATATTTTTATTACCAAAAAATGTTATTACTAAATAAAAATTTTGTTAATGAAGTCAATTTCGTATAACAAATTGAACCGCAAAACAATTGCAAATAAAATACGATATGAAATAGATTACAAGTATACAAATTGAAGAATATATATAATATATTTAAACACAATTATAAAGTACATGAAAAAATTGTGTGCATTCTTGCTTAAAATGTGGAATTCTCCACTTTTATCCAGATAAACTTTATCTTTGAAAGTTATGTTAGCAGTATCCATATCTGCTTTGAGGCCTAATACGATTGAGTTATTTTTACATTTAATTTATTTTAATATAGTGTATGCGTACCGCCAAATATAAAACAATGTAATATTTGCAATAATCAGGTATTTAACTTTATTTGCATTTATATATATATATATATATATATATATATATATATATATAAAATGACATTTCAGAATAAAATACAAAATTATGTCTAAATTCATAAATAGGAGATCAGATATTGAAATAGCCATGATTCTTAAATTGTCAAACCGTGTTCGGAAGGTTTTTGCATGTTTAATCCACATAGAATCTGGATATTGTTTAAAAGTGTTTTTCTATAAAGCATAGGAAATAAGTAAGATTATAATATATTACGGAACAAAATAGAAAAATTGCATTTAATTATAATAGTTTCAGAGATTTGGCTGCTAATAATTCGTTTGAAAAATGCTTTAAATAAATATTGTGAAATTTATATCCAGAATTAAAAAGATCGTACGCACAATTGCAGTGGGCTAACTCAATGTGGCAAAAAAAATAAATGTTGTACAATTATATTAAATATTAAAAACTTATAGCAAAAATTGAAGATCAATCTATCCAAAATTATCTTTAAAAATTTTATAAATAACTAAAGCATTAAAACAACTAAAGCATTAGACGCCGAAACATGACTTTAGTACATAAAACAAGATGTAAGTAAAAATATTTATATTGGTAGAGCTGTTTCTAGATCAAGATGCCTATTACTTAAATTATGGTGAGGAGAATGTGAGGTTCTTTTAAAGTTAAGATTGCTCATTTAATAGATTGCTAGTGTAATACCAAAATACTTCTTGAAGACACTGTGAGTTTGATGAACATCCTTTGATATTTAATTTGTGAACGGGGAGAAATATATCTTTTTAATCGAGATGTTTATATGAAATTAATTCTAACCCGCATCGGCACCTATAGAATTTATCCGGAGGGGGAGGGGGCAAACTCAAGGATAAGATTAACAGCATCGACTAGTTTGATGTCCGCCTTTGTAATTTTGAAGTACCCCCTTGTCTTCCTCTATGGGCTTTCATGCTAACTAGTAATACTTATTAAGTACGATTTACTCTGAACTAGAAATGAGATCATGCTCATATTTCAGATCATATATCTTTATATAAAATGCACTGAAAAGTTATGATGTAAAATCTAGCTGACATTTTCAGTGAATGTAAACTAATATTATATTTTATTTTGAATGTAAAATTTTATCATACGACACATCTTTACGCTCTCCTTCCGAGAGGTTGGTGGTAGGGGAAGGAGGGTACGGTGCCTGTGGATGCCTCCCCCACTGGGTTCCGGTCTAAATTGGGTGGCACTTCCCGGCCGTCCAAACAGTTACCTTACACCTTTCTGGTAGGTCGGACGGTCTGGGTCTCAACAACAACAACAACATCTTTACGCTCATTATTTAAACTCTTATTTTTCTTCCCTAGCCACCCAATCTTGCGAATCGCCAACCGTCGCCAAGTTCTACCTCGAAGAGAAAACATACGAGGATACCGAAAATAACTCTATAACTATCAGCAAAGTACTCCAAATGTTTTTTAAAGTGTTGGAATGATTTTATAAGTCTTCTGCAATATCACAAACACCAAAAATAAGACAAAACTTCTAATAATACAGCATTAAAAGCAATGAAATTAATAACCAAATGAAATGCACCGCGCTAAAATCTATCAAAATTACTTTTTAACTATATTTGTAAAATATATAATGAAAAAAAAAACTTACCTATGAAAAGTTCAAAGTCCTCCTTTTACGTGCTTTTCCTTGCAGCCGTAAGCACAACAGTACGTGACTATTATTTTACCATTTATATATCTCAAGTACGCTCTCGGTTAGAAATCGCCATTGAAATGTATAAGGTCACAGTCGGGAGAAAATGCGTTCTCGGGAAATTCGTCCGTACAACACCTGCCTTTATCTTTGACGACGATTGCAACCCTTAAGTTCTCTCCATATATATTACCTCGATGGTCATAACCGATTTATCACAAAATGGTGATGTAATGAGTTTATGCTTTAGGCGTAGCCAAGATCTCGGAAGGGGGAGTAACTCAACTATCGAATAGGAGGAGATAATAGAGCGAAATTCCACTTTTCAATACAGTCACTATAGAAAAGAAATGTAATGCTTTAGCCAATGGTGTGTATATGTAGAATATTTTTGTATACGTATTATAGAATATGAAGTTGTATACTTTGATTATTTCTTCAACTAAAGATACTATCATAAAAGATTTATCACAAAATGACTGTGTAAGTTTACGTCGTAAGGGTAACCAGGTCCACCAGGATCTCGGAAGAGCGTGAGCTCGACAATCGAATGGGGTGGGATTACAGAAATGGTTTGCGTTTTCCAATATAGCCTCTTCAGAGAAGTAAGGTAATTCTTTAGCTAATGAAGGGGGGGGGGGGTATATAGAATATGTAATACAAGAATTATAAGTCTATGAACTTGTGTACTTTGATTATTTATTTAACTAAAAATACTATCATAACCGATTTATCATAAAATAGTCCTGCAAAGATTTCGGAAGGGCGGAAGCAGCTCGACGATCGAATCGGGGGAGCGGAAATTTGTATTTCAATATAGCTACCATAGAAAAGTAATGTAATTTTTCAGCCACTGGAGGGCATACAGAGTATATAATACCGGAATTATGAGACTGTGCACTTGTGTGCTCTGATTATTACTTCGAGTAAAATACTATCATAAACGATTTATCACAAAAAGACTGTTTAGTCACTTACATCATAAGCGTTACCAGGAGAAGGAATGTCGACACCTAAATGGGGGGACGTTACAGAGTTAAATTTCGTTTTCCAATTTTGACCCTGTTGGAAACTAAATTAACGGTCAAACGGTAGCTATCGTGCGAACGGACAGACAGGCAGAATGAACAAAGTCATAAACACTTTGTAAAGTGTTAAAAATCAGTATTGCCAATAAGAAGAAACAGTAGGAAAAATCACCAAAAATGCATCCAGTTTTAAAGAAAAAGGGGGAAGGAACTAAAAGTGAATTATAATGATATGTAAAAATAATAGCAAAAAATTAGGCTACAAAATGGAGGAAGCCTTTAGAAGAGTTCAGCTCACCTAAACCTCTTCACTATATCATTAACTAAATATACTGGATATGTATATAATTTACTAGTATTTTTAAAGTTATTAATGTACAATTTATGATATTTTTTTTATCAGATAATCTAAAAATTCTGAAAAGTTGATTAAGAATAATATTTCTAAACAATTGAATGGAGTTAAATGGTAATATTTTATTTATATTAAAATTAAAATTGTCTTTTTCATCATATAAATTAGTGATAATTTTATTGGGTAGTTCAATACTGAGATTTAAATCCAAAAAACAAACACTATTACAAATGGATGGTTCACTAACTAATAATTCCAAATTATCAGGATTGAAATCTATATTAATGGTATAATTATCAGTTATAACTAAACATATTAGATCATCAACATATCTATAAATTTTGTAATCAGTAGATGTAAATGTAAATGTAGATGTAGATGTAAATTTTGTAATCAGTAGATGTGGAATGTTCAGAATGATAAAGGTACAAATTAGCCAAAATACTGCTACTACAACCTGCTTCTTTCAGGACTTTTGGCCGGAGGGGGGGCGAGAATGAAATCTTGGGGAGGGGGGATTTTCTATTTATTTGCCCTATATAAATATATCTAAATGCTGTCGCATAAATAGAAACTGGGATAACATAAAATGTCTCCGGGAGTGGGGCGAATAATCGTCGGCATCGCCCCCCCCCCCCGGAAGTGTGCCTGAAAGAAACACTGCTTGCAGGATACCAGATACTTGTAAGTATAATTTATTACCTTGAAAAATATAATTGTTAAATAAAACAAAGTGTAGAAGTTTGGGAAATTTTTGAAATTTAATTTGATCAGAATGATTAGTAATAAATGCATTATGTAGTGCTAAAATGACATTATATAGGTCAGTAATATTAATGTTATTAAAGAGATATTTGAAATCAAAAGTTTAAAAAACAATATTACCTGTACAAACTAAAATATTTTTTAATTTTTTACTATTATCTAGAATAAAGTAATTATTCCTGAAGTAAAGTAGACTATCGTTTAATACTTTTAAAATATTAAGCAGTAATTTGCTAGCAGTAGTAGAATAAGTATTATAACCACCAGTGACTGTTTTAAATTTTATAGGATTTCTATGAAATTTAGGAATGAGAACTATATATGGAAATTTAAAAAGCTTTGAAATAATATTTAAACCACTATACATATTAATAATTTTATGTTTTATACTTATTAAAGAAAGTGAATCAAGTTTAAATAGATTATTATCATTTAAATAATCTAACAAATATTGTATATAAACTTTTTTACTGATAATAGCATAATTATTATATGAATTGATTGCAGTAGCACAATGTACCCCATTTCATTTCCATTTAAAATTTAAACGAAAATGTTCATTCAACTCATTTTTAGTTGAAAATACTTAAAAAGCATCCACTTATTTTATAATATCGGTAATTTAAATTTTCAATTTAGAACAAAAAACTTGCAATATTTTAAGAACGGCGTATCTTTGCATCTTAAATGATATTCACTTATAAATGAATAATTTTATATAAAATGGCTAATTGTAAAAAAAAAATTCAATACAATTATTTTTATATGATGTTACTTTAATCATCGAAACAAAAAATCTGATGTGGGCAGCACATGACTTTCCTTATATAATGCAATGAATTTACTACTTTCACAGTAAAAAAAAATAGGTTATTCTTATAGTAGATACTTATATTTTTTCCAAGATATTGAATTTTCGTCAATTAGTCGTCATTTTCATTGATTTAACGTAATTTTTATCCATTTGGCGAGATTTTCGTTAGATTGGACATATTTAAAAAAGTCTCCAAGTTTGGGACATTCCGCCAAATTCGTCGCCAAAATCTCGCCAAATATTATGGACGGAGAAATAAGTTATTCTTATAGCAGATAAACGACTATTGGCGTTCAAATACAAAAGTATTACTCAAAGTATCTTTTCTCATGAATGGAACGAGCTAAATCCACGAAAATCATGTGACCAAATTTATCACATGATATTACATATGAAAAGTGAACATGTTTCTCAACAGTTAGTATTTTTTTTTAATTTATGGGATTTTTTGATAAATTTATTTGAAAACTGTGAAATATCTCGAGAATGGTTCGTGCTAACGTGCTAAAGTTTATTTCAATCATTTTCTAAGGAAAAATGACATAAGATATGTCTATTTGCGTAACTTTATTAAAGGTTTTGATTTTTTGATGACTTTTTAAAAATTTCACTCGAAAATTTTGGGGAGTTCAGTATATTCGATTGTGTTAAAAACAATGAGCTTCAAGTATTCACGGATTGTAATTTTTGTATCAAATTTCATTCAAATCGCTCCATTCGTTCGTGAGATATCGTCTCCACAGACTCACTGACACACACACACACAACCACAAACACATGCTTTCACACACATACACACACTCATGCTATCACACACACATACATGCTTTCACACACATACACACACACATACATACTTTCACACACACAGACATCACCTCAAAATGTTCGATTCGTGATCAGGGATGCTTGAAACGTGCTCTCCCGTCGAAACTCCTTACACATTACATGTACATAAGGAAAGTAAAAATGTTTGGAAGATTTTGTCCAATAACCTTGATTAGTCAACATTCGAAATGTATCCTTCGTCTATTATACATTATAGTCAATTATAGATTATATTATATTACTAGCAGCATACCCGTTCTTCGTACGGAGTATATAATATAAAGAAACTTATAATTCACAATCATGTGCAAATTATGTTAAAATACTAAATTTATTGTTCCTAAAGAGAAGTTTAAGAATATCTGTTCTCACATTGCAAAATTATCTTCACGAGCAGATCTGAAGAATAAAACATCCTGGTCCGTTTTGAAAGCAAATATACAAAAAATATGAAATTGAATCAATATATACAAAATAAAAGCGCTAAAATTGTATGGGACCGTACTACTTATATACTCGAATATATATATTATTTTTTTTTCAAATGGCCAAGCACTTTGACCTTCGTCATTCGCCTTTATTACAGCGGCCAGAGTGTGAACCATTTAGCCGTCCATTGACGTTGCCCCAGGCGCACCAGAGGGGGTGGATCACATTGCGCCCACAACACAAACATCCATGCCTTACGTGGGGCTCGAACCCACAACGTGGCGGTCGAGCGATTGCTACGGAAACGCTTGCCTTGACCACTCGACAACCACGTCGACATATACTCGAATATTAGAAGATATAATCTGTGTTATTAGATTGCATGTATAAATTGAAAATATCAATATATATATATATTTATACTACTTATATTGTCGCAGATTAGAAAATATGCCTGTGTGTTAGTAGAAGATTACCCGTATTACAATATGAATCTCAAAATTCTTTGCCCAAATAAAACAGATGACGTAATAAATTGAAAATATCAATAATCCCCGTAATCTTTATACCAGAAGGCCGTAATTGATTCCAATATATATCAAAATATATGCCAATATACCTGTACTACTTATATTCTCGTAGATTAGAAGATATACCCGTGCATTTGTGGAAGATTACTCACACAACGTACTATATATGAGTTTCAACAATTTTTATCGTAATAAAACAATGGCACTCTCCATGGAAGGTTTGGCGACATTTTCGTCAATTTAGTGACAATTTAAAAAATCGCCAAATTTATCGCCAAGTGGGACTGTAGAACTGACAGTCCTATTTGGCGACAAATTGACGAAACATCATCACAATACTATCCCCTAACAAAACACAATTAATTTCATTTATTAAGCGCAATTTTATCAACATCATGATATGTTAGTAGTTATAAATTGGGGGTTCACCGGCAGATCGGGGAGGCGCAGCAAGCGCAGGGTCCCTCTTTGAGAGGATCCTCTTTGGGAGGATGCCTCTTTGGAGTGTCTTCCCTCTTTTGAGTGGACCCTCCTTGGAGGGTCTTTAGACCCCCAGGAGGGAGGATGCCCCCCTCCCCTCTTTTGGAAGTTTGGTGAGGCGCAGCACCGGATGCCTCTTTCCTAGTATTGCGAAAGAGGCCAAGAGGGCAATTGCGAAGTCTTTCACAGAGGCATGATGACTCATACGGAGTGAGTTTCACTCGGAGTGTCACAATCGCTGACTGACCCTTGACCTGAGGAAGAGGTTTCAAGGGATTTCGCAATCGATGACTGAGCATCACACAATCTGGAAATGACGTGTCGCGCCTTGGAGCTCCTTAGCACACGTCCTCCCTCTCTGCTGGTCAGAGTGAAAGATCTTATCAGCGTGACGTAGTTAAAGCGCCCTCTGGCGAATTTTGATGAAGTGCTGCCATCTATCGGCATTTTTTTTCCAAAAGAAATTAATGTTTCACTGGTCAGGAGCTGGATTCGAACTTGGGCCCAACTGATTAGAAGCCGCGCGTCTTACCATCGTGCCAAAGCACCCGTGCTTTATAAGAAGTTATCTTCGAAGTGTACCTTATCAGTGGAAGCTAGATTATTTTTCAAAGTTCATTCGAATCGCTCGGTGAATAGCGATGCACTTTATAAAGGGTGCGTTTTAAAACAGAATGCTACGGAGTGAATATAAAATTGCGTATTATAACATTATGATTTTTTTTTAAAACAAATGTATACACAAACTTTAAAAACACGAATGTAATAATTAGCTAAAATTGTATTCAGTGGATTTTTTTTTTTAAATAAATCTAACTATCAATACGATTTTTATAATAATAACGAAATAATTTCGAATGTTTAAAAACAAATTGATTACGGATTTCCAATGAACACACAAATTGTGTTCAGTGAATACCATTCGACCATTTTAAGTGTTGTGTATCTAAAAACAAATGTATACACAAACTTTAAAAACACGAATGTAATAATTAGCTAAAATTGTATTCAGTGGATTTTTTTTTTTTTTTTTTTTAAATAAATCTAACTATCAATACGATTTTTATAATAATAACGAAATGATTTCGAATGTTTAAAAACAAATTGATTACGGAGTTCCAATGAACACACAAATTGTGTTCAATGAATACGATTCGACCATTTTAAGTGTTGTGTATCTAAAAACAAATGTATACACAAACTTTAAAAACATGAATGTAATACATAGCTGAAATTATGTTTTGTGAACAGGATTCGACCATTCTAAGTGTGTGTGTATAGCAATGTGGATTTTTTTTTTAAATAAATCTAACTATCAATACGATTTTTATAATAACAACGAAATGATTTCGAATGTTTAAAAACAAATTGATTACGGATTTCCAGTGCACACACAAATTGTGTTCAGTGAACACAAAAATTGTATTCAGTGATATATAGCAATGTGGATTTTTTTTTTTTTTAAATAAATCTAACTATCAATATAATTTTTTTTAAAAATGATTTGAATACACCCAAGTATAGTTACGCATTTTCAAAATGGTGTTAAGTGAATAGCATTCAACCCTTTATGTGTTGTGTATCTAAAAACAAATTTATACACAAACTTTAAAAACATGAATGTAATACATAGCTGAAATTATGTTTTGTGAACAGGATTCGACCCTTTCAAGTGTTGTGTATCTAAAAACAAATGTATACACAAACTTTAAAATAGCGCATTTAGTTAAAATGAAGTGAACAAGATTTCACCATTCTAAGTGTGTGTGTGTGTGTGTGATTTTTGAAAAATAAATCTAACAGTATATAAAAATAATAATGAAAATTAGAACTCACGGAACGACGTCTTCACTACCCGCTGGTCAAACTTCAAATGAGTGATACACTCTCATTACGCTATTAAAAATTAGATATTATCTATAATGACGTCAGCAGTATGAGGTGTTGCCACCTATTTTTTCTAATAATATATTTTAATAGTTGGATACTTCAAGGGTCTGATTTGGTACACGTAATCTGAAATACATCATTTTAATGATATTACGCATTGAATATGATTTGGCCATTTTTAAAATGGTGGATGTAATTGAAATATCGAAGTTTAGAATTTAACAAACTAACGAATTTTCATCCCCAAAAATTTTAGCATTCAGTTTAAATAAAACCCAATGAATATGATATCACCATTTTAACATCGTAATTTTACTACCATTATAGAACTTAGAAGTGAGTGTACATTATTTTTTTTCAGGACACCAACACATTTTAAAATCTATTGAATAGGAATAGACCATTTTGCACATATATGTACCTAGATTTCAACACCCGGTATTAAAACCTGCTAAACATGAAACGAGTAAGTATTGCGTGAGATTTTATCACACTAACTTTCAAACTTTTTAAATTTTTAAAAATGTCCGAAATAGTTGTATTTCATCGGTAGACATAAATTGTATGGAACACATTTTTATGAAAAAAATATCTGTTTCGACAGCTTTTAAAAATAGATTTCTACAGTTGTACACTACGGTTCTAGAATTTTCTAAATACGAATCGACTGTTTGAACTACCAATGGTGGTTTTACCGATGCAAATATTTACAGGACAAATATTTCAATGAAACCGAACTTAGTTGAAGCTTCTAAGTTTGAATATTTAGAATCATTTCATATAATTTTTATATTCACATTGAAAATAGTTAACAAAATTGGAACTCACGGAGCGACAACTTACTGTCCACACTCCAAATCAGTGATACACTCTTATTACATTATTAAAAATTAGATCTTATCTATAATGATGTCATTATGTTGCCGTATTGCCACCACACAATCATTCTTTCCAAATTATGCATTTTTTCTTTTTTCTTTTTAATAACTTGCTACTGTCTTATGCTATCCATTTTTTTTTTTTTCATATAAGCAGATATTCCATATACCTTCTAAATGTTAAGTTATAATTTAAAAAAAAAAAGCATTAGATGTGTATTATGTGTTGTGGTCCAACCCTTTATATGTCATTGGTCCAAGGTTCGCAAGATAGCCATTTAGCCTTTTAAAATTAAGAAGTAATTAAAATTTTTTTAATTACTATCGATTTTTAATTACTTCTTAATTTTAAAAGGCTAAATAGCTATCTTGCGAACCTTGGACCAATGACGTCATCTTGTGAACTTTGGAGTGATGACGTCATTTTATGTGGAATCTTAGATAAGATAAGAACTGATAAGCTCTCATCTAATTGTTGCAATTAGTGTGTTTATCGTTCATTTCTAGTTTGGATGCCGACTTGTGAAGGCCTCATACTGTTAGTTATTTTCGTGTTTTTGGTAGTTATTCTTGTATATTCCGCGTGATACATATCACCTAAAGTTATAAAAATATATATAAAATTTTTCTAAGTATATAATGTTAATGTGATTTAAAATTCGGAACTTTAAGTAAGATTGGTACATATTTTCACTCTATGATTTCGAAGCTGAATGAAATAATATAGAAATTTTCTCATGTAGATAACAATTGTATTTACCACAATCTAATGTTGTACGATTCATTAAAAATTATAAGTTCTAATCACTTCATATCTTATGTGATCTGTTTGCACACGACACTCGATTTAGGTTACGTGATTATACTTATGAAGTTGTTTGATAAGTCATTTCAACTTTGGACGTTGTGTGGATAGGTTTGCTTCGCTCATAGTTGTGACAGAATTATAATGTTTTAAGATGTTAGTGTTTTAAAAATAAATCTTATACTGTGAATGTCGTAGTTGGATGTTACTATCTAAAAAGAATGTCTAAAATTCAAAGTATGCCATCACTCGAGCAAATAATTTCTAGTGTAAATAGTGCGGAGTTGACTGTTCCTGCCCTAGAAGAAACAAAATCTGTGGACATTGTCTCAGATGTGATTAATTCACCCTCACAAAAATTTGCTGTGGATTGGTTAGAAACCTATCTTATGTCTTCCAAAACCCCAGCAGAAACATCTACCGTTGTCAATTCACAAGTTCTCACCGAGGTTGAAAACTCAACTCATGATCTGCTTTCTTGTGCTCTAACACATAGTGGACTGTTCCAACGGCCGTACCGTGCTGAAAACACCGGTTCTCGTTAGATCACCGAAGTCAAGCAGCATCGGGCGCGGTTAGTACTGGGTGGGTGACCACCTCGGAACACCGCGTGCTGTTGGCCATCTCGGGTGCGGTATCCCCGTGGTTTGCGCGCTAGATTTGCACGCTACCACAAAATGCCGCCGTGTTCATGCGGAGTACGATCACGTTAAACATGTGGGTCCGTAAGTCCTTCCGAGAGGTTGGTGGTAGGGGAAGGAGGGTACGGTCCCTGTGGATGCCTCCCCCACTGGGTTCCGGTCTAAATTGGGTGGCACTTCCCGGCCGTCCATACAGTTACCTTACACCTTTCTGGTAGGTCGGACGGTCTGGGTCTCAACAACAACATAGTGGACTGTTATCTTCCAATGCAGAATCAGTTTCGACTGAATCTACTTCTTCAGATTTTATGCAAGATGCACTCCGTCGTTGGCATTTAGGTTCTAATGTGTATGTGTATTTGAAACTTCGTCATGGGAAGTTAAAAGTGTATATATGGAAATATCTCTCTAACGATCGAAATGAATTACAGCCTACGCGTGAAGGTGTTACACTGTCACCGGCTACATGGAGTGAATTTTCTCAAAAATTGTGGTCGTTCAATATTCTATATGCAGATACCTCTTTCGTCAGTCGCAATGAGTTGTTCTGTTTCAATGACAACGGAAAATTGCATCTGCAGAAAATAATTCAATTATATGATTCAAAATTTTGTCTAACACAGTGTCATATTACCTTAGATAAAAATCAAATAGCATGTTTACAGAATAGTGTTAACAACATTAGTATACATCTTCGAGAAAGTATATTTATAGAGTGGCTTCCTGCTCAAATATTAAAAATAAAGAACACTATAACCTTTCTACCATCACTTATTTGTGACAAAAATTTTGCATTCGAACAATTAATCTCTTGTATTCATGACAACATCATGTGTCATGTAAGAAAACTTTTCAAATGTGTTGGCTGTGTTGGTCAAGTTGAAGATTTAAGTTACCATGAATGTCTTTACAGCACTCCATTACAAATGTTTGACAGAGTGTCTGAACAAGTACTTCTAAATCTTGACATTAATAACATTGCTAAGAAAGTTTTGTTGCGTGGTGAAGAAGTCTTTTACTGCTATGATAGAAATTTTTTCGAGTCATTCAAATCAGAGGACTATGAAAGTGCGATAAGGAAATTATTTTAACTTATTTGTTTAAATGTACAAGTGATAATGGTTAATGTGTATTTCATTAATAATAGATTCATTAAATGGTTTTTATCTTTCAAATTGAATTCCTTATTTATACTCATTAGCTAATTTTTTTTTTTTTTAGCATGTTCCATTTAAGAAATGTTATATTGTTGTGAGTTATGTATCTATGCATTCAAGTGTAACAGGTTTACTAATCTCACTTTTTAAAATAAAATATAAAAAATTAAAAATAGATTTATTCGAATCATATCAAATGTCTACAGTGTGAGTTTCATGACAAAAGATATTTACACTTTACAGAGTTTAAATCATAAATTTATAATCAATGTCAAAATTCTGAATTCATTCAAAATAAATGCTAATTTATGTTCCATTCTCTAAAGTATGAAGATTCATAAACAATGCTGTGTTTCAATCTCTAAGAATCGGTGAAAATTCGACTGTAGTTTCTTAAAAATCTACGAAGTTGGGAGTTATTCTGTAATAGGTGTAAAATTTTGTTGTGGTCCTGTCATTTTCTGTGTGTTGTTAAATATGTACATTCAAATGGGATCATTTATTAAGAGCAGAGGGGTCTTATGGAGCACCTACAGCCACAAAATTGTGACATTTCTATGTGCATGTCAATAATGTCTCGTATTAAGATATCAAAACTCATTACATGTTTCTTTTAAGGTGTTAATTGCATATCTTTCATATTTTTTAATGTTATTGCAATGTACTGTACTTGTCTCAGAGGGTCACTCATTCATTTAAATTCAATGTTAACAATCACCTATCCTTAAAAACAGTAAGTTATATACTATTCTTCTTTAAAAAATATATATATATATATATACTCGTTTAATGATCTTAAACGTTGTTGTAACAATAAAACCTAGCTCTTATTTGATAGTCATACACTAAGTATTGTGCAATTTTTGTCAAATTGCATTAAAATTTGATAATTTTAAATGGGGAAAAAAAAACATTCGTGAGTATTCTATAATATTGAAATGCTATGATCTTCCAGCTCTTGTATGTATTGTATAATTTGATAAATTTTTCATTTAAATATGGGAACTGCTTAAAACAATAACATTGCAATTAACTCGCTTTGCGAACATGAACTTTGAGTCACTATCTGTTACACTGATAAGGGCGATAAGCTATAGAGCCGATTTGGAATGTATTTTGGGTGAGTCTTTGGCCTGCATGTTGTGTGTATTGTGGGGGGAGGGGGTATATTTATGGAAAATATGTATTCATATACATATTCTTTCTGAGAGCAGCTTTTTCAAAATAAGATCCACACATTTTAGTGGTGTCTATTGAAATGTGAGGATGCAATCATGCATTTGCAATTGTCGGATTTCCACTTGGACGAATTCAGACGTAAAATACACATCTAATGCTTTTTTTTTTAAATTATAACTTAACATTTAGAAGGTATATGGAATATCTGCTTATATGAAAAAAAAAAAAATGGATAGCATAAGACAGTAGCAAGTTATTAAAAAGAAAAAAGAAAAAATGCATAATTTGGAAAGAATGATTGTGTGGTGGCAATACGGCAACATAATGACATCATTATAGATAAGATCTAATTTTTAATAATGTAATAAGAGTGTATCACTGATTTGGAGTGTGGACAGTAAGTTGTCGCTCCGTGAGTTCCAATTTTGTTAACTATTTTCAATGTGAATATAAAAATTATATGAAATGATTCTAAATATTCAAACTTAGAAGCTTCAACTAAGTTCGGTTTCATTGAAATATTTGTCCTGTAAATATTTGCATCGGTAAAACCACCATTGGTAGTTCAAACAGTCGATTCGTATTTAGAAAATTCTAGAACCGTAGTGTACAACTGTAGAAATCTATTTTTAAAAGCTGTCGAAACAGATATTTTTTTCATAAAAATGTGTTCCATACAATTTATGTCTACCGATGAAATACAACTATTTCGGACATTTTTAAAAATTTAAAAAGTTTGAAAGTTAGTGTGATAAAATCTCACGCAATACTTACTCGTTTCATGTTTAGCAGGTTTTAATACCGGGTGTTGAAATCTAGGTACATATATGTGCAAAATGGTCTATTCCTATTCAATAGATTTTAAAATGTGTTGGTGTCCTGAAAAAAAATAATGTACACTCACTTCTAAGTTCTATAATGGTAGTAAAATTACGATGTTAAAATGGTGATATCATATTCATTGGGTTTTATTTAAACTGAATGCTAAAATTTTTGGGGGTGAAAATTCGTTAGTTTGTTAAATTCTAAACTTCGATATTTCAATTACATCCACCATTTTAAAAATGGCCAAATCATATTCAATGCGTAATATCATTAAAATGATGTATTTCAGATTACGTGTACCAAATCAGACCCTTGAAGTATCCAACTATTAAAATATATTATTAGAAAAAATAGGTGGCAACACCTCATACTGCTGACGTCATTATAGATAATATCTAATTTTTAATAGTGTAATGAGAGTGTATCACTCATTTGAAGTTTGACCAGCGGGTAGTGAAGACGTCGTTCCGTGAGTTCTAATTTTCATTATTATTTTTATATACTGTTAGATTTATTTTTCAAAAATCACACACACACACACACTTAGAATGGTGAAATCTTGTTCACTTCATTTTAACTAAATGCGCTATTTTAAAGTTTGTGTATACATTTGTTTTTAGATACACAACACTTGAAAGGGTCGAATCCTGTTCACAAAACATAATTTCAGCTATGTATTACATTCATGTTTTTAAAGTTTGTGTATAAATTTGTTTTTAGATACACAACACATAAAGGGTTGAATGCTATTCACTTAACACCATTTTGAAAATGCGTAACTATACTTGGGTGTATTCAAATCATTTTTAAAAAAAATTATATTGATAGTTAGATTTATTTAAAAAAAAAAAAATCCACATTGCTATATATCACTGAATACAATTTTTGTGTTCACTGAACACAATTTGTGTGTGCACTGGAAATCCGTAACCAATTTGTTTTTAAACATTCGAAATCATTTCGTTGTTATTATAAAAATCGTATTGATAGTTAGATTTATTTAAAAAAAAAATCCACATTGCTATACACACACACTTAGAATGGTCGAATCCTGTTCACAAAACATAATTTCAGCTATGTATTACATTCATGTTTTTAAAGTTTGTGTATACATTTGTTTTTAGATACACAACACTTAAAATGGTCGAATCGTATTCATTGAACACAATTTGTGTGTTCATTGGAACTCCGTAATCAATTTGTTTTTAAACATTCGAAATCATTTCGTTATTATTATAAAAATCGTATTGATAGTTAGATTTATTTAAAAAAAAAAAAAAAAAATCCACTGAATACAATTTTAGCTAATTATTACATTCGTGTTTTTAAAGTTTGTGTATACATTTGTTTTTAGATACACAACACTTAAAATGGTCGAATGGTATTCACTGAACACAATTTGTGTGTTCATTGGAAATCCGTAATCAATTTGTTTTTAAACATTCGAAATTATTTCGTTATTATTATAAAAATCGTATTGATAGTTAGATTTATTTAAAAAAAAAAATCCACTGAATACAATTTTAGCTAATTATTACATTCGTGTTTTTAAAGTTTGTGTATACATTTGTTTTAAAAAAAAATCATAATGTTATAATACGCAATTTTATATTCACTCCGTAGCATTCTGTTTTAAAACGCACCCTTTATAAAGTGCATCGCTATTCACCGAGCGATTCGAATGAACTTTGAAAAATAATCTAGCTTCCACTGATAAGGTACACTTCGAAGATAACTTCTTATAAAGCACGGGTGCTTTGGCACGATGGTAAGACGCGCGGCTTCTAATCAGTTGGGCCCAAGTTCGAATCCAGCTCCTGACCAGTGAAACATTAATTTCTTTTGGAAAAAAAATGCCGATAGATGGCAGCACTTCATCAAAATTCGCCAGAGGGCGCTTTAACCAAAGAATTTCTAACCGTAAAGAAGGGAAGCTTCCGTAGACCCAATGTAAACAGCCTTATCGCTATTGCGGAAAATCTGTCATGCAGGAAAAGCAACGTTACAGGACGAGAATCCGGGATGAAGGATTCTTTATTGTTTCTTCTCGGTTTTTTTTTTATACTTTGATTTGATAATCGTATGATAAGTGATGCATTTTAAATGGAAAACATATTTTCATTTACATAAAGATTTTTTAAAGCAAAATAAAAAATTTTAATGCTTTTTTTTACCTCCAATTACATTCAAAATAAGAATTTAAATTTGCATGCTTTGTCCTTGTATAATTTTTTTTTTCAATTTAAGATATTTTTTCATTATCATTAAAAGATATTACGGTAAAATAAAATTATATTTTATTTAATATCTATTTATACTTAAAATAAGAATTTTATTTTGTGTGCATGATCTTACAAAAAACTTTTACACTCAAATTCAAGTGCATTCTTATATGTAATATTAATAAAATAGAAATTATAAATGCACTTACCTTTGACATGATCAGGTAAAACAAATAAAGAGTAAGAAGTTCCACTATTTTTTTTTCAAACATTTTCGCTCTACAGATATATTTTCTCTTCATAGAAGCATTATTTTTGTAAATTTTAATAATACAACTGCAATTTATAAGTTGCAGATGAAATGTTTTTAAGAAAGAAACTCTTCTATATTTTACATATTTCTTTCAGATAAACACTTTTAGTAGAAGTGCAACTTAAACTACAGAAATTAAGGAGAAAAAAATTCCAGTAATAATTGTAACGGTTCCTACCAAGAAAAAAAAAAGTCCTATAAAAATAAATTAAGACAAATAAAATAATGAAACATGAGTAAAGCTAAACAAAATTTATTCAAACAATTTTTATTTACATATATTTATTTTATAAACAAATTTACATAAAAAGAAAATCATTACACTTTTATCTTAAGACTGGATGTAAATTTTCTTACATTTATACACATGTCTTTAAACGATTTTTATAAATGCACAATATTTTTAAACAAATTTGAATAATTGATGAATAAAACTACAGTTTTGACAGGCAAAACATCAAAATCTAATATTTTTGTTACATCAAATTTGATAAAGTACCATTTTATTTACACGTAACTATAATACATTTATTTAAATTCTTAATCAAATTAAAATGTGATTTCAGGATGGATGAAATTAATTTTATACGCATTAATTTTTCTACTAGGGTAAGAAAAATACATAAGAAATCATTCGAGTAGATATTGAACAAAAATTATTCCAAACTTATTACAGATAAAATTTGTAATATTACCTGTTTATTTCATTTTAACTTTGCATAATTTAAGTTTGTCATACAATTATTAATATAAAAGGCAACTCATAACACAATTAATAATTTATTTTTTATAGAAGTAAGAAATTAGTTTAACACCAGGGAAGGTGAAATTTTTATAAAAAAAAAATCAAAATTTTTACTTTTCACTCATTTATAAAAAAAAAATCACTAGAAATGTAAATACTGGACACAAATCAATTAAATATATTTTACTACAAATGTGCATCACTCGATTTTTAAAAGAAATCACCCGATGACCTGAAATCACCAAAAATACAATCACTGGTTTATCAGAAAATATACTATATATATATAAACTATCAATGGAAATTACCATGCAATATATACACATAATAACACATAAGCATTTAATACAATTCTAACATTAATAATTTTGAAAGGAATTTTATATTTGCTAGTTTAAAACATTAAAAAGAAAAATTGGATTACCTCACAGTACTTTAAAATTTTTTTATACAAAATTCATGTACTTTTAAACAAAGTTTTAATGAGTTATAATAAATAATTACAATTACTTACGTTACCAAAATAGTATGCTACAGTTAAAAAATAATATCATGAATAATATTTTAAATGAATCTGAGCAAAAATAATGTATGGGGGAAAATATTTCATTAATCTGAAATGCAAGATACAATGTGGCAAAGTAAGTTATGATTAAATATGCACCATTAAATGGGCTAGATTTAGGAAATATATTTAATGTAAGATAAAATTTATAAAGTATCTACAACTATGTATAATTTCTTTCCAAAGTACTAGTTATGCTACTCTTTAGTGGAGTACAACAATTTTTTTAAATATATGCAGCATGCTGACTGAAGAGAAAAATACATTGTTGCAGCAGCAATAAAAGGTTTGGTTAACATTTGAAATGGGAAATTAATAAACACTTTAGAAAATGGAAAATTAATATACTTTTAAATTTCAGAAATTTAAAATAAACAAATTCGATAATTTATCGAAATATTATCAACAAAATAATTAAGTTTTAGAAGAAATTTTTTATAAAGAAGAAATTTATTTTTATAAGAATTTTCTAAAAAAAAATTATGCATAAGCATTTTCCAAAAAATAAATTTAAACATTTAAAAGAAAGTATTATGAACAAGAGACATACAAAAAATATTATATTATTATGATTAAATTATCATTAATCATAATTATAGTTATTAAAAAATAGTATTTTACAGGAAAAGCTAAAATCGTGTGTATCCAAAGCTATACATTCAATATAAGCTATACATTCAACATATGATAAAATAAAATAAATAAGTAGAAGTTATGAAATGAAATATTTGTCGAATCAAAATATATATAAATGCAATTAAGAAAATAATAAAATAAAATTAAATAAATAAATGTTATAAAACGAAATTTTTGTCGAATTAAAATATATATAAATGCAATGAAGAAAATAATAATTATAAAAAATTCACATTTAAAAATATATAACACCTAAGAAACCAAAAGAATATGTCATAATTGGGGTAATTTTTATTTAAGTAAAATTATGTGGTAAGAAAGAATTTAGAAATAAAAATTAAAAACCTTACGAGAAATACTTAGTTCTCACTAGCAGCATACCCGTTCTTCGTACGGAGTATATAATATAAAGAAACTTGAAATTCATAATCACGCCCAAATTCTTATAGTATACTAAATCACATGTTTAATCAAAATATTCTGTTAAAATATTTAATATAATGCTCCTAAAAAGAAGTTTAAGAATCTCTGTTCTCGCTATATAAAATTATCTTCATGGACATATCTGAAGAATAAAACATCTTGGACCCCTTATGTAAGCAAATATAAAAAAAAAATATGGAATTGAATCAATATATGCAAAATAAAAGCGTTAAAATTGTATGGGACCCGTACTAATTATATACGCGAAAATTAGAAAATATAACCTGTATTAGTAGATTACATGTATAAATTGAAAATACCAATAAACCCGTAATCTTTTAATATGAAGACAGTCATTTATTCCAATATATGTCAAAATTAAAGTGCTAAAATTATATGGGAAGATATACACGTACTACTTATAATGTCCGATTATTAGTAGAAGATTACCCGTTTTGCAATATGAGTCAAAAATGTTTTTTGGTAAAATACAACAGACGACGTAATAAATTGAATATATAATTAATCCCCTTAATCTTCATACCAGAAGACTGTACTTGATTCCAATATATATGACAATATATGTCAAAATATATGCCAATATACCTGTACTACTGATATTCTCGTAGGTTAGAAGATATACCCATGCATTCCTAGAAGATTACTCGTACAACGTACAATATGCGTGTGTCAGCAATTTTTGCCGCAATAAAACAATGGAATAATAACTTAAAAATATCAATAATCCCTGAATCAATAATTCCGGAAAATATCAATAATAATAATGTTTAAACCTGAAGAGTATAATTGATATTATCCAGTCCAAAATGAAATGGAAATGAAATTTATTTTATATACATATATTCATTATTCAAATCGGAAAGGATTTAATAAAAATCGTCTGCCGCATAAACACATTGGATTTAAATCCGTTGCTAAGCGACATGATATCATTTGCTTCAAATAAATTGGTAGAAAAAATATCGTCTAAATAGTTATATTTCTATGGAACATTTGGCGACAGTTTCGTCAAATTAGCGACATTTTAAAAAATCGCAAAATTTATCACCAAGTGGGACTGTAGAACTGACAGTTCCACTTTGCGACAAATTGACGAAATATCATCACAATACTATCCCCTAACAAAAAACAATTAATATCATTTATGTAGCGCAATTTTATCAATTTCAAGATATTTTTATAGATTTGAAAACATTTTTATCAATTTGGTGACATTTTAAAAATTCGCTAAATGTATTACTAAGTAGGATGGTTGGTCTGACAGATAAATGCTAACCAAACATCATTTCAGTACTCTCTTCTAACAAAACAAAAAAAAGTTTTATTGATATGTAGAAGACCCAAGCCACACGACCAACCCGAAGGTTTATGGCAGCTGTTTGTGTGTCGTTTATATCAATTTGGCGACATTTCCTTCAATTTGGCAAAGTTTAAGAAAAGTTGTCAAATTAGCGATATCCCTCCAAATACGTAGCTTTGAATTTGCAGATCTGAATGATACATGCTTATCCCATTTCAATATACTAAATGAAAACACTACAATTGTATTAGAAGATATACCCGCTCTACTCTTTTTCTGTTTCAACAATCGGCTATATGAATTTATTGGCTAAACACAATATATGAGTTTAGTAGCTAAATACGATATAAGCTTGAAAACTCTTTGCCAAAATAAATGAAATTGATGTACGCAGTCAGCAATTAATATAATTAAAAGTAAAATCAAACTGTCCATTCATAAGATATACTTTTATATCCATTTATTTATTATTTAAATCGAAAAAAAATAATAAAAACATTAACAAACACATTTAATTTAATTGCGATGCCGAGCAACATGATATATCCTCCTAAAATGCTAAAATTTATTAACCACTAACAGCACACCCGTTATTCGTACGGAGTGTATAATTTAAAGAAACTTAAAGTTCGCAATCACGTGCAAATTCTGTTAAAATATTAAATTTATTGCTCCTAAAGAGAAATTTAAGAATATATGTTCTCACTATGCAAAATTATCTTCACGATCGGATCTGAAGAATAAAACATCCTGCCCCCTTTTGTAAGCAAATTTACAGAAGAAAAAATAGGAATTGAATGAATATATGCAACCCCGTACTAATTATATTGTCGCAGATCAGAAAATATGCCAATGTGTTAGTAGAAGATTACCCGTATTACAATATGCGTCTCAAAAATATTTGCCAAAATAAAAGAGATGACGTAATAAATTGAAAACATCAATAATATCCGTACTCTTTATACCAGAAGGTCGTAATTGATTCCAATATATGCCAATATATATCAAAACATATGTCAATATACCTGTACTACTTATATTCTCGTAGATTAAAATATATACACGTGTATTTGTAGAAGATTCGTACAACATACAATATATGAGTTTAAACAATTTTTGTCATAATAAAATAATTGCATAATAACTTGAAAATATCAATAATCCTTGAATCAATAATCCCCGAAAATATAAATAATAATAATTTTTAAACCTGAAGACCGTAATTGATATTATCCAGTCAAAAATGCTATAAGAAAAATCAAATCGTTCTTTTCTTAAATATATTTTTATATCCATTTATTTATTATTCAAATCGAAAAAATAATTATTAAAATTAACAGACAGATTTAATTTAATTGCGTTTCTGAGTAACATGATATAAGATAGAATCTTATAACATGTTAAATATGTCATGTCTTATAACATAAACTGCGAAATTAAATAACGATTTTGATTTCTCTATACTTCTCATTGTTCCGTAAAAGCTTGTTTTAAATAAACCATGAACCATGGAGATAGATTTCCCCTTTAAATCATGTTTCAAGCAATTCATGTTTTCAGAAAGTGACTAATTAACGCAAAAAATCTCCCATCAAACTCAGAGATTAAATTTTAATTCACTTTCAAACGATTTTCAAGCTTTTCGTTTGGATAAACCACGGAGTTAGGGAGTAGAACTCCTAGGAAAAAGTTCCGTTTTTCATTAATATCTCGACAACCCCAGGTCTTAGAAACTCGAAACTTGGACAAAAGTTATGGGGGGATATTTCAAGGCTATTCACCAAATTTTATTAAATTCGGTTCAGCCGTTTTTCCGTGATGATGAGACAAACGAAAATTTGGTTTTTTACTAATATCTCGAGAACCACTGGTCGTAGAAACTCAAAACACGGATATAATTTTAAGTGGGGCTATTTCTGGGCTACCCACAAAATTTCATCAAATTCGGTTCAGCCGTTCTCCCGTGATGGTGTGACAAACAGACAGACAGACAGACAGACAGACAGACAGACAGACAGACAGACAGATTTTCATTTTTATTTATATAGATTATTGAAATATCAAAAATTAAATGGAAAAATGAATAAAATAATGCGACATAGTTACCATAATTATGACAATTTTTTTAATTTCTTAGATGATCTCTTAGTATGTTTTATTGAATTATTTAAAAATCTAACTTTATACAGTATCATTATTTTTACATAAAAATTTACAATGAATTCCCATAATTTGTCATGATGGTCACTGCATAACCAATCATGATTAATATCATACAAACTATTTACAATTTTCCTATGTATACCAATAGCATTACAATAATTTACAAATACATTATGAAACCTCTTTCCAAATTCACATGCGGTTAACAACCATGAATTGGAAGGGGCATGTAGGCCATCTTTAACTATATTATATTCTTTAAAATTTAAAAAAATTGTGGACCGGGATAAGGTTTTATCACCCAGTAATGTATCTTTACAGGTATCACACTTAAACTTTTTTAAAGCTGATTTCGATACATAGCCTGCTATATATGCCGTGGAGTTTTGGCTATTCAATTCATCCATTTCATACTCACTTGTTTCACCGGGACTATTAGATACATTACTGGGATTTTCAGGAAAGGAATTTTCACAGATAAAAAGTTCATTGGATTCATAAATGTCTTCACCGGGATAATAGGTATTTTGATATAATTCTGTACACTCTGTAAGCACTTCAACAGGTACTAAAACTGTGTCATTGTCAGGTTCACAGTTGGCTTTCCCGCATGTGCTAATTACATGTTGGGCCATTAACAATCTAATCCTAGAGTTAAAATCACCGGGAGTTGGGTGGTCATTGTTACCACCCTTACTTCTTACCACAGAAAAAAAGTTTTCTAAGCAATCCTGTGTAAATCTGCTCATTAAAATGTACGGTATGTTGACCAGCAATTCAGGAATCATTTTCCTGAATGCAGAAAGTGTGATCAACCAACCCTGCAGACAAGGAAAAGTTATTTTCTTCCCTTGAGTTTGAAAATCAATAGACTGAATAAATTCAGAAAATTTTTTCCAATTCTCAAGGTGGGGCGAAGATTTCGAGACTGCTGAGAGCAATGGTCGATTAGGATGTCTAACAACCCGACTATTGACACTCTCAAACAGCTCATTCATAACAGAACACAAGTCTGCAGTATTACTTGCTGTGGAAGACAGTTGATTAGTAGCACTCAGATAACATAATATTGAGGCTACTGACCCACTCAAGACTTGAGCTGCCAAACGCACATTCATTGAGCTAAAGCCATCAACTTCAACATGCCTCCGTGTTAAATTTGGGGCCATACGATGATCCAACTTGGAATCAAATTCCCAAGCGGATACAATGTGAGCCCAGTGAGCAACCTTGGCAATACCTTTATACTCAAATTTCACCGGGTAACGTTTAAAGTTGTTGCGAACACTCTTCAATAAATGGGGAGCATCAAACAGAGAATAAATTTTACGGCCTTGAACATAGAAATAGGGCTTTTCGGTTGAAACGCCCAATTCCTTTGAATATAGTCGTTGATTGCTAGCCCCTTGATCACAAACAACGGCTATAGGTTCAAGACCGGATTCTATGAGTTTAGATAGCCCCTCATTCAGAAGGTGTTTCAACACTGATGATGAAGCAGATTCACAGGAATAAAAATAACCAAAAACCTGTTTCCATTTTTTGCATAGCCCACGTACCATAAATACTAGGGCATGAGTTGCAATGTTTGGATTTGATATCTGGTAAGATCCATAGTTTTCATATCCATCAATTACATCATATTTTGCATTGTATGACAAACCTTTTTGAAGTTTCATCTCATCAAATGAAACAATGCACTTTTTGTCATAAGATTTGAATTTACTGGCAACTAACTTGATAGCATTCAGTACAGTATCTGAAAAACCAGGAGTCATTTTGATGCCAGATAAACATTTCAATAAAGTTTTCTTAGTTGGCAAATTAAAATACTGAGAAAGGGAATTGTATGCTTTTGGACTAGAAAGATAGAGTTGCAAAGCTAAATTTTTATCTTTGACACTCCACCTACGTCCATATTTGGATACAAAGACGATTTTAATTGACATGAAATAAAGTTGTATATACATGGTGAAACCAAACCTTTTAATTGCTGCAAGACATGCTTATAATTTGTTGGCTTACATGATTTTGAATACTTATTTTTCATGTGGTATAATTTCGTAGACAAAATTCGAATCTTTTTTGTTTTCGGCGTTACTGCCTTTCTCTTCAATTTAGAAGATTTTGGAGTGCTAGCATCTGCTCCAGTAAAGGAATCGTATTCAGGAACTGTAAAAGAGTCTTCAGATGTGGTGTTGACGCCTGGCGAAAGTCTGGCACTCTTTTGATGGCAAAAACTTTCATCCGACACAGAACTAGATAAATTCCGTTTCAGGCAATTCTTTAATTTTGCAACACTCAGTGATGATACATCTGAAAATATGAATCTTAAAGTTAATATAATAAAACAATATTTTTACACATAATATAACAATATTTTTTACACATAATAAAATAATATTTTTTACTATTTGCAAAAGCTGCTTTGGTTTTGTCTAATTTCAGCATGCTGAACTAAGATCTTTAATTATAGTTTGCTTTGATTATAAATATTTAATTGCAGGCATTATGCACTGTATGGTTTCTAGAACTAAAATTTTATAATTTTACACATTTTTTTTACAATAACTTTGATAAAACCTGTACTGAAATAATTTTTCATAATTAAAATTCTACGTAAATTAGGTGTCAAAAGCCCAGGCCGTCCGACTCATCCGAAGACATAGAGCAGCTTTAAAGGACGACCTGGAAAATACGTAATTTTAAATTTTTGAGTTTCTAAATGCCACATTTAACTATTCACATTTGCTTTCGATATCAAGGCAAATTGTCGTAAATATTAGAATTTAAAAACTACCATTTAAACTATATTAAGATATATTTAATTACTCTTAATACTCACCCATAGCTTCCATATCTGGTTTTGGAATTGCTCCTTTTATGAGTCTGATTTTGGCTGCATTCATATAATCAGAGTCCAAAAAGTGCTTTGAACAGATTACGTACTTCTGATTTCTTGTATCTGTTGATGCTTCCAAAATCCATTTTTTCCCCAAAGTCTCAGCCCATTTATTTGACCTGAAAAAAAGGTATAATCATAAACAATGTCTTCTCCACAAATGTAAAAAATGCAAATATTTTTTTGCTAAATAAATCAACTCTCAAGATATTGTAAAACAATAACTGTCAGACAAAATTAAAAATTATTAAAATTAATACTTAATTTGAAATTTAATTAAAAATTTAAATTTGGTGCTTTTACTTTTGGGTCATTAACAGGTCAAGATTTATATCTACAAAATTAACTGAAATTTGGAAATTATATGCATTCAGCACACATGTATATTTTTATGTTCTACGGCTCTGAACATAATCTTTCCTGAGAAGGATTCTGTCTCTAAAAACTAACACTTTACTAACTGATCTATATGGGTTGAGAGGGAACTAATTACATAACATTTCTTAATAACTGAACTATTTATTCACAATCCTAAATATATATTTTTAAATTATTTTCTGCTAAACTATTTTTATTTCTTATTTTACTGCTGAAATGTGTTGTGTCTACATTTTAAGTTTCTAGGCCCATGGTTTGGTGCTACATTAAGAAAAACTATAAAATAAATTAACCTATAGATAACATTGAGCAGATTAATGTTTTGCATGAAACTTTATTTGATGAAAATAACATTGATTAACTACTGTTATGTTTTTATTTTATATTTTCTAGGTAAAATTTTGAGGTAGAAGACAAAGTTTAATTCTATTTATCAAATATAAATAATCACATGGTTTTTTTTAAGCTTTGCAAGTTATCTGTTTCATTTTGGCAAACATTTTCAAATTGATCTTATTTCTATATTATGTTTAGTTGATTACTGTAAAAAGAGCATTTTTTTTTAGTTTTTAGATTTGTGTGCTAAGATAATTTTAAATAGCCAAAGGTTCTTATACTTTTTACTTTTCCTATAATACACAGTATATATAAAATAAAATATTGTACTGGGGTCAAAAATTTGACCCTCCAGTTTTTATAAATTAAAAATAACTAATACTTACCATTCTGGATCTTTAGGAAAACGATGGAATTTTTTAGAAGAACTGCGATTCATTCTATAATCACCACATATGGCACATTTTGATCCAACCAGACCTTTGGATCTAGATAAAAAAAAATGTTAAAATTAATACAAAAATTTGTCAATAATAAATGCTACACTATTCATTTTGGTGAATATTGAATATATATTTTTTCATATAAGCAAATTTAAATTTAAAAATAAGGTATAAGAATCATCATAAGTATTAATCATAATAATATTACTCGTTGTATTAAAATTTTTAACACTTAAAAAGTAACGTTAATGGTTACAAATATTCTGTGAAAAAATCAGGTAAAGTTTTAAAAAGCCTATCTTTTCTTTGTTAAGTTCAGTAAAATTTATAAAAATATAGAATATTTTCACAAGTACTTCTGCCAAAAGAAAACACTATGCTTAAATCAGCTTCTACCAAATTCTTTTCTATCTCATGTTACTACCCATTCAATTACTAGCAGGTACAGAAGTTGTTTAAGAAAATTATTTAGGTATTTTTTAATCAATTTTCATTATTTTATATATATATAAAATTATTTAAAAAAAAAGATTTAACTATAAAAAAATTTTGTCTTATTTTTTTATATATTTAATAACTTATTTTTTTTCAATTTTAGGTATTTTATTAATTGTTTTTATATGATGCTGTTTTTAAATTGCAAATTATAAGAAGTTTTCAACTTTTCCTTATTATATTTAATATATATTTTATACTTTATAATAAACAGCAAATTATTTAAGATTTTGATTAGGTTTAACAATTTTAAATTATTTTTTATTTAATTGCTATTCCTTGTGTACAATGTTTTAAACTTGTGATTTAAAAATCGTTTGTTATTCTTGTTATAGATAAAATAGAATTATTTTATATATTTAAAAAAAAAACATATACTTGATAAATATTAATTTGTAGCTGCTGACTACAATACATACAGATGTAAGACATTTTCATGCATAGTTTTTTTTTTACTATTTCTAAATTTGAACATTTCTTAGTTATGTCATGTAACATGTGACTGTAGCTGTCAAATGTCGCCGCATAAATTATTACAACTGAAGTGTAATATTGAGAATATTTTTTAAATTTCTCCACGACTGAAAATTTTGAGTTAAATATAAATAAAAATAAATTACTTACTCTGAATCATAATCTCTTGAAATTCCTCCTGAAGAAATATTTAAATTTTCCATCACATCAAATTTCTATTGATAAGCTTGGAGTCTTAAACAAAGAAATGAAGCGAGAACCGATCGTATGAACAAGTCAGCAGAACAAAGACACAAAGACTTCGAAAAATACGCCGATCGGATTACATCACACATCAGTCGAAAACAAGTTTCTATCACCCAAGATGCATTGCGCGAGATCAAACCAGCGCCCATCGAGAAGGAATTTTACTCGAAGGGAATACCCCTGTACGGTTACTTCTCCTTTTAACATCTCTTCCGCAGTAGCCAGATGGCGATAGTTAAGTCTAAGCGAACCTTCCCCCGTTTGCTTTAACTACGTCACGCTGATAAGATCTTTCACTCTGTCGCTGACCAGCAGAGAGGGAGGACGTGTGCTAAGGAGCTCCAAGGCGCGACACGTCATTTCCAGATTGTGTGATGCTCAGTCATCGATTGCGAAATCCCTTGAAACCTCTTCCTCAGGTCAAGGGTCAGTCAGCGATTGTGACACTCCGAGTGAAACTCACTCCGTATGAGTCATCATGCCTCTGTGAAAGACTTCGCAATTGGCCTCTTTCGCAATACTAGGAAAGAGGCATCCGGTGCTGCGCCTCACCAAACTTCCAAAAGAGGGGAGGGGGGCATCCTCCCAAAGAGGATCCTCTCAAGAGAGGCATCCTCCCTCCTGGGGGTCTAAAGACCCTCCAAGGAGGGTCCACTCAAAAGAGGGAAGACACTCCAAAGAGGCATCCTCCCAAAGAGGATCCTCTCAAAGAGGGACCCTCCTCCTGCTGCGCTTGCTGCGCCTCCCCGATCTGCCGGTGAACCCCCAATTTATAACTACTTATGTTTATGGATTTACAAACAGTTTTATCAATTTGGTGACATTTTAAAAATTCGCTAAATGTGTTACTAAGTAGGACGAATGGACTGACAGACAAATGCTACCTAAACATTGTTTCAGTACTCTCTTCTAAAAAAATATTTTAATTTCATTGATTTGCGTCGTTTTTATCAATTTAACGACATTTCCGTCAATTTGGCAACGTTTAAGAAAAGTAGCCAAGTTAGCAATATTCCGCGAAATTCGTAGCTCTGCATTTGCAGATCTGAAGAATGGAACATCCTGATCCCGTTTGTATATACTAAATGAAAACACTAAAATTGTATTAGAAGGTATACCCGTTCTACTCCGTTCCGTTTCAACAATCGGCTAAATGAATTTATTGTGTACACACAATATATGAGTTTATTAACTAAACACAATATGTATGCTTGAAAACTCTTTACCAAAATAAATAAAAGTGATGTACGCAGTCCGCAATTAATATAATTAAAAAAAATCAAACCGTTCATTTATAAAATATATGTTTACATCCATTTATTTATTATTCGAATAGAAATAATAACAATAAATATTAACAACACATTTAATTTCATTCCGTTGTTGAGCAACATGATATAAGATAGAATCTTCCTCGTAAAATGCGAAATTAAATAGCCATTTTGATTTCTTTATACTTTTCATCGTTGAGTAAAAGCTTGTGAAAGATGAACCATGGAGGTAGATTTTTCCATTTAAATTCATGTTTCAAACAATTCATGTTTTCCTAGTGACTAATTAATGCAAAAATCCTGCACCAAACTCGGAAATAAAGTTTTATTTCATTTTGACGTTTTAAACAAACGATTTTCATCATTTCCGTTTGGATAAACCACGGAGTTGGAGAATAGAACTCTTAGGAAAAAGTTCCGTTTTTCATTAATATCTCGACAACCCCTGGTCTTAGAAACTCGAAACTTGGATTAAATTTATGGGGGGCTATTTTAAGGCTATCCACAAAATTTCATTAAATTCGGTTCAGCCGTTTTCCCGTGATGATAAGACAAACAAAAATTTCGTTTTTTACTAATATCTCGAGAACCACTGATCGTAGAAACTCAAAACATGGACTAAATTTTAAGTGGGGCTATTATATCCATTTATTTATTATTCAAATAGAAAAAATAATAATAAATATTAACAAACACATTTAATTTAATTGCGTTGCTGAGCAACATGATATAAGATAGAATCTTCCTCATAAAATGTGAAATTAAATAACCATTTTGATTTCTTTATACTTTTCGTTGTTGAGTAAAAGCTTGTGAAAAATAAACCATGGAGATAGATTTTCCATTTAAATTTATGTTTCAAACAATTCATGCTTTCAGATAGTGACTAATTAGCGCAAAAATCCTCCACCAAACTCAGAGAAAAATTTTTTAATTCACTTTGACGTTTCAGACAAACGATTTTCAACCCTTCCGTTTGGAGAAACCACGGAGTGACAGAGTAGAACTCCTAGGAAAAAGTTCCTTTTTTTATTGATATCTCAGCAACCCCTGGTCTTAGAAACCCGAAAGTTGGAAAAAAATTATGGGGGGCTATTTTAAGGCTACCCACAAAATTTCATTAAATTCGGTTCGACCGTTCTCTGATGATGAGACAAACGAAAGTTTTGTTTTTTAATAATATCTCGAAAACCACTGGGTGTAGAAACTCAAAACATGGACTAAATTTTAAGTGGGGCTATTTCCAGGTTACCACAAAATTTCATCAAATTCGATTCAGCCGTTCTCCTGTGATGATGGAACAGACATACCGACAGACAGATAGGTAGATTTTCAATTTTAGTTATATAGATAGTCCATTGTAGATTATATTTTATCCAATATCTTTAAATTTTCAACATTCAAAATGTATCCTTCGTCTGTTAAAAATTTAGTCAATTATAGATTATACTAGCAGCATACCCGTTCTTCGTACGCAGTATACTATAAAAAGAAATTTATAATTCGCAATCATGTGCACATTCTCTTAAAATATTAAATGTATTGCTCATAAAGAGATGTTTAAGAATATCTGTTCACACTATGCAAAATTATCTTCACGGGCAGATCTGAGGAATAAAACATCCTGGCCCCTTTTGTAAGCAAATAAAAAAAAGGAATTGAATCAATACATGCAACCCCGTACTACTTATATTGTCGCAGATTGGAAAATATGCCAGTGTGTTAGTAGAAGCTTACTCGTATTGCAATATGAGTCCCAAAAATATTTGCTAAAATAAAGGAGATGACGTAAAAAATTGAAAGTATCAAAAATCCCCGTAATTTTAATACCAAAAGGTCGTAATTGATTCCAATATATGCCAATATATATCAAAATATATGCCAATATAACTGTACTATTTATATTCTTATAGATTAGACGATATAGCTGTGCATTTGTAGAAGATTACTCATACAACGTACAATATATGAGTTTCAACAATTTTTGCCTCAATAAAACAATGGCATAAGAAATTGAAAATATCAATAATCTCTGAATCAATAATCCCCAGAAACATCAATAATAATGATGTTTAAACCTGAAGAGCGTAATTGATATTATCCAGTCAAAAATTCATTGTCAATGAAATTTATTTTATATACATATTTTTACTATTCAAATCGGAAAAGATTTAATAAAAATTGTATGCCGCATAACATATTGGATCCGTTGCTAAGCTACATGATATCATTTGCTTTAAATAAATTGATTTAAATCATATCATATGTGAATAATGCAATCTCCATGGAAGGTTTGGCGACATTTTCGTCAATATAACTTAAAAAATCGCCAAATTTATCGTCAAGTGGGACTGTAAAGCTGATAGTCCCATTTTGCGACAAATTGACGAAACATCAGCACAATACTATCCCCTAACAAAACACAATTAATTTCATTTATTAAGCGCGATTTTATCAATTTCATGATATTTTTATGGATTTAGAAATATTTTTACAAATTTGGAGATATTAAAAAAATTCCTTAAATGTGTTACTAAGTAGGATGGATAGATTCATCGACAAATGCTACGGAAACATCATCTCAGTACTTTATTCTAAAAAAACAAATTTAATTTCATTGATTTGGGTCATTTTTGTCAATTTGGAGACATTTACACTAATTTGTTAAAGTTTAAGAAAAATTACCAAGTTATTTAGAGATATTCCTCTAAATTCGTAGCTCTGAATTTGCAGATCTGAAGAATAAAATATCCTGATCCCGTTTGTATATACTAAATGAAAACACTAAAATTGTATTAGAAGATGCATACACCCGTTCTACTCTTTTTCTGCTTCAACAATCGGCTAAATCAATTTATTGTGTAAACACAATATATGAGTTTATTAGCTAAACACAATATATGAGCTCGAAACCTCTTTGCTAAAATAAATGAAAGTGATGTACGCACAGCCCGCAATATATATAATTAAAAGAACAATCAAACCGTTCATTTATAAAATATATTTTTACATCCATTTATTTATTATACAAATAGAAAAAATAAAAATAGATATTAACAACACATTTAATTTCATTCCGTTGCCGAGCAACATGATATAAGATAGAATCTTCCTCATAAAATGCGAAATTAAATAGCCATTTTGATTTCTTTATACTTTACATCGTTGAGTAAAAGCTTGTGAAAGATGAAACATGGAGGTAGATTTTTCCATTTAAATTCTTATTTCAAACAATTTATGTTTTCCTATAGTGACTAATTAATGCAAAAATCCTGCACCAAACTCGGAAATAAAGTTTTATTTCATTTTAGCGTTTTAAACAAACGATTTTCATCCTTTCCGTTTGGATAAACCACGGAGTTTGAGAGTTGATCTCCTAAGAAAAAGTTCCGTTTTTCATTAATATCTCGACAACCCCTAGTCTTAGAAACTCGAAACTTGGACAAAATTTATGGGGGTTATTTCAAGGCTATCCACAAAATTTCATTAAATTCGGTTCAGCCGTTCTCTCGTGATGATGAGACAAACGAAAATTTTGTTTTTTACTAATATCTCAAGAACCACTGGTCGTAGAAACTCAAAACACGGACTAAATTTTAAGTGGGGCTATTTCCAGATTACCCACAAAATTTCATCAAATTCGGTTCAGCCGTTCTCCCGTGATGATGGGACAAACAGACAGACAGACAGACAGATTTTCAATTTTATTTATATAGACTAGCAGCATACCCGTTCTTCGTACGGAGTATATAATATAAAGAAACTTGAAATTCATAATCATGCCCAAATTCTTATAGTATACTAAATGACATGTTTAATCAAAATATTCTGTTAAAATATTTAATATAATGCTCCTAAAAAGAAGTTTAAGAATCTCTGTTCTCGCTATATAAAATTATCTTCATGGACATATCTGAAGAATAAAACATCTTGGACCAATTATGTAAGCAAATATAAAAAAAATATGGAATTGAATCAATATATGCAAAATAAAAACGTTAAAATTGTATGGGACCCGTACTAATTATATACGCGAATATTAGAAAATATAACCTGTATTAGTAGATTACATGTATAAATTGAAAATACCAATAAACCCGTAATCTTTAAATCTGAAGACAGTCATTTATTCCAATATATGTCAAAATTAAAGTGCTAAAATTATATGGGAAGATATACACGTACTACTTATAATGTCCGATTATTAGTAGAAGATTACCCGTTTTGCAATATGAGTCTCAAATGTTTTTTGGTAAAATACAACAGACGACGTAATAAATCGAATATATAATTAATCCCCTTAATCTTCATACCAGAAGACTGTACTTGATTCCAATATATATGCCAATATATGTCAAAATATATGCCAATATACCTGTACTACTTATATTCTCGTAGGTTAGAAGATATACCCGTGCATTCCTAGAAGTTTCTCGTACAACGTACAATATGTGTGTGTCAGCAATTTTTGCCGCAATAAAACAATGGCGTAATAACTTAAAAATATCAATAATCCCTGAATCAATAATTCCGGAAAATATCAATAATAATAATGTTTAAACCTGAAGAGTATAATTGATATTATCCAGTCCAAAATGAAATGGCAATGAAATTTATTTTATAAACATATCTTCATTATTCAAATCGGAAAGGATTTAATAAAAATCGTCTGCCGCATAAACACATTGGATTTAAATCCGTTGCTAAGCGACATGATATCATTTGCTTCAAATAAATTGGTAAAAAAAATATCGTCTAAATAGTTATATTTCTATGGAACATTTGGCGACAGTTTCGTCAAATTAGCGACATTTTAAAAAATCGCCAAATTTATCGCCAAGTGGGACTGTAGAACTGACAGTTCCACTTTGCGACAAATTGACGAAATATCATCACAATACTATCCCCTAACAAAAAACAATTAATATCATTTATGTAGCGCAATTTTATCAATTTCAAGATATTTTTATAGATTTGAAAATATTTTTATCAATTTGGTGACATTTTAAAAATTCGCTAAATGTATTACTAAGTGGAATGGTTGGTCTGACAGAGAAATGCTAACCAAACATCATTTCAGTACTCTCTTCTAACAAAACAAAAAAAAAATTTCATTGATATGTAGAAGACCCAAGCCACACGACCAACCCGAAGGTTTATGGCAGCTGTTTGTGTGTCGTTTATATCAATTTGGCAACATTTCCGTCAATTTGGCAAAGTTTAAGAAAAGTTGTCAAATTAGCAATATCCCTCCAAATTCGTAGCTTTGAATTTGCAGATCTGAATGAAACATTCTTATCCCGTTTCAATATACTAAATGAAAACACTACAATTGTATTAGAAGACATACCCGCTCCACTCTTTTTCTGTTTCAACAATCGGCTTTATGAATTTATTGGCTAAACACAATATATGAGTTTAGTAGCTAAATACGATATAAGCTTGAAAACTCTTTGCCAAAATAAATGAAATTGATGTACGCAGTCAGCAATTAATATAATTAAAAGAAAAATCAAACCGTCCATTCATAAGATATACTTTTATATCCATTTATTTATTATTTAAATCGAAAAAAAATAATAAAAACATTAACAAACACATTTAATTTAATTGCGATGCCGAGCAACATGATATATCCTCCTAAAATGTTAAAATTTATTAACCACTAACAGCACACCCGTTATTCGTACGGAGTGTATAATTTAAAGAAACTTAAAGTTCGCAATCATGTGCAAATTCTGTTAAAATATTAAATTTATTGCCCCTAAAGAGAAGTTTAAGAATATATGTTCTCACTATTCAAAATTATCTTCACGATCAGATCTGAAGAATAAAACATCCTGCCCCCTTTTGTAAGCAAATTTACAGAAGAAAAAATAGGAATTGAATGAATATATGCAACCCGGTACTAATTATATTGTCACAGATCAGAAAATATGCCAATGTGTTAGTAGAAGATTACCCGTATTACAATATGCGTCTCAAAAATATTTGCCAAAATAAAAGAGATGACGTAATAAATTGAAAACATCAATAATATCCGTACTCTTCATACCACAAGGTCGTAATTGATTCCAATATATGCCAATATATATCAAAACATATGTCAATATACCTGTACTACTTATATTCTCGTAGATTAAAAGATATACACGTGTATTTGTAGAAGATTCGTACAACATACAATATATGAGTTTAAACAATTTTTGTCATAATAAAATAATTGCATAATAACTTGAAAATATCAATAATCCTTGAATCAATAATCCCCGAATATATAAATAATAATAATTTTTAAACCTGAAGACCGTAATTGATATTATCCAGTCAAAAATGCTATAAGAAAAATCAAATCGTTCTTTTCTAAAATATATTTTTATATCCATTTATTTATTATTCAAATCGAAAAAATAATTATTAAAATTAACAGACAGATTTAATTTAATTGCGTTTCTGAGTAACATGATATAAGATAGAATCTTATAACATGTTAAATATGTCATGTCTTATAACATAAACTGCGAAATTAAATAACGATTTTGATTTCTCTATACTTCTCATTGATCCGTAAAAGCTTGTTTTAAATAAACCATGAACCATGGAGATAGATTTCCCCTTTAAATCATGTTTCAAACAATTCATGTTTTCAGAAAGTGACTAATTAACGCAAAAAATCTCCCATCAAACTCAGAGATTAAATTTTAATTCACTTTCAAACGATTTTCAAGCTTTTCGTTTGGATAAACCACGGAGTTAGGGAGTAGAACTCCTAGGAAAAAGTTCCGTTTTTCATTAATATCTCGACAACCCCAGGTCTTAGAAACTCGAAACTTGGACAAAAGTTATGGGGGGATATTTCAAGGCTATTCACCAAATTTCATTAAATTCGGTTCAGCCGTTTTTCCGTGATGATGAGACAAACGAAAATTTCGTTTTTTACTAATATCTCGAGAACCACTGGTCGTAGAAACTCAAAACACGGATATAATTTTAAGTGGGGCTATTTCTGGGCTACCCACAAAATTTCATCAAATTCGGTTCAGCCGTTCTCCCGTGATGGTGTGACAAACAGACAGACAGACAGACAGACAGACAGACAGACAGACAGATTTTCATTTTTATTTATATAGATTACTAAAGCGGTGTATTTCGTTTGACGCTGGGGTTCTAGATCTAATTTTTGATAAAGCACAGTGCTTTGTTTCAAAACCATTTTCAGTTTTTTAAACTATAACAAACATTTTAATTTCTGCGCCTCTGCGAAAGGGATCCCGAGGCTGTCGTATCGCCGCCTCACCCCTCATCTCTGCCCTGTGGACCACCCAAGTAGCACAAATACGTAATTCCTACGTATCAAGCATACGTAATCTTTAAGTGTCAGGCCATACGTAACTATTACGAAAAAATGGTACGTTAGAATACGGTATACCAACCGTTATAAAAAGTTTATTATTACGTATCCTTATACGTTATTATTACGTATCCTTAAACGTTATTATTAAGTATCCTTATACGTTATTATTACGTATCCTTATACGTTATTATTACGTATCCTTATACGTTATTATTACGTATCCGTATAAGTTATTATTGCGTATATTCACATACGTTATAATTACGTATCCACATACGTGTTTCTTATGTATCACATACGTGTATATTACGTATATCCACATACGTGTATATTACGTATATATAACGTGTTCCCATACGTATTTATAACGTGTTCCCATACGTATTTATAATGTATTCTCATACGTATTTATAATGTGTCTACATACGTATTTATATTGTGTTTCTACACGTATTTATTAGGTGGTTATATACATATTTATCACACATTAGACAACTCTACAATATAGTGCATGTTGCAGACATGACATTTACAAAGTTTTATGCATCTTTGTAAACAAAAATATTGAGCTAGGAGAATATATTTTTACAATAACAGATGTCAATTTTTCAGATTGTGTTAATTTCAATAATGTACTTAAATTTATAAAATATATTTTTTTATAAATTTAAGTACATATTAATATTGAAATCAACACAATCTGAAACATTATCTTTAAAATTTAAAAAACATTGAAACATTATCTTTAAAATTTAAAAAACATTCACCTAAATCAATTTTTTACAAAGATACGATACATGATACATCAAACGCGTCATGTATGCAAAATTCACAATACTATAGAATCACTCTGTTCATATGTAATATGTAGTATAATTTTTATTTTAATTTATATTATATTATATTTAATTATATTAATTATTATATATTATATATTATATAATATATTATATTATATAATATATTATATTATATATTATATAATATATTATATTAATTATATTTAATTATATTTAATTATATTATATTTAATATTGTTAATACAACAATTATAAAAGATCATATAATTTCAGGAGTATTATTTTAAAATTCATAGATTATTCTTAATACAAAAATAATATGTTTTTTACTTTATTTTCAGTTTATATTTAAATATATTTTTAATTTTAATTATTTCTAAACATTGCAAAAATTATAATCTACTACGTTATGAAATATAATTTTGAATCTAAAAGATAAGCTATTTTAAATTGAAAATAACTTAAAAATACAGAATAAAATTTTGGGACATATAAAAATATTAAAACACGCAATACTTAAAACATTTTTGCAATTTTTGAAGAGTTAATTTTTTAAAAGTAAATTCCAAAAATTTTAACCTAAAAGTTATAAATTGAAAATAACATTCAAATAACGAATTTAACATGATACTTGAAACATTTTTTAATTTTTAAAAAGTTAATTTAATTTGAAATATTTAAAAGATAAGTTGTTTTAAATTGAAAAATAAAAATACAGAACATTTTCGGGGCAGAATAAAATACTTGGATACATAAAATATATCGAAAAACACAATACTAAAAATATATCAAAAAACAACATTAAAAATATTGTGATTTTAAAAAAGTTGACAGGCTATTTTAAATTGTAAATAACTTTTAAGAATAAAATACTTAAAAGTTAGAAGATACTTAGAAAACACAGGATACTTAAAACCTTTTGGCTATGCCAAACAACAATAAGTGGATTGCCATTTGGTATAGCTCTGGTAACCCTCTTGCTTTTAAAGTTATTCCAGTTGTATATCCAGCATTATTTGTGCGTGCTAAAAATACACATCTCTGATGAACGGTGGTATCATATGACTGTGAGGATTTTTAAGAGTGAACACAGTGAGTAAGGGCACAAAGTACAAGTAGAACATGTTTCTAGTAGATTGACTGAACACAAACTGCTATAAAATGAATTAGCATTTTTTCGACTAATTATTTTTTTTTTTAAGTATAGTGTTTTTAAAAAGATTCTAAGAAATATGTGTGGTTTTATTTCTTTTAAGTATCATGTTTATTTTCTTCTAAGTATAATGCTTTTTTTTTATTTCTTCCATGTATCATGTTTTAAAAAATTTCTTCCAAGTATTAATTTTTTTTTCTTAAAGTATCAAATTTGTTTTAATTTAGTATTGTGTATTTTAATATTTCACCCCTGTATCTATTTTAAGTAGCGTGTTATTTTAAAATTTCTTCCTCGTACATTATTTTTATTTCTTAAGTATCGTTTATTTTAAAAAAATATATCGAAATATCATTTTTAAAATGCTTAGAAGACTTTTCTGTACGATTTTTTTTATGAAAATTTGACTATTATTCATATAGTTTTCACATTTTTTTCAAAGTGTCAATTTTAAAATGTGCTTTCGCTCATAATGGAGTCTTTTCCTTTTTGATTTTATGCACATTTGACTATTTTCTTTTACAAGTTAAATATCATTAAATTTGCAAAACAATTGGCAGGAAATGCCTTCTTATAAGTTAAAGATGCATTTTATAAACACCAGATGCCATAACAGAATTTGTGTTGAAGACCCAGACCACACGACCAACCCAAGGGTTTACGGTAGCAAGATGTGTGGCCGGTAACAGAATTTGTGTAAAAAACCATCACCAAATTCGAGACCATACAAATCATGGGAGAAAAAAATGCCCATTTTTGTGAGAATTTTTAAAAACTACACAATACTTTAAATTTTCACCTGTTTTAAAATCTGTGCAAAACTTTCATCGCAAAAAGTAATTTATAACAAAAAAGTAAAAGCTTTAAATTTTTGTTTAAAAATAAAAAGATCTTAAATAACAAGAAATAGTATAAACTAAAAAGAGTTAATATATGTTAATATAATGAAGTGCATGTTTTTCAGCATCATACAAGCAGAAACTATATTTTGCAAATAGCATTAAATTAATAATTAAAAAATGCATACTTTAAAAGAATAAAAATTTTTAATATTTAACACTGTCTAAGCGGAGAATAAATGAAAACGTGGTCAGATTGCATTTGTTGTTATGCATGCATGCTTATTTCAAATCCTGTAAAATCATAAATTATTCTTTTATATGTTTTTATATATTTATTTTTAGACAGGTATAATTACACTAAATGAAAGTTGCTTCATTTAATATTACATGGATTAAAATTATTTTAGTTCTGAACTTCCAAGTTATGCATGCACAGAATACGTTCTAAGAAAGCACGATGCTGAACAACATGCGCTTCGTCAGTCTTTAAAGCAATAGCTAATCCTAAAAGTAATACACTCATTGCCATAAAAATTTACGCACCAAGAAGTAATTATGGGATCGTAACGAAACTTGGCATGAAGGTACATGTCAGACAGATACGCAAATGATTAGAAATACAGCGTGATTGCGCATTGCGTAATGCCACCAGAGGGCATTGAACTTCGTTCTCCCTGGTGCAGGAAAAAGGTACACAGAGGCTTTTTGCCTGTACTTAATCTGTTGTAGAGGGACGCTGTTTCATTAGGGATGCCGTCACGCCGCCCTCAAAGACAATATGATCAGCTGTCAAAGTTCGATCATTGGGGTGATGGAAACCGGATAGTCAGCTCGGCCAGTAGCCCGCCACCTTGGCCGTTTTGACTTTACTGGGAGGAGGTGTTGGGACCAGTGGACGAGAGAGAGATCGCATACGCTCAAGAAGCCCTCGGCAGACCACTAACCGAGAAGACCGTCACATCACCCGACACGCACACACAGCGCCAACTGCATCATTGTCCGCCAGCCGGACACAGGCAGCACCTTCACTACGGCCCCTGTGTCTGTCCGTACCATCGCGAGACACCTGGCTGAAGGGCATTTGGTATCACTCCGTCCATTACGTGTGATGCCAATGACACCCACCCATCGTCGCCTCCATTTGGAGAGGTGGCGGGATTGGACCGCAACCGAATTGAACCAGATAGTCTTCAAGTCGACGAATCGAGATTCAATTTGGGCAGAGATGACAACCGTGTACGTGTGTGAAGGCCCCATAGTGAACACCTCAATCCTGCCTTCGCTTTACAGCGGCACACCGCTCCTACAGCTGGTGTGATAGTATGGGGTGCTGTAACATATGACACCCGGTCACCTCTAATATTGATCCATGGAATCATGACAGCCCAGAGGTACGTTCATGACATCCTTCAGCCACATGTGTTGCTACTCGTGGCAGGGCTCCCAGGAGGCATTTTTTAACAGGGCAATGCTCGGTCGCACACAGTAAGGGTGTCACAGAAATGCCTCTACCACATTACCACCCTTCCCTGGCCTGCCGGATCCCCAGATTTGTGACCAATCGAGCATGTCTGGGATCACTTGGGACAGGCAAGTTGGACAACCTACGAAATTTGTCGAACTAGAGGCGCACTTACAACAACTGTGCAATGAGATGAAGCAGGAGACCATACGGGACCTGTACGCCTCAATGCCCGCCAGTATCGCATGGTGTATTCACGCTAGAGGTGGCCCAACAGGGTATTTGGACCTCCATTCATTTGTAGTTTTTCCTGTAATAAATTATCCTTTTGCTTTGCTTTTGTAATCAATTATATCAACATTGCACTCACATATATAAAATTTCGTTTGATTCTGACAACTCTTTCTTAATGCGCAAATTTTTATGGCAATGAGTATATAGTACAAACATACAATAACACTAGGAATATATATAAAATAAAATAAAAGTTAAAGCTAAATATAATTAAATCTAAGATAAAATATACGAATTAAAGAGCATTTTGATACAAATTTGTATCAAATTTGTTTTAATTTAGTATTGTGCTTTTAACATTTCACCCATGTCTCAACTTTTTTTTTTTAATTTTCAAAGTAGAGTGTTTTATTAAAATTTCCTCCAAGTATATATTTTCTTATTTCTTCAAAGTATCATGTTTTTTAAAAAATATATAATTATATCAAATTATCATTTTCAAAATGCTTGTACATAACACTTTTCTGGTGTTTTTTATGAAAATTTGACTATTATTCATATAAGCCTTCACATTTTTTTCAAAGTGTAAATTTTAAAATGTGCGTTTGTTCATAATGAAGTATTTTCCTTTTAATTTTATGCACATTTGACTATTTTCTTATAACTTTTTACAAGTTAAATATCATTAAATTTGCAAAAAGAATTGGCAGAAATGCCTCTTAAGTTTAAGACGCATTTTATAAACATCGGATACCATGACAGAATTTATGTAAAGAACAATCACCAAATTTGAGACCATACTAAATACGGGAAAAAAATGCTTATTTTTGTGAATTTAAAAAAGTTTCTAAAAGGCGCTAAAAATTATTTTAGGCTTTATATGAATTTAATTGTACAAAATTTGCATCACAAAAAGTAATTTATAACAGAAAAGTAAAAGCTTTTAACTTTTGTTTTAAAATAAAAAAAAACCTTAAATAAGAAGAAATATTATAAATTAAAAAGAGTTAATATATATTAAAGTAATGAAGTGCATGTTGTTCAGCATCGTATTTTTATAGCATTCTGCGCATGCACTAGCAGAAAAATTACTATGAAAAGATTGTAGAACCATTAAGTGGACAAAATCGTACAAGCAGAAACAATATTCTGCAAATAACATCAAATTAATTATAAAAAATTTATACATTAATAAATAAAATAATTTTGATATTTAACACTATCTATGCGGAGAATAAATGAAACCGTCGACCGAGATTAAATTTGCTGTTATGCGTGCATGTTTATTTCAAATCCTGTAAAATCAAATTATTCTTTTACATGTTTTTTATATATGTTAGTTTTAGACAGGTATAATTACACTAAATGAAAGTTGGTTAATTTAATATTATATAGATTAAAATTATTTTAATATAAACACTAATTGAGACTAATAAACAAGTATTTTTACTTGGAGGTGGGTTACAAATGAAGCAACTTTCATTTAGTGTAATTATATCTGTCTAAAACTAAAATATATAAAAAACATGTAAAATAATAATTTGATTTTACAGGATTTGAAATAAACATGCATGCATGACAACAAATGCAATCTCTGATCATGTTTTCATTTAATCTCCGCTTATAATTTAAAGAATAATTTTTTTATTATTAATTTGATGTTATTTTCAGAAAACCGTTTCTGCTTGTACGATTTTGTTCACTTATTGTTTCTACAATCATTTGATGGTAATTTTTCTGAGCATGCATGCAAATTGCACATACCACGATGCTGAAAACATGCACATTCCCCGATCGCTTTCAAAGTAGTATCTAATCCTAAAAGTAATATATGCATACACAATAACACTAGGAAGATATATAAAATAAAATAAAAGTAAATGCTAAATATAAAATTAAATAGTTTAAAATATATAAATTAAGCAACGTGTGGACCACACACACACGAAAGAACAAACCGGGCGGGAAAGAACAACTTGCACTCAGTGTTGTCAGATATCAGTGGCGGCTCGTGAGCGACATGTAGAGGAGAGCGCTCATCCATGTATTTATGCCTATATATGTGTTAGCAATATATATATATATATATATATATATATGTGTGTGTGTGTGTGTGTGTGTATAAATTCTATATACAATATCTGTTAGATTATTTAAAAAATAATAATCTATTTAAACTTGATCCACACTCTGTTAATAGTATCAAATTGAAAATTATCTATATGTATAGTGATTTAGATATTAATAATAAATTTTTGAAATTTCCATATATTGTGCTTATACCTAAATTTCATAAAAATCCTATAAATTTAGAACTGTAACTAGTGGTTATAATTCATACTCTACTACTGCTAGTAAATTATTACTAAATTATTTAAATGTACTAAATAGTAATTTACGAGATTCTAGTGATAACTACATTATTCTAAACAATAGTAAAGAATTAAAAAATAAATTAAAAACACTTGGTAAAATAATAGGATTTCAAGCTTTTGATTTTAAAGATCTATTTAATAATATTAAGATCACTGATCTCTATTATGTTATTTTAGCTTTATATAATGCTTATATTACTAATCAATCTCATCTTACTAAATTTACCTATTTTCCTAAGCTTTTCCATTTTGTCCTTTTCAATAATTATATTTTTCAAGGTAATAAATTATACTTACAACTATCAGGGGTTCCACAAGGTGGCTGTAGTAGTAGTATGTTAGCTAATTTATACATATATCAATATGAAAAAATCTTTACTTCAACAGATTATAAAATTTACAGATATGTAGATGAGCTGATTTGTCTTGTATTTACTGATAACTATGTCATAGATATAGATTTCTATCCGGATAATTTGGAATTAATACCCAATGAAACTACTATTTGTAAAAATATTAAATATTTAGATTTAAATCTAAATATAGAACCTACTAATGGGATACTTACTAATTTACATGATAAAAAAGATTTTTTTTAATTTAATATTAATAAATTATTACCATTTAACTCCTGCAACTCGATTCAATTGTTTGAAATATTATACTTAATCAACTTTTTAGAATTTATAGATTATCAGATAAAAAATTTCATGTTTTGCACATTAATAACCTCAAAATTACCAGTAAATTTTATGAATATCCAGCATATTTAGTAAATGGTATAGTTAATAAGTTTCGATTAGCCTAAAATTCTCATAATCTCTCCTTAGTATCTTATTTTAGCTAAACTTCTACATTCTCTTGAATTTACATTACAGTATATTTTCATCTTTTTATTTTGCAGCTTTAACTGTAGAATATCTCATATCATTACCTTTACGCCGTACGGTTTTTATTACTCTCTTTGGCAACAGCAGATCACTTCATTTCATTTTTGCGTATGGCAACATTGGTCTAGTCATATATTGCTCGTCATGGTTCTACTTTTGAGGTGTATTTTAAGGTATTTATATTTCCTTTATTTTTTTCCAATCTTTATGCTTGTCGTCCATATAACACAAGTTTATAGATAAAATCTATCTTGTGTTTCAGAAACAAGCATTTTTGTGTTCATTTCGAAGGAATATATGGACTTGAAAAATAAATTTTTCGAAATGAACTATTCTTAAGCCTAGAGCTCTTCCACGTGCAAGCTTTTTTGCTTGATTTTTTTGTTTTCCTATTTTCATTCCTCTCCTTTGAAATTTGTTGATTGTCTTTGTCTTTATGACCTGCATTACGTAATATAATTTCCTCTTTATGGTTGAATTTCTTTTATTTCATTGTATTTTATAGGCAATTTTTATGATAGTGTATTATGAGTTACCACTTACATTCTACCATTGGATTTACAATTTTATATATATATATATACGAAGGTAGGTTGAAAAGTAAAAGTAATGCACACATGCTTGTAGAGCGCGAACAAAATGACCCTCAGAAGCGCGCCAGGTGGCATATGGAAGTTACATTCCCCCTCAATACGCATGCGCAGTTTTGAGGTCGTTGCGTTCATCCAGTGTATTTCGAAAAATGGAAGTATGGAGACGTGTTCTGGTGCTATGTCAACGCGAGTTAAACAGCGTACTGGTATTGAATTTTTAACTGCTGAAAAAGTGACTCCTACTGAAATTCATCGTCGTTTAAAGGCTGTTTATGGTGACCATGCTGTTGATAGGTCTACTGTAAATCGATGGGTAATAAAATATCGTGGTTGCGGGCCTGGAAAAGTCATAATTGTTGATGAAACACGCAGCGGACGTCCGATCACTGCCACAGACGATAAACATCGCAAATTTGTCGACGATTTGATTCAAAATGACCGGCGAATCACTCAAAAGTCGAGAGAGGCAGCCTGGCGCCAATAATCTTGCAACATGATAACGCTCGTCCACACACCTCGCGCGCAACTGGAGAAGCTCTGCGAAACCTGGAAGTTTGAACCGATTCCACACCCTCCTTATTCCCCCGATCTTGCGCCTTGCGATTTTTATTTTTTCCTCTACTCAAGAGAGACCTCAAGGGTAATCATTATACCTCGGATGATGAGGTGAAGGCAGCTGTCAAGTCCTGGATTCGAGAAAAGTCGGAAGAATTTATCAGTGACGGAATGAAAAACTTGTTACACGTTGGGAGAAATGTGTTAGCCTTAACGGTGACTATGTTGAAAAATAAATATATGATTTTGAAACTTCAGAATTGTAATTTAATGTACTTTTTGCCCGATCTTGCTATTTGTTTTTGTTCGCGCTCTACAAGCATGTGTACATTACTTTTCAACCTACCCTCGTATATACCGGGTGTTCAGAATTAAAACACCCCAACTCTGAGCTCTCTATACATCGAACTACTCAGTATAAAGGCTCCAAAATTGTTGAACCTACTATTCAAGACATGGGGAAAGGGATTACGTGAAAAAAAAATTTGTTCTAGAAACACCGATAGGTGGCGCTGTACAACAGAAAATATGCTGAAAAGACACAAAATAATCACAAAAAAACAAACACATGCGATATGGAATTGTTCCTTTTCAATTTCTTTTGCTGATATGAAAAAAAAAGAAGATAAAAAAGTGAAGAAACTTAAACTGTCATTGTATCTGCAATTTCGCACTGTAAGCACAAAAATTTGCATAAACCCTTGGTTTGCAGCTATTATGTTCTGGGCATAAAAGGGGATAAAACTGGGAAATTTTCATTCTTATCAGCGATGGCTGTCACACTGCCAGAACGTGCTTTGCTTGTGAAGCTGTTTTATGAAAACAACGGACATGCTGCAGCTGCACTTCGAGAGTTTCGTCGACTTAAGAATTTGCGCAAAGGACCATTACTTCCACAAGCTCTCAGGAGAATGATCGCTCGATTCGAAAAACTGGACATCTTGGAGTTCAGCCGGGTCGAGGACGCAAATCGACTCTTTCAGATGTCGTGTACGATGCTGCCACCACTATTGTTGAACAATCAATGGATAACGTTATAGGCTGTAGTAGTGCACGTGGAGTGTCACGACACTTGGGTGTTCCCTACAGCACAGTGCGGAACGTACTGAGAAACATAGTGCATTTTTTCCCGTACAAAATTAGTCACAATCACCACTTGCTGACCATCGACAGGGAGAAGCGACTGACCTTTGTATGGACATTTTTGGCTAGAGTTAAAGTGGATGCCTCGTGGCCATGGCAGATTCTATGGAGCGATGAAGCGCATTTCCATCTAAGTGGAACAGTCAACACCCATAACTGTGGCATTTGGGACACGGAAAACCCTCGTACCTTCCAAGAGATTCCACTTCATTCACCGAAAGTTACAGTCTGGTGTGGATCTTAGAGCAGGAATAAGAAGTATCTCTCCTCTAAGGTGTGGATTCACAGCCACATTTATTCTTGGACCATTCTTTTTCGAAGAGGCTACTCCCAATGGCCCTGTGATATGCACCGTGACGGCCAAGAGGTACAAAAACATGCTCGAAAATTTTGTTGTACCCCAACTGCAACAGCACCAATGTCTTGATTCAATTAACTTTATGTGCAAGATGGAGCGCCTCCACATATTGGACTCTGTGTACAGAAGTTTCTTCGGCAACATTTTACTAATGGTAGAGTAATTAGTCGTGCGTTTCCGACAACCTGACCATCTCGATCTCCAGATCTTAATCCCTGTGATTTTTGGCTGTGGGGATACTTAAAAGGTCTTGTTTATCGAGAACGTCTGGTAAGCTTGGCAGATTTGAAAGACAGTATCACTCTGCATGTGAGAAGCATCTCAATCGACCAATTACGATCCGCAGTTGAACAAGCTGTCCACAGACTGCAGATTTTATATCTTGAAGAAGGGAACCATATTGAGCAGCATTCCCTGCATCGATAAGGTCCTTGTGATATGAATGTTTGGTACGTTCGAATAAAATGTTTTACAAATGTGTATTTTGTGTCTTTTCAGCATATTTTCTATTGTACGGCGCCACCTATCGGTATTTCTGGAACTAATTTTTTTTTTTTTCGCGTAATCCCTTTCCCCATGTCTTGAATAGTAGGTTCAACAATTTTAGAGCCTTTACACTGAGTAGTTCGATGTATAGAGAGCTCAGAGTAGAGTTTTTTTAATTCTAACCACCCGGTATATATATATATATATAAATAATTGAAGAATTTTTATTTTACTTGTATTATATATACTTAAGATTAAACATTAAGTGAAAATGTTCTGTATAGCAAAAATGTTAAGATGGACTGTAATATATATATATATATATATATATATATATATATGAGTAAACAGGTATACAAAAATATTTTAATAAATCAATTTCATAGGATTTTTAGGTTATGTGAAAATACACAATACAGTAACCATCTAGCAGATTTATTTCAATACTGTAAAGCTGAATCATATCCTGTTAATTTTATTAAATATCACTTTAGAAATTTTGAATTCTATTTATAATATTTTATTTATTGTTTTATACATATTTGAATTTGCTATTGTATACTTTAAACATTAAAATATTCTTTGAGATTTTATTGTTTTAGTAATAAGTTTTGGATACATATTACATAATTGTAAATTATTAATTATTATTTAGTATATTTCGTAAACATATTTTTCTTTATATCTCTAATTTTTGGGTTTGATACATATAAATTTGTATGGTCCATTGGTTGAACTTTCAGGAGTATTTCCTATAATTCACAACAGATGACGCTCTCTAGTACTCTTTCCTAATACTTTGTTTAGAGCAACGAAATATGTATCCTGCATAATGGTGATGAAAGGTTTGACTTTTATTCTATCTTAATCATTATGGATTGTTGGTTTGATTACTTATTTGTTTGCTTTGTGTAATTTCATCATAATCTTTCCAATTTCCTTTTATTATTTTTTGTTATTTTCATTTATGTTACTGTTTGGATGTGTGTCGGATCTTTTGACGATGTTTCTGCCATGTGGCTGTATCGTTGAGCGAAACACATTTGGAACCTCTGTGGATGCAAAAATCCTTGAAAAGCTGGATCTACAGAGGTTCTATCCAATTTCATATTTTCGGATTGCATCTTTTCTCTTATTTTTTGTCATTTTAATATATTGAGCCTCCAGATTTTGATAATACTTTGATGTTTGAACTTGATTTGTATGCATCGCTCTCGAATGTTGATAAATTCGTGTGCATTATTGAAATTTAAAATTAAGATAATTTTGTCTTATATGGTAGTATTTGTTTTCCTTTTGTCTGATATTTCCCTTCATATCCTCGTTACTGAATTTTCCTCCGTATTGTTTTTGAACCAGGGAATGACACTGATCATGTTTTAAATTAGTCTTACTATTTTTATTTTATTTTTAATTTCATCTTTTTTATTATATATATATAAAGCATATGTATATACATATACGTATTTTGGGCATAGCAACGGGTGTATTAAAAATATAAACGAGGGATGCATTAAGTAAAATAACGTACCTCCCACCTGCACGCTCGTTCATAAAAATCCTGGACACGTGGAACGTATCCTTCCTAGTGAAAAACATTACATAGTCCTAATTTACATTAAAGTAAAATTGTAGGGGCTAGTTAAACTAAAAATTATGTCCAGGGAGTTGACTAAAAAAATATGCATATTCTGGTGATACGTACTGATGGTTCAGAGATTATAGCCACTAGTAAAATTAAAATCGGTGAATTAGGAGGCGAGATGGAAATTTTTAACCAAAGTAAGAGTTATGCTCAGGGATTTGCCACGTTAAAGTTGCATATCCAGGTAACATGTACAAATGGTGGAGAGACAATAGCCACAAGCCGAACGAAAATCGCTCAATTACGAGCAGATATGTAAAATTGTGGGGACTAGTTAAACTAAAAGTTACACCCAGGGGTTCACACAAAAATATGGGTATCCAAGTGAAATGTACAAATGTTGCTCAAACTATATAGTCACCAGCAGAGTCGAAATCGCTCAATTAGGAACTGAGATGTAAAATTGTGGCGGCTAGTTAAACTAAAAGTTACGCCCAAGGAGCTGACACAAAAAAACGCATGTATATTATATATCCATCAAATATGTTTATCAAACTGAGACGTACGGATGGTGCAGATACAACCATCAGCATAAGCAAAATCGTTCAATTAGGAGGTGAGATGGGAAATTTAGGGAGGGGGACTAATTGACGAAAAAGTTATACTCAGAGAGTTGTCACAACAAAAATGCATAACCAGATGACATGTACAAATAGTGCAGAAACTATAACCACTAGCAAAATTAAATTCACTCAATTAGGAAAAATGCTCGCTAAAAATATAAAATTATGGGGCTAGTTAAACTAAAAGTTACGCCCAGGGGGCTGACACAAAATATGTATATTCAGATGGCACGTACAGAGGGTGCAAAGACTATAACCATCGTTGAAATCAAAATCGCTAAATTAGAAGCCGAGATAAGAAATTTGGGGACTACCTCAAGTAAAATTTACTCCCAGAGGTATCTGAGCAATATAGTTGCCAGTCCGGGGTCAAAATTTCGAGGAAAACGACGCAGATAAGAGGAACACGATGAAAATTTAATATTAAAGTTTTTTAATACATATTTAAAATTTCTTTGATTTTTAGGTATTTTTTAATGTTAAATAGTTGAAAAAATAAGACAGCTGGGTCGGTCAAGTGACCCCTCAAACTAAATATCCGAAACAACATATTTCTAAAGCGTCACTAAAAATAGCCTATCGATCACGGGTATGCCAAAAATAGGAAACTCCAGACATTTAAAGAATTTATTTGAAGTCAAACATATTGGAATTCGTCACCAGCAGATCAACCAGAGTACAGAACTGCCCCAAACCAGAAATAAGCCCCTACCCAAAGGACAGAACCACACATCATAAGAAATGACGAAATGCGAAACCACTTCAATAAGTAAGACAGCTGGGTGGGTCAAGTGAACCCTCAAAGTGAGTGAGTGTCCTAAGCAACACATTTTATTCACGATGGCCGGAAACCCCTAAAATATCATAAACACCCCCCTTCCCATCACCACACACGCACACTTAATCCACTCATTTGTTCAAATGTTTATTTAAACTTCCAAATTTATAAAAAAAAACGAGAAAGAGAACAAACACATTCTTAAATGTAGAAAATTGAAGCCAAATTAGCGAAACTGAGCCAATTTGAGAGGTCCCTCTTCGTGTTTTCCTACTCTTCTATTTCTCTTAGGCGAGAAGCGCTCGCAGAACGCGACACAATCTAATGGTAATTCTGCAATGCCTGTTTTTTCCACCCCAAATATCTAATATTGTTCCTATACCATTCTTTCGCTCAGGAGAAGCCGGTGAAAGGGACGCGGCTTTAACAAATATCAATGTATTTTCCCCTTATGTATTGAAAATTCTATGCACTACAGCTTTCGTGAGTCTCCTTTTTCTGGAGAAAACTGTAGTGCTGCCATATAGTGACATATTTCATAACTTATTTTTAATGATTCTCGATTTAATTGAATCAAAAATTGAGATTTTTTTCAATAAAAATTGTAATAAATCTGTATAACTAAAAAAATAATTTGGGGTGTTTACTGAATGGTGTTGCGCACTTCCGCGACTTCCCTTAATGACCGCGCCTGCCAGGCACAGAATACATGCACAGACTAATATAATATTCTGTGAACTAATATAGTTTTCTGTGAATATATGCATGCACTTCGTCCGCTAAGGCAGAGATGAGTTGAGGAAATTTATCCTTGCTGGAAGAACTGCGTGACGTCACGTCCAATCACCGAAATCAAGTAGCATCGGACGTGGTTACTGCTCTGGAGGATGACCATAGACATGAAGGTGACCCTGTCCACCTGTGTTCAAGAACAAAACTGATAGATGATTAGCACGAAGCCTCTAGGGGAGAGAGAAGGAATGGTTATTTTTAAATATGAAAAATGGTAATTTTAACGTAATATAAACGGTATTTATAACGTATGATAAACGGTATTTCTACATACGGTATGTTCATACGCGGTAATTCATACGTATGGTATACGGTATTTTTATATACCGTTTACTCATAATGGTATTATAACCGATGTATTACCGTTTTTCGTATAGCACATACGAAAATATAACATAAAAACGGTTTGACAACAGTTATAATACCGTATGTGTATTACTTGGGCAGAACCGTAGCCAGGCAAGAGCCCTCAAGAGGTATATTCAGCCCCCCCCCCCCCCCCTAATAAAAATGTTAAATTTTTAGTAGTGATATGAAATTTCATATAAAATGTCATTCAAATTTTGCATAAAAAATTTCTTATTAAGCATTAACTTTCAGAATTTTTCTACAAATTATTGGCAACTTTATTAGTAGTTTAGGCTTACATTAAAATCAATTGTAATTATTATATATTAATATTGATGTATAGTAGAGATATGAATATTAATAATCAGCTCTTAGCTCGCAAATATAAATATGCAATTATTTGTTAATAATTTGTATGGATTGAAATATATAATAGTAACTATTATGATTTATAAATACTAATGATTAATTGTGTTTTTAGTCAGTCCCCTCTGTTGAGCCCCCTTGAGTCCTCTTCAATTTCGACTCTGGCTACGGCCCTGCTGTGGACATACATCTGGAAATCCCCTTGTTCGATTGTATGGTGAGTTGCAGGAAGCTAGAAGTCACAGAATATCAACGAGCTCTTCATGTGTATAAACTCGTTGCAGAATATACATTAGTCTCTGCTAGGAGTGGAGAATCATCCTCGTAGTGCAAAGATAACTCCACATTGGTCGTTCCTATGCGAACACAGCTTGCTCCGAGCGCCATCTACCGGACATTATTTGAAACAAAAACCATTCGAATGTGTTTTTCGTTGATTGATTTTATAGTTTCCTGTTTGCAGATTAGCAAAATTGAAACATCTATATCATGAAGAGATGGAAGCTTACTTACAATCAGGTTTAAGACGGGTAGGTCTCGATAAAGTTCAAAAGAAAGGAATAAAATATGGCACAAAAGACAATGACATGCTAATATTTGAACTGTCTAGCTGCTTCAGTTTGCGAGTTATTCTAAAAGACCGAGCACATTCTTATGGCGGACCCAAAACGGGCTGACCCGATAAGGTTCAAAATCCACAGAAAGATTAAAATATAAGACAATGACATACAAAATTTGGACTTTCTAGCCGCTCCGGTTTTGGACTTATAAAAAAAAAGGTACATTGCTATATAAAACCCAAGACGGGCTGGCCCCGATAAAGTTCAAAACACAAAGAATTAAAATATATCACAAAGCACAAAAGGCAATGACATATTAATTTGGACTATCTTACTGTTTTAGTTTTGGGGTTATTCTAAAACAAACGAATACATTTATATGACGGGCCCAAGACAGGCTGACTCGATAAGATTAAAAATCCAGAAAATTAAAATATAAGAATGCCATGCAAAATGTGGACTTTCTAGCAGCTCCGGTTTTCTAATTATTCTAAGAACACCAATACATTACATTTTTATGTCAGGCCCAAGACGGACTGGCCTCGGTAAAGTTCAAAATACAAAGAGTTATTATATAGCACTAAAGACAATGATATACTAAATTTGGACTATCTATCTCCTCTCTAGCTTTGAAGTTATTCTCAAAAACAGAGTACATGGCGGGCCAAGACGGGCTGGCCCGATAAGGTTCAAATTCCAAAGAATTAAAAACGAACACAGATGGTTTCAGCGCCTTCCGCCTATGCCGATGATTCTCCTTCCTTCCAGCTTCAAGGTGAGTTAAGTTGTTTCACCGTAGCGTGTTGATCGGCCCTCACCAACCTGCGCGGACGACGCCTCTCACATCGATGGCTCGTGGTGCTCCGCAGTTACCACGTCGAATCTTCGAAATTATTCTGTTCTTCCGCTCACGGTATAGATATAATAACTTTGCACGGTATATGTTAACGATACTAGCCTGTGAACAGTTCACAAACTCGGCTGTTCCAAAGTGCTGCCGCCCTTAGCTCGGTAGGCAATGATCATACCTTTTCACCATGTCTGTTAAATCACGTGGGTTACCGATGACAGCCACGGTTGTTATCCTGGAAAGTTGCCGATATTCTACCTTATATACCCACGAAATTTAACCTTGATACGTTCATTCGTTCATTGGCTCTAAGCCCTTGACATTAGAGGTAGGAAGTGGTCATAATAGTGTGACTCGACTCCTTAGTTATATAACTATGAATATTGTCTCAGATTATTTCTTCAACTAAAAATACCGATTTATCACAAAATGGTCATGTAGTCAGTTTATGCCATAAGCGTAGTTAAGATCTCAGAAAGGGTGGGGCTCGACAATCAAATGAGTGGAAGTAATAGAGTGGGTTTTCGCTTAACAATATAACCTCTATAGAAAAGTAATTTAATTCTTTTCCCAATGAGATGTATCGAATATTTTAGTTCAGGAATTATGTATGAACTTGTATGCTATGATTATTTCTCAAATAAAAAATGCTATCATAGGTGATCCATCATAAAATGCCCGTGTAGTCAGTTTACACCTTAGGTGTTGCCAATATATAGAAAGTGGTGAACTAATCGAATGAGAGGGGGGGGGGGAGTGACAGAGAGAGATCTCAGTTTACTCGTTAGAGATCTCGTGTAGTCAGTTTACGCCTTAGGAATTGCCAGATTGCCTGAATATCGGAAGGGGTGAGCCAATCGAATGGGGGGGAGTAACAAAAAGAGATCTTGTCCTATAACATAGTTACTACAGAAAAGTAATGCAATTCTTTTACCAGCTGGGAATATATATAAAATATTTTAGTACAAGGATTATAGAACTATGAAGTTGTATAATCCGACTATTTCTTCAAATAAAAATACTATCATAAAGGTTGTATCACAAAATGACCGTGCAGACGTCAGTTTTTGCCAAAGACATAGCCAGGATGTTTGAAGGGAGATATATATATATATATATATATATTCGGTTACAGAGCGGATTTTCGTTTTCCAATATAGTCTCTATAGAAAAGCAATGCAATTCTTTAGGTCAGTGAGTGGGGGGAGGGGGGGATATAGAATAGGTAATATAAGAACTTTAAGAATATGGACGTGTTTACACCCTGGTTATTTTTCCAACTAAAAATACTGCACGATTTGTCACAAAATGGTTGTGTAATCAGTTTACACCATTAGCGCAGCCCTGATCTCGGAAAGGGAGAGCTTGAAGATCGAATTGAGGAAGGTTACAGACCGAAATTTCGTTTTCCAATATGACCACAATAGAAAAATAATGTACTGTTTTTGCCAATGGATGGGATGGGTATATAAAATGCATAGTACAAGAGGCCCTTCTGAGATCGTGGTTACGTTTATGACGTAAACTAACGACACAGTAATTTTGTGATAAAACTTTTATGATAGTGATTTTAGTTGAAACAAGTATACAAGTTCATTTATAATTCGTGTACTAGAATATTCTATAATTATATACGCCCCATTGGCACAGTATTACATCACTTTAACCCGCTGTATTACCTCCCCCACATTCGATTGTCGAACTCCTCCCCCTTTCTCGAGATCCTAGCTACGCCTATGACGTAAATTGACTACACGACCATTTTGTGATAAACCGTTTATGAGTGTTTTTAATTGAAAAACTAATCTGAGACAACTTATTCATAATCATATAACTGCCTTTAATACATTCAGTATGACCCACCCCCATTGGCTAATCAATTGGATTTTTCACATAGTAGCCATATTGGGAAAAGCAATTCCTCTCATTTCCCCCACTCTTATTTAGTCGTAGACCTCACCCTTTCCTAGATCCTGGTGACGTCCATGGGATAAACTGACTACATATTTTTACCTGTTTTGACATTAAATATTCTATTGCAGTATTTTTTGTTCATGATGTAGTCGGAGCAAACAAATTCCTAGTCCTAAAATTAATTATCTTTACTACATATTACCTATTTCCCCCATTGGCTAAACAGTTTTCTACTGACCTAGTTACCGAATTTGGTCGTTGACTTTCCTTCTTTCAAAGTTCCTAGCTACATCTGTAGCTCCAAATGGCTAGATAATAATAAAGTGCAATAAATAAGATCCATCACATAAATATTTAAAAATAAAATTTTTATATGGTTTAATAATTAGAAAAAACCCTTTACATCACTTTAATTTTTCAGAAACCATTTTAAAAATTCACAAAATGGGTATTTAAATTTTTTTTTAAATCCGCTTTTAGGGTAAAAAACATGAACTTGCAAATTAACTTATTATCTCTTTATATCCAATTACTTTATTATGAACAAGCAGTATACCGGTTCTTCGTACGGAGTATATAATATAAAGAAACTTAAAATTCACAATCATGTGCAAATTCCTATAGTGTACTAAATGACATTATTAATCAAAATATTCCATTAAAATATTTAATTTAATGGTCCTAATCCTAAAAAGAAGTTTAAGAATCTCTGTTCTGGCTTTACAAAATTATCTTCATCTATTATCATCACGGGCAGATCTGAAGAATAAAACATCATGGTCCCGTTTGTAAACAAATTTACAAAAAATTCGAAATTGAATCAATATCTGCAAAATAAAAGCACTAAAATTGTATGATACCCGTACTATCTATATTCGCGAATATTAGAAGATACACCCATGTATTAGTAGAAGACTAGCCAAATATCCGTTGAAAATCAACGGTCTCACAATAACGAACACCTGAATAACGTTAATTTTTGAATAATTCCATTTTTCTTCTGGTCCTTTCAAACGGTTCACCCGTGCACCAAATTTTAAATATCTGTCTCACTTCAGACTGGGAATTTCTCATGTACTCAGCTAAGTAAACATTTAAGTGTTGGCATCCCTAAATTAGTAAATAATAGAAAGCTGAAGTTATACACTTTATTTCTATCTATCGATCTATCCTTGCACCAATTTTAAAGCCTCTATCTCATTGCAAAGTCTGTTTTACTATCATTTCACATTTCGAACGTTTTGCTGTTGTTATTGTTGTTGAAACCCAGACCGTCCGACCTACCAGAAAGGTGTAAGGTAACTGTTTGGACGGCCGGGAAGTGCCACTCAATTTAGACCGGAACCCAGTGGGGGAGGCATCCACAGGGACCGCACCCTCCTTCCCCTACCACCAACCTCTCGAAAGGACTTACGGACTCGCATGTTTAACGTGATCGTACTCCGCGTGAACACGGCGGCAGTTTTGGCAGTGGCTGGAATCGAACCCGGGCCTACCGAGTGCAATTCCAGCGCGCTAACCACTGGGCTACCGCGCCCGAACGTTTTGCTGTGGAGCATCCCTCCCCCTCCATATAAATGTTCAAAAATTCGATTTTTCTTTAACTTACGATTGACCAATGCATCAAATTTTAAGTCTATATCTCATTTAAAATAAAGTGTCTCACAGTTATTCCGCAAATAGAGCATTTTGATGTGCGGATTATACCAAAAATACCGAAAACCATCTGGCCCATCAAGATTGAACTTCTTTTCGCCCGAAAAGATTACATCAATCCATTTTGGACCGAGAGAAATGTATGTTTTTGAAAATTCCTGTCGTAGTTCCTTTTTAAGAGGGGTCTTGACATTAACTTTCCATACCAAATATTCGGATGTTTATTCAAAACATTTTGAATTGTTCTTGTGGAACATGGTAAGTCCAAATTTCTGCTAACTTCATTTGCAGTTTTTTTTTTCTCGCAAGCTCTTCTTACAACCATTCTTTTCTGTCGATGAGTTAGAATTTCTGGCCTTCCAGTTCGTGTTTTCATTCCATACATTCCAGGTTCTTTTAGAAAATTATAAACTACAATTTTAGATCTTTTAATTTTTTTCGAAATTTCATGCCCACTCAATCCACATTCTTTAGCAAGAACTTTCCATTTTTCAAGGTCAGACAGATGAGTTCCTTTTGGCATCGTACAAAAATCGTGAAGAAATGAGGTAAGTGTGGATTTTGTTTAGAAACCCAATCTTTATATTTGAAATGGTCATTTTCTGCTTTCAAATATGCAAATTTTACTATAATTTTAGATGAAAAAATAGTTGTCCTTATACTTTTTTCCAAGATCATATGGGTTTAACATTTATAAAGTAAATTTATGTATACCAGAAGTGGCCACACGTTAAAATTTCAAATCATTAAATCAACTAAACAAATGACACATCTTAAAACCAGATCCAAAGGTCACTTTATTAAACAATCATCCTACAGACGTACATCAAATACAGCCAAAGCGCTTTCGAACATCCTCATGTCAGTGGCGGCTCGTGAGCAACATGTAGATTGGGGCGCTCATCTATGTATTTATGCCTATATATGTGTTAATAATATATATATATATATATATATATATATATATATATATATATTTGAAATATGTAATAATAAGAATTATGTAAAAATAAAAATAAAATAAAAAAAAATATATAAAAAAACAATTCAAGTAATATTAACATCACCATAGAAGCAAATTCACGGCCACAATGCCGATAAGAGAAAAGAACAGCACCGTCCCAAAATTCGATGATTAATCAGAACTAAATTCATCTTCAGGTCTGAGTATTTAATTCTAATTAACCCAAACAAATGCCTGTTTCAGATTAAGCAATAGCACATCACTATAAATGCTTAAACTCAGACTACAGGCAACAAAAATTGAAAAAATGAAAATAGGATACATTAAGAAAATTTGTATTACCATGCGGCATGAACCCTTCTTCTTCCACCACGTGTATCGTGATCAACCTCAACAGCTTAATCTAGAAGCACCGGAATGAACAAGTCGAAATTCTACCAGGGAGGCAGTACGAACGTTCACGGTAATACTCCCAGACCCGTCCAGTGAGTCTAAGCTGGAAACCGGACAAGCAATTCAGAATATTAGCTTCCCAAATATGCAATCCTGAATATGAATATGAATCAAAGACGAAAATTCTTACTAAACAAGTAATTCAGAGGAAAACTGGATAAACGAGAATGCCACTATACACCATTATAAGGGCGCTCAAAACGTAGTTTCAATACTGACAAAAGTTAAATTTTTTTGCGAAAATAAAATTCAAAACATTAATGTTAATGCATCTTATTTTCCGATTTTTGATTTTTCTAATGTTTTTGACTTAGTTTATTATTTTTCATTTTTATTTATTTATATAATTAATAAATAATTATATATATATATTTTTTTTTTTTAACTGTATGTTAGTCACTATAATTGGGAATGTTTTCTAGGATGTTATCGAGTGAAAGTTGATACACTGAGTTGATAATTTTAATAACAAACTTGGGGGGATATGCATTATTAGTCGCTGTACTCAATAATTCCATAAAATGCGCTAATCTATAATATTCATCACAAATTTTATTGATTCTAAGAGCCTGGTTTATTATAATATTTCTAAATACAGATATATGCAAACAAGAGTCAAAATGTTGAATTTTTGATGTATTAAATTTAAAATCCTGTCTTTTATCATACAAGTTTATAACCATATTACAATTTTGTAAATTTAAATTTAAATCTAAAAAGTTTGCAACATTAGAGTCATTATTACTTGCATTTAATTGTAAATTTTTTGGATAAAAGTTTAATACTATAGGGATATTATTTGGGGATACACATAAAATGTCATCTAAATATCTAAACATGTGCATATTATGCAAGCTTGGATTAATGTTTTTTTCGTAGAAGAATAAATACAGATTAGCTAACAATGAAGAGGCACACCCCCCTTGTGGGATACCAACCTGTTGTTTAAAAAAAGTACCACCATGTTGAATATAATTCTCATAAAGAGTGAAGTTAAGTAATTTTTTAAAAAGAAAATTTGAATATTTTTGGTTGATATTATATTTTTCAAAAATTCCTAAAATAATTCTATACAGATCATCTATATTTATATTATTAAACAAATCTTTGAAGTCAAAGGTATAAATACTATGAATATTGGTAAGAGTTTTCAATTTCTTAACTAATTCAAAACTGTTTTTTACAATATGACAATTATTTGAGATTTCATCTGACAAGGATACTTCATGTAATATCTTTAATAATAATTTTCCAGCATTAGTAATGTAAGAATTATGCCCACTGGTAATGGTTCGAAAAGCAACAGGGGATTTATGAAACTTGGGTACTAAAACAATATATGGAATGTTATTACAACTATTTTTTAGATGGATTTGCTTATATTTGGCTGATATTCTATTGTATAAGATTTTAAGGTTAGTTTTATGTAAATTATAGATTTGATTATTAAGTAAGTGTGACTGAAGGGTATTTTTATAATAATATTTACAAATAATTGAGTAGTTACCACTTGCTTTATCAACATATGTAATGACAAAATCATTTTGTATTTCTTTAATATCATTTTTAATTGAATTAAGTTTATATGAATTAATAATTTTCTGATTATATATATAATGATTTAAGTATTGCTCTATTAAGACTCTCCAGGGTTTAAATGCTTCTACAGGGATTTGATATTTATAACTGATTTTATAGATAAATTTATTTAAGTTAAGAAATAAACCTTTACATATTAATTTATGTTTAAATTTAGTAGGTAAACGGTACTTAGTACCCAGTGACATCAGTGATCTTAGTGCATCATAATTAATAATATTTAGATTTCCCGTTATAACATGCCCATGGTGTTTATCTACGAAGTCTTTGTATTTTTCTAAATGACAGTGGCAATATGACTCTTTATCCAATTCATAGATTTGATTAATATCTATTGGTTTGGCAATTTGATTATAATTGAAAATATAACGTCCTAGCGGTTTATCATATTTATAAGCAATTTTAGGATCTACATGTTTGACTGGAAAGTAATTGGAAACCGATTTTAAAAAATTATTTATCTTCAGATTATTTAAGACAGAATTAGTGAAATTCAAGGTACAATATTCGTTTATTTTAGTATATTGTTTTGATTCGTCATTAAAGTTTAAGTCTGTGACATATAAATAAACATTAAGATTTTTACTTCTGGTTATGAGCAAATCATAGAATAAATGTTTAAAATGAATGTTATCAAATGCAGTACTTAGAAAAAGGTTATATACCATATTTAATTGCTGTTTTTTAATTGCGAAAATCCAGTTTTTACATTGTTTCCAATCAAAAGTAATTTTAAAATTTGTATGTTGCTGAAGGATGGCATTTTTTAGTTCAGATAATGAGGGCAATTTTTTATTATATTTACTTGCTCTTTTAGTTCTTTTTGATTTACTTTTATGATTGTTGAAGGAATTATATATATTATGGTCTTCATTAGGATAATTAAAGGACTTTTTAACTATATTATGATGATTAAATATTTGATTGAGTCCATATGGAAAAATAGTTTTGTGTGCACAAATGAATTCATTTTCAAGAATTTTTATTTTACTTGTATTATATATACCTGAGATTAATCATTAAGTGAAAATGTACTGTATAGCAAAAATTATAAGATGATGGACTGAAATATATATATAAAGCATATGTATATACATATACGTGTTTTGGGGATAGCAACGGGCGTATTAAAAATATAAACGACGGATAAAATAACGTACCTCCCACCTGCTCGCTCGTTCATAAAATTCCTGGACACATGGAACGTATCCTTCCTAGTATATCATAAACACCCCCGCCCCCATCCTTCCCATCACCACACACGTACACTTAATCCACTCATTTGTTCAAATGTTTATTTAAACTTCCAAATTTATAAAAGAGACGAGCATGAGAACAAACACATTCTTAAATGTAGAAAATTAAAGCCAAATTAGCGAAACTGAGCCAATTTGAGAGGTCACTCTTCATGTTTCTCTACTCTTCTATTTCTCATTGGCTAGAGGCGCTCGAAGACAAGGTTGCTCGAAGACCCACGACACAATCTACTAGTAAATCTGCAATGTCTGGGTTTTTTTCACGCCAAATTTCTAATATTGCTCCTAGACCATTCGTTCACTCAGGCGATCCCGATAACAGGGACGCGGCTTTAGCAAATATCCCTGTATTTTCCCCTATGTGTTGAAAATTCTATGCACTACAACTTTCGTGAGTCTCCTTTCTCTGAAGAAAGATGTAGTGCTGCCATCTAGTGATACTTTTCATAACTTATTTTTAATAATTCTCTATTTAATTGAACCAAAAATTCAGATTTTTTTCAATAGAAATTGTAATAAATTTGTATTACTAAAAAAATAATTTGGGGTGTTTACTCAATGGTGTCGCGCGTACCCGCGGCCTCCCTAATGGCCGCCCCTGCCTCATGTTCATCTTCAGTGGCAATATAATTAAAAACAGATGCCAACATGCTTAAATACAATCCACCGCCGTTAAGTGAAATTTGCATATCTCGGAAACTGTCAGCCGTACAAATTGGTGAACTATAAAACAGATATAAATTATACAATATATACATAGCTCAAAGATACATATCTTAAAAAACTGTTTAAAGGCATTAAATATTTTAGTACAATATTAAAAATTGAGGTAACTATGTAAAGGTTTTACTTGCACGGAATCGAGAACGAGTCGCCAAGCATAACTTAAGACCTGAACAGGGTCAAAATTACAAATAGAAAAACGATATAGATCGATATCTATATCGTTCTAAAGAAAATACAATATATTTATTGAAAAGTTAACAGGGTCGTGAAATTACAATGCTTGTAAGGCCATGACTTACACAACTTTCTTGGAGAAAGCAGACATGTTAGTTACGTGACAATGGTTTCGAAGGCTTTATAAGCCCCTTCTTCAGGCCAAAAGCACAGGTAAAACAGTATGCGCGCTTAACAACCACTAAGAGCGAAATGTTTATTTGCTGAACGAACAGTTCCTTCTTTTTTTTAACTGCGTTTATTTAGGGGGTATCAAAGGAGCTTATTTGTGGAGTATCAAAAGGGTGTCTGTATTATTTAAGTAACGGGAGTTCAGTTAGGATCAGGGCAACGCTCGATAATTCGTTCTAGTACTTAATAATTTTAGGTAGTCCAAGTTATTATACATAAGTAGTACATAAGACAGTACATCTATAAGTTTTATATGGCTATGCAAGTATTAAAACTTGTTAAAATAGAGAAACTAACAAAAAATTGAATTGCAACTGTTTTCTTATAGGGTTTATTTTATTTAACAATGCATGCCGCTCAGTGTCGAAAATATTCGTCTTATTTGAAAATTGGTTCAGTTGGGTTATGCCCCGTGGTTGATTCAGTAAGTGTACAAAGTTTCAGCCTTCTGTGGAGTAGGGGGATGAAAGATTTCGAAAGCATCTTCAACACCCTCAATTTTTGTTGTTGTTGTTCGCTCGCGCAAGAGAAACTAAAAATCCAACTCCATTAGGCTTTGCCCCATGGTCGATACTATAATAGTGTAAAGGACGAATTTTTGGAAGTAAAGGGGGGTTACAGTTGGGAATAATTGTAATCATTTATTAGGCTGTGGAATTTGGAAACAACCAGTAAAAATTACCTCTTGTATATGTACTTCTGACTATTTTAATTCAGTATGTCGAAATCTACGAGGATGGAATATATTCCATCATCCTATGGCTAAATGCTTTAATCTATATATAAAAAATTGAAAATCTGTCTGTCTGTTTGTCTGTCTGTCTGTCTGTCTGTCTGTTTGTCCCAACATCACGGGAGAACGGCTGAACCGAATTTGATGAAATTTTGTGGGTAGCCTAGAAATAGCCCCACTTAAAATTTAGCCTGTGTTTTGAGTTTCTACGACCAGTGGTTCTCGAGGTATTAGTAAAAAACGAAAGTTTCGTTTGTTTCATCATCACGGAAAAACGGCTGATCCGAATTTAATGAAATTTTGTAGATAGCCTTGAAATAGCACCCCATAAATTTAGTCCAAATTTCAAGTTTCTAAGACCAGGGGTTGTCGAGATATTATTGAAAAACGGAACTTTTTCCTAGGAGTTCTACTCTCCAACTCCGTGGTTTATTCAAACGGAAAGGATGAATATCGTTTGTTTAAAACGTCAAAGAGAAATAAAACTTTATTTCTGAGTTTGGTGGAGATTTTTTGCGTTAATAAGTCACTATCTGAAAGCATGAATTGTTTGAAACATGAATTTATATGGAAAAATCTACCTCCATGGCTTATATTTTTTCACAAGCTTTTACTCAACGATGAAAAGTATAAAGAAATCAAAATGGTTATTTAATTTCGCATTTTATGAGGAAGATTCTATCTTATATCATGTTGCTCGGCAACGCAATAAAATTAAATGTGTTTGTTAATGATTATTATTATTTTTTCGATTTGAATAATAAATAGATGGATATAAAAATATATTTTAGAAAAAAACGGTTTGATTTTTCTTTTAATTATATTAATTGCGAACTGCGTACATCACTTTCATTTATTTTGGCACAGAGGTTTCAAGCTTATATATTGTGTTTATCTAATAAACTTATATATTCTGTCTACCCAATAAATTCATTTATCCGATTGTTGAAACAGAAAAAGAGTAGAACGGGTATATCTTCTAATAATATTTTAGTGTTTTCATTTATTATATACAAACTGGAACACAATATTTTATTCAGATCTGCAAATTTAGAGCTACGAATTTGGCTGGATATCGCTAACTTGGCAAATTTCTTAAACGTTGCCAAATTGATTGAAATGTCTCCAAATTGATAAAAACGATGTAAATAAATGAAATTTATTTTGTTTTACTAGAACAAATACTGAACTGATGTTTCGTTAGCATTTATCTGTCAGTCCAACCGTCTTACTTAGTAACATATTTAGCGAATTTTTAAAATATCACCAAATTGATAAAAATGTTTGTAAATCCATAAAAATATCTTGAAATTGATAAAATTGCGCTAAATAAATGAAATTGTGTTTTTTTAGGGGATAATATTTTGATGAGGTTCGTCAATTTATCGCCAAGTGGGACTGTCAGTTTTACAGTCCCACTTGACGATAAATTTGGCGATTTTTTAAAATGCCGCCAAATCGTGATTAGAGATCGCATTATTCAGACGATATTTTGACCACCAATTTATTTGAAGCAAATCATAACATGTCGCTTAGCAACGGATTTAAATCCAGTGAGTTTATGAGGAAGAAGATTTTTATTAAATATTTTCCGATTTTAATAATGAAGATATGTATATAAAATAAATTTCATTGCCATCGTATTTTTGACTGGATAATATCAATTACGATCTTCAGATTTAAACATTATTATTATTGATGTTTTCGGGGATTATTGATTCAGAGATTATTGATATTTTCAATTTCTTATGCCATTGTTTCATTGCGGCAAAAATTGTTGAAACTCATATATTATACGTTGTATGAGTAATCTTCTACAAATGCACAGCTATATCGTCTAATCTATAAGAATATAAATAGTACAGGTATATTGGCATATATTTTGACATATATTGGCATATATTGGAATCAAGTACGGCCTTCTGGTATGAAGATTACGGGGATTATTAATATTTTTAATTTATTAATTAATCTGTTTTATTTTGGCAAAGATTTTTAAGACGCATATTATAATACGGGTAATGTTTTACTAACACTAGGAAATATCTTCTAATCTACGACATTATAAGTAGTACTGGTATATCTTCCCATATAATTTTAGCACTTTCATTTCGGCACATATTGGAATCAATTACTGCCTTCTGGTTTAAAGATTACGGATTTATTGATATTTTCAATTTATACATGTAATCTACTAATACAAGTTATATCTTCTAATATTCGCATATATAAGTAGTACGGGTCCCATACAATTTTAACGCTCTTATTTTGCATATATTGATTCAATTCCATATTTTTTGCAAATTTGTTTGCAAAAGGGGCCAGGATGTTTTTTATTCTTCAGATCTGTCCGTGAAGATAATTTTGAATAGCGAAAACAGGCATTTCTTAACTTCTTTTTAAGAGCATTATGTTAAGCATTTTAGCAGAATATTTTGATTAAAAATGTCATTTAGTATACTATAGAAATTTGCACATGATTGTGAATTTTAAGTTTCTTTATATTATATACTCCGTAAGAAGAACGGGTATGCTGCTAATCTATATAAATAAAATTGAAAATCTGTCTGTCTGTTTGTCCCATCATTACGTGCGAATGGCTGAACCGAATTTGATGAAATTTTGTGGGTAGCCTGAAAATAGCCCCACTTAAAATTTAGTCCATGTTTTGAGTTTTTGCGACCAGTGGTTCTCGAGATATTAGTAAGAAACAAAACTTTCGTTTGTCTCATCATCATGGGAGAACGACTGAACCGAATTTAATGAAACTTTATGGATAGCCTTAAAATGGCCTCCCATAAATTTAGTCCAAGTTTCGGGTTTCTAAGACCAGAGGTTGTCGAGATATTAATGAAAAACGAAACTTTTCCTAGGAGTTTTACTCTCTAACTCCGTGGTTTATCCAAACGAGAAGGTTAAAAACCATTTGTTTAAAACGTGAAAATGAATTAAAACTTTATCTTTGAGGTTGGTGGAAGATTTTTGCGCTAATTAGTCACTATCTAAAAGCATGAATTGTTTGAACATGAAACATGAATTTAAATGGAAAATCTATCTCCATGGTTTATTTTTCACAAGCTTTTACTCAACAATGAAAAATATAAAGAAATCAAAATGGTTATCTAATTTCGCAGGGAGGAACCTAGAAGGGAGGAACTTCAAACCTATGCTCAACAGAAATCTGTAAATAGGAATGTAAACCCCTCTGCAAATAATTCTATATCTGTTAATCCTTCATCAAATAATTCTTCAGTACCAAAACCTTCATGTTCTTCTAACTTATCAAATAATAATAATAATATTGCCAATAGAACTGTGAAGAGAGTTGGATTTAATCTTCCATCTCCAGCTAAATCACCTGTTCCTGGAAATCAGCTAAGTGTCCCTGCTGCTAGAAATAAACGTTCTTCTCCAACATCCAATGCTAATTCCAATAATAGGAGAAGTAGATTTGTTTATAACAAGAACTGTTCACCACAACAAAAGCAAAATTTTTACTCTGCAAATAGAGGTACTAAAACACCATATAATTTACGAGCTTATTGAATCAGTATTAGCTCTTTAAAATGAGTCTCACAGAAATACATTCATAAAAACTTTATTGTATGCAAATAATAATTATACAGTCACAATCACCTATTCCATATATTGAATTGTTTATGTTTAATTATCAATTATTATGCCTATAAATCTCTAAAATTTATGATAAATATCTTTGTAAATCAGTTTTATAAATTTTGCATACTTAATCATAATTTTGTTTAAAAATTGAAACATTTAATTCTGTTATTCTGTGAACAGCCTGATTCTATGTTGGTGTTATGATATATTTAAATTTAAATAATATGTTTAAATGACTAATACAAATCTTTTTGAGCAATTTCTCAGTTAATTACTGAACTTTGAACTTTTTGAGAGAAATTGCTTTGTCTTGTGATAGGATGATATGTTTAAAATTTGGCAAAATGATTTTGAAACTTTTCTTTGCAATTTGTTCAAATGAGAATGATTGATTCATAAAACTAATTTATTGCAATAATTTAATTTGTTAATTGAAATGAAATTTTATGTTTAATTACTGAAACTTAGAAAATTTTTCTCACACATGAAATTTATTTCAAAAATTTAATTGAATGATTTTGAATTGAGAATTTTTAAATTTGAAATATTATATGTGTTTGTGGAAATGTGACATATTTAATAACAATAATCTCAATTTAGTTCATGAATGTTTAATTTTTGAGTTAAAGTGTTAAACACTTATTTTAACTTCATTTGACAAATCCTGAACTGTGTCCTTGAGTCTGAGAGAGATGAATTTTGATTTAGAATTTATTTCCAACACTTTTATTTTATTTGAGATTCTGTTTATATTTACTTTATTTTTTCATAACTGGCTTTCAGGAAGCTTCCCCTCTCAGCTTTTTCTCTCAATTGAAATGACATATAACTTAGATGTATGGAATGAGAATTTGATTTCAAATTAAATATTTTAAAATATTACAATTTTGCTTGAGTCAAAGAGGACTCATTGTTTTGAAATTTCATATTGATATCATAATTTATTTTCATATCATAATTCCTTTAATTACATTATTATTATATATGATAATTTTCATTTAATGTATCATCATTTATGGATTCACTTAATATATTAAAAGTGAATATTATTAAATAAGAATTAAATTTATTTTCTGATGACATGATATGTATATAGTATAAACTTCATCGCAAGCTACTATATTAATTACTATAATTTCATTTGATTCCTTGCAATTGAAGAGAAATTTTTTAGTGTCAGGCAAAGGGTGTCCTGGCATTATCATGGTGTGTGATATTAGCTTCAATGTTTGTAAAGCTGTCTTCATCGTAGTTTTGTAATGCGTTAATGTGATTTATGTATGTTTCTTTATGTTTTCTTTGTAAAGGATCTTTTTTGCAGTTAAGACATCTTTGTCATCTTTTGACTTCTGTTTGGACCTTGCCCTGTGTGTGATGGGTGCACTGCCTGTGCATTTGGATCTCCAGGTGTGGTGGTGGGGATGCATGCACACTGCCTCTCTTCTAAATTTCACCGAAATTGCTGTTGTCAGTATCCATGATTCCTGATATGCAGTGTTACGCTTAAAGGTTCCTAGTATTTTGTGCAAGAAAAAAATTTTCTCTCTACGTTCGAAAATTTTTACCCCTAAGAAGAGGGGAGTGTCGTATCGACTTTTGGAACTCCTTCTCAAGCATTTCAATTTTCGAGCCATTTTGCGGAAATAATTTTTGTTTCGCATTTGATTACATGCATTTCTCGGTGTTTGTTCGGAGACCGTTGAGCTGACGCGACTGTTGTCTAGAGATGACGTGAACTGCAGACTTTAGTTACGCTACGTCACGTTTGCAGTGTTTGCTTAGCCAATGAGGGCTCGTTTAATTGGTATCGTCGGAGTTGTCGAAAGGACGCTCCGAGCTTTTTTGATTCTTGACCCCGGAGGTATGAAGGTGACAGTGTGTACGGCGTGGGAAGAATAATTATTTTTAGTTGGAAATGCTGATATTTAAAATGCCTGACTAAATTTTCGAATTGGAGAGAATCTGGATAAGCAGAGAATGCTTTGTGCCTATTTCGCCCGCATCTAAATTATTTACATCAGTGTTCAAGTTCTTAAGCTGAAGCTTACACCGATCGAATGGAATAATTATGCCGAATACAGAAATGGTATTGATACGAGATTTACGCGCATCTCTAACGGAGTATCGTGAGAACTATGATCATGGAAGGAATCTGCGGTTGTCGGTCTTTGGAGTGTTATCTTCGGCTTTTGGCTGTCTATGGCCCATGCACAAGGCGGATCCGAAAGCGTGTTCCATTCTCCTCTCTCCTAGGTCAACTCATCTTGGTGTTGTTTGTTGTTGTCATCTGAGACTGTAAGTAATATTTTTTTTATGTTAAGGTGCTGGCGAATGACACTTATTGTCAATTCATGAGTCCGGAATGAAGGACCATAAATGTATATATAAATATATAATTGCCTAAGATCAGTTAATCACGTGAATAATAAATAGAATTTTATATTAACTATTTGTTTTACTTTCCACTAGTTGTATAGTAATGTGTGCTCTTACTTTTAGTTTTAGTATTTCGGCTGACCAACCGGTTCTTGAACCGACCAGGGAATTTGAATCTGGGCCAACACAACGCCTATACGATCACTTTAGAAAGAGTTAAGTTAATATACTTTACCATTTAGATGGAATCCTAATTACGTAACTAAAAACCATTATCACAGTAGTCACATGATACACAGAATACGTGTTTTGCTTAAAATGCTGTCTAGAATAGTGCAAAATAACCATGCTGTTTTCTCCTCTGGTGAGTGACCTGATAACTGATAAACAATTGTTATCGGAGATGACCATTCAGTTAACTTTTCAAACACACTATTGACGTGTGCAAAAGTTATACAATAAAATCAATGAGCAACTCATTGATTGTTTCAAAGCTGGACCATGTCTTGTTTAACATAAATGATAACAGAAAATGAATATCGCAACAAAATTACTTACTTCTACAAAAGAAAGCTTGTTGGATGAATGTTTGTCCAAAAGTACATGCAAAATTAGTTAAAATATACAAAGTTTGTTTTCTCCTCTGGTGAGTGACCTGATAACTGATAAACAATTGTTATCGGAGATGACCATTCAGTTAACTTTTCAAACACACTATTGACGTGTGCAAAAGTTATACAATAAAATCAATGAGCAACTCATTGATTGTTTCAAAGCTGGACCATGTCTTGTTTAACATAAATGATAACAGAAAATGAATATCGCAACAAAATTACTTACTTCTACAAAAGAAAGCTTGTTGAATGAATGTTTGTCCAAAAGTACATGCAAAATTAGTTAAAATATACAAAGTATTTACATGTGTGTATGTCTGCATTCTATAACTATTTATTACCAAGCATGGGGTGCTTTGTGTGAAAAGGTGCTGGTATAAATTGTTATAAAGATTGGCAAATTGATCAGTTACAAATGCAATATAATTTTTACATATAGATATCTTTACAAATTCTTGGCCAGAAAAACACTGGGAAGTCTGCTGAGATTTTATAAACAGCAAAAACTCCATTGCGTTCATCTAGCCTTTCAGACATTTAACAAAATATGAACTCTTTTAGTGTGGAAAACCCAGACCGTTCGACTCATCCTAGGATATAGAGCAACTTTTTGGACAGCCGGTAGAAACACTCTTTTAGTGTTGTTGTTGAGACCCAGACCGTCCGACCTACCAGAAAGGTGTTGTTGTTGTTGAGACCCAGACCGTCCGACCTACCAGAAAGGTGTTGTTGTTGTTGAGACCCAGACTGTCCGACCTACCAGAAAGGTGTCGAAAGCCCAGACCATCCGACTCGTCCGTGGACTTAGAGTAGCTTTTTGGATGGCCGGACCAGAAAGGTGTAAGGTAACTGTTTGGACGGCCGGGAAGTGCCACCCAATTTAGTCCGGAACCCAGTGGGGGAAGCATCCACAGGGACCGTACCCTCCTTCCCCTACCACCAACCTCTCGGAAGGACTTACGGACCCACATGTTTAACGTAATCGTACTCCGCATGAACACGGCGGCAGTTGTGGCAGCGTGCAAATCCAGCGCACAAACCACCGGGCTCACTCTTTTAGTGTTGTTGTTGAAACCCAGACCGTCCGACCTACCATAAAGGTGTAAGGTAACTGTTTGGACGGTCGGGAAGTACCACCCAATTTAGACCGGAACCCAGTGGGGGAGGCATCCACAGGGACCGTACCCTCCTTCCCCTACCACCAACCTCTCGGAAGGACTTTCGGACCCACATGTTTAACGTGATCGTACTCCGCATGAACACGGCGGCAGTTTTGGCAGCGGCTGGAATTGAACCCGGGCCTACCGAGTGCAACTCCAGCGCGCTAACCAATGGGCTACCGCGCCCCCTCACTTAGTGTGTACTTTCATACACGATTGATAAGAATTTGATATTTTTGTAAATAATACTTAAATTTGATATAAAACAATCTTGAAATGATGTCAGATTATTGTTAAAATAAAATCTGCGTTGTTATACATATTAAAATATAACTGCTTGCCGAAAAACGTTAAAAGTAGTTGTCATACCATCAGTATTTGATTTTCTATCCCATTTGATCAAGCCTCCTGATAAGAAACTAAGAGCACTGGATCGTTCACTACTATTAGTTGAAAAGGTAAAAAATATTTTGTGATTTATGTTTAAAATATATCGATACTGTTAAAGATATAAATGTGCAATATTTCTTATAAAAATTTTAATTTTTGCATTTATTTTAAAGATGAAATTCACTATCTAAGACATTACTAAAATGAAATCAGATGTTATATCTCAGAAATGTGCGGTAAATTTAAAATTAGGATTCAACATATCTAATCTACATATTGAGAGCTTAAGAATTATGTACAACAAGTGAGCTTAACAGAACAATATAAAATGAAAAGCCATCTGCATAAGTAAATGAGTGTTCGCTATGTGTATTCTGAATTTTGGTTAATACACTAATTTTATTTCGTCTTTCACAATCATAATCAATGTGTACAGTTATAAATATAAATTGCTATTATATAACTATTACTTTTTGCCAAAGGTTACTACTGCTTGAAATTTTATAAAGATTTTCATTCATCTAATGTTTATTAATGACAAGTAAATGAAACCAGCGTTGCCCGGGAGTTAAAAGAAGGTGGTTATATAAAATTACAAAAAATAATTAATTGTATAAATAACAGGGAAAATTTCATCCAATTCGTGTACATCCTCACAACGGGCGGGATTGCCCCCCTCTCCCCCCCCCCCCCACACACATTTCATTACTAACTGCTAATTCTTTGAAGTTGTTAAGTTATAGAAACAGAGGTTTCCTTTGTAAAGAAGAAAGCTTGTTTGCTTCTGAAATCTGTTGATACCATTATTATTTTAAGAAAAATTATATTAAGTACTTAATAATAATAATTCTTAATAATAAATACTGTTATTATTAAGAAAAACCCCTTTCCTTGTAGCTTAGACATGTCAGAAAATATATATAATTAAAACAATAGTTACTTGATCATAATTTAGTTGCTAGACTTTCAATGGATTGCTGAACATATTTTGTACAGGTATCTAAAACTGAAATATTGTAATAACGCGTATAGGTTGTATATTGTATTAACGCGTATATCAAATAGGTTGAAAATTTTTACAGAAATCTCTTGAAAATAGGGGGGGCATACTCTATGTGTGTGTCCGTGAGTGCGATATTTCATGAACGAATAGAACTTTTCAGATGAAGTTTAGTACAAATATTACAATTAATGAATAATGGAACCCTATTGATTTAAAACGCAATCGTCCGGAAGGCACCCAAATTTTCGAATGAAATTTGGAAAAAGAATCATTAATCCTTCCATAATGTTACGTAAATGTAATTTCCTATTTAATTTTCTAATGTAATTTCCTATTAGAAAACGAATGACATAAACTTTAGACTGCTAGCATGAACCATTCTCGAGATATTGCACATTTTTCAAATTCATTTATAAAAAAATCTCACAAAATGAAAAAGGTATTAACTACCGTAAAATATGCTAACTTTTCATAAGTAATAGTGTGCGATAAATTTATTAACATAATTCTCACGGATCTAGTTCATTCCATCCACGAAAAAAGATTATATGAAAATAACTCCTGTGTCTAGACTCTAGACGAAACTAGTCGATAAGCCAGGCTTCAATTCAACCTCGTAGAGAAGATGTTCCAGTTATATATAGAGTTCGATGGACCAGATAACCGATAACTAATTGTTAGCTGAGATGACCATTCAGTTATCTTTCCAAACACACCCTTGACATGTCCAAAAGTCATACAATAAAATCAACTCATTGAATGTTTCAAAGCAGAGCCAAGTCTTATTTAACATAAGTGATAACAGAAAATGAAAATCGCAACAAAATTACTTACTTCTACACCTGAGGAGCAGATAAGGCTTCTTCAGATTTTATTATTAAACTATTTGGACAATTCCAGTATGTTGAAATAAAATTTTACTGCAAACTTTTGAGTGAGTACAGTAACAATAAAGGAATTAAAAGAAAGCTTGTTGAATGAAAGTTTGTCCAAAAGTACATACAAAATTAGTTAAATTTTGTAAAGTATATACATGTGTACATGCTTACATTCTATAACTATCTATTATCAGGCATGGAGTGGTTTGTGCAAAAAGGTACTGGTATGCATTGTTATAAAGATTGGCCAATAATTGATCAATTAGACATGCAATATAATTTTTACATGTATAGATATCTTTAAACAATTTTAGCCAAAAAAACACTAGAAAGTTTGTTAAGATTTTATAAACAGCAAAAACTTCATTTAGCTTTTCTGACATTTAACAAAATATGCACTCTTTTAGTATACACGATTGATAAGAATTTTATATTTTTCTAAATAATACTTGAATTTGATATAAAACAATCCTGAAATGATGCTAGATTACTAGTAAAAGGAAATACGCGTTATTATACATAATTAAAAATTAACACTTACTTGATTGATACTTTGTTAAAATAATTATATCCATCATAATAATATTCTAATTGTAGCTGACTCATCAAGCATATTGAAGCCCATCATAGTTGGAAGCGCAATCCATTAGCATTAGCTTTATTCGTATTTTCACTTTAGGAAGTACAATTGCAATAATTATGGGTGGTTGTTTTGCACCGAACTGCTCTAATCATTCTAGAAAGGGTTTTGGGCTATTTCGCTTTCCTACAAACGAAAAAAGAAGAAAACAATGGCTAATAAATAATTGGATGCCTGGTAATGGAGCATACTTGTGCGAGCTAAGTTCTACAATATTCTAATTGAAACTTCTTTTTTTATATAAAATATTTATTTTAAACACTTATTTTATAATTTCTGTAACTGTAGTATGGCACCCTATGGGCTTCAATATGCTTGATAAGTCAGTCTGTAGTAGAGGAGCTCTAGTAAGGGGAGTGACGTTTGGGTGTGACGTTTCACATTAACCCAGCCTCTATCCACACCCATACTTACTATGAGAACCCTGCCTCAATATATGCCTTGCCGAACATTACGGCATTTGTACTCTAAATCAACTGAAAGTCTAAATCAACTGAAACGCTTCGCCTTCGGTTGCATCTCCAGACACTGATTGTGAATGTAAACAAATATAACCAGCAAAAGCTGGGCTTTTTGGAGGCCGTGATGGAAGGTGGTTGCTCGCTGCGGCGTCTGCTCTTTTTGGTTTTCGTAGTGCGTGTTGGTGTCCTTTAGTAGGTGCTTGTGGTTTGTGTTTGTGTAACTCAAGTGTAGTTTTCCCCCTAAGGTGAAGGGGTTGTTGGCTTGTGTGCCTGGTTTCTTTCTTTTTTGCTTTTTCGGTTTTCCTTGCGTCGAGCGTACGCAAGGGCGGCATCTCGGGTGCCTACGTGGCTCGGAGGACTGCTTCGACTACGTCTTCAGACTATTTTCAAGAGTGGCGAAGGCAGTGGAGGCTACCCATACGGGTAGCGTTTCTTTTCCTGGGGTAAGCTCTTCTTTTAGTACGAATACAACGAATTTGAATGAAAAAATGAACATGTATGATCCTCTCCTATACACAAACCAAGCCTCTCAAACTGAACAGCTCTCGTCAGCTGTCAAGCATGGTGTTCAGGCCATATCTCTAGTCATAGAAGCTATCGACGGAGCGATACCCAGATCTCATCCTAAACAACTAAAAACTAATCTCATGGCCGTACTCGGAGCCACTGATGTATTGTCCCAAATGCAACTCACTCGAACCAACAAACTTCTTGTGCAAACCACTCAGTTGGAAGCAGCTAACAAACTGTTGGAAATGAAATCCCTGCTATCTGTCCCAACAAAAACATCGTTACAATTTGACTGCATCACATCCCGTTTTTTATTGTTTAACATAAGCATGGAGGTCACGTGTTCGGACATAGCAGAAGAACTCGCGGAAGGGGGATTTGAAGTGAAAGAAGTCCGTCGGTTCTCAAAATTTTCAGGGGGAGTCCGCCAGCCCACTTCGACAGTTTTGGTAACCATCCTAGGAACCCAGTTACCAGATGCGGTCACCCTATGGTTCGAAATTCATAGAGTCTCGCTCTTCATAGACCGGCCCCGCCAATGCACTAGGTGCTATAAGTTTAACCACAACACTAAAATGTGTCGCGGCCCTCAGTTATGCCTCAATTGCGGAGGCGAACATGAACCGGGGTCATGCAATGCAGAAGCTATACAATGCCCAAACTGCAAAGGGGTCCATAAAGGCAATGATAAGAACTGTCCATCCTATTTAGCAGAGGACGCGTTTCTGCGGTTCAAATGTAGAAATCGGCTTTCTCTACAAGAAGCTCGAAACCGATATAAAGACAAGGAAACGAGATCCGGATCAGGAACGTATGCAGGTGCAGTTAAAGAGACCCCGGCTGGGCATGTTGGCCCGACCAACCTTATCTCTCAACAAGACCTCAAACCTTTTCTTCAAGCACTTAAAGTAGAAATGCTCAACATTCTAAAGGAAGAGGTCAGCGCCAAAATCGAAACAGAAATAAGGGCCCAAATGAATATTATTAGGCAAGAAAGCAAGAATATATTAGAGAAAGTCGTTAAAGAAACTGAGGACAAAATGGACAAGAGGATATCCAATGTTATAAAAACTCTCTATAGCAAATTGAACCAAATGAGTTCGAAACGGGTTCAATCTCCGTCTCCAAAGCGGAAAGACAAAACGGGAAAGAAAAAATTAAATCGGGAAAAATCAAAGGACGATGACGAGAATGCGATGATGGAATTAGAAAGTGAGCCTACTGTTGATAACATGCAATTTGCCTTAAGCCCTGCGGACGCGGTGAAGTCCAGGGGTAGAGAGAGACAAGCGGACGTTCCGTAGCGGGGCTTGGGCCTCGCTACGGGGGGGGTTTCGGGTTTTGTGTGCTGTTGGGGTTTTTTTTTTTTCGTTTTTCGCGTGCTGCTGTCGTTTTTTTTTTTTTTTTTTTTTTTTTTTTTTTTTTTTTTTTTTTTTTTTTTTTTTTTTTTTTTGTTTTTGTTATGGGTTTTTCGGTTGTTCAGTGGAATTGTCGAGGTCTTCGTGATAAGCGCCCCTGGCTTGTTGATCGGTTTTTCAGTTCGGCTGATGTGTTGGTCTTTCAGGAAACTTTTCTTTCGAGGGCGGTTCCTTTCTCCCTTCCCCACCGGGTCGTCTACCGTGCTGACCGCCCTTCTGGGAGGGGCGGCGGGGTTGCGATTTGTGTGAATGATCAGATCCCGTCCTCGCTCATTGCTATTCCAGAAGACTCCTCCCACGGTACTGAGGTGATTGGGATCAAGCTTCGGTTGGGGCAGACTTCAACCCTGTCGATCATTAATATTTACTCCCCTAGGGGCTGTTTCGAGGGAGCCTGGTTGGAAAATCTCCTGGCTTCTATCAGCAAACCTTTCCTTGTCCTGGGTGATTTTAACTCCCAGCACAGATGCTGGGGCTCCGACCGGACTTCTCCCGGCGCTGAGATAGTGGCCAATTGGATCATGGGACAAAGCATCAACCTCCTCAACGACAATGCCCCTACTCATATCTCCTGGAATGGGAATACGTCCCTTATCGATCTCTCCATCTGCTCGTCCGATATTGCACTGCAGTCTAGCGCTAATGTACACGCCGACTGCTTCTCCTCGGACCACTTTCCTATCAAAGTACAGATTAATCTGCGGATCCCTTTTAACATTCGGCAAGAAATTCGAAAAAGGTATAACTGGGGTAAAGTTCATCTGCTGCTGAATAAGTCGCTCAGAATGTCCGGAGAAGGGAGTATCTCGTACGAACATTTCCTGAGTGTTTGTGGCTCGGCTATGGCGGACAGCGCCCGGTGGCAGGCCCTTAACGTACGCTCTGGGGCCCCCTGGTGGAATAGCGAATGCAGCTTTCTTTTGGGGCAAAAGAGACGGTTCTTGCGGTTGGCTAGGACCACCCTCCGGCGAGATTTCTGGATATCTTACCGTCACGTTTCTGGCAAGCTTCGAAAAGCCACTCGAACAGCCTCGCGGATCTATTGGCAGAAGGTGTGCCAAGAGGCTTCCCAGTCCGGTTTCATCTATAAAATCTTGAAAGCGCTCAATAAAAGGAGTGATCCTCCTTCTACCTCTCACTGGATCCTCAAGATCGATGGACAAGACACCTCGTCACCTCAGTCCCAGGCCAATGCTTTTGCTGAATGGTATGGCCGCACCGAACCGCTGGAAGGGATCCCCTTAGACTTCAGCGACGACGAGAACCAGGTCTTCAACGCGCCTTTTGAGCTCAAAGAACTTAGAAGATCTCTTTCCAACACGTCCCAGGGGTCTGTCGGGCTTGATGGGATTCACATCAAGACCCTTCGGGGATTAACCACGGAAAACCAGCTGATTTTGCTTAACCTCCTAAACAAAAGCTGGACCACAGGTGACATTCCTGAATCCTGGAAAAACTCTGTCCTCGTCCCCATCTTGAAGAGAGGGAAAGACAGGCAAGCTGTTGAAGCGTATCGTCCGATCGCTTTAACCTCTGTGGTAGCGAAAGTCATGGAGAGAATGATCCTTTCCCGTATGACCCACAGGATTTTCACGAAGGACATCTTCCACGAAAATCACCATGGGTTTCTCCCCTTTCGCGATTGCTCAACTTCCCTGACAAAGATCCACGAAGACATTATGGCTGCAAGAACAGCGAAAAAATATATAATCCTTGTCTCTCTTGACATTAAAGCCGCCTACGACTCTGTTTGGAGGGACGGGCTCTTGGCCAAACTGCTAGACGCAGGTTTCACGGGAAGGATAGCAAAATGGATTTTCGAATTTGTTTCCCACCGATACTTTCAGGTCCGGTGGAGAGGATGCCTCTCTCGAAAGACACCTAGCCATTGCGGAATTCCTCAGGGCTCAGTCCTTTCTCCGTTTCTCTATACAATCTACATGCGAGACATATTCGAGACTGCGGTATCCAATACCGAAATTGTCGTTTATGCGGATGACATCTTTGTTCTGGCCCAAGGGATCGAATGGGCAGAGGTCAAAAGGAATATCCAGTCGACGTTGACCAATATAGGACAATGGTGCAGCTACTGGAAGTTAACCATCGACCCTGCGAAGTGCTCAGCGATTAATTTCTCAAAGAAAAAAAGCTTGCCCCAGTTTAACGTCGGTATGTGTGGCCGAACGATACCTTGGGTCACCACGGTCCGGATCTTGGGCCTCCACTTTTCCCAGAATTTGACCTGGAAGAAGCATTTCGAAGAACTTCGCATGCGTGGCTTTCGAAAGCTTAACGTTATAAAGTACATCGCCCACTCGCAAAGGGGGACTACCACGGGTCACCTTCTTCGTATAGTGAATGGGGTCGTTAGATCCATGTTGGACTACGGGAGTATCATCCATTCCAACGCCTGTGTCACGGACAAAAAGAGAATTGAGGTGCTCTACAACGCGGCCTTAAGAGTAGCCACCGGGCTCCCCAAGTGGACACCGCTTCCTGTACTCCGCAGAGAAACTGGGACATGGGAGTTGTCTCGCTGGCACGAGTGCCTCAAGCACAGGTTTATCATTAGGCACAAAGCGCTAGGACGTTTCTCTCCGCTCAACCGCACCCTGGATGGTTCCTCGCTGAGCACCCTGAATCTACCTGCTCAGACGTGGGAGGAAATTCGTCTGGACTTTGACTTTCGTGAAGCAGACCTGATTCAATGGACACCCCCTCCGAATAGGTGGTCCTGCCCGGGACTTACCATCCACACCAATGATCTTGGGTTTCAAGACACTAAGCTACCGGACTCTATAATCTGCGCGCAATTCATGGAGCATTGGGAGACATGGAGAAACCATACCTGCCTAGCGTCGGACGCCTCTAAATCGCTAACATCTACTAGCATTGCAGTCTGGAACGCCTCAGCTAACCGCGGGTGCTCAAAGTCTGTCCCTCATCTGAACTCTATCTTTACTGCGGAAGCCCTGGCTATTAGTCTCGCCATCTCTGAACCTATGACAGAAGAGCAGCAACTTGTAATCTTATCAGATAGCCTGTCTGTTCTTAAGGCTCTCAGAAAAGTGGACAAAAAGTCTCCGAACGTGATTCTTTTTCTCAGAAAGAGACTGGAAGAAACCCTCCAGAAGGTCCGAACCATCAAATTGGTATGGGTGCCTGGACATAAAGGCATTGGCCCAAACGAAGAAGCTGATCGGCTCGCCAAAGCTCACTCGGACAACTTAAACTCCATATTGTGGATTTCCCCGGAGGACTTGGCTGCCGCGCTCAAGCGGAAGGGAGCCATTGCGGAAGATCGCGCCTGGACCACTAGCAAGTATTTTTCTAACTTTGGCCACATCGAGGCCCGCTGTTGGTACTTCAAGAACTACCCTATATCTCGTTGCGGAGAAACCCTGCTGGCTCGGCTGCGGACAAGGACCCTTCTGACCAACGCGGTGCTTTATCGGGTGAACCTGGTCTCCTCCCCCCTCTGCACCACCTGTCAAGTTGCTGATACTGTCGACCACCTTCTGTTGGAGTGCAGAAAGTTCAAACTCCAACGGGAAAGTTTGTTCCATGCCCTGGGGATCGGCCCCTCTACCCCCTTTTCCTTCGCTTCCCTGTGTGATTTTTCGTCCAACGGTTTCTACCGGGCGTCCTGTCTTGCCTCTTTCCTCATTGGTTGCTTGCGGTGAATTGGGGTCTAAAGTTTTTCTTTTGGCTTTCCGTTGGCAACGGTTCCCCCCCCTGCTTTCTGATTTTGTGTCGGTTGTGCTACGGTTTTATACTTTTCTGTCGTGTTGTTTTTGCATATTCGGGCTGTGACGCGCTGTGTTTGGTGCTTCGAATTCGAAGATGCTAATTTTGTGTGTTTAGTTTCTTGCTGCCAGGGCGGCATGTTGCGTTTTTAGTTGCGGAGCGCAAAACCGTTCTTGCGAACGTTGTTATATGCTCCAGGAGCCCAAAGCGGGCGACCACCACTACCACCACCACCACCAGCAAAAATTCCAGAACGATCTCTCTGTTAGTCACATTCACGGTCACACAGACAAATATTATTAAATATATTTACACTATCATCATGCTCTTCAGAAGAACGTATCAGAAAGTTACAATATTTTATCCTAAAATCAATTTTACTAACACGAACTCTTCATCTCGCTTCTTTAGTTTGAGAGGGCCTCTCCAAACCAATAAAAAATATTCTCGGAATTCAAATGCTGTTTTAGCGTCTGTCGCTCTTGGTTTATCTGCATACATTTATTGCAAACAATTTACCCTGTGTGAAACGGCTGTCATGGAGAACGAAGAAAGAAATAGCCAACATTGGGATGAAGCAATTCGGAAAAGTCGAGATCTTCTACAGCGCATCAAGGTATAAATTAATGCTTTTGTATATTTTTTAATTACAGATTAGTATTTTTATTTTATCATTCCACTTCTTCACAAATGATGGTATAACAATGTAACGACCTCAGCCATATAAAAGAAATTTATAAGCAAGAAAGGTCTCATCTGGTCAACCCTCTTCATCACCCTTCAGTGAAGTAGCCAAAATGTATAGGCCAAGAAGAAGCATTATTATTGGGGGGGGGGGGGGGGGGGAAGGGCACTATACCATATTTCTTATTCATTGCGAGTCCCAATAATGTTAGAACCCTTTTCGTGGAACATTTTATTAAAGACACTGAGCTTCAAGTACCCTAAAGTAACTGTTGTTTAAACTCTTTATATGCAAATACCAGCGGCATATTTAAGCTATTTGGCTAAAATTTGGCCATTTCGTTTTTCCTTCTGAAATCCGTAACGTGGAGATACGGTTCTGTACAAAATAGGCCATTTTTATACCAAATATTTTCTTTTTGGTTAAAAAATGTTGATATGCAAAATGTTCTCTGCAGGTTAGTTTTTACATGCATGCGCCTGTCATGTATGCACATTTTGTGGCTACATGTTATTTCTTTCGCTCAATATGCTAATTTTTTCATTTGTTACTTAACTTTTGGACACAAGTGTATGACCATTTTCTAGAAATTTCTATGGTTAGCATATAGAAGTCATCACTCAGTTCAAGAGAATGAATTATATATGAGCCACATTGAATTGTGCTTTATGTCAGTGTTTTGAGAATAGTTTCTGATATTTTGTGAATTAATTAAGCATTTAATTATCTCTTTCGTATTTTTTTATGAATAAATTTGGAAGTTTAAATTAACATTTGAAAACAAATTACACTTTTTATGTAATTTTGATTTCTTTTATTAATTCTATTAGCCTAGTTCTTTCAGTTTTGGTTCATGGTGAAATTGTTTCGTATTAGATTTAGAAAATTGAAATCTAAAAAATCTTCCATACATGGTTTTTTTTTTTCCTTTTAATAAGTGAGTTAAATAAGTGGGGGCTATTTATGATATTTTAGGGGGGGGGGGGGGGTTGCCCATCGTGAATAAAATGTGACACTCAGTTTGAGGGATCACTTGACTTACCCAGCTGTCTTACTTTTTCAGCTATTTAACATTAAAAGATGCCTAAAAATTAAAGAAACTCTAAATATTTGTTAAAAAGTTTTAAAACTAAATTTTTAACATGATCTTTTTATCTGACGTCATTTTTTAGGAAATTTTGACCCCTGCTGGCTACTATATTGCTCAGATACCCTATAGGCATATATTTTAATTGAGGTAGACCCCAAATTTCTGATCTCGGCTTCTAATCCAGCAATTTTGATTCTGATGATGGTTATAGTTTCTACAGCATCTATATATGTCATCTGAGTATGCATATTTTGTGCCAACCTCCTGGACATAACTTTTAGCTTAACTAGCCCCACAATTTTACATCTCATTTCCTAATTAAGTGATTTTGGTTCTGCTAGTAGCATAGTCTCTGCACCATTTGAACATGTCATCTGGATATACATATTTGTTGTGAGGACTCTCCGAGTGTAACTTTTACTTCAGTTACCCACTCCCACCCCCCATCAAATTTTCCATCTTACCTCGTAATTGAGCGATTTTGATTCTGCTGGTGGCTGTAGTCTCTGCACCATCTGTATGTATTACCTTGATATATATATTTGATGGATATAATACATATAAATTTTTTGTGTCAACCCCCTGGGCATAACTTTTAGTTTAACTAGCCCCCACAATTTTACATCCTAGTTCCTAATTGAGCAATTTTGATTCTGAGGGTGACTATAGTCTCAGCAACATTTGTACATGTCACCTGGATATACAAATTTTTGTATTAATCCCTGGGTGTAACTTTTAGTGGAACAATTTTACATATCTGTTTCTAATTGAGTGATTTGGGTTCTGCTGGTGGCTATAGTCTCAGCACCATTTGTACATGTCACCTGGATATGCATTTTTAATGTGACAAATCCCTGAGTGTAACTTTTACTTCAATTATCGCCCCCCCCCCCCCCCCCCCCAATTTCTCATCTCACCTCCCAATAAACCGATTTTGATTTTGCTTGTGGCTATAGTCTCTAAACCATCTGTACATATCACCAGAATATGCATATTTTTTAGTCAACTCCCTGGGCATAAATTTTAGTTTAACTAGGCCCTACAATTTTACTTTAATGTAAATTAGCACTATATAATGCTTTCACTAGGAGGGGAGCAATCACATGTATACAGGAATTTTATGAATGAGCTAGTAGGCGGGAGGTTATTTTACCTGTCGCTATACACAAAACACATATATGTATATACATATAATATATATATATATATATACACTCTAAGACAAAAAAATCGACGCACCAAGAAAGAATTATCCAAATGAGACAAAATTTGGTACGTGTAATGTGGATATAGAGAAAAAGAAATGATTAGAATTTCAGAACAATTGGATGATTTTTTGGACTGAAAGATCTACACAAAATGAGCACTTCAATATGGCGTTGGTCCACCTCTGGCCTTGATACAAACTCTCTATTACCCGATGTGGCATTGATGCATAAAGTTGCCGGATGGTGTTCTGAGGGATGTCGTTCCAAATGGCCCCCAATTGGCAAACTAATTCATCTGGGACATAACAGCCCAGTGGTTAGCGCTCCAGAATTGCACTCGAACGGCCCGGGTTCAATTCCCGCTACTGCCAAAACTGCCGCTGTGTTCAACCGGAGTATAATCACATTAAACATGTGGGTCTGTAAATCCTTCCGAGAGGTTGGTGGTAGGGTAAAGAGGGTACGGTCCCTGTGTATATCTCCCCCACTGGGTTCCTGTCTAAATTGGGTGGCACTTCCTGGCCGCCCAAACAGATTCCTTATACCTTTACAATCTTCACCTCGCTTACTTACCTTGCCTCAGAAAGTTTTTCACACATTGTTGTGCACGTTTCGTATCGTTTTTGCCTGTGTAAAGTCTTATTTATGAAACACTTGTTTAGGATGGCTCTTAGTAAAGGTAAAACATATTTTCAATCATTCAAGGAGAGTTAGTTATTCTGAAAATTTTCCTTTCATAAAGGCGTCAAGAAAAGGCGAAAAATTTGCCTTATATGAATTATGTCTGTGTGACTTTATGATATCACATTCTGAAAAGTATGACATTTCTCGCCATGTAAAATCTGAAAAACATTTAAACTCTGTTAATTGTAGTAACAACGTCAAACTTGATAATTTTTTCAAAAATGACACTTAGTCTAGCATTATTCGAGCAGAATTGCTCTTTACTGTTTTTCTAGTACATGCCTCTTGCTTCTGCCGATCATGCCGGTCCACTATTCCAGAAAATGTTTCCCAAGTGTGATATTGCCAAGCAGTATGGATCCGTAAGAACAAAGACAACTGCCTTAGTCAAAGAAATGGCATCAAATTAAATTGAAGGTCTAATAAAGCAGATGCCATAGGTGCCGAGTTTTCAAAATCTCAGGGGGGGCACAATCTGATAAAGTTATATACAAGTTTCACAAAGTCGATAAATATATAACAACTTACAAGGCCGCCTTGAAGAAAGCAAGCATATATCAGTTAGGTCCCTTCAATTAGTTCGAGGTCATTTTAAGCCCCTACTTTAGGCCAAAAGAACAATATATGCCCTTAACAACCGCCAAGAACGAACTGACCAACGAACGACAGTAGTGGTTGTTAAGAGTGCATACTGTTATTTTGGCCTGAAAAAGGGGGATTATAATGCCATCGAAGCAACTGTAGTCACCTAACACTCATACATATGCTTTCCTCAAGGAAATTTTGTAAGTTATTGTCTTACAAGCAGCAGTTTTGGAGTCAGATAACCGAGAGGCTAAGTCACAAGGATTGTACTCCAAGGACCAGAGTTCGATTTCCGGCTTTGCCTAAACTGTCCCCATGTACGAGCACGTTAAATCTGTGGGTTTGAAAGTCCTTCCGAGCGGTTGGTAGCAAAGGAAGGAGGGTCGGTCCCTGTGGATATCGCCCCCACCAGTCTAAATTAGATAGCATTGTCTCGGCGGTCTAAACAGCCATCTTACACCTTCGGGTAGGTCGATGGGCTGGGTCGAAAGAAAGATATCAGTAGTTTTATTTATTGTACAATAAATTTTTTAATCTTTTTAGGCCTATTTATATTTGTAAGCTAGGAGTTGATTAGGAAAATCCATATAGTTACTATGCATCAATATTATAATATATAATAATTACAATGGATTTTAATATAAGAATTAAGTAGTAGCAAAGCTGTTAATTAATCAAAAAAAAATCTGAAAGTTAATACAAGTTAACGCTTAATATCAACTCTTAACTACCTATCAGTTGATTTTGACACAATAAATTAAAACAATGAATCCAGCAATAATACAAAAGTATCCAAATACTATTGTCTATATTTAAATATTTTTAAATTAAATATGTAAATAAATTGATCATCACTATAACCACACATTCAGCTAAATTAAAAAATTTTTAAAACAAATCAATTTATAAAAAAATCTCATAAATAATATTTTTATGCAAAATTTAGATCACATGTTAGTTGACAAATCTTATCACAACTAAAACTTTAATATTTTTATCAGAGGGGTGGGCTGAGTATACCTAGTGGGTGTGGGGAGGGTGTAGAACCCTCTGGCCCTTGCCTGACTACGGTGCTGTGCCAAACGTCCGGTGCTCAGCAGGAATAAAACTACCCGCGGGGTTTGCAACTTCAAACGGAATGGATACCACCCACGGGGGTTGCAGCTTCAAATGGAATGGGTGCCATCTGTAAAGACAGCACTGGTATATAGGATCCAGGAGTAATTACAGATAAGATCTCTTTAGGTAGACAAAATAAGTAATCTCTACTTCGTGGTAATCATTTATAGTTATTACTGGAGGGAAACAGCTATTTTTTGGAAATGCCAATACCATGGCTGTAAATATCCATTTCTCTTTGAATTAGGCGGTCTGTCGAAAAAGTTCAGGTAACCAGGTGTTTTTGTCATTAGTGTAAACATGTTTCCTGGGAGTAAAGATGAGCTTGGTTTGTGTGCGAGATAGTTTAGAGAGCTATGGTAAGGAAGATGCGAGCAAGGCTGAACAGAAATGTGACATTTACGTTGATAGAATTTTCTTTCAATTATTTTTATATTTAAAAAAATTTCATTTTTTGGCATTTAGTAAAATATGAAGTTAGAAAAAAATATTGAAATTTTTCCCATTCCATTCCTTCCCATTCCAGTTGAAGCTGCAACCCCCGTGGGTGGTATCCATTCCGTTTGAAGTTGCAAACCCCGCGGGTAGTTTTATTTCTGCTGAGCACCGGACGTTTAGTACATATGTAGAGTATTTTAGACGTATGTAGAGTATCTTTTGGCTTGTCAACTTATCAGATTCCAAAAAAAAATTCAAATGATTCTTCAAAATAAATATTATAAAAAATGCTTCTACATCTTCTAAAAGAAAAATAGATAGCACCAGTGCTGACATTGAAAATCCATCAGAAAGGCAAGCCACAGGAGAAGGGTGTAAGAAAAGGATGCAAAATGTATCAAGAGTTCTAAATAGGGAAGAACATATATTTATGTTTCTGTCTTCGACAAAAAACAAAGCTTACTGCCTATTCTTGGTAAACATCATACCGACATTTGAAAAAATAAACACATTATTACAGTGTGCATCTCCACTTATACACAAGCTAAGAGAGATTTATCTTGAACTATTAAAAGCACTATTTTGTAGGTTCTTAAAAGCTTCTGTTGTCATAAATAGAAATATGTTAAAGATTAATTACCACACAAAAGAAAAGCAAAAGGAATTAAAAGACATCACTGTTGGAAGTTCAACTATTGAAGAAATTTCAAAATTATGTGACGAATGTAAGAAAACTTTCTTTTACAATATCTTGAAACATTACATAGCCTCTTGTGACTACATTATTTCTTGTTAATGGTGAAATTTTAAAACATGCTGAAGTGGCAGACTTAACAAAAGTTGAAAATTCGAAATTTTCCAGTATAACCTTTTTCGTAAAGTTGTTTCCTTGTCTCCTGAAACCAAAACCTGGTCAATTCAATGGAGCCATTGATGAACTTGAAAACCAGTTTTGTTCTCTGCAGATTGAAGATCTTTCTGCTGTTTTAAACAGTCAGCAGTATATTGATGCTCAGTGAGTTGCAATTGGAAAAATTGTCGGAGCCAATGGACTTCTAAAATATAAAAAACTGTCAGATGTAATTTTATCTATTTTACTTATTCCTCACAGATGCTGACTGCGAGCGAATATTTAGCATTGTTAAGAAAAATAGGACTGAGTTTAGATCAGGATTACAGAGTTTCCCCCAAGATTAAAAAAGGGCAGGGTGCTGTTACCAGAAAAAGGGCACTTTTTAGAAAAAAGGCACATATTTTTTATGTGAATAGCATTTATGCTTGGGATTTTTATGACGAAAATCAGAGTGTTGCAAAAAAATGTAAACACTTTGGTTGCTTATACCTCCAAGTCTAATAGACAAAAATGTAAATATATTTTCTTGTTTTGTAGGAAATGGGGTCCAGATTGTGAATATATAAAATTAATTTCAATTTTTCAATATTTTGAACTTGTTTTTTGAAAAACTTAAAAAAGTATCTGTCCGAGCAAGTTTTTTTTTTTTTTTTTTTTTTTTTTTCATTTTACTTATTTTCACTCGAAATATCTTCGAAACCATAAAAAAAACAGATATAAATAGTAAGGGATTAAAATATGTATTAGGAAATTTAGTTGCTAAATCTATATTTATATTTTAAAAATGTGCTTATAGTTTTCGAGTAATTGTTTTGTCGAGTTGAAGAAGAGTAAAAATTTCCCCTTTTTCATGTTTGTAATGCTATCTCAAAAACTAAACCTGTAATCAATTATGCAAGAATATAGCTCTTTGAAATCCCTACAAGTGTATATAATTGGATTATATACACTTGTAGTTCTTTGTTTTTGAAGTATAGTGGTTATAATTTCGATATTTTAGTATTTTAACCTGGGATTTCCAATGTGTGGGAAAGCTGTAATTTACTTGAATGTTACTATTGTTTCAGCTGAATCTGTTACTTACTCCTTGGTGAAATATTTGTGTATGAGATAATCTTATTTTGTCTAAAAAATTAGGGCATTAAATGAACTTGGAGATTATAAAAATGTGTAATGATTGGTTAGGTTTGAACAAAAGAAATGAAAATATACATATCCAAGTACATATTTATGTGCCGCCAAGCAAGTTTATAGATTATAGGTCAGGTTGATTTCAGATCAGATGAGTTTAATTTATATACCGAAAAATAAGTTCGTAAAATAATTTTATATTTTAACCTGAAGTCTATAGTCGAAGCATCCAGATAAAATCGTTGTGAAAACTAAAGTACTAACTAGCTATAAACAGTTAGCGAGTCATTTGTAGCAATTTGAAATCCTGTAAACAATATAAATGAATCTGAAAAATAGAATAGCTCTATTGAACTTTACTGAAGATTTATTTTACAAAATGTTATTCATTCAAAACAATTTTGGCTTCATCGGACTGGAGTCACCACCACTAAGGTATGAAAATGTTTCTTTTGTTAAGAACAAATTTATCATTGAATAAATGCTATTTTTACATCAAATGCAATTATAGTCTTGAGCAATTGGTTTTATTAGCAATTACAATTTTTGAATTTATATAAATTTAGAGTTTATTAAATTTAAAAAGGAGAATATTAAATTTTGATTTTTAGTATTTTCTCATTAGTCAATGAGATTTGATGATTTTAAGGGATAAGCTTTATTTAAACGTTGAAAATAGTTGTTATATATTGATTACAAAAAAAAACCTGATTTAAATAACTAAATAAAATTCCAGAAAACTCCATAAAATCACTGTATAAAGTTTTGAACTATGGATTATCAAATGTTTAGCTGCTAAGTTAAACATTATTCCATAGAGCAGAGTCATTAATTGTGCAAACAACATATGTCTATATGTCTGCGCAGCATCTCTATCTTTAGCCTTAAACTCGCGTAGCGGCTGAGTACGCGAACAACTACTGCATAAGTCCCTAAAGCGGGTGTATCATTATTTAATGAGCTTGATTATTATTATTGCATGCGTCTGCAGAGCGGGTCAAATACGAGTCCGCTAATATAAGATTTGTTTTGTGTTTCAAATCTGCTATGCAGATGTCGTGCAACGAGCTAATCTGTTAATCCATAAGCCCTGCTAACGCACTAACTGCCCTGCACGCGCACTATGGATTAACAGATAAGCCGAGCTAATCTGTTAATCATAGTGCGTGTGTTCATTACACAATGTCACACGATTTGCTGGTTACTTGAAATTTGTTGGATTTTATCCATTCGAAAAAAACCAGATGTTAGCAGAGTGTCGTAGCGGATGTAAGCAGGAAAATAGTCAACGTGAAAAAAAATGAAATTTATTTTTCACGAACTCAAAACATTAAAATAACATAAGACTATATCACTTTCCATAACTTGGAAAAGATATTTGCAAATCTTTTGAATACTTTAAACACAAGTCTTGAAAAATTACAGTAGACTTAACAGCAGTTCAGGCCTAACAAACATCGGCCATTAATATTGTCATATCATCAAATTTAAATTTCAGTTGAACATATACTACATTATAGAGTTTCAAAATATCATGTATAAATTTCAGTGTATAATTATATTTTCAAGACAAAGCTTTCAAAGTATAAAATACATCATGATACAATTTACATGAGAAAACAAATTTAAAAATATCTCTGTGTCAAATACAGGAGATACAAATTTTTAAATCTTATATACTTCGCCACACAGTATAAACCCAACAATATCTAAACTACATGTTGAGGGAATGTAAAAAAAATTTGTATATTATATCGAAAATCTTAAACTTTTAAATACTTCGCCACACAGTTTAAACACATTGGAAACTAAACTACGCAATGCGGGTTTTGAAAAAGTGTTGAAGTTAATTTTTGAAAAATACAACTATACAATTTAGAATGAATTTAACATGTTTACATTAGATTTCACATTAAAAAAGATGTTTAAATTCTAAAGATTTCACAGAATTTAGAGATTGCTTCTTTGGTGATAGGTTTCGTAAAACTGTCAGCTTTGTTATTTTTGCTATTTACAAATTTAATATCAAAGAGCTTCTTTTCCACTAGATTTCTTAAGAAATGATATTTAACATCAATGTGTTTGGTTCTATGATTCCCAATGGGCGAATTGGAAAAGTTTATGGCTGCTTGGTTATCACAGAATATTATACTATTTCCTAACTTAACGCTAAGTTTAGTACATTCAAGTAATATGTTATGTACCCATACCATTTCCTTTGCCGATTCGGTTAATGAGATATATTCAGCCTCCATTGTAGATAAACTTACACATTTGTGTTTAAATGTCCTCCATGAAATAGGTACCCTATCTACAAAAAATATCATGCCTCCCATTGATACTCTATCATCCCGATTAGCTGCAAAGTCAGAATCAGTAAAACAATTTAAATTTACAGATTGAATGTTTGATAAGTTTAGTTTAAAATCCCTTGTTTTATCTACATACCCTAGAAGTTTAAGTAAAACATCCCAGTGTTTAATGCCTGGGTTTTCCTGAAATTGGGATAAGATGTTTACGGTGCGGCAGCAAAGACATCTGATCAAAGTGCGGCAGCAAAGACATCTGATCAAAGATGCCACACGAGCCAGTAACCGAATTATAAGAACAGAGGAGAAGCTAGCTTTTGCTCAGTGATTATAATGTCGGTCTTGTAAGCACTAGGTCCCTGGTTCAGGGCCTAGCGACACCCAATCGCCACAGTGGTTACCCTGGACGCTTGAAACACGCAACCTCGCAACCTTCCTTTCCAACGACTTCGCCTCTCAGCACAAGATGGCAGCACCACAAGGAGTCAGAAGCCTTGACACTCCCTTCCTGGTTGACCATGACTGCCCGTCACGCCGAGGCAACACGCCTCCCGGCCCTGACTGTCACGCCGAGGCGACACGCCTCTCGGCAACTTCCTCATCAGAGAGGGGAGTGTGCGGCAGCAAAGACATCTGATCAAAGATGCCACACGAGCCAGTAACCGAATTATAAGAACAGAGGGGGAGCTAGCTTTTGCTCAGTGATTATAGTGTCGGTCTACAATGCATCAGGTCCCTGGTTCGGGACCCCGGCGACGCCAAGTTGCCACAACGGCATAGCTAATATCAGGTCTAGTTCTGCTGGCAAGAAATGATAAACAACCTAATAAGTTTCTGTAAGGTATATTCTTCATTTGTTCGATTTCTGCATGATTTGCTGGACAATCTGTTTTGCTTAAAACTATACCTTTAGCCATGGGTAAACTAGAAATAGGATATTTAAACTTTGAGAATTTGTCACAAATTTTTGCGATGTATTGATTTTGATGGATGAAATGTTTATTATGTTTTTCCTCAAATTTAATACCTAATAACATTTTTGTTTTTCCTAACATTTTAATGTCAAATTTAGTTTTTAGTAATAAAGTTACGGAATTTAGATCCATTTGATTTTTGGCAAATAATATTATGTCATCAACGTAAACAATCAATAAAGCCTTATTATTAAAATTATATGCACAATTGCACCACTTAAACTTGAGTTTTCTGAGAACCTGGTCTAATTCAAGATACCATTCTCTACTGCTTTGGTGCAAGCCATAAATCGCTTTATTTAGCTGACATACATATCCACTTTTGTTTTTGTCAAAAAATCCTGGGGGCTGTTTCATGAATATTTTTTCACTGAGATTGGCATATAAATATGCACATTTGATGTCAAGCTGAGTATGGAACCACCCTAATAAGCACACAAAAATAGTAAAAAACACCTTAACGATTGTAAAGTTAATTACCGGGCTAAACACTTCTTCATAAGTTTGCCCCTTTTCCTGGTTAAATCCCTGAGCTACAAGTTTAGCTTTATACCTGCTAACTTCACCCCTTTCGTCTCTTTTGACTGTATACACCCAACGGCAACCGATTACTTTGTCGAAAACAGGTGCAGGCACTAAGTCACAGACACCTCTTTCCTTCATGACACCTAATTCGTCTGCCATGGCTGTATTCCATTCTTTGGATTGGGGCGAGTTAGCCGCTTCCTTGTAGTTCCTAGGAATTTGGAGCTCTACAATGTTGGCTTCTTGCCGATCCCATGATCTTCCTTGATCCCCCTTAAAATTGAAAAACTTTTTATCAAATTTTATTTTATTTTTCTCACAAAAATTTTCTATATCTTTTAGTGATCTCAATCTAGGTCCCTTTCCTTTATAATAGTAATAAAAATCTTTTCTTGTTCCAGTCATTCTCGAAATGACTTTTCTGATCCAAGTAGTATCTGGATCGGGAACTTGATGATCATCACCAGAGGACCCCATTTCCTCATTACTTTCAGTAATGTCTTGATCTTCCTCTGATGAATCATCTTTTTCCCTCTCCATATACTCCTCATCAGACGAGTTTGGATAGGTGGGTTCGTGAGATGAAAAAGTAAAATTTCCTTTAGGATTCTGATTTACACTGGGTCCCAGACCACCTTCCTCTGCTTTGCACTCTTTATTAAATCTAACATTTTTAGTTTCTACTATTTTCCCTTCATTCAAGAGCCATATCCTATACCCCCGAGTTTTCAGTATGTATCCCACCATAATGCCCTCTTGTGCCCTCATATCAAGTTTCCCCCTAAGTTGTTTAGGCTTGCCTACAAAAACTTTGCATCCAAATGCTCTGAGGTGAGCAACTGATGGCTTTTGCCACTGTACAACTCGATCGGTGTCAGATTCTTAAACTTGTGGCATATCCGATTTTTAACGTATGCAAAACAGAGTAAAGCTTCTACCCAAAAGTCGTCCTTCAGATTGCTATCGTTTAACATTGCCCTAACACAATCCAAAGCAGTTAAGTTAAACTTCTCGGAAACCTCGTTTTGTTCGGGTGTGTACATATTTGTTCTTTCCGCTTTGATTCCCTGTGTTTCTAAAAACTTTTCAAACTCAGTGTTACAAAACTCCATACCGTTGTCAGTCCTGACACTTAAAATTTTGGTATTTAGAAATCTCTCTCCTCGATGTTGAAATTGTTTGAACTTATCATCAAAAACTTCAGATTTTCGTTTCATAGGATACACAGTTACTTTACGTGAAAAATCATCGGTTATGCTAAGAAAATATTTAGCAGCTCCACGCGATGATTTTGGCATTGGCCCGCATACGTCCATATGGATTAGTTCCAATGGTTTTTCCGATCGTATTCTGCCTATGGGTTTGAACGAAATTCTTTTTGGTTTTTGCCAATTTACAACATTTACAGTTGATTTTCCGAACACTGATTTTAGGCAATCCTTTAACAGCGGACACTTTACATGTGTGATGTAATATTTAAAATTGATGTGACAAAACCTTTTATGCCATAACCTTGTATTTACCCCGACTTCAATGGGTGATTTTACATTGCTTGAACTTTTAAAAACATCAAACTTACAAGGCTTGCTAGGTTTAAAAATACTAGTATTAGAGTTTACAATTTTATGTTTAAAAACTTTACTGGCATTTCTATTTACATTAATCCTTTGATCATTATCACAATTTTCAACTTTACAAGTTTTAAACTTACATTTGTTACTTTGATTTTTAAAAGCATAATCATTATTTTCAGTTTCACAAACAGATGACTCATTTTGATTTTTACTTTTAAAATAACTAAACTTTTTAGAATTTTCATTTCTAGGCTTAGATTTAGCATTTACATTTCCTTTAGACTTCTCAACATTAAAATTTTTAGATTTTGTCTCGTATTGAGGTCGAAGGAAATACAAGCCGTTATGTCTTTTGGCATAAAACCATTTACTGCCATCAGACTTCTAAAATCACTCGAGGGAGAACCGCCGAACCAGTCAGACGTCGCTCCGTGCCGGAACTTTCATTCACCTGTCTTGCGCATGTGTTTCTTCGCTCTTTTTCGGCACTTGCAATCCGTGCATCGTATGGTGCATGCACAACTTGGATCCTCCTACACAACATTCTGTTCATGATGAGTGACAATCTCAGTCACGACAGCAAGTCGGACTCTCGGAACTAACTGCAATTCTGGATACAGATTGGGAACCCGGAGACAACTTGGAAGAAGAACAAGCCCTCACAGTAGATTACGCGCTACAAGTCCAGAACCTTGCCTGAGCAGCAGTTGCCTATCTTCATCTCAATAAAGACACCATGAATGCAGACTGCCAGCTGAGGACCAATCAAGCCATCAGGGGTATGTGCTCTGATCTTTTATTACTAAAATGCTCCCCCCCCCCCTAAGTTTAACGAGATAAATTTTAATTTAATATATGCAACTCAAGAAAAATTTGAAGAGCTAAAAACCTACTATCTTAAAGATGACTTTACAGTTGTCGAAAACAAAAGGACCACAAGGTCAGCCAGAAGGCCAAAAACTATTGTTACTAAAACTAAAACTCAAAAAGTTAAATCCAAAACTTCCATTGCTGAGAAACACCCTCCTAATTCCAATCAAGAATGGGAAACCGAAGGGACAGATGGAGATGTTATTCCTAAATTTAAAGAACTGCATTACGCAGCACATAACTTCCTTAAACCAAGGACCCCCCCCCCCTCTCTAAATCAGCCAAAAGCGGTCAAGACTAAAGAACCCACCCCTTCTACCAGCAAAGATGTCAAAGCATCCTCCCCTCAAATAATCAACAGAGAGCAATATCCGGATCCTTTCTACGTGGAACTTAACGAAAATCCCAAACAACTCATGTCAGATCTAAACAGACTAACCGATGACCAAGTCAGCGCTAAACTGACAGGAGAGACATTAAGAATCTACACCAAATCAGCTAACCACTACCGTATTGTTCAGGACTATCTAACTAAAAACAAATTTAAATTTCATTCAATAAACTTAAAAGCAGAGCGACCAAAAAAGTGGTCATAAAAGGTCTCCCCCCCCCCCCATTACCCCCCTGAAGAAATTAAGGAATATTTTGAAGCCAATGGCTTCTAACCTCTAAAAGTTCACCCCATGAAAAGTCTAAGAACAAAACTTCCACTCCCAAACTTCCTCATGCACCTCCCCCCAACCACAGACTTGGAAGCAATTTACCAAATTAGACATGTTAACTTCATTTTTGCTGAGATAGTCCCATTCATATCAAAGGGCTATGCCCAATGTTTTAGATGCCAGGGCTGGCAACATTCATCCGACCGGTGTTCACACGATTACAGATGCTTAAAATGTGCTGGCCCCCACCCAACTAGAGAATGCACCAAGCCCTGGTCCACTCCTGCCACTTGTGCCAACTGTGGAGGCCCCCATCCAGCCAACTACAGGTCCTGCCCGGAAAATCCCCAAAATAAAAAGACCCTCCACCCCCTCCCGCATGGATGAACTATGATTACACTCCTCAAAACTCCATCCCAAACTCCAGGAATCAATCACCAGTCTGAAACCTGAGATTCAATAAAACCAACCCTGCTAATCAAATTAATAGTCAACCCATCCCACGAACGTTTCCCCCCCCCCCCCCCTCCAAAACTTGGAATTTGCCCTGCAATAACATCCCTTCTGTCAAAGATCAAATGGAACTTAAGAGTACGCACAACGAAGAAAATAGAAACCCACCCAGTTTCTCCCCCCCCCCCCTTCTCACATAGAGATCAGCAAGAGCCAAACTAGTAAAATACTCCCACCTCTAAGTAAATCACAAAAAACAAATGAAACAAGAACAAATGCCGGAGAAAAAACTCAAAACCCTGCTAAAAATACAACTCAAACCCATCTACAACAGGAAAGAAACCCCCACCCACCCAGAACCAAACTTCCGCTCAAGAATAACCACAGCAAACGAAAATGTCGAACACAATCAATCTAACAACTTTCTAAACTCCCAGGATAAACCATTACCAATAAACGACTTGCTTAAAATATACTCGGAAGCCAAAATAATGTTTCAAAACTTAAATATAACTAAAATCCTTAATTTCGTAAAAGAACTCGGAGTAATTTTCCAAGCAAATATCCCCATAGTTGACAAAGGCTTACAAATCTTAATGTTACTGGACCACCATTGTAATCTAAACTCTAACAGCCGAGCATGATCCCCCCCTCCCCCCCAAACGCATTCACAATCATATCGTGGAACGCCAACGGAGTCAAAAACAAGATACAGGAGCTCAGGGACTTCGCCGAAGAACATAACCCGCATATAATTTTATTACAAGAAACCAAAATTAAAGGCCCTCCCAATAAATTCCGCATTCCTAACTACACATCTTATCACACACCACGCCCTAACAACACAAACACACAACACGGCGGTACAGCCATCTACATTAAAAGTAATCTCGAACACACGAGTAGAATCCCTATTAACACTAATATAATCGAACACACACTCATAAAATTTAAAATACCAAACTCACACTACATTCTTATTGACTCAAACTATGCTACACACAAATCAAGACATAACATTGCTGACGATCTCTCTGCCCTCTTTGGCCTTCACGACAGATCAATTATGATGGGGGACTTTAATGCCCACCACATAAATTGGGGCTGCAGCCGAAGGACTAAATATGGCAAAGACATCAACACATACATTAACAACAACAATCTCAGACATCTATACCCTAACACCTCTACCAGACACAACGTAAGAACCAAATCCATAATTGACTTTGCACTCCTTAACAACATTCCTGCCCCACACAAAATCCACACCATAAATGACTTAAGCTCTGACCATCTCCCTGTTAAACTCACTCTCTACCTTAACTCTAACTTCCCTATCACCCCATCAATAAAAACAACCAACTGGAAAAAATTCAATAAAATCCTCTCAGAATCCACACTGCTTCTCGCTAACATCAACAACACCAAAGACATCGATGACTGTACCAATAAACTCACTAACGAAATAAAATCTGCTATCGCCATGGCGACTTCTTATAAACTCCCCCCCCCCCCCCAACTCATCACAAACTCCCCTTTCATATTAAAAATCTCATCAAAAAGCGTAACGACACCAGACAAGGCTGGCAAAACACCCGGTTCCCTCCCATAAAAGCACAATTAAATAATCTTAATAAACTTGTAAAAATCCACATTCGTATGCATAAGCAGCACCAATGGAAACGCTTTATCAACTCTCTTGCTCCCACAGACAACTCCCTTTGGGAATACGTTAAAAAAATATAAAAACCCAGAACACATATCACTCATCTCACTACCAATCTAGGCACTGTCCACACTAATTCTGATATCGCTAACGCCCTTGCCACTAATTACGAAGAGCAATTCTCTGAAAATCAAAATCTCAACTGCCCAGTAATCGAAAACGAAGTAACTTCTAAATTAAATTCCTTCTTCAACAGCCCACCCAGTCACAATATAAAACCTGCCCCCCCCCCCCCCTTCCTCGGAAATTATTAAAGAAATCAAAAACCTTAAAAATCGGAAAGCCCCTGGTAATGACAACATCAACAATAAAGCAATAAAATCCCTTCCCCTCAACATCACATATTACATAACCACCATCATTAATTCCATCCTTAAACATACATACTTCCCAAAAGAATGGAAGACAGCAGTAGTCATAGGTATCCCGAAACCAGTCGAAGACCACACCTTAGCGCAAAATTATAGACCTATCAGCCTCTTAAACTCTTTAAGTAAACTTACGGAGCGAATTATACACAATAGGATTAAACAACACATCGAACAAAACAACGTTATCAAACCAGAACAATTCGGCTTTCGCCCACTACACTCAACAACACACCAGTTGGTCAGAGTCACCGAATTCATCTCGGAAGGTCTTAAATCGGCCTCTCCACTGGATTTCTCCTTATTGAGGTCTCGAAGGCCTTCGATAAGCTGTGGCATGATGCCTTAATCTACAAATTAATTCAGCTCAACATGCCAGATTCACTCATCCACTTGATAAATTCCTACCTTCGAGAGATCATTTACCGTCCACTACAAAAACACTTACTCAGAACACAAACCACTCAGGGCCGGAGTCCCACAAGGCTCGCAATTGGCTCCGACCCTTTTTAATCTCTACATAAATGACATACCCAGAGCATCTAACACACACCTCGCAGAAGCTCAAAAAGATACATAATTCGCTCCAGACTTCAAAAGCACATTAACACAATTTCCGCCTGGTTTCGAGACTGGAAAATCAAAATGAATGAAAATAAAACAAAATGCATCCTCTTCTCAAAAAAGCATAAAAACCCAATGAAATCAAAATTAACGAAAATACTATTCCTTATGTAAATACCGCCAAATATCTCGGGCTAACCTTCGATTCCAAAATGACCTGGAAACCTCACATCAATAATACAATAAAAAAATTCCATGCTGCCAGGAACATACTGTCTTCCATTCTGCACTCCCCCCATGCCAGCTACCACAACAAGACCCTCCTTTACAAAACTGTTCTTCGGCCAATCCTGCTCTACGGTTCCACGATATGGGGATTCTCAGAAGAAAGTAACCTTAAAGAAATTCAAAAAACCCAAAATAAAACCTTTAGGTTTATCAGAAAAGCCCCTAGATTCCTTAAGAACGACATCATCCATCTAGACTTCGGGATTACCAATATCAACAAGCAAATAGCAAAGAACGCTAACAAGTTTTTTCAAAATTTAAACAAAATCCCAAACGAAGAGATATGCAATCTCCCTGAATATGATCCTCACCAATGGAAGTTTAGGAAAAGGCCCAGAGCCTCTACTATATTAACATAATCCATTCCAATCAAAATTAACTAAACTCACTCTTCAAAGTAACGAAACCTCTTAAAATAATTTTATTAATTGCATTCACTCATTAGTGACACATATACTTTATAATATATATATGATATCTTTTTTTTTTGATGAGATACATCTCACTTTTCTGCCTTTCCCCTTTTTTATCAATTACATCCCCCTTCTTGGAGCATTCTAGTAATTTCTAAGCACATGATCTACAACTACATCCCGGAGATATGGCCAAGTTTGGCCAGGCGCTCCAGAAATTCAACCCAGAGAGGATACAGACTTGTAAAAAGTAAGGAAGCCATTTTTCACGGTGAAATTACATTGTTGCTCTTCTAGAATTGAAGCAACAATTAAGTTTCTCCTCAATCTAGGTGAATACATTACATCTGTCAAATGAATGAAATTTTTCACATTATTGATTTTAACATACATACTGATTGATCCGACACCTTCGATTGGGCTTTCTTGATCACCGGCAGCTAAGGACATTGTAGTTCCTTTAAGCTCTTTAAATTTGTTGAGCAATTCCAAATTATTGCAAAAATGCTTAGTTGCTGCCGTATCAACAACCCAACCGAATTTGTTGGTCGATTCAGTATTACAATTTAAAATACTAGACTGTATTTCACTTAATTTAGCAAGATAGGATTTACAATTAGCTTTTAAATGGCCTTGCATTTATGGCAAGGGCCTACTTGTTTACTAGAATTTACATTTTTGGAAGAAGTACTTTTAGATTTAAACAATTTTGTAGTTTTAAAGTTACATACATTAAATGCTAAAGTCTTACTTCCGTTCTGTTGCTCGTCATGCTTTTGTTGAGCTATCCGTTCCTCCTCGGCGAGCAGTTCAGTTTCAATGTGTTTTTGTGTAAAAGCATCGTTCGGCTATCTGTAAAGGGTCTGCACTATTCCACGGTAGTCCTCATCGAGATGCCTAATTGTTTGGAAAGCTACCAGGACCTCGGCCATTGGGTGGCCTGCATCTTTCATCTTGGATACCCATCTTTTAATCCTTGCGATGACTAGTCCAATCGGTTCTCCCGGCACTGGTTTCTCACTGAAGAAGTTGTCAAAGAGCCTCATGAGTCCAGCCCTGGATTTTGGTTCGAATTGGTCTTTCAAGATGTTCCATGCTGACACAGGTTCCTCCACTGATGAAATCAAATCGCGGTACTCCGCCTCTAGACTGTAGTAGAGTGTTGAAAGCGCTCTCTCTTTACTTCTTTGATATTCCACCTTTTCTTTCCTGGTCGTTTCCGCATCAGATTTTTCCTCCGTACCCGTGACGAATCCATAAAATCCTTCATTCATTGACATGAACTTTATATCCATACTCCACGTGGAGAAATTATCTTTCCTGAGCTTCTCCATGTCCAATGTTGCCATTTTCGTACACTGCTGCTGCAGCCCCCATCTCGGGGCTCGTTCGTCTTTCCTTGATGTTTTGAAACTACTTCACAGGTACTAGTTTGCTGCTATACAAGGGTTGCTATGGCCCATAACCCACTTGCTGGTTACTTGAAATTTGTTGGATTTTATTAATTCGAAAAAAAACAGTTGTTAGCAGAGTGTCGTAGCGGATGTAAGCAGGAAAATAGTCAACGTGAAAAAAAATGAAATTTATTTTTCACGAACTCAAAACAATAAAATAACATAAGACTATATCACTTTTCATAACTTGGAAAAGATATTTGCAAATCGTTGAGTACTTTAAACACAAGTCTTGAAAAATTACAGTAGACTTAACAGCAGTTCAGGCCTAACAAACATCGGCCATTAATATTGTCATAACTGGCGTACATAAAGATACTGATCAAACGTAATCATGATGTTATATCACGAAGACGAAGAGAGATTATCAACTGATACATGTACTAGCTTAAAAAGCCCAGTATCATTGAAGTTGTAGTTAAAGTTTTCCTTCCGGAGTATGCTAATCTCTAATCAGTTGAAGTAGAAATTAGCATAAACCGGAAGTTGACGTCTCAATTTGCAGGACCACAGACCATGGGGGTAAAACTTCTTAGCAAGCGATCCGAAAGCAATTAGCCAATCATAACGAAGTATCTATTGGATTATAGACCGTACATCAACCGATTCACGTACATGCTTGTTTACAACCGAAGTTTTTCTAACACGATTTGCATGCACCCACACAGGGTATATACCGTTATTGCATGCATTGTATGCGAATTGCATACACTCGTTAAAAGAAAGCGCTTACTTTTGTAAATCCGCTACACGAATTAAATATGTCAAATCGTTATTGTATGGAGCGGAGTTATCGTTATATTATATATAACGCATACTGCATCCGTCTGAGTAGTAGTCAGGTCAGGACCGCTCATACAAATTTCTGGGTTACCCTTCATATTTCTTTTTCCTCTTTTGCGCATTCTTCATGTCTTCTCCTCCCTCAAAAAATTATTGGGGGCCCCACAACTTGAGTGGTGTCTGACCCTCCTTACGGGCAGCCGTGGTCAAATACACAGCCAATAGCTATTGCATGACCTGCATTGGGAGTAAATCCGCTACGCGAATTAAATATGCCAGCATATCATTATTTCATAGAGCGGAGTTTTCATTATATTGTATATAACACATAGTGGTCAGATCAGGGCCGCCCATACAAATGCCTGGGTTCCCCTTCATATTTCATTTTCCTCTTTTGTGCATTTTTCATGTCTTCTCCTCCCTCAAAAATTGTTGGGGAGTCTGGGTTCCACCACTTGAGTGGTGTCCAATTCTCTCTAAGGGCAGCCATGAACAAATACACAGTCGATAGCTATTACGTGAACTACAAATGGGTGGGAGTACCCTCAGCCGTGACTTTCGAGCATAGCAGAGATACACAGTCTACAGCAAGAAAGCATATTAAGAGAATTTTCAAAAAGTGACTAGGCTGGTAGCTAAAGGCAATTAGTAAACAATATAAAGAAATTAAGTTATCCCATATTTCATTCAAGCCGGCTAAAATCACATCGCTAATCTAAACTTTTCACCCTTCCTATCATCCTCTGTTTTGACTGAATCGGCGGAATCAATGTAAACATCTTCCTAAAAATGACGCAAAGAACCCTAGTCCGGAAATCTATATTTTTAAATATTTGCTTTAGAGCAAATATGCTTGCAGGGTTTACATTTACAGAACTTTATAGCTCAAATGCATTATCAAACATGGAATAATTTAACAAAAATTTAAGTTGAAAAGGAAAACTGTTTTGAAAGTTTTCATCAGATAGAAGAAGGAATGTACATGCTTAATATTCCCCTTTCCATTTTGTTTCTTTTAGTGGAGGAAAGAAGTGATATGGGGCTGTCAATCCTCTTTTTATTGGCACTAGATCACCCTTTTACTTTCTTTGAAGGAGGAGGGGGCGGGGAGCAGTGCAGCTCCAGCATGTCCTTTGTTTTCATAAAACAGCTTCACAAGCAAAGCACGTTCTGGCAGTGTAACAGCCATCGCTGATAAGAATGAAAATTTCCCCGTTTTATCCCCTTTTATGCCCAGAACATAGTAGCTGCAAACCAAGGGTTTATGCAAATTTTTGTGCTTACAGTGCGAAATTACAGTTACAATGACAGTTTAAGTTTCTTCACTTTTTTATCTTCTTTTTTTTTCATATCAGCAAAAGAAATTAAAAAGGAAAAATTCCATATCGTATGTGTTTGTTTTTTGTGATTATTTTGTGTCTTTTTAGCATATTTTCTGTTGTACAGCGCCACCTATCGGTGTTTCTGGAACTAATTTTTGTTTTTTGCGTAATCCCTTTCCCCATGTCTTGAATAGTAGGTTCATCAATTTTGGAGCCTTTACACTGAGTATTTCGATGTATAGAGAGCTCAGAGTAGGGGTGTTTTAATTCTGACCACTCAGTATATATAGAATTAACTGTAACCTGTTTTGAGTTAAAATGCTTAGTCAGTATCATGTAATTTACACTGATAAGCAGCACAAGGAATAAATACATTTATATTACTATATTCTCATACCTTTTCATTACATTGTATTCTCCTATAAATACTTAGCCACATGCTGGCATATTTGATTATATTTGATTATTATATTTGATTTCTTATATATCTGATTCAATTTATATTTTCTTCTACATCAGGCCATGTGCATTATTTTACAGTAGTGTACACAGAAACGTAGAATCCGCATTAACAAAACATGTATGACCCTTAATAACGTACATGGTTTCAGAAATGCTTTTTACTTTATTCAATTTATGCAATTTCAAATTATTTTTAGGAGCTAGAAAAAAGGCCTAGCTTATTGTGCAAAACAATGTTTCTGTTTTGGAACTTTTCATCTTACACACATTTCTTGCATTTACACCATGTATGTTTATGCAGAGAACAAGGGGATTAGTACCTTAAGTACCTGCATTACACATATGATTTATAAAAATACTTTCATCTAAATGTGTAGTTAAACAAATTTTTCACCCATCTTTAACCCTTTCGCGACGAACGGCACGCCCAGGTGCCAGCTGCGAACTTGCATTCAAGGACGAACGGCACGCCCACGAGCCGGAGGAAATTTTACCCTAAAGGACGACTGGCACGTATTGGTGTTTCTACGTGGAACGTTTTAATTTGAATGTATTTGTCTCCTAGATGGCGTTAAATGCCCGTGGAAGCAACTTAAATGTATTTTGTAGATGTTTGACCTTGGCACAAGGAGAATCCAATGAATTATTTCTCCATTTGGAGCGGTGAAACACATGGTTCTGTAAAGTAAACAGAGCACTTCTCATAGCATCAACAATTTTATAATTGAGTTCTGGGTCTCGTTCTGATTTTGTCTTTTATTGATTTCGTTGTTGAATTAGAGGAATATAAGAGAGTTTCTTTTTTTGAGTGGGTGGGGGAGGGGGGGGGGGGGTAAAGGAATGTGCGGCAATGAAATGATTAGGTTATTTATGTTCTCATGGAAAGGAAGGCTGGGATTTCGTTAATATATCCCATCGAAAAGGTCCAGATATGGAATAAAAATATATAAATCGTCAGAATCGGAATGAGGCCATAAATGGAATTTCCTTGTGTATACTGGAAAGGACACTGGATTATCAAGCTCTGATGGTGGGTATGGAGAACGCGTTGTGAAAACATTTCTAAGTGAACTTTTAGGAAAAGGATATACTTTGTATTTGGATAAATTTTTTACCTCTCCTGTACTTGCAAAGTATTTGTTGTCTAAGAATACGCATGTATGTGGTACAGTTTTAAAAAATCGGAAGGACATGCCAAAGAATTATCCATCTGTACCTAAAACATATATACACTAAAATTTTTAATATTTTGATAAAAGAAAATTTGTATTAAAAATATACATCAAATAGAAAATAAGTATTTCCTTTCTTCCTGAAAAAAGTAGAATGCTGTGTTGAACGGGTGATTTTTATTGAATTTTTTTCGAGAGTTAGGCTTAGCGCAAAAAAATAGCCGTCTTTTGGGCACATTTCGGAAACGAAGCGCTTCGTCCTTTGGGTCAAGGTAGTTTCGGAATGCTGCCGTCCCGAAAGGGTTAACACATGTAATTCTTATTCCATCCCTTAGCTTATATATGGAACGGGGAAAAGAGGGGTATTTTATACCAATTTAGTACCTGTTTTATTTATGTTTACTTATCATGTTCTTTTAAAATATTCAACAACTTGTCGTATAGTCATTTTGATATCACATTTACATTTCAGTCCATCTTCCTTTCACTTTTGCTATACAGAACATTTTCTATTAAAGATCCATCTGAAGTATATATAATACAAGTAAAATAAAAATTCTTCAATTATATATATATACACCTGTCCCCCGATTTACACGGAAGATAGGTTCTGCATAAAACCGTGTAAATTGAAATCTTGGATTTTGCTAAGTAAAATCGTGTAAAACGAAAATAACCCTAAAATGTGCATGATTCAGTCATTTATTTAAGTAAAACAAAAGTAAGACATCTTAGAAAACTTAAAATTATACTTAGTTCATAAAACAACAAACATATAAATGTAGTAATATAACATATTTAATTTATTTTACATTAGGAACAAAGAACAAAAAAACAAAAAGACCCTTAAAAATTAATTATAAGTTTAATCACTGTCATCACTTTCATGTACTATCAGTCTTTTCTTTCTGATAGGTATGATGTCACTTTCATCACTTGAGCTTTCTTGATGCGATTCTGGCTCAATGGTTGACGAATTAGGCAAGATCTCGGGTTGACAAGACTTTGTCATGAAATCGGTAATTAACAATTGCGTAGGTTTTTTTGCTAAATCTTTATAGACCTCTTCATATTGATTTAAGCATTTACGAAGGTCTCGCTGGAATCGAAGAGCTCGATCAACATTTGTGTCATATTGTAAGAAATGGTTGCCCAATTTTCTTCCCAAATCAAGTCCTACGCTTATGATTCTTGCTGTGAACACAACTGGTTCTGATTGCTCTTCAACAGAATCATTGTCTTCATCATGTTTGTTTGTTTCACGAATCATGTTAATTAAATCATCTTCATTCAATTCTTCATCAACCATTATTTCTTCAATATCTGCCTGAGCTAAATCTTCGAAACCTTCTCCTCCTATAGTATGGGCCAACTCAATGATCTGAGAATATTCATGCTCTCTTGATGATTTATCATTTTCACTTTCAACAACATCCGGCCATATTGCTTTCCAGCAGGCGTGGATCATTGATTGTTTGATCTGAGTGTATGACAGTCCAACATGCTTAACACAATCTAAAATTGTAAATTTCTTCCAAGCATCCATCAGAGTAAGAGATTTATCGTTCTCCATTTGTTCTAAGATATACCTGAAAGTTTGCTTGATGTACAGTGCTTTAAAGGTCGAAATTATCCCTTAACCTAACGGCTGTAATAAGGAAGTTGTATTCTTTGGTAAAAAAACAACTTTTACATTTTCGTGTTGTAAATCTGGAGGATGACCTGGTGCATTATCAATTAATAGAAGAGCCTTAAAAGGCAATCCCTTTTTAGTTAAATAATTTTTGACATTGGAACAAAGAAGTTATGGAACCATTCATTGAAAGCTATGGCAGTGACCCATGCTTTTCTATTAGCCATCCAATAGACGGGAAGGTTTTTGATATTTATTCCTTTGAATGATTGTGGTGATTTTGATTTGTTAATCACCAATGGTTTCATCATATAATCGCCAGAAGCATTGCAACAGAAAAGAACTGTTATATGACTTTTCGCTACTTTATGACCACTAGCTGATTTGTGAGCTTTGGCTATAAAGGTTCTTTCCGACATTTTTTTCCAGAATAATCCGGACACGTCAGCATTGAAAACCTGATCAGAAGTGTAGGAGTTAGCGGCAATGATTTCAGCAAGTTTTGCCAGATATTGTTGTGCCGCATCCGAATCAGCAGATGAACTTTCACCTTTCATTTTCAGATTATGTAAAGAATGTCTTTGTTTGAATCTCTCGAACCACCCATGGCTTGCGGAAAAAGATACCTTCTTTTCATCGGACGAAGTCGACAGCGACTGATTCTTAAGTGATTGATAAATCTTCAAAGCTTTATTTGTAACAGCATTGGAATCGATCGGGATTCGCTTTTGAGTTTGGTCTTCTATCCATATCACTAAGACTTTTTCCATATTTTCCATTGTAACATCTCTAACATATGAAGTCGTACTCATACTGCTGCAGGTTCCAGCTGCTACACTTTTTCTAATGGAGTCTTCATTTTTTCTTACTGTCTTTATTATGGCTTCATTCATGGAGTAAAATTTAACAGCATCCGTTACTCTTTCTCTATTACGTAGACGGTCTAATATTTGAATTTTAGTTACTAAAGAAATAACTTTTCTTTTCATTTGATTTTTCTTCAAATCCTTTGACATTATAGAACCTTAACAAATTTACGCAAACTATAAAGATGCAAGAAAAACTATAAATGTTGAAAACTTACCAGTTCAAAAGATAAATGCTCAATAATATAAGCTTTGCTGCTAAAATGTTTCTGCACTATGTACTTGCATGAACCAGATAGCTTTGCTGTTGTTGTTGTTGAGACCCAGACCGTCCGACCTACCAGAAAGGTGTAAGGTAACTGTTTGGACGGCCGGGATGTGCCACCCAATTTAGACCGGAACCCAGTGGGGGAGGCATCCACAGGGACCGTACCCTCCTTCCCCTACCACCAACCTCTCGGAAGGACTTACGGACCCACATGTTTAACGTGATCGTACTCCGCGTGAACACGGCAGCAGTTTTGGCAGCGGCTGGAATCGAACCTGGGCCTACCGAGTGCAACTCCAGCACGCTAACCAATGGGCTACCGCGCCCCAGCTTTACTGTTGTGAAATACATACGGGGATTCCCTTATTACGGGGATTTCCCTATACGGGAATTCCCCTAAATGTATATATTTTACAACACCGGGAATCCCCTGTTGTTTTCATCAGTGTTACCAAAGGAATAAAATTCAAAAATGTCATCAAATCTTTGTATAGGCGTATATGGAGCGGAATATACATTTTTATCAATTTTTTTAAATCTATTAATTTATAAACCGTGTAAAACAAGTGCCGTGTAAATTGGGGGATAAGTGTATATATATATATATTGTAAGAATTTTAATTATTTATATATTTTAATTACCTGTGACTTATCCTATATTGAAAGTTGTAAGAAAAGCATGTAAAAATAAAAATAAAAACATATATATAGAGAGAGACAGGGTGTCCAGTGCTAACGGTGCCCAATGGCTATTTCCTCAACTGTTAGTCACAGAGGTACACTTCCAATTGCAAAAATGTTTTAAATTTTAAAATCTATTATCTTAGAAACAGTTTAATTCAATAAATGCATTTATGAAAGAAATGTGAAATATAAATTTTTATACAGTCCCCCGGCCCTAACAATTATATTTAGGAAAATTATCCTCATACAATTTTATGCAAAATAAAAAAAAAATCATCCTTTTACCACCAAAATTGACCGACTTATAGCTGTTAAAAGTTGGAGCACTTATTAGCTGAGAAATAAATGGTCAATACGGTCCGTGATTGGTTGGTTGCCTGAAGCGGGACATTTTTATGCATGGAAAAGCGACTTAAGTCATAAAGTTTAATGCTTCATAACTCTGTGAATTTTGGTCGTAAAAGGAAGATTTTTTTTTCATTTTGCATGAAATTGTATGAGGATGATTTCCTAAATATAATTTGTAGGACCGGAGGACAGTATAAAATTTATATTTCATATTTTTTTTTCAGAAATGTAGTTATTGATTTAAACTGTTTCTAAGATAATAGATTTTAAAATTTAAAACATTTTTGCAATTGGATGTATATCTCTGTGACTAATGGTTGAGGAAATAACCATTGGGCACCCCAGCACTGGACACCCTGTATATATATATATATTACTAAAACATATATTGGCATGAATACATAGATGAAAGCCCCCTCTACATGTCAGGGATATACAACAATTTGTAGCAGGTCATTGCATCTTCCCAACATATCTAAATTGTACAGTAGCTCCTCGTTATATTGCGCTTGCCGGGAGACATGGCAAAATGCACGATATATCAGGCAATATGATAAAAATTATACTTTTATGAACATATGTAATAAAAATTTAAGAGCGAAAGTACAATAATAAAACTCTCATTCACTCCCGCCCCACTGCCGACTCATGTTGTAACACTCCAGTCTTAGGAAAGCAAAAGAAATGTAAACAAAAAATCAGAAGAAAAAAAAAAATGGGAGACATAGCAGAAGTGCGGTATATCCGAATGCACGATATAACGAGTGGTTACTGTATTACAATTATAAGTTCAGATGGAACAGCAATTTTAAAGGTGAAAAAGATTATAAACTTCCGGAAATCCCACCAGAATGAGCTAATGTCAAATATCTAATTAATGAATTTGTTTTGGTTGGTTTAAAATAACATTTTACTTTGTGTTTAAATGAAATTAAACAAAACTAAGGAAAAAATAATATATATATTTTTTAACTTCAAATTAAATTTCAAAAGGATGAATCCAAATAAAATTTTAAAGTAAAGCTATGATTCTTTTATAATAGTTCGTTATAGCCATGAATTCTTTTTCTAATGAATAAGGTTAATGAATAAAAATTGATAGGTAAATTTAGAAATATTGGAGATTAAGCTAGATATACTAAAAGTGACTCAATACTGGTATATACACAAATTCCGTTAATGATGGAATAGTGAAATATACTGCTCAAAACAATTAGGAGATATTATGATTTTGGAAATAAACTGCTGATGAGAAAAAGTTTTGTTGGCTGATATATGATCTATAGATGTTGTAAGCTATTAGAAAAGAAAATTACGCACAGAACAAGGAATAATTAAATTTTATTCTTGTTTTTTATCAGAAAACAAAAAATGCATATTTTGGGCATGTTATAAAAATAAACAAAAAATGTGATTTCATGGATAAAAACGAGTTTTAATAAAGGGTATGGTTTCCCCTGACTGAAAGCAATGTTGTACACCTGTGAGACATGGAATCAATGAGATTATCAAGGAGGGATTGGGGTATTCTCTCTCACTCCTGTAGAGCTGCTAAACTGAGTAGGAGCTGCTAAACTGAATCTGTGGGTGATAAGCAACCAGCAACCCTTCTCCCTGGAATGTCCCAATCATGTTCTATTGGGTTCGTGTCTGGGGAAAATGCTTGCCAATCCATTCAAAGAATTCCTTCATTGAAAAGGAAGTCGTCCACTAGCCGAACATGATATGGCCTAGCGTTATCATCCATAAGAATGAATTCATCCCCGATTGCTGCAGCTTAAATAGCCACAAAATGTCTGAGAATCTCATCCCTATATCTCTGAGCCATCAGTGATCCATTTCTGATGATGTACAGTTCGGTATGGCCACTAATATAGATATTTGCACAGGCTATAACTCCGCCTCTTCCAAATTGGACACTTTCACAAATGCAGGATTATTTCGAGTGCCATGTTCTCTCCAAATGATAATCAGCCTATTGTCAGGTTGTACACCAAAGCAGGACTCGTCTGAGAAGAGAATATTGCACCATTCATTTCGTCTCATCTAAGATGCCCTTTTATCCACCTTCTGCGGGCAGCACGATGGTCCGCTGTTAAAGAAACATAAACCATAAACCATCTGCGAGCATACAAACCAACATGATGAAATCAGTTTCAAGAAGTTTGAGTTGTAATGCTGGTGCCAGTAGCCCTCCAAAGGTACTGTTGCAAAAGAGTGGCGTTCATACTGCGATTTCTTCTGGTCGTTAGTGTTAAATACCAGTTCTCATTTTGTGTTGTTGCATACCTACGACTTTGTCCTGGTCCCTGATCTTCGGCTAACATTTCCAGTTTCCATAAAATAATTCCATAGCCTGGAAATGACACTTCGGGACACTCCAAGGGCTTCAGCTACAGCATGTTGCTTTTGGCCAACCTCAGTGACTAATGGCCGTCCAGGCTACTGATTTAGTTAAGCCATGTTGTTGAGACATTGTATTTACTGCTACGAAGCATTCAATGCATGTTAATTGTTTCTAATCTCTTCCTGCATAAAGAATGCTGCAGATCGATTTTCACTCCTTATCTAAAGCACGTAATTTTCAACGTCACAGACAAAATTTGCATATTCCAAAGTTTGTAAACGTGATAATTTTCCTTTTTAATCTCTTTTCTTTATTTTTGTTAAAAAAACTTGTCAATTATATGGCTGTTTCATACCGAAATCACAATATCCCCTAATTGTTTTGAACAATGTACCTAAGTCAATTATTTCACAGTTGGATCAACAACTCTGAGCTTTGTCTTATTGATTTCACTAATTGTATATAAGTAATAGCAAACATGTATGTCAAAAAGATAGAAAAATAGTAAAAAAAAATGTAAATATATATATTGACTACCAGTTTACAATAATACTATTTAAGTCACCTTGGATTACATATAAGTGTTTCGTATGTAAAAAGCATCAAACTTCTTTTCTTATCATGGTGTGGTCAGTAATGTAACAATGTATGAATGCATCTAAACAATAGATATTTTGTTAATTGTAAATAGCATGCCCTATGAAAATTACGTTTTTGAAACAGTTGTGAACAAGCAATATGTACTGTAAAAATTTATTTCATATATATATAATATAATGAATGTGATTTGTGTATATAACAGAAGTGGAGTTCACCTTCAGTTCCTCTCACAACCAGCCTTAGAACTCTAAAAACCATAACAGGTTGACTGCTGGCTTGTGCAGCTGTTTGGCTCTGCAGATTTTGATGCCATCTTTAAATTGTATTAAAACAGAAATGGCCGGTTATAAAATGTGGCAAATTTTAAAACTAACAGGAAATAAACAAAGAAAATAAATTCTTCAGTATGGTAAAACACGTCTAAAATATTTTAATATTTTCAGTAAAGACTACAAATATTGTAGACAGTCTTTATTTAATACACCGTCATGATGTACATGAAATTTTTCAAAATACCATAGCGCTTTCATACAACATAGTGTCCATCATCAGTGGCAATAATGATGATTAAGTATGGTAAAACACCTCTAAAATATTTTAATATTTTCAGTAAAGACTACAAATATTGTAAAGCATCTTTATTTAATACACCATCATGACATACATGAAAAGTTTTTCAAAGTGCCATAGCGCTTTCAGACAACATAGTGCCCATCATCAGTGGCATTATTGCCATTGATAATGGAAACTATGTTATCTGTATCTAAGTTAGATCTAATCTTGAAAGTGGGTCATGATTGCCTAGCTGAACACCTAAATAAGATAGGAATTCTCCCAACAAATTTGTACCCCATTTGTAATGCTAATGTTATGAACTCAAGTCACCTTTTAGTGACCTGAGTTTAGATAAAGATTCCCAGCAGCAAAGTTATGTTTGCAGACTGTATTAGGAAGTTAAAACTTATATGAACTGTCCCTGCGGTCACCAACCCTTCTTTCGACCTCTTCTCATTGGGCTTTGTGTTAAGTTAGTTTTCTCTATTTTATATTTCTATCTTTGTATCTTGTGAGATGCCAGTTATGTAATGGATTGATTTCCAATGAAGCCATATGTAACAACAGATCTAAATCTTGAATTTAAAATTAGAGTATATTTTAAAGTGCATATTTAATATGCTTCAACTAAAATGAAACACAATTTTGCAAGAAACCCATAATTGGACAAGAGTGGAATCCTTATTATAAAGATAAAAAATAAAAATGTGTTAATAATCACAGATAATTACATGCATGTAATAATAAATTTTAAATATATGCCTACAATAAATAATTTATAATGTTTCAGTGGGTGGCATAATATATATGTACACTTTATACATCTTAATAAGCAACAGAAAATTCTAAATTTATAGTAGAAATATTTGGCCGGTAACATTTGGATCCTACTGGCTACTGCAGCTTTAGATATATGGGATATAATATCCAACCCATACGGTCCCTTTCACAAATGAAATCACTCCCTGGAGAGTGGAATTGGTATTAGCCTAAGTTGAGAACCAATGACCTGCATCTTGTGAACTGCTGATTGGGAACTATTGTTAGAAATGAAATATCTACAGAATCTATATTTAGGAAAAGTTTTTAAATTAAAAATCTATTATAGGCATCTATTATAGCTATATGCTTCGAAGAATTCAAGATAAAGAAATATTTAGAGAAAAAGTACTAGTGTATAAATTACCTTCCTTGGAACTGGGGCATATCTTGTATCTGGTTATAATGACTATTCCTTTTAGCAATCAGTAGTGTAGCATGATATTTTTGACTGCAGAGGCTAAGCGATTAGCGTTTTGACTTAGAAAAAGTTTTTGTATCATAAGTGAAAATTTATATTGGAATTCACACTTTTAATAAGTTTTATTTACTTGATGAGTAAAATAAAATAATTTAACATAAAAATGCTAAAAGCAAATGAAGTGCGCAATATTTTAGAATGTCAGCTATGTAAGATAAATATGTACAAAATATAACATTTTAAATGTTTCCTTATTTCTAAAACATTTTAAATGTTTCCTTATTTCTAAATTAGTTGAACTTTACAACCATTTTATTAAATATGAAGTCATAGTCGCTCATAAAGGAAGACACCCACTCCCTTGGATATTCAAGAAAGGCAAGCATCAAGCTAGACGATGTTGAAAATTGATCAAAAAAAATATGGAACATAAGCATAGTTGAAAATCACTAGTCAACCATGTCCTTAAACAATATTGTATATTATTTATTTTCAAATACTGTACTATGAAATCTTAAAAATATCTTATAATTGCAATATGCTAAGAATCCACTAGAAAATTATCAACCACTTTTATCTAACTGAGATTCTTGTGTAACATTGGATTTTTAAGGGGAATCAGATTTATTCTTTCTAAAACTCTCAAATATGCAAATGGATGCTTCGCTATATTGATGTTGATATAAAGAGCAAAGTCTACTTTGCAAACTACTTAAGTTTAATGATAGCCATTATTAGTATATTTTTTCATTTTGATATTGTCTAAAGTTAGGTAAATGCTAGGAGGTTATTCGTGAAAAATGACTCAAATTCTTTAGTATTACAAATAATGATTATTTTCTGTGAATATTATTAATAGAATCACATTTGACCCGAAATAGAGAATCCATTAGCCTTGCTCGAGAAATGTTTTTTCAAGCTACTCACATTCCACATCGAATCGTTAACTGTTTACAAAGAGTTGAAAATGGGGGAAGCAATAGCCAAACCTTTCTGTAAGCTAGGGAGATGTTTAACAATTGGGTGGTTTTAATACCATGCTTCTCCTTATAGACCACGAAAACTGGATGATTTCAGCTTCTAAAACATTAAAATATATGTTTTAATTGGAAAAATACTTTGAAATATGTCACTTTAAGCAAGTAAAAGGCAACAATTTTCTAAATAATGCATATATATTCACAAAGTTATTTCTCTAAACTCTTTAAATTAGATTTTAAACGGGAGAGGCTCAGCTTTTTAGCATCAATGGATGCTACGCCACTGCTAGCAATGATATTAAAATGATTATTAGAGTGCAGAACAAATGACATATGCTACACCCAGGCAGTCTTTCAGGACTTCTTGGCCAGAGGGGGAGGGGGCAAATTGAACTTTGGGAGAGCAAGTTTTCTATTTGCCCTATATAAATATATCTACATACTGACACATAAATAGAAACTAAGTTAATATAAAATGTCTCCCCTGGATGTATGCCTGAAAGAAACACTGGTACACTCGCTTGAGAAACTAAGTTTGAGATGTTGCTATTTCATGAAATTTGTTTTCTACAGTGAAAACAGTTATGATTTTTTCATGCTTTCAGACAAACAAAAATATAAAAATCTTAAGATATGGACATTATCGTCATTTGGCCGAATATCTATACTATTTTGGAAAAAGGTAACTGAACGGTGTTTTTAAAACCACTAAATGTAGAGAATGGAATGAGTGCACAGCACGGTATGTGCAATAAATAATCTATTCACAATTTGGCTCATTTTCATTGGAGTTTCTTTATTTAAGTATATTTACATAAATATACTTAATGTCATACACTGAAGTCTTTGACGAATCATTTGTTTTAGCAGTGCAAATAATTTTAAATAGTCTTTGTATGATAAGATCATTCATTTATCATTAAAAAGTTTGTTAAAATATATTTTTATATGCACATACTGTACTTATTTTCAGCATTTAAAATAACCGATGGTGTGCAATTGCACGATACGAGCATCGGAAAATTTTTAATGTTAGTCTCTGTTCACTGAGATTTCCCCATATTATAGGTGTTTGGAATCCCAATTAACTCGTATAATCAATGTTCTACTGTATTTTGTTTTCCATTTCTCCAAATATAATTTCTCTTTGAAATTCAATGTTTTCTTGAGGGGAGTTATGACCTCTTAAATCCCCTTTGGTAATGTTCACTGTTCTCACTGTTTAAGAGCCACATGAATTGTCATACTGTCAAGGATGGGTTTTTTGTGGAGGACTTTAGAACAACTGTGCTATATTTCTAACATGTTTGGAAAACCTATTTTATATGTGTTATACAGAGTTAGTGAAATGAAGACAACTGTATAAAGTCAAAATAATATCAAGATTAGCTTTACAGAAGCATGTAAGAAGTTTTATTTATATTTTATTTATTTATATAATCAAATATGATAATATTACTGAAAGTTTTCATCATGCGGCTTTTAAAATCTAGACTAATATCCTATTATGTTTCAGGATGAAGTTGGTGCTCCTGGTATTGTAGTAGGAGTCAGTGTAAATGGGAAAGCAGTGTGGACTGAAGGTAACAGAGTGATCAACCTTTTACTAAAAATATACAATTCCTAGTTGATTGATTTTTTTTAACTGTAATATTAAAATAAAAATTATACTGTCAATGAAATACAGTACAACCTCGAAAATCCGGACATCCAAAATCCGGAAACCTCCAAAATCCGGACGTTTTCCAAATTCTCGTTTTTTTTCCCCCGGACTGACGAAGTCGCGGATTTAAAAAAGATATAATAAGGTAAGATTATTTATTTTACCGCATTTTCCGGTCGACTTTCTGAACCCGGAAATGAAACGAAAGTTTAGATGGACGGCAGTAGATAGATAGGCTCGTGGTTGGAGCGTGAATTGAGTTGTTAGCGTTAATCCCTCCTCCCCCTTATTCAAGTCACAACTCCTGATGAATTATTTCGCGTAAAATATACATCGTTATTTAAATACGGAATTTTTATTATCAAAATTCCCTTTTCTCATTATTGAAAAAGACATTTTTCTGAAACAATGTAATTTTTAATATTAAACACTTTAAAACGTTATCGTAACATTTTATCACAGATGTTCAATTAAATCTAAAAATCCCGAGAATTCATATTAACGCTCACGGAAATTTATTTTATTCACTTCGTAGTACGATTTCCATTCTTCAATGTATTCTGTTTTGTCTTTAGAATCTCCTCCCCCTCCCGATATCTGACGATTTTTTCGTTCTCGTCGAACGTGTCAGCTTGAAATCGACTGTATATTTTGCCTTTTTTGTTTAGAAAGCCATATTTACATACTATAAATAGCAAATAAATAACTAAATAATATCGTATTGCACAGAATCGAGCAACAAGGTCATTAACACACAGACCTCTCAAAGGGGTCGGCTGTGTTTACGATTAGGAACTAAGCAAATTCCTTTCTTCGCTTTCCCTGCCCCACCACGTCCGGGTGCTGCTGTAACCTAGTAATGACTCATCGTAATTTAGAATAATCATTGAGAGGAGAGATATTTTTCTTTTTTGGAAAAGATATTTATTTTATCTACTGCGATATTTTTTACACATTTGACTATTACTAATAAAGTTTTTACTTTTTTCAGAGTCATCAGTCTTTTTAAACATAACATTATATAGATGCTAGATAATAAATAAAACTTTAAAGTTATTATTTTTTGTTTTTCGTTCATTAATAGCGAAAATGGTTTAAACACATTTACACCTTTAAATATATCGTTAAAAGTGCTAATCCTCGATCTTTATTAAATCTCAGCACTGCATTAAATCTTCCGGCGCTTTATTAAATCTCGACAAAGCCGATATAACGGAAGTTCTGCACTTTGGTGATGATGCGCCAATCGTAAATAAATTGAATGATGGCGAAATTCGCGATATGATATTAAATAAAAAAGATCGAAGTAGTGACGATAAATGTGGAGAAGAAAAAATACCCATTGATAATCTTATGCAAAAATCGATCATGCAATTAAAGGTCTTGAACAAAGAAGCATTATAACCGAGCAGAAGTAATGTCCATCTACAGAATAAAGAAAACTGCTTTTCCATAAACCAAAATTAATGAAATAACAAATGTTAATTCAAATATTTAAATGAAATGATAAAATGGAATTTTATCATTTCGTTTCATTCACACATTCTAAATTATTAATGTGTATACTTTTTCTTAGAAATTTCTTTTGCCCTATTTTTTAGATTAAATAATATGTTTTAATTGATTAACTTAACTTTTGCCATTATTTTTACTAAAAATAGTGCTTTATAGTGTATTTAGTTAATATCAAATCTGAATTTTATTCAAATTCTATAATCCGGAAAAATCGAAAATCCGGAATCGGCAAAGTCCGGATTTTCGAGGTTGTACTGTAATTAAAATTTGCATTTACATTATCAATGCAGATTAGCACTTTCTGACTGGAGCACAGCATTTCATAAATAACATATAAATATCAGCAATGCCTGACAAAATTAATAATTAATTTTTTGTTACTTCTAACTCATTTGTAAATTTTAAAATATAGGATTTTATATGTTTTATATAGCCACAAACCATTCTTGGACTGGTTTCACAACTTTTTCAGTGAAAACAAGTTCCAATAAACAACTAATTTTACATGTGGCTACTTTTGTTCGAATTTGGTGACTTTTTTCAAGGAATATTCAGAGGAAAACCATAATTTGTTTCCTGTTTGCACTCCAAGCTTACTCATCTAATAGAATCAATGCTTGCTTGGGGATATCATACATGGCATAATGTGAGCCAGTCAATCAAAAGACATTTTTTCTGGGTGACATGTATAATGTCATTTAGAAAAAATTATGTTTGCCCCATGTTAGTAGAGAAAGAAGTTCCATTATGAAATAGAAAAGTTTTAGTGAGGAAGTCTATTTGCATTATTATTTTGGAATAAAAATAAGTTTTTAAGTTACATTTTAAACAAATTTCACCAATTTACAATCTAGTTCAACTGTAAGTGCAAAATTCATAATTTTAAGTTTAGTGCGAGTTCTTAAGTTTGCTATTTTTATGAATTAGTTCTAAAATTGTTGATTTTTAATAAAAGGAAAAGCACTAATATTGACTATTTTTATAAAAAAAAAAAAAAGAGTGCTAAATTTGCTTTAAAAAAAATGCAAACATTCATGATTTTTTACAAAAGTGTTAAAATTTGCAATTTTTATGAAAGAACACTTAGATTTGTAATTTTTATGAAAGAATTCTCAAATTTGCTATTTTTACAGTAAAACATTCGTTTTTACATGCTAAAATTGAAAATTTTTCTTTAAAAAGCTAAAATTTGCTGTAATGCATTTACTCCTGCTGTTATACCCACATTAACAAAGTAATCATTCAGTCATCTGGCATCAAATATGCCAACTTGGATAGATGCAAGATGTAAATGTGTATTTCTCTTGTAAAAATCTAACGAATGACATGTTTCATCCATGTACTCAATGGAGTAAGTTAAGATAAAAAAAATGCCAGACAAGCTGAGCTTTGGACTTTTAAGTGATAATTTACCCCAGGAGATTTACAGCTATATATCACTAAAATACTTACATCATAACAGAGAAAGCAATTCCACAATGTAATAGAAAGGTTTTAATGAGGAAGTCTATTTGCATTATTATTTTAGAATAAAAATAACTTTACATTTGAAACAAATTTCATCAATTTACAACCTGGTTCAACTATAAGTGCAAAATTCACGATTTTAAGTTTAGTGAGAGTGCTTAAATTTTCTATTTTTATGAATTAGTGCTGAAATTGGTGATTTTTAATAATAAAAAAAAAGGTTCTAAAATTAAAATTTTCATGAACAACTGCTGAATTTGCAATTTTTATGAAAAAACACAAAAATTTGTGATTTTTATGAAAAAATGCTCAAATTTGGAAGTTTTCATTTAGGAATTTTCATTATCATTTGGAAGGATTCTTTGTATCATTATTCCTCAAAATGTGTAGTATGATAACCCAAAAGAAGTTGTGTATCTTGCTTTTTTTTATTTTTAAAACATTTAAAAATTTGATTGGAAAGAAAGTGAGTTGTAATTGACACCAATTAATTTTTTTACTAAATCTTTCTACATATTCTTAAATGTAAAACTTTGTTGAATTTTAAATGTAAGTTTTTGAAGTATAAATGTTTTAAATTTTGGATTTTTGAGTCTGAAATCCAACCTTCCACTTGGAACTGACACACCTGTATATCCATCAATCAGACATAAAATTGTATCTTTTGGCACCAATTTCATCCATGTACTTGATGGTGTGAGTAGATGTCAATTTTAGCATATTTTAAAAAATGCCTCACAGACCTCTGTTGATGCCACAAAGTTTTTATGTATTGTATTTAAACAATTCACTTCCCATGTGGTTAGCTCCATATATCTAGCTGCCTTTGAAGACCAACCCGGTCAGTGTTGCTCATTGATAGCATGCTTTATGCTTTATATCCACACGGCACACACAATAGCAGTATCAGAAAAGAGGAGCTCCAATGAAACATTTTAGACAAAAATTGTCTGTACAATAATTTAACTTAATTGTCAAAAATCAAATGAAGTTAAAAGCATAATTTTTATTTTCATACAAAATTAGGAATATATTTTGATGCTCACAAATTTTTAAATCATATGGTGTTAATTTTCACCAATGTAGGAATGTTAAAATGAATGACATAACATGCAGCTCAAATTGCTGCTAAAAAACTAAAATAATTTCATTAAAAGCAGCACACAACACAAAAGTAATAGTATCAATTAGTAAATTCAAAATTATAATCATATATTGATACTACTATTTTTGTCTTATATGCTGTTGTTTACTTTTGTCTTATATGCTGTTGTTGTTTTTTAAATATATATATATATATATATATATATATATATATATATATATATATATATATATATATATATATATATATATATATATACACAGGGTGTTCAGTGCTATCGGTGCCCAGTGGCTATTTCCTCAACCGTTAGTCACAGAGATACACTTCCAATTGCAAAAATGTTTTAAATTTTAAAATCTATTATCTTAAACAGTTTAAATCAATAAATGCATTTCTGAAAGAAATACGAAATATAAATTTTTATGCAGTCCCTCGGTCTTACCAATTATATTTAGGAAAATCATCTTCATACAATTTTATGCAAAATAAAAAAAAAATAAAAAAAATCATCCTTTTACAACCACAATTGGCCAAATTGTAGCTGTTTAAAGTTGGAGCACTTTTTGTGCTGAGAAATGGTCAATACGGTCCCTGATTGGTTGGTTGCCTGAAACGGGGCATTTTTATGCGTGGAAACGCGACTTAAATCATAAAGTTTAATGCTTCATAACTCGGTGAACTTTTTGTTATGTTACAATCTATAATTTCTTCACAACTGACTTTTTTAATTAAAAAACTATGTCCAAGAACGAAGTTACTACATGCTTGAAAGCCACCAGATTACATATTTTATATATATATATATATATATATACCAGATACAATAGGTAAAGTTTAAGAAAGTAAGATTCTGGTGAAAAGTTCTAATTGACATTAGAGAACATAATTCATATGAAGTCATACCTTAAAAGTTTGCCATTTTCCTCCATGCCTCTGTAGTTATTTATATCATATCTAAAAATTGCTGATAAAGAGTGAAGTTGAATTTTGTAAATACATATTTATAAAAGAAACTTAACTATATTTTTAATTTTTTTTTCCTAGGTTTAGGTTATGCAGATATTGAAAATCGTGTTTTGTGTTCTGCTGATACAGTTATGAGAATTGCTAGCATTAGTAAATCTATTACTATGGCAGCTGTAGCTAAACTTTGGGAGCAAGGAAAGCTAGACCTTGATAAGCCAGTTCAAGATTATGTACCTTATTTTCCCTCTAAGACTTTTGATGGAAAGCCGGTAATTTACATCTTTATATTTATGTTAACTTTCAAATTTATTTTATAGTTTAGAGTCTGTATCACTCTACTGACCTGACTAATGAATTATTATAGTGAAGGCTGTAAAATATTGAAAAATTGATGAATAATATGTTTAAATAATTTTTTGTCAGTATAGTATTTTATAAAAAAAATATCATGCACACTTGGTAATATGAAATTCAGAATACATGCTACTTATTATTCCTGCCCCTATGGTTATAACAGGGTTCATACGCCTCCTGGAAATCCTTGGAAACTCTTGGACTTAAGATTTTTCTTATAAGGAAGGACCCTTTGAAAACTCCTTATTTTATTCGTTTTAGCCCTAAACTCCTGAAAATCAAAAAATACTCCTGGAAAATCAGCATCACTATCTTTTATTTCATAATATAATCAATAGGTGGCACCACCAAACTAATGATAGTGCACAAATACTGTTGTTGAAAATACAGAGATGCCAATCATTACGGATTTTTCGTAATTCTTATGGATTTCTGAACAAAATTACGGACTACAGAAAAGACCCATAGAATTACGGAAAATTCCAATTTTTTTTCCCATCCATCCTGTAATTATTGCACCTTAAATTGACAAAACTTGCTTATTTCTATATGTTGGTTTATTATTCATGTAAATATTTTAATTATTTTGACACATTTAGTATGATTGCACAATCAAGGAATTCTTCTGTAGTCCTGTGCATCCACAAGTATCCTTTTGAATCCATCCTCTAAATATTAGTCATTAAATGAACTGAGCTAGCCTATTTACAGATTTTAGTCAATTATAAAGGCTAATTTTTTAATTATTTTCTTATAAATAGAGGGATTGCATAATTCCGGTAGTATCGCATACTTTGCCGAGTGTTGACTAGCATCTTTTTCCATCCATCTCCATCCTGTAATTATTGCACATTAAAGTAACAAAATTTGTTTATCTTTATATTTTGGTTTATTATTCATGTTAATTTTATAATTACTTTGTCATATTCAGTACGATTGCTTAATTCAGGGAATTCTCGTGTAGTCCTGTGAGTCCACAAGTATCCTTTTCTATCCATCTCCATCCTCTATATATTAATCATTAGATTAACAAAACTAGCTTATTTTCACATTTTGATTATTTATTAAGGTTAAATTTTAATTATTACTTTTTAACACTTTACAAGTTGAAAAGTGTTTATGACTTTGTTCATTCTGTCTGTCTGTCTGTCCGTCTGTCCATTAGCACGATAACTGCCGTAAAAATGACTTAATCAAAATGAAGTTTTAGTATGTTGTTCAGACGTCTGTAGGACCGATGGGAATATAAATGAATAATATGACCCAATTAGTTTTGGATTGAACTCGGGTTGAAAAAATGAAATACATTGAACCCTATGGGACCTAATTTTTCAAACATTTTTTAAGCGCATTTAAAATTCACAAATTGCTTCGAAAATTTTAGGTAATATTCAAATTATTCCATAAAATATATAAAAAAAGTTTCAGCAAAATATATTCAGTAGTTTTTTAAATAAAAATTAAAATAATAATTACACCTCTTATATGAAGCGATCATGTGACCATGATATGAAAAGATCACGTGACCCACTTCAAAATGAAATATGGCATCCATCTTGTCTCAAAATCGTGATTTTTAAAGTTCTTTTTAATTCATATTGAGTGTTGTATCCATCCTAAAACCGCTTTAATTTTGCATAAATTCTGTGCATCTACATACTGAAACAACGCAATTACAATATATTTGAGTTTAAATGATCATCCAAATTTGATTATTTCTGCAACGAAGCCTATTTTTCACTTATGTAAAATGTAAACAGCAAAATATGTAGAATGAGTTGTATAAGAATTGCTGTATTTCTTTAACGCAAAATTATTTAGCTCATGGAACCTGCATATCTGATATGAATGAAATATTCATTGATTTTACAGAGAGAAGGATGATTTTTTTCGATGAAGTTTTAAGCATAGAGTTTAATTACTTGTAGCTCCATGGTCTTAAGTTTTTAAATAAAATAAATTATTTTAGTACTGTGATGAATGAAATGAATGGGAAACTGTTTAGGAATGAAATGCTGCTTGCATAGAGAGAGCCAGGCGTGTAATTTTTTCTATGTCTTCATTTGAATGAATTTCAGTTGTTTTCGATGAAGTTTTCAAATATAATAAATTATTGTAGTATTATGATAATTTTTAAAATATTACCGAGAAATGTATCACATTTTAAAGATGTTTAAACCAGGCAATTTATATTTCAATGCCGTCATTTGAATGAAGTTCATTTTTTTCTATGAAGGTTTAATTTTTTCAAATATAATAAATTAATGTAGTATTGTGATAAGTTTTAAAATATTACCGAGGAATGTGTTGCATTTTAGAGATGTTTAAATAAAATTGCATTGAAGTTAGAAAGTGTTTCATAATCAATGCTTTAAGCATGATTGATCTTTCTTGTCTTATTTACTCCTATTTACTTTATAACCTCGCATTCCGTCTCTTTCAACATAAACTAATGACGCATAAATTGCCTCTGGGGGTTCACTTTGTAATAATCCCTATTATATGAACCCCATTTTCCCCAAATGCGGTTATTCATCTGTGTAAGACTGTAAAGAACCGGTTAATTAATGGGCGCTTTCGGTGCAAGTCAGAGTCTCAAGAAAAGTCAATCATCACATTTTGGGACAACATTCTGGCAGACTATACTCTTTCTCTATTTAGTGTCGCTGAGTGAGCTCGTGGGGGTGTGAAAATTCGTATACTTGCGTGTTCGGGGTTTTTTTTTCGAAACTAATCAAATTAGAAGGACACTGTGACACTGACTTATGTTTTATGAAGTTACAGCTTGGTACTCAAGCGGGATTAATATTTTATATCTTATCTCTCTGTGATCTATCTTACTTGCAGATGTAAATTTAAAGAAAATAAAATGAAAATGGAGAATTCGGTGAGAATCGGTTTTTAACATTTTACAACATAGTTGAAAAGTGTTTATGACTTTGTTCATTCTGTCTGTGTGTCTGTCCATTAGCACGATAACTGCCTTTGAATGACTTTATCGAAATGAAATTTCAGTATGTTGTTCAGACGGTCTGTGGGACCTATTGGAATGTAAATGAATAATATCACCCAATTAGTTTTAGATTGAACCCGGGTTAAAAAAGTGAAATACATTGAATCCAATGGGACCTAATTTTGAAACACTTTTTAAGCGAGTTTAAAATTCACAAATTGCTTCGAAAGTTTTAGGAAATATTCAAATTATCACATAAAATATATAAAAAAAAATTCAGAAATATATATTCAGTAGTTTTTTTAATAAAAATTAAAATAATAATTACACCCATTATATGAAGAGATCACGTGACTGCTATATGAAGAAATCACATGACCCACTTCAAAATAAAATATGGCATCCATCTTGTGTCAAAATCGTGATTTTTAAAGTTCCTTATAATTAATATTTGGTGTTGTATCCGTCCTAAAACCACTTTATTTTTGCTTTATTTCTGTGCATCAATGTTCTGAAATAACGCAATTGCAATATATTTGAGTTTAAATGATCATCAAACTTGGATTATTTCTACAACGAAGCCAAATTTTCACTTATGGAGATTGTAAACGCATCATGCTGTAAAATAAGTTGTATAAGAATTCCTGAATTTCTTTAACGCAAAATTATTTAGCACTGGAGTTTGCAATATAGTTGATATGAATGAAACAGTCATTGATTTTATAAAGAACAAACGATTTTATAGCAGACTTTTTCAGTGAAGTTTTAAACACAGAGTTAAATTACTTTTACCTCCATGGTTTTAAGTTCTTAAGTAAAATAAATTATTGTAGTATTGTGATAATTTTTAAAATATTACTGCTGGATGTATCACATTTTAGAAATGTTTAAATAAAATTGCATTGTAGTTGGAAAGTGTTTCATAATCAATGCTTTATGCATGATTGATCTTTCTTGTTAATTTTTTATTTATTTACATAAATAGTGCGATTGCACAATTCAATTTGCCCAGAAAATTTTAACAGTTTATCTAGAAGAATTTAATATTATCTGGTGATGAAAGCAATATTATTTGTTCTCCATAATAATGTTGTCTCAAAATGTATATTCTGTATTGTTGTTAGAAAATATGGGGCTGATTTAAAGCTAAATTTAAGTGCAGACACATTACATTTTTTATTACTTAAAAAAATAAAAACCATGTCAAATGTTCTTTATTTTTCATGTTTTAAGAAGAAATTATTAAAGTCTGAGCTAGAGCAGGCTAAAAATAAATAAATAAATAAACAAATATGTTTAGATTAAGTTAAGCATATTCTGTTTTCTATTAAGCTAAGCATGTTCTATTAAGGATTTTGGAATTTCTTTTTTGTTTAGTAAGACTAATATATTCAGATTTTGTTTGTTTAGTTTAAAAATTTGAACATTTCATATAAAAAAATATATAAAAAATTTGAAATGTTTGATCAAATATTTTTCTGATTATCATTGCAAATAATTTTTTTATCGCAAATCGAACCACTCTAGTCATTACTGAAAATTTCCTGTCTAGATTACTGAAACTATAAGCAGCTATTATTCAAATAAATCTTGTGAAAATACAAAGCATCAATATACAGTAATACAAAGCAAATGTGAGCTTCCTCCTTCAGTGGCATTGCTGAAGGAGGAAGATTTGTGGGTCATACTCCCCTCCCCAAGAACCCATTGAGTTTCAAAGAAATTATATATGGTGAAATGAAAAACAAAATATTTGGTTACCAACCATGCCAGCCAAGTTGATGTTTGATTCATTTAAAAAATTATAAAAGACTTGGTTAAGAAGAAATTTGTTAATGAACCCTGTTCCATCACTGATATTTAATATATTATGGAGTGTAAATTGGCAAAACTTTTCCTTTATTGGTGCATTGTAATTCAAGACAAATTTTTGTATAGCCAGAGTGGTGTAGTTGGTATAAAACCAAGCGACATGACTGAAAGAGAAACATCTGTAGAATCTTGGTTCCGCTTTTACTTTTAATGTTTAGAAAAACTCCTGGAAAAATGCTTAAACCCTCCTGGAAAACTCCTTAAAAACTCCTGGAAATGGGTTCTTGCAAAAGAGTATGAACCCTGTTATAAAATTATTCTTAAACTCAGAATGATATGTACTTCAAAGAAAGGGACATCAATTTGCATGACGGCATACTATCCTATTTAGTCTTATACTAATTCCAATATTTCAATTAACAGTACCAACTTTGCATTATAGATTCATTTTTTTTTAGTCAAAGTAGCCTGGAATTAATATATTTTGCTTAAGCCATTCACAAGTTATGAGTGCTTGATATTTTATGCTCATAATATTAAATTAATACTTGAGTTTTGTTTTTCAGTATTCTGAACTAATACAGCTTATCAAACTAATTTCTATTTCATATTGTGCTGCTAAATAATTCAAACATAATCTTTTCTTTTACAAACATGTTTTTAATAATTAGTATGAAATTCATATTTGAAAAAAATAAGAATAGAAATGTGAGTTAATTTAAACATCAATATTTTTGGTAATGTCTCAAAAATATAGTGCAAAATTTCTGTTTGTATTGAATAGGTTATAAAAGAATGTAAAAATGCTTCATTACAATGCATTTGCTGTAAATTATAAGTTACTAAAAAAATAAACAGTTCTCTAGAAAGAGTTAAAAAAGCATGAATGTCTTGTGACCCCTAAATTAGTAACTTCTACTTCATAAATTATTATCTGTAAATTGGCATACGACAACACTCTTACTGGGCTTTAGAATAAATGTATACGGAAAGATAAGTCTGATCTCTGATATCATCTTTAAATTAATCACAACGTAAATGAAGGTGCACTTTATTACAAGGTGACAGTCGATAAATTCTGGATACATTTTGCTAGCTTTTAATAGTAATTATGCCTAAAAACACAAATGTGTCTCAGGCATGACATCCACCTGAGTTGGAAATTTTGTTTGGCTGCCAAATGGAAACTATGAAAATTGACTTTTGATTTTTATTCTACTGCTATGCAACTGTCTACTAGACTGCAGAAAGTACAAGTGGCTACATTTATGTCGTCATTTTAAAAGTCAAGCTAGGGTGTATTTTGTCCCCCTTTTGTCTCCTGATGGTAATTATAATTTTTATATTGGCAGTACTAAACGTACTATTGGCACCCATTTAGCGGAACACGCCCGGGATGTCAAGAATGGTAAACTTTCCACTAGTCTTGCTCAGTATGTCGCAAATAATAATTTTCTGCCTGTTTTTGAAAACGACTTTTCTTTTAATCTGTTGCAATAACCCTCGTAACATTCTTCTTTTAAGAATCCCTTTTTGTTGATATTTACCGTACCTCGATTTGTAATTTTGATCCCGTTCAGACTTTTAAGTTTTGCCTGGCGATTCATTCTCGACTCTGCAATTCAGGCCTCTTCACAGTTACCTTTGACTTCTTTTTTAAAAAAAATTTTATTTTCGGGCTTGCAGTTTTGTCGTATTTGCATTTTGCTTGTAATTGGCCTGCTTTAAATAATCGGTGCATGTTTGTTTATTTGGATTTTAGAGATTTATTATTAAATAATAACCTTGTACATTACCATTTTATTTATGCAAATTTTGCAATGCTTCTGGTCGCTATATATGAAGGATTGAATGTTTTACATCTTATGTTGCCCCTGATGAAGGGTGTTTATACGCTTGAATGTGCTCTGGCTTTTATAATTATTTTGTACGTCTTTTAGGAAGTTCAATAAATGACCTTCTTATTTTAATTTGTGTTGTATCCTTGTGTTTTATTCAAGTTTAAATAGATGTGTTACCCACTGGATTATAAATTATAACTGTAAGAATATATAAATTTGAAAAAATTCTCAACGTCAGTGTTTCTTTCAGGTATACTTTCGGAGGTGCTTCTCCTCCCCCCGCCCCCTCCGGAAACATTTTATATTAACCTAGTTTCTATTTATGTAATACAGCAGTTAGATTATTTATATAGGATAAATAGAAAACTTGCCTCCCTAAAATTCAACCCCCTCCCCCCAGCCAAAAAGTTCTGAAAGAAACACTGTTCAAGATTCAAAATGAAACAGTCATTTGAACCATATATAAAAATTAAAGGAATTTTTTATTATATATATATATATACTCTGAAAAAAATCGATGCACCCCACCAAATAATCCGATAGTAATGAAACTTTACATGCAAACACCTTTCGATCGAATATTCAAGTGATCAAAAATTCACAGCTAAAGAATGAATAGTCGGAACTACATCGAATTGAAACTTAGCACCATGGTGGTGTATATAAGGAGGGAACCTCATTTTCAGAAACAAAATGTGCAATGGATTTTGATTGCATTTACGTACCTTGATTGTAACAATGCCTCGGCAGCGAATTTGTAGCCACTATGAGCATATGAAAAGTTTGAAAGAGGGCGTGCGGTCGGACTGCATGAGGCTGGATGGGCACACTGAGGAATCGCTCGGCATTTGGGTAGGAGCTATGCAGCAATTAGACAAAGTTGGCAGGAATGGGTCTGGAATGGCAGAATTTAGTGGCAAGTGGGCAGTAGACAGCCTAGAGCGATGACAGAACGGGAAGATAGAGTGATTGTCAGAGCAGCTGTAACAGCACAAGATTTGCCGTTATCAACTATCCAACGTGTGACAATTATGGAAGTGACCACCCGGACCATTAATGGAAAACTACGGGAGCAGAATCTATACTCACAGCGCCCATTATGTCGCCTACCACTGACCAGTATGTACCGTCAACAGTGATTGCAATGGTACCAGGCCCGATCAATGCGGAATTGTTCAAATTGGGAACGAATTGTCTTCAGTGATGAGTCCCGACGACCAGGGCAGACGTGTCTTGAGACAGCCTGGACATCATCTGGATCCTGCTCTTACTGCCACATGGCCCAACAACAGAGAGTTATGGTCTGGGATGCCATTTGGTTTGATAGCCAGACCCCTTTGATAGTCCTCCATGGCACCATCACAGCACAGCGGAGTGTTGCCGACCACCTACCCCAAACACCCTGGGCTAACTTTTCAGCAAGATAATGCCAGGCCACACATTGCACACCTCTCTATTAATTGTCTGCATACTTATGACACACTTCTGTGGCCAGCCAGATCCCCAGATCTCTCGTCTATTGAGCGCATTTGGGCTGAGATGGGGCGTCACCTGTGACCATTCCAGAATGTAGACAAATTAGCTCGTCAATTGGAGGCCACTTGGAATGACATCCCTCAGAACACCATCCGGCAACTTTATGCATCAATGCCACATCGGGTAACAGCTTGTATCAAGGCCAGAAATGGACCAATGCTATATTGATGTGCTCACTTTGTGTAGATCTTTCAATGCAATAAATCATCCAATTGTTTTGAAATTGTAATTATTTCTTTTACTGTACATCCACATTACACGTACCAAATTTTGTCTCATTTGGATAATTCTTTCTTGGTGCTTCGATTTTTTTTGTCTTACAGCGTATACAGGGTGTCTTAATTCTTTACCTGCTGAAGATAAGTGGGCAATGTAAATTATAAAAATGTTGAAAATAAGGTAGGAAATAAGACTATGTTAATGAATTAGTCCTCCCATTAATTTTCAAAAACTTTTACTTTTTAAATTTTTATATGACCCCCTTACACAAGTTTGGTCAATCAGAAAATTTTTATTTTTAATGCAACAAGATCATTAAAAAAACCGCATATTTGTATCTTAAAAATTGAACATTGTGAATGGGGACCGTATATCAAATAAAAAATGTAAATTTGTGACATATCACAAAAAAGATAAAACTGAATGATAATACATAGGAGACATTTTTGTGAATTCCGCATAGGCTCACGATGAAATCATGGATTCTTAAGTACTTTTCACATTACGACTTGCCATTTTTTATTTGAAACAATTAAAATAAATAAGTAAACAAATGCAATATATGTATTTGATTTTGAAATTTAACATAATTTTTCAAAACGAAGAATAAACTCACAGACGATTTTTTCTTTCCTTTAACTCTAATTTAGCCATTTCAAATGCTTATAGCAAAATAATTTTTAAAAACTAAAGAATGAAATGCAGATGATTTATTTTTTAATTTATGCATTTATTCCCAGTATTATTTCTATTCAGTACAACTAAACATTCTTTTAATATTATACCAAAATAAAGAAGATTAGAAATCATTCAATGAATCGTCAGCATGTTTAGTTCTGAATTGACATATTAAGAACATGTAACTAGTTGTGCATTATGGTATTTTTAACAAATAACAAGCTTTTCGAATTAACAATGATTTATGCTCTGTGTAATAAAAATATTGCAGAAACTGGTCGTGATTTTGGACTGCGATATCCAAACATGCCTGAAATTTCACGTATATTTGTTTATCGGATGATGAGGAGATTAAGTACTACCAGTTCATTTCATCCAAGATGTGGCCCTGGAAGATATCGTTCGTACACTGAGGACCAAGAAACTGACATCATAGCATATTTTTCGTTCAACCCACGAACAAGCATTTATAAAGCAAGTGAAACTTTGGGGCTACCTAGGATGTCAATTGCTAGAACACTTAGAAAATACCATTGGCATCCATTTTGTATTCATGGACTTCAAGCACTTCATCCCTCCGATTTTGACCGGCATATAGCATTCTGCAACTGGTTGTTAATCCCACAAGACATAAATTCAAACTTTGTTAAGAACATTCTGTAGACTGATGAATGTTTGTTTTCAGAAGATGGAGCAATCAATACTTACAACGATCATTATCGGGATAAAACCAAACCATTTTTTGGTGATGAAATACATCACCAGGGAAAGTTTTCTGTGTCTGTATGATGCGGAATTTGGAATGGAAAACTGCTTGGTCCTATGTTTTATGAAGGGACTCTTAGAGCTGCAAAATACATGCAGCTTATTTTAAACAGTACTGTAATGAATTTTATGGAGACGACAACATTATTGCTTCTAAAAAACATGTATTATCAAAAAGATGGTGCACTTGCACACCAGGTTATAATTGTGACAAACTAGCTCAACGAAAACTTTGATAAACAGTGGATTGGTTTGAAAGGAGCCACAGAGTCCCCACCCCCCCAGATCCCCTGATTTAACCCCTCTTGATTTTTACTTATGGGGTCGTCTTCGGACACTAGTTTATAATACTCGCCCACTAAATGCAATTGACCTTAAACAAAAGATAATTTATACTTGCCATAATATTAGTGGTGAAGAACTCCAGAATATTTACAGAAGCATTATTAGAAGAGCTCAGTTATGTATTGAGTTGAAGGAAACATTTTGAGAATGCTTTCTGAATTGTGTTTTGTGAATTGTATTTCTAGTATTTGTAACGAAATTTGTCCCTTTATATCAATGGTCTTCTATCAATGTATGCATATTTTAATTATGTGCCCCAACCGCTTAGTAAGTGCCATTGCTTTATATGATCTCTGTCAGTGTAATGCTTTATTTAGATGCATTTGTGGTAAAATATTTTGACATATATTAACGTATTTTTGATCTAGACAATTTCCATCGTCAATTTGTTCATGATCTCTATTTTCACTGATGAAACAACAGCTGTTCACATGATACAGAAAAGTGGCATAAGTCAAATTTTTTCCTTTATCATAATTCAGTTGATTTTAAAGATACAGATATGCAGGTTTTTTTAATCATCTTGTTGCATTAAAAATAAAAATTCTCTGATTGACCAAATTTGTCTAAGAGGTTCATATAATAATTTAAAAAGTGTAACTTTTTAAAAATTAATGGAAGGACTATTTCATTAACGTAGTTTTATTTCCTACCTTACTTTCAACATTTTTGCAATTTACATTGCCCACTTATCTCTAACAGGTAAAGAAATAAAGTGCATTTCAATCTTTTTGGGACACCCTGTATATACATTATGTGATCAAAAGTATCCGGACACTTTGGATGTTAGAATGTTTTTCGAATTTCTAACCAAATACTTGTCGAGGTGTTCTGTAATTTTGGCGATGTGAAGAACGTGCTTGAACGCACACTTTCCAGTAAAGTTTCGGTGACTTGTGCATTTCAGGGACCACCAAGATATTGAAAAAGGGGAAAAATATATTTGATCACCCTGTATCATAAAAAGTTGGAAATGATTCGTAACTTTCACTAAATAGTTTACTAGCTTTGTTCAATGTGTATAAGCATTTTCGTAAAACAAAAACGTATATTCATGAAGATATAAATGTTTCTTTAAAAGAAAAAACAAATTTTGTTACATGTTTTTTGCTTACAATATCCATAAGTTTCAATCAAATTTCACGAAACTTACAGAACGTTTGTTAACATCCAAGAAAAACATTATACTTCAATTGAAAATTAAAGCATTGAATATACGATGAGAGATATAAGCATTTGAAGAAACTAAGTTTTTACTGTGCAGGCATAAAACATAGCAATAGTTTTCTTTCATGATTTTGTAGTGAATACTGTAGGGCAACTTCTATAAAATATCCACTGGAATATCGTGAAAATTCACAAAGATATCTACAATATAATGATCAGTTTTTCTCTGACTCTCTGAAAGTACCTGGATGATAAGGGGATTTCTACAAATTGACATTTTAAATAGTAAATCATAGGATAGTTAAACTGAAGTAAATACAATTAACTAATATACTAAATACATATACATGATCTGACCAAAACTATCTGGACACCTGTATGTTTTGCTTCTCCAGGAAAGTCACAAATTAGTATGAAGTGGGGTCACCTTTTGCTGCAGTGATGGCTGCCACTCTATCAGGGAGGCTATCCACTAGTTTCTGGAACGTTACAGTAGGAATTACATGCCATCCTTTTAAAAGAATACTTGTCAGCTCTGGCACCGATGTGAGGCGTTTTGGCCTAGCTTGCAGTCGGCATTCCAATTCATCCCATAGGTGTTCTATGGGATTGAAGTCTGGGCTCTGAGCAGGCCAGTCCAATTTCTCAACATCCATGTCAGCAAACCAGCTCTGCACAGCCCTGTGCTTTGTGGACAGGAGCACGATCTTGTTGAAACAAGAATGGACCTACTCCAAACTATTGCCACAATGCAGGCAGGTTCAGTCTCCAAGGCAAGGCGACCGCTAGGTTTACGCCCATTATTCGCCACCACAATGTGGAACAGCATGTCCACAGCATGGAATTGTCCAAAATGTCGAGATATCCTTCTGTCTTCAGAGTTTCCTTCACAGGAATTAGAGGGCCAAGACCGAACCATAAGAAACGACCCCAAACCATTAGGCTTCCACCACCAAACTTAACTTGCGGCACAATACAGTCATGTAAAAGGCGTTCACCTGGGCATTTTCCACACCCTCTACCATCGGATTACCAGAGAGTGTACCATGACTCGTCGCTCCATAATACTTGACGCCATTGCTGAAGCCTCCACTTTTTGTATGCTTTGCACCACTGTAAGCGAAGCTTAGCATTGGTTACAGTAATACTTAGTTTATATGCAGCTGCTCGCCTATGAAAACCAAGACTTCGTAACTCACGATGAACTGTCATTGTGCTGATGTTGCATCCAGAGACTTCCTGAAATTCCGAACAAATTATTTCCACCTATTGCATGCAGTTCGCTTTCACAACTCTCTTCAACACTCTGCGATCGCTTTTTACTAGACGGAATGGTCGACCAGGTCGTGCATGAACAGTTGTGGTGCCTGTACTTTTCCACTTTATGATAACATCATTTACGGTTGAATGGGCCACTCGTAACATGACAAAAATCTCACGAACAAATTTTCCACAGCGGTGACAACCAATCACTTCACCACTTTCAAATTCATTTAGCTTGCATTTTCCTCTCATTGTACTTTTCTGGCTTTGAAATTAAATTTGTTAACTCACCTGACTTTTTTTTATACTTGTGTGAGAGCTAGAAATTTGACGTCTCTGGCAGAATCCACCAAGTACAGGGGTGTCCGGAGACTGTTGATCATTATTTGCATAAAATTGGACTAGTTCATTTTCAGAATAGGGGTGTTCGATGAATTTGTAAAATGTCAATTTTTGGAAACCCCCTTATCATCCAGGCACTTTCAGACAGTCAGATAAAAACTGATTACTATATCGTCGATATCTTTGTGAATTTTTACGATATTCCAGTAGATTTTTTATAGAAGTTGCCCTACAGCATTCACTACAAATTCATGAAAGAAAACTATTGCTATGTTTCGCACCTGTGCATTAAAAATTTAGTTTCTTCAAATGCTTATATCTCATCGTATATTCAATGCTTTAATTGAAGTATAATGTTTTTCTTGGATGTTGACAAATGGTCTGCAAGTTGTATGAAATTTGATTGAAATCTATGGATATTTTAAGCAAAAACATGTAACAAAATTTGGGGGTTTTTTTTAAAGAAATGTTTATATCTTCATGAATATACGTTTTTGTTTTACGAAAATGCTTATACACATTGAACAAAGCTAGACCACTATTTTGTGAAAGTTATAAATCATTTCCAGCTTTTTATGATACAGAATGATCAAATATATTTTTCCCCTTTTTCAATATCTTGGTGGTCCCCTAATTGCACAAGTCACCAAAACTTTACTGAAAAGTGTGCATTCAAGCACACACAATGCCACTTCACATTGCCAAAGTTACAGACCACTTCGCCAAGTATTTGTTTAGAAATTCGAAAAACATTCTAACATCCAGATACTTTTGATCATATAGTGTTGAAGGCCCAGACCACACGACCAACCCAGGGGTTTATGGTAACAAGTTGATCATATAGTGTGTGTGTGTGTATATATATATATATATATATATATATATATATATATATATATGTGTGTGTGTGTGTATACATACATATAAATCCTTATTCCATGATGTTTGGAATAATTTAAAAGTCACCAAAAATGGCAATTTAAACCAGAAAAGCAATAAAAGAGTAGGTGCAAAGCAGCACTAACATTTTTATGCACTATACAAAATCCAAATAGAATAAAAGAGCAGTACCAAAAAGTGATTGTGGAGGGGTTGTGACCCCCACTCCCCGGTTGAAGCATGCTTTTAGAGCCGCGGCAATACTCCCGGAAAACAGGTACTATTCATCGAAAGTCCTCTAGACCAAAGCAATTGCTGAATAAACAAGACCCAATAATAAATACATAAAGCATAGTGCAAATGAAATACATTACAATTAAAACCAAAGGAATCCATAAACACTGATAAATTAATCACAGTAACCCACACTACAACATATCCTAACAAAGTTACCTTGTGTATCGTCAGAAGAACCCAGAAAGTTTAGAAATCACAATATTTCACATTAAGTACTCTATGAACCGTTGCCACCAATCCTTTTAAATTCTGATAATCTTAAGCTACACTCCTGCATATCGATGTTATAAAAATCCGATGCGATTCCAAAAAGAAATCCATTCGGAAATCCAATCTTTCTAGCTTCCCTGAAGTATTTCATCACACACAAATACTGGTCCTCTGTTCTTGTATTCAATCTCTTACTTCTAATCAAATAATTCCTGATAACATTTCTTAACACTCTTTTATTCACTCTTTTATCTCACTTATTATTCGATGTCCAGGGAATAAAATAATTGATGTCAAATACAAATTCATTATGTTTGTCATATATGTGAAAATTAAGTATTATGATGTTTACTGTTACATTTTTTGTTTACAATACTTAGATCCAGAAAATTGATTATCCCTTCTTCATTTTTCTTGTTTTCCACCAAATTTAATCCACTTGGATAAAAACTGAAATCCATGCTAAATTCCTTTTCTTCACAAGCTGTCAACACATCGTCAACATATCTAATGAATATAATTTCATTTAAGATATGTATGCCACAGATTCATAACAATTGAGATAGATATCCGCTAATATTGACGAACAGCTGTCACCCATAGGTATTCCAAATTTCTGTTTTGTAAAAATCCATTCCATTAAACAAAACTGTCTCAAAAAGTACCATGAAGTGTACTATAAAAGTTATGATTTTACAGATCTTTTTAATAATATTAACATAAACGACCTTTTTGATATTTTAATGACAGTATTCGAGAAATATGATTTACAAACTTTCTTGAATTTTAACAAATATAAAACTTTGGTATGATTGGTACTTTTTTTGACAGTTTTGTTTAATGGAATGGATTTTTACAAACAGAAATTTGGAATACCTATGGGTTGCAGCTGTTCATCAATATTAGAGGATATCTATCTCAATTGTTATGAATCTGGCATACATATCTTAAATGAAATTATATTCATTAGATGTGTTGACAGCTTGTGAAGAAGAGGAATTTAGTGTGGATTTCAGTTTTTATCCAAGTGGATTAAGTTTGGTGGAAAACAAGAAAAATGAAGAAGGGATAATCAATTTTCTGGATCTAAGTATTGTAAACAAAAAATGTAACAGTAAACATAATACTTACTTTCGCATATATGACAAACGTAATGCATTTGTATTTGACATCAATTATCTTATTCCTTGGACATCGAATATACATAAAAGAGTGTTCAGAAATGTTATCAGGAATTATTTGATTAGAAGTAAGAGATTGAATACAAGAACAGAAGACCAGTATTCGTGTGTGATGAAATTCTTCAGGGAAGCTAGAAAGGTTGGATTTCCGAATGGATTTCTTTTTGGAATCACATCTTTATAACATCGATATGCAAGAGTGTAACTTAAGATTATCGGAATTAAAAGGATTGGTGGCAATGGTTCATAGAGACCTTAATGTGAGATATTGTGATTTTTGAACTTTCTGGGTTCTTCTTGCGATACACAAGGTAACTTTGTTAGGATGTGTTGTAGCGTGGGTTACTGTGATTAATTTATCGGTGTTTATGGATTCCTTTGGTTTTAATTGTAATGTTATTTCATTTGTACTATGCTTTATGTATTTATTATTGGGTCTTGTTTATTCGGCAATTGCTTTGGTCTAGAGGACTATCGATGAATAGTACCAGTTTTCCGGGAGTGTTGTGGCTCTAAAAGCATGCTTTAACCAGGGAGTGGGGGTCACAACCCCTCCACAACCACTTTTTGGTACTGCTCTTTTATTCTATTTGGATTATATATATATATATATATATATATACATACAGGGTGTTCCAAAGACATTGACCTCAGCTTTTATTCTTAAATATTGATCTTAGATATATATAATGAATTGTAAAGTTGTGTAAGAAACGTTACAGAATTTTATGAAATTGATAAACATTTTCAAGGGAATAAATTTGAAGAAATACAAAATTTAAATTTTTATATAGCCCCCTTACAAAAACATTTCCAATGAGTAAAATGTGCCCCATACACTAATAAGGTGATGTATAAAATTTCAGCATTTTTTCATAAAAAGTCCCAGAGATATGTTTAAACAAAGTTGGTGAAGGATTAATCGCAAATTAAAATGTAAATGTTTAAAGCAAAAGTGCACATGACGCAATGCAGAAATGCATCTGTTGGGAAAAAATTCTCTTTCAGTCAGTAGAAAGTGATTTATTAGCAGAGTAGACCCAGTGATGAAATAAAGTCAAGTTTGTTAAACAAAAACCATGTTTTATTGAAATACTTTGATATCTTGCCAAAAGTACATGGCATTTGCTGTTTGAACAAAACAGCATGAACATATATACAAGATTTTGAGTTTAAGCAAACATAGGAAGCCCACATCGGAATACTTAGACACACATGATTCAGCAATCATGTTGTTCTATGTCCACCTTATGAAGGTCACACTTAGGAAATTTTTAGTGTCATCGGTGAATTTGACTAGATATAACATTCTTTAAGCACAGTCTAAAATATAAGTTCTCAACCTTTTTTTGCCCACCGCCCATTTTGAGAATATTTTTTTTCCTAATGCCCCCCCCCCCCCCCCCCCCAATTTTTTTTACTTGCTAATCTGAAACAGCTATTGCCACGATTATATTTAAACGTGAATCAGAAATAGGATATGGCCCTATCCTATTTCTGAGTTTAAAGAAGACTGTTTCAATGAGAACAATTAAAACACATACTTAATTATATTGAAAAGTATTTTTATTAACATTCAAAAGACATTGAATTTATAACTTATCTAATGAGAAGGTTGAATTTGATGCATTTTAAGGAGTTTGTTACTATCAGGCTCGATTTTACTTAAGAACAACCGTAAGTCGCCGCGTTCAGTAACATGGAGCCGATTTCTCTTTTTAGTTATCAACGTTGCTACAGCACTAAATCCACGTTCAGCTAAATAGGAAGATGGGCATGCTATCAGAAATTGTTGAACAATTGACTATAATCCTGGGTACTTTTGACAGCCAGCGCACCTCTGTGTGAAGCAGCAATCGGTTGAAATCTTCATCATTGGCAATGCAAAGCTGTCTAAATAATCTGTCATTCAACGAGTTACTTCTGATTTTATTAACTGCTCTGATAACAAATTGCAGTGATGTATGGAGGCGTTCACTCAAATTTTTCACAACCAAATGCTGGCAATGAATTACGCAATGCACAGCAAGCACGTCAGGAACTTTATTTTTTAAGCACGCTATGAAGCCTTTGTGATGCTCTGTCATAGCCGGTGCGCCATCCGTAGCAACTGACAAAATATTATTAAAAGGAATTTCCTTTTCGTCACAAAACTTTTCCAGTGTATTAAATATGGTTTCTCCTTTTGTATCTGTTTCCAAATTCATAGCAAATAATAGTTCTTGACATATTTTCTCATCTTTGATAAACCTCTTCTTCTTCAATGGCCTGACAGCCCAGGATGGGCCCTTGCCTTCCGCAGTATAGAACTCCAGGCTCCCCTATCCCTGGCCAAAGACCTCCAGTTCAAAACTTTTAAAATTTTAAAGTCCTTTTCCACACAGTCGAGCCATCTGAGTTTAGATCTTCCTCTTTTACGGGTGCCGAATGGTCTGGCAGAGAAGATCTTTTTTGTTGTACGGCTTTCGGCCATCCTGCACAGGTGACCCACCCATTTAATTCTCTGAATCGTGATGTAATTGACTATATCTGGTTCTTTAAAAGACTTATAAAGCTCTGAGTTAGTTCTTCTTCTCCAGATGTTGTTACAATTTAAGCCACCAAAAATGCCTCTCAAGATTTTTCTCTCAAAAACAGAAATGATGTCTTTAACTTTTTCTGTCATTGCCCAAGTCTCAGCAGAGTAGGTAAGAATGGGTCTGATTAAACTTTTGTATATTATAATCTTCGTTTTTCTGCTGATGAAGTCAGACTTTAAGTACCTTTTAAGGCCGAAAAAACATCGGTTAGCAGCTGTAACTCTACCACGAATTTCGGGCATAATGTCATTGAGAGTATTAACTTCAGATCCTAAATATAGATAAACCTCACGTATGACAATAACAATGCTTCATTGGTTGGTAAAGTGGACTCATCCAGCTGAATTGAAAATTGACAAGTCTGCAGATGATTACACAATGATTCCTCAATGTTTTCAGCCATCTCATCAATTCGTCTTTGCACAGAACTATTGCTCAAAAGAATTTTTCGGATAATATCTGCAGCTGGTTTATGGAGCACAGTGGTTATTACTTCATTTACTGCTGGTAAAATTATATCTTCCCCAATAGTATGTGGTTTGCATGTTTTAGCAATCAACAATGAGATATTGTACGAAGCTCGAAGTCCGTCATCGTCTTGCAAAGCTGATGAAAAAAGTTTTGATACAGTTGGCTGAATTTCGTACTTCTTTTTCATGTATTGAAAATAGGTCACATCTTTGTCTTTCTCATCCAGGTGTATTTTATTAAAATGATCTTGAAGTCTAGAAGGCTTCATTGCTTCATTTGAAAATGTTTTTTGACAAATAAGGCATATTGGCGATGATGGATTTGTGGGATTTTCGATAAATCCGTACTTAATATAATCCACACTATACTGCCGCCTCTTCTTTTTTGCTTCCGACATGGTTTTTACTTTACAGATACATGAGTAGTATTAGTGTACTTTTAAAACCCTGTCATCAATTGCGCACGATAATGCTAATGAAAATAAAATGAACAATCACTGCCTTTATATAGGTTGGAGACATATAACACGCATCGACAGGAATAAGATAAACATGCAGTGACTCGTTTATAACACCTGGCACCGAAGTAAAGCGCGGGGGCAAGGGTGATGCGGGAGCAGAGTGCAGGTTACCACAAGCACAGATAATTGTACTGTCAATTCTTGCAGGATTTCAAAAATCACGTTATTTAACAAAAAGTTGTTATAACTGAATTGCTACAAGCATATTTTTTGCTATTTTTTATTAACAGGCTTTTGTTAACTTTACCTGTATTTATATATGAGATATGCCACGTGAAATTGGAAGATTTGAAAATTTTTAATTCAAATCTAAAATTAAAAATTTTTATATCATCCAATTTAATGTAGATCTGAATGTAATGGAATCTTTAAGTTAAATTTTCATCCACTTCCCGAACTACCGAAATATGTGAATTTTCGCACACGTGATAAAAATGATATTAAAATACATACAATAACAAAAATTAACCAATATTAAAGTTTACTTTAATTAGTACGTGATTAGCGTGTGTTTTTTGTCTTTTTTAAACTATATTTTTTTAATCTGTCCACCGCCCCTCCGTACCATCTCTATGCCCCCTAATTTTCTCTGGGTCTTCTACTGCCCCCCTGAAAGTCTCAAACGCCCACGTTGAAAACCTATGGTCTAAAAGATTAAATCACCGGTATCAATTAGGTACCACTATTGTATCACTTTTATCCAGGAACCTGGATTTTTAACTAAGGCCATCTTTTGTAATTAACTGCCTTAAAGGAATTTAGTCATTGATCAGCACCAAACACTAATATGTACTATTTTGTACATCATTAGCCACTTTCTACAATATACAGTAGATTATTCAGTAACGTGCTATCACCATCAACTCAATTCTAGAAAGTTCATCTAAGCGAATATTTCTATTTTGCATCCATTATGATGACCAGCCATATACCATCCACTATCAACTATAAAGCAACAGCTATAAGCATCCGCATTCTCATGCTCATCCGCAGCAGCAATCACATCTGCATGCTCAGTATCAATCGCATGAATAAGTTTCTAATATGTGCTTCCTATCTAATATGAGATTGGCACTTATCAAAATGAGTTCCAAGGCCCGACTCATATAATATGCAAATGAGCCAGTGCATACATCGAATATCCAATCTACATGAAGATACTTACTGGAAGAATGCCGTGAGTCGTTCCCGTGAATGAAGTAAGTTTACAAAAAGTAAGTTGAGTTCTTGAACGACGTCCGGGAAAAATAGCGACTTCGGATCTTGTAATTGCGTTTTTCCAGTAATCAGCCCCCTTATGCAGATTATCCAATTCGACACATACACCGTAATGCTCAAAAATTTAATCTAAGAACAACAAATTATCAAGTTCCTAGTTTTGTTTTCAAATTATAATGAATGACAATTTTAAATAGTCTAAGATTATAAGTAACATCATAGCATGACACAGTAATAAATAGTTATACACTCAAACTTTAGTTGAGTATTATAAATGGACACTGATAAGTTTCATGTAATACAGTCAATTTTAAAAACATTAGACATTTAAAAATTGTAAGTATAATCACTTTAGTTTCAAGAAAATTTACGTAAAAACATGTCATAAAGTTACAATTTAAATTTAAGTATAGACATGTTAGAAAACAGTTAAAGTTTAAAAGTTTTTATGTATAAACATGTTGTTTCATTTAAGTTTACATTTAATTATTAACATGAGAAATACAATGTTTAAGTTAAAAATTTTTAGTATAACCATTTCTATATTTCAATTCTTAAGGAGAAATTTAAAAATATAAACTTTTGGTGTCACAATTTAAATACAGTATATAACAAAATACTGACCTTAATTTTATAAACATTTCATTACTTGTGTATGAGCTGTACGCATATTTAATTTCAATAAAAGCAATCACTTTCTTCATGGTGCTTTGTTTTGTTTTTTTGCAAAAGTGTGTGTGTGTATATATATATATATATATATATATATATATATATATATATATATATTCACAAGTTCACCAAAATTCATCAAGTTATGAAGCATTAAACTTTATCACTTAAGTCACTTTTCCACTCATAAAAATGTCCCGTTTCAGACAACCAACCAATCAGGGGCCGTATTGACCATTTCTTCAGGCAACCAACCAATCAGGGACTGTATTGACCATTTCTCAGCACAAAAAGTGCTTGAACTTTAAACAGCTATCAGTCAGTCAATTTTGGTCGTAAAAGGATGATTTTCTTAAATATAATTGGTAGGACTGGGGGACTGTATAAAAATTTATATTTCGTATTTCTTTCAGAAATGCATTTATTGATTTAAACTGTTTCTAAGATAATAGATTTTAAAATTTAAAACATTTTTGCAATTGGAAGTGTATCTCTTTGACTAACGGTTGAGGAAATAGCCATTGGGCACTGATAGCTCTGGACACCCTGTATATATTTGTTTCCAGTTCATATATATTTGGTCCAGTTTGAATCTAAACTCCAAAATAACTTCATCCATCATACACTTTGAAACACATCAGCAAAAATTGCTTTGTGGGATTGAAAAAAAATTGTATTTATATTTTTAATGTGAAATATTGGCAAGTCACTAGTCTTACATTAGAGCAACTATTCTGCTCGGTTGGAAAAATGAAAGTGAAAAATGCAAAAGCAATTATGGTATAATTACAACATATATACCACATTTCATACTAAAATGACAATTCTTTCTTGTACATTGAGGTAGGAGTAAAAATTATAATGTATTTATACTATAATATTAAATTTGTAGTTTATAAAGACAAAGTTTGACAAGTAAAGCAAAGAGAATTACGCTTTAAATAGTTCATTGCAGAATTTCAGAACTCTATCTTTAGTCATAGGTTTTGTAAAGTAATCTACATCATTATTCTTACTATTTACAAAATTAATTTTAAATGACTTATTTAGAACTAAATTTCTCAAAAAGTGATATTTTACATCAATATGTTTAGTTCTATGATTTTCAATTTGGAGATTTGAAAAATTAATACCTGCCTAGTTATCACAAAAAACTTATTTTTGTTAATCTTTAACCCTATCTGGTAGCATTCCTCAATTACATTTTGCATTCATACTATTTCTTTGGCGGCTTCAGTCAGTGACACATATTCTGCTTCCTTAGTGAAAAGACTAACACATTCGTATTTGAAGGTACGCCACGATATCGGCACTTTATCAATATAAAATATCATACCTCCTAAAGGTACCCGATCATCTCGGTTGGCTGCAAAATCTGAGTCTGAGTAACAGTTTAAACTAAGTTCTTTGATATTTGACAGTTTTAATGCATAATTTTTAATTTTGTCTAACTATCTCATTACTTTTAATAATGCATCCCAATGTTTTATACCCAGGTTCTCTTGAAACTGAGCAAGTAAATTTACAGCATAGCTTAAATCAGATCGTGTCCTGCTGAAAATGAAACTCAAACATCCAATTAAACTTCTATACGGAATATTTTTAATTTTATTCATCTCATCACTTGTCCCAGGACAATCTATTTTACTGAATACATGACCTTTGGCTATTGGTAATAAAACAATTGGGTATTTAAATTCTTTAAATGTCCAACAAACTTTATCAATATAGTATTGTTTTTGGTGAATTTGAAATTTATTTTCAGATTCCTCAAATTCTACACCAAGTAGTTTCTTTATTTTTCCTAAAATTTTTATATCAAATTTGTCTTTAAGCATTGAAATGACTAAGTCAATATCCTTTTGATATTTAGAAAAAATAACTACATCATCTACATAAACTAATATAAGCACATTATTATTGAATATATAATAGCAATTACACCATTTTTTAGTTTTGTAAATAAGTTCTTTGAACATTAAATCTAGTTTCAGAAACCAGTCTCTACCGCTTTGGTGAAGTCCATATATTGCTTTATTCAATAGACATATGTAATCTTGATATTTCATATTAGTGAAACCTTCTGGCTGATTACATATTACAGAATGAAACTTGGAAATGGCACAATCAAAATGAACATTAAAACAGCTTAGAAATGTATGCATATGCAAATATCTGCCTCTGATCGGTGCATCACACGATCACAACAGACGCATCATCACATAAGAAAGTTGTTTTTGCTCTGCCATTAATCAATTGTCTCACTTACGCAAGTGTAGTGTGCACAGCCTGGCAGTCTGAGCGACTCTTAAGTATTTCACATTTCGAGAGTGTAGTTAGCCTGTACCGACAGTATGTCGCAATACAACAATGAAGAACTTTTTGAAATGCTTATGCTGTACAGCTTATGCAATTGCAATGCTAACGAAACTGCACAGGAATATCAATGTACTTTTCCCAATTCTCGACATCCTTCTGTGGGAGATTTATTTCCCTATTGGTGCAATGAGTGCATGAAAGAGGAAGTGTACATCATGTAGGTGGACTAGGTAGGCCCAGACTTCACTCAACTGATGTAGAAATTGATATTTTAGCTTACTTTTGCAGCCATCCACATAGTAGTGTCCGTACCGCTGCTTCAGAAATGAATGTACCATGTGCAACAGTGTGGAGAATACTGAGATGGAACAAATGGCATCCATTTAACATCCATGGTGTGCAATGACAGGAGCCAACAGATTATCAACATCATCTAGATTTTTGTAATTGGACTGGCTCTAAATCAGGAAGATGCAAGTCCCTCTTTCCTGAAAAACATAATTTGGACTGACGAATGCTGTTTTAAACAAGATGGATGCATAAATCCTCAAAATGAGCGCTTCTGGTCTGACACAAATCCATTCATGGTTCGTGATATTCATCATCAGAAGCAATTTTCTGTGAATGTATGGTGTAGTATTTTCAGAAACCGTTTGCTTGGACCCATACTATACGATGGTACATTGACTGGTGACAGATATGTTAATGAGATTCTAAATGTAGTTATTCCTGATTTTATGGATGAACTGCCCCTAACAGTACTTCTACATATATGGTTTCAACAGGATGGATCTCCAGCTCACCATACTACAGTTGTGAAACACTGGTTAAATAACGAGTTTCCAGACAAGTGGATTGGCTTGCATGGGCCAGTCGAATTTCCCCCTAGATCGCCTGATTTAATGCCTATGGATTTTTATTTGTAGAGTCGTTTATGCACAACCTTTTATCTGTCACCTCCCTTAAATAAAGCAGAGTTGCAACAATGCATTCAAGATGGTTGTCGTGACATCACCGAACAAGAACTTGATCGACTGCACAAAAGTGTTATCAGCTTAATGGAGCTCTGTATTAGCATGGATGGAAAACCTTTTGAACAAGCTTTATAATCTTTGTGTAAAGTTATTATTTCTACACAGGGTAGATACTTTTGTACCAATAAATAGCAAAATGATTATTTATTTATGTAATCATTGTTTTCTTTCGTAATTTGTGTATGACCCCTGAAACGCGATCTGCCAACATGATTTTCCCCCTCTGAGAACCTATGTCGATGCATCGAACAGTGGTTTAAGTCAGCATTTTTGTCGTTTCATATCACTGGGACTTTTTATGATAAAATGTTGAAATTTTGTACATTACCTTATTAGTGTATGGGGCATAGCTTACTCATTGGAAATGTTTTTGTATGGGGGCCATATAAAAATTTAAATTTGTATTTCTTAAAATTTAATTCCCTTGAAAATGTTAATCGAATTCATAAAGTTCTGTACCTTTTTTTATGCACTTTGTAATTTATTATATATGTCTAAAATCAATATTTAAGGAATAAAAGCCGAGGTCAATGTTTTTAGAATGCCCTGTATAGTATTATGATGAATATGAGTGAGTTTATTGAATTGAGTACTTTATGAAATATTTAATAAATTAAGTAAAATACTCACAATTATATAATAAAGCACTCAGTATATGTGTACTATAAAGACTGAATATTGGATCGAGCAGTCAATTTTAAATAGAACTTATAATAATATGTTAACCTACATATGTTGAATTAAGTGTGAATTTTAAATAAAAAGTTAGGACTTATAATTTTTTTTTTATGTTTTGACTTTTTTTTTATAATTTGATAACTATAATTAAATAAACCATTAGCTGTAGAAATTAATTAAATATGTATCAAAGGTAAGATATATTTAAATAAAGGTGTTTATAAAATTTTACGACAAGCAGAAGTTGGGGTATTACTGTATAGCCACTTTTAGTTCCAACATATGAGGTGTGATCAAAAAGTATCCAGACTGTATTTATTAGCAAAAGTACAAGATTTACAGGTTTGAAACTTAGTCACTTTCAAAGTAATTCCAAGGTTAATTTGTGAAAAACAACTACTTCTTGCTGTATCGTGCGATTCTGAATTTACACTACTAGTCTGGATACTTTTGATCATGACTTGGGTTAAAATGTTAATGCTGTGTGTTTTGAAATTATTTTAATGTTAAGTAATTTTGTAAAATGTTATCTTAACTTTCATGTCTATATCTTTTGTTCTGTTAATGAATATAATGTACTATTATACTAATGTATAAAATTTATGAAATTTTTACTTTGCTTCTCTTGTTTAGGTCACTATTACTTGCAGACAACTAGTGTCTCATCTTGGTGGGATTAGACATTATGATAAAAATCCTGGTTCCTCAAAATCTAAAAAAGAAGAAATAAAAGTAAATATTTCTAATATTTCATAATAATTGTAAATGGAATTTAGAATCTGTATCAATATTGCACTAATGTCAACCAAGTATATCAACCCAAAGTATATCAACCTTTCTTACATAACAAAGGAAGATGTCTTTGTGTGTATGTATGCAGTCTGTAGCAGGAAATTTAAGAGTCATACCACCATGAAATTTAATACACAGATTCTTCTTGGAGCCAGAATGTCCGTCCTACCCAAAAGTATAAGGAATCTGTTTAAATGGCTGGGAAGTGCCACCCAATATAGACTGAAACCTAGTGGGGGTGGCATCCACAGGAACCATACCCTCCTTCCCCTACCACCAACCTCTGGGAAAGACTTATGGATCCTCATATCTAACGTGCCTGTACTCCACAGGGACAGTTTGGACAGAGCCAAGAATCAAATTCAGGTCGTCCAAGTACAATCCCCATATGCTAACCACTGAGCTGTCTCACCCCACACAGGACCTGAATAGGTACTTCGGGGTATTATTTTTTTTTAATTTTTAATTAGATTTTTAGTTATTCTATGTTTTACCCCCAATTTAGGCTGATATTTACACAAATCGATTCCTTAGTGACCTAAAATACCATCACAGAGTTTCCATCTTGACACCATCGGAAAGATCAAAGAGCGTTCTATCCAACAATGTTTGAACCAAATCTGTGGGATAATTCCTTAATATATTTATTTATTTATTTTTAAATGCATCGAAATTTGCATTTTTTACGTAATCTGATATATATCGTCACATCCAAAAATCAATCATAAGACTAGCATGATTCTATAATTTTGCTGAAACTTCCCTATATATATATATATATATATATATATATATACAGGGTGTCCAGAAAGTTCCGGAATGGTGCAATATCTCGAGAAATACACTTCGGATCAAAAATTAAAAAAACATGTATTCAATATTTTTAGAAAAGCTATGCAATGATACCAAAATTGACCCCCTTCTCCCTCCTTGGGGGAGGGGGGTCAATTTTTTATTGCAGATGGGTCCCCCATTTTTTATTGCAGATTTGGATTCTCCAGAAAAAAATTACATACATTTGACCTACGATGTTTGATTTTTGCTCCTACAAACAGCACTATAATCGAGAAAAATGGAAGTGGGGCACAAACGTTTAAAAATAGGAATGTCTTGGGAAATACACTTCAGATAGAAAAATAAAAAATTATGTGTTCAATATTTTGATAAAAACTATCCAATGATGCTAAAATTGACCCCCTCCCCCCCCCGCTAACCATTCACTTCAGCGACAACTGTTGACTTCAGTTTAGAAAACTGTTCAAAACTACTTTTAGCACTACCCAGGAACAACGATGTGGATGTAGTAGTTTTCTGTTCCCTTCGGGGTGCTTGATTAACATGAGTCCCATTGCCTCTCATTATCAGGGTGCTTTTATCTGTAACTCCCCTTGCCTCTCTTGATCAGGGTGCTTTTTTCTGTAACTTTTAAACGTTTGTGCCCCACTTCTGTTTTTCTCAATTATAGTGCCATTTGTGGGAGCAAAAATCAAAAATCGTAGGTCAAATATATATAAACTTTTCTGGAGAATCCAAATCTGCAATAAAAAATGGAGGTTCCCATTGAAAATTTCAAAGTTGCCCCTCCCCCCAAAAGGGAGGAGGGGGTCAAATTTAGTATCATTGGATAGCTTTTCTAAAAATATTGAATACGTGTTTTTTTATTTTTTGATCCGAAGTGTATTTCTCGAGATATTGCGCTGTTCTGGAACTTTCTGGACACCCTGTATGTGTAGATATTATATATATACAGGGTGCAACATAATTCCCTCCAGAGTTTGAAAAGGTCATATTTAAAAAACTATTTTTGTGACCTGTACAACAATATTGACATTAACGATTTGCTTCTGATCATCTTGGAGATTTACCATAAATGCAATTTGCAATCTTTAATAACCTTAGGGAGGTACAAAGCACTGGTAAGGTTGGTTTTGTTTGAAATGGTTCTATACAATTGTGTGGGTTTTTATAAGCAAATAAAGGGCATTCGTATGGGAGGCAGCTACTCATCTGTTCTAGAAGATATATACAGTCGAACCTCTCATTTACGGTCACTTTCCGGACAGAAAAATTTGTCCGCAAACGAGGGGTGACCGTAAAAGAGGGGATCGTTCTAAATTAGATCAAATATTACACATTAATCGTTTTAAATTCCTCATATTGAAACATACTTATTTTTGAGAACATAAAACAATTTTAAGGTAGCGGACAAACCGTAGCCGAAATTTGATTTCGGGGGGAGGGGGCGGGGTTGAACATTGTTTTTGATACTATACCTGATTAGATCTTTACCTTGTACCTTTTCAGTGCTAAATTTTTCTTTCATCGGGGGGGGGGGTTAACTCCCCCCCCCAGGCTGCGATCTTGGTGACGAACGTGCACATTTGTTTCATAAAAACAATTAAATTCACAACATGTAAGCTCATATGCAAAAACGTACAGTAGTATATATTGAATTTATATACCTTCGGGGGAAAGAACTGATCAATTGATGTTTGGTGGGTTTTAGCCACCAATCTTTCTCCTTCGAAGTGTATTTTAAATTATGAGACTAAATTTAATGCCATTCCATAATTATGCTTACAGGAAAATGTCTTTAGTCCGTCTAACACTTTAAAAACTTCAGATTAATTTCTGATGCTGACTCCTTGCTCTTCACACTTGACTTCTTCCTCACTTTCTTCCTCTTCAGATGATTCTGTTGCAAATTCCCTGACAATATTGGATATTTCTCTGTTGTTTTCTTCTATCATCACATCTGCATCCATAGGAGCATATTCTTCAGACGATATGCCCACGAATCCTGCCTTTTCCATCAAGCTCTGTAAACTTTTACATTCTTCATCTGAATCAGTCGGAAGTGTTGCAAACTCCCTAAAACCAGCTTTTTGATAACAGTTAGAAATCGTTTCTTCTTTTACACTATTCCATGCAAATTTTATCCATCCAACTGCATCCAAACCATTGATCGACTTAGATAGTTCTGTGACTGATTTAGCTTTTTCCATTTTGCAGATCAAATGCTTTAAAAGTAGCTTGTGGTATTGAACTTCAAAAGATTTGATTACACCGAGATCCAGTGGTTGACACTTTGATGCCGTGTTAGGGGGAAGGAAAATTACCTTTATGTTTTTCAGGTGAACGTCTGTTGGATGGGATGTGGCATTATCCATAAACTGCAGGACTTTTTTTTTCCCTTCATGAAGTGCTTGTCTAAGTTTATCAAATATTTCAACAGGATATCAGAAGTCATCCATGCTTTCCTATTAGAGTGCCATTCGACGGGTTAGCCACTTATATCTAGTCCCTTAAAGCAGTGAGGCTTTGCTGCTTTTCCAATCACCAAAGGGGTCAACTTTTCACCGCTAAGTTTTTATTGCTCAGTCCAGTTTCATCGATGTTATAGATATCCCTTAATGAATATCCTTCAATAATTTTTGGTATTTTTTCAACACAATTTTCACGTACACCATTGTCGACATCAGCAGATTCACCGACCAGTTTCCTGAACGCGATTTCATGTCGAACGCGAAATCGATCCAGCCAAACAGTCAAGGCTTTAAAGTCTATGAATCCTAACTCTTCTGCGGCTTCTCTCGCTTTCTCTTGGAGAATTGGGCCGGAAATAGGGAGATTTTTGTTTCTTGCAGAAACAAACCAATCGTAAACAACTGTATCTACAGCAAGTCCAGGTGTTTTAGGAAATTTATTTTTTCTTTCTTGATTTCCGTTTTTCAACCATTGGTTTCGCCAATATTCTTTCTTTTTCAAAATACATCATATTTGGGTTCTTCCTACATTACATTTAGTCGCGAGGGTATGAACTTCCACTTTGTTTTTCATTATACTCAATAACATTAATTTTATCTTTCAGAGACAGAGCACGACAATTACTAATGCTGGCCATTTCGAAAGAAGGGTGATTATACATACACGTATGAACTGTACGACCTCAACGCCGATGTGACTTCAAATTCTTGAAGACCAATGCATTAAATGTTAATTTAACGACCATGCACACTCCACTTTGTACCCTTTGTGGTCTTAGTCGAGTTTTTCCCTTGAAGAGGATCCCACTCCTTTGTGACTAAGGGGTGGGGAGTTCCCATTACTCCTTATCTCCCTTTTGAATTGCTAGAGAATGACCATTGTTGTAGGCGCACGTGTTTTTCTTACTCAGGCGAGTTGCAATTTTTTCTGGGAATCTATCTTTGATATAGAAAATTCAAATTTTGATTGTGTCCATACAGCGGTTTTAGTCTAATGGAATGAATCATTAAAATAGTGTCTGCGTCCGTATCTGAGGGTGACCGCTAATCAGGGGGTTTAAAGTGCATATTGTGAATGAGTTTCGTGCCGGGGAATTTATAACTGACCGTAAAAACGGGGTGACCATATCTCAGGGGTGACTGTTTAGAGGGGTTTGACTGTACTTGGACAAATACGAGACTGGGACACACATTTTGAACAAGTTGGTTTACATGCATTATGTTGATGACGTGATATTGCGTTAAGATAGTTCAGAGTATATTATGGATTTCAGTTTTTATCCGCAATCATTGAATTTAATAGAAACTCCATGCAACAACAACAACAGTTTAAACTACTTAGATTTATGTATAGAGAAATCTGAAAACAATTCGATGTTTTTCACTTTATTTGATAAAAGGAAAATTTTTCAGGTTTAAAATTAATTACATTACACCCTGGAATACGATTTTACATAAAAACATTTTCAGAAATATAATTATTAATCAGTTGTTAAGAAGCAAACTATTGAACACAAAGAAAGATCAAGTTAAAAGCGATCAAGTATATTTAATGGAAGCCATGAAACAGGGTTACAGAAGGTGTTTTTTGATTAAAATTATTTCAGAATTTTTGGGATTGTCTCTAACTGCAAACAATGCCAAGTATCTGAACTGTTGAATAATAAATATAAAAGGTTAGAGTTGAATGCTTGAAAGGTCATTTAATTGGTAAAGGACAAGAGCGATAAATTGATTAGGAAATTTGGAATGAGCTTTGCGATGTTTAGTGTTACAGTTTGTTGTGGAAAAATGAGTGAACCGGTTTTCAAATTAAAGTGGTATAGAGATTCAGTGTTTAGTGGCAAGGCTGGTGGTTTAGTTAAAGTGATATAGAGGTATGGTATTTCCTAGTAGCTTGATCTAGGTCTTGATCAAATTGGTTATTGTTTCCAAGTAGATATTCCATGTTACTTTTCTGTCTTTTTGCTGTGTATGTTTTTGTTTTGAAGGCCATTCAATGAGAAAGTACCGGCTACCAGGAGTATTGCCATGGCATTAAGCATGCTTAACTGGAGAGTGGGGGTCACAACTCTCCCTGATCAATTAGTGGTACTTTTCAGTTTTATCTCCTCTTTCAAGCATTTCCTTTGTTACTATTTAGTTATTTTATATATATATATATATATATATATATATATATATATATATATATATATATATATATATATATATATATTATATATATACAGAGTGTAACATAATTCCCTCTAGGGTTTGGAAAGGTCATACTTAAAAAACTATTACGAATACAGCAAAAAGTTTCATACCACCATATAGAAAATCACTTCAAGTTATGTATAAGCTTTACAAGTGTTCAATATGTGCACCCTTTGCGACACGGCATACTTCAATTCTAAAAGCAAGTTCTTGCCATACTTGTCCCAACATCTTATAGTCAATACTAGTGAATGTGTGTGTAATTCTTTCTTGCAATTCTGTTAAATCACTTGGCATAGGGGGCACAAAAACATGATCTTTGATATAACCCCATAAAAAGAAATCACAAGGGGTTAAGTCAGGTGAGCGGGGGGCCATGGAAGAAGAGCATTGTCATCTTGCAAAGCATGTCCAATCCAACGAAGAGGAAGCTCAGCATTTAGGTATTCACGCACGTCTCCAAGAAAATGTGGGGGGGCCTCATCTTGTTGTAAAATGCAATCTCTGTAATCTTCGTGTAATTGTGACATTAACCACAGTTACAGCATATCTAGATAAATTACGTCAGTAAGAGTTTTCTCTGTAAAGAAAAATGGTCCGTATACTTTCAATGAAGAGCGAGCACAAAACACGTTAAGTTTTGGAGAATCACTGATGTGTTGCACCACTTCGTGAGAGTTTGCCGCACCCCAAATGCAGACATTGTGTCAGTTGACCTTGCCAGACAGATGAAAAGTGGTCACTAAAAATCACTTTATGTGCAAAACTATCGTCCTGTAGTAGCTTCTCTTGGAAATCTGAACAAAATTGATAACGATGATTGAAATCCTGCTGACTCAGTGATTGCAATAACTGCACTCGGTATGGTTTAAGATGAAGGTTCTTGTGTAAAATACGCCACACAGTTTCATGCGACATTTGCAATTCCACACCTGCGCGATGCCGTCCGTCCAAATAGTTGCTCTTAGTCCTCTGGACGAGTCGGACGGTCTGGGTCTTCAACACCTGCGCGATGAGTTGACTTTGTAGGGCTATTCAAAAATGCCTCACGAACACAATTTACCTTATCTGCCAAAGAACCTGGACGGTCAGTTCGTTTTGCATCACACAGGCATCCAGTTTCATGTCTGTTAAATAAAGCCATATATAGTTTACATCAAAGTGGTCGAGAGTGGTACTTAGAACTTGACCATGTTCTCAGAATGCTGAATTTTGTTAAATTGAAATGGTGTAATTGTGCATATATTTATAATACCAATGTCTTGTTGATTGTATATGTTGATGACATTATTGTATTTGCTAAAAATCAAAATGGATTACAAAACATAGTTTCACTTTTAAATTCTAAATTTGGTATTAAGGTTTTAGGAAAAATAAAATTACTACTAGATATTGAGTTTGAGGAAAACCAGAAAAACTATTTCATCCATCAAAATCAATACATATGAAAAATTTTCAAAATTTTAATACCCAATCTTAAGTTTGCCAATATCAAAAGGTATTTTACTAAGTAAAGCAGATTGTCCTTCTAATCAGTTTGAAAATGAACAAATGAAAAAACTACCCTATAGGAATTTATTAGGATGTCTTTCATTTCTTTGGTAGAACTAGACCTGACATTTGCTATGCAGTTAACATACTTTCACAATTTCAAGAAAACCCAGGTATATTAAACACTGGGATTGTTTACTTAAATTGTTAGGATATGTAGATCAAACTAAAGATTTTAAATTAAATTTATCTAATATCCAAATTATAAATCTTAAATGTTTTTCTGGTTCTAATTTTACAGCAAATCAAGATGACAGAGTGTCATTAGGGGGCATGATATTTTTAATTGATAATGCTCCAATATCATGGAGGACTTTTAAGCACAAATGTGTTAGTCTGTCTACCATGGAAGCAGAATATATTTCCCTAACAGAATCTGCAAAAGAGATGGTGTGGGTACAAAATATTTTAATGGAATGTCAAAAGCTTGGAATTGAATTAGGCAACAGTGTAATATACTGCGACAATCAAGCAGCCATTAACTTTTCACATTCACCCATAGAGAATCACCGTACAAAACATGTAGATGTAAAATACCATTTTTTAAGAAATTTAGTAGAAAAGAAACTTTTTGAAATTAAATTTCTTAACAGCAAAAATAATAAAGCTGATAGTTTTACTAAACTAATAACTAAGGAAATGATTTTTAAATTCTGTGACATATTTAAAAGAAAATAAAAATTACTTAAAAGCAAACTAAAATAAAATGAGAAATTTTTTCAAATATATAAACTTTTTGAAAATCCCTCAAATAGTAGATTAGTTACTATTGAGTTTCAACTATGTGGTGATGTTTAAAGTTTTTATAGAATTTATAAACTTTTGAAAAATCCCTCAAACAGTAGAATAGGTACTATTGAGTTTAAACTGTGTGGCGATGTTTAATATTTAAAATTTTGATGTAAACATTTTGAAAAATCCCTCAATCAGTAGATTAGATACTATTGAGTTTCAACTGTGTGGTGATGTTTTTTGATAACGGATTTAAATGATTCTCCTGCTACTAGCATAGAGATCTTTTAGATATTTTTTTTATCATGCTATTATATCATGAATACGTTTATACATATTAATTATTAACAATGTCTATAACCTGTTTATACATAAAAATTTTAATTTTCACTTTTTTATTATGAAATATGAAAGCCTTACTGTGTTTTTTTTAAACAATCTGCAGGAGGGGGCCGATTGATGGAAACACTATGTAAACAAACTTGCATTTCTGCTTAAAGATACGATTAAAATCTAAAGGTTAATTTCATCATGGTTAACTGTCTGGAATTTGGAATGTTTGTTTTGTGTCTCATCCATTTTTAACTTGAATTCCTGCAAATCGTGATGTAATATGACCGGGATATACATATTTCCATTCAACTGGAAATTTGTATACTCTGGGATTAACTTGAAAGTTAAACCAGTATATACCCTGGTGTAGGGGGATATTGGTATGGTGCTATTCAGTCGGTGTTCAGTCGTGTTCGTTCTTGTCTTTCGATGATCTTCGGATCATAGTCGAACAGTCTGATAGCGAGAGTGAATCTCTGCTGAAATTTGTATACTATATAGTTCAACGACTGTTTGGCCAGTTATGGCCTTGTATCTTCTAAGTTCCTATGTCTTTAATGTTACTTTACTAAGAATGTTTGAATAATGTTAGATAGTCAATGTATTGTTGGTGTGGACGGTGTTAACTTGATCTGTATCAACTTTTTCTATGAACTGCATTTAAGTTAAAGATGCGAGTTCTTTCTTCTGTTCGTTAAATGCCTTATTTCATAATAAATTAAATGACTTTATTTCGTTTAACAAATCTTGTATTGATGTGAGTACCTGCAAACTTTTCTCGTGAAACATCCACTACGCAATATCTACTACTTTGGCAACTAAGTTTTCGATCAGTGAATTTCCACAGCTTCATTTGCCAACAGAATTTCATTTAGAATTTCATTTACCGGGTCGTAAATGAAATGTAAAGGCGCCAGTGGGAGCTTATTGGTGAAACCTATGAGGTGAGGCGAAAACACAAAAATGACTTAAAGTTATAAAATGACATTTAATAAACAATAATTACAGTAATGGCTCAAAAGAGCGACTGCTAACCTGAATGCATGTCTCACAGTGGCGATGGAGGGATTGGCGAACTCGCTCGAACAGGCCAGATATGTCGCACGCTTTGATAGCAGCAGCCTAAATTCTGAAGACAAGCTCCTCTTCAGATTCAAAGACAAGATAGACGAGACTCTTGAGATATCCCCACAAAAAGAAGTCAAGACACGGCAGATCAGGTGATTGCAGGGGCCAAGGTATGAGACCACCTCGCTCAATCCATCGCCCTTTAACACCTTTACTTTTCATTTCCGACCCTGTAAACTATGATGAAAAATGTTTGGTTTGGCTGCTACCTCATAAAGTTTAGACCATCTTTTTATAATCACCCTATATATATACAGGGTGTCCCAAAAGATTGAAACACACTTTAATTCTTTACCTGTTGGAGATAAGTGAGCAATGTAAATTGCAAAAATGTTGAAAGTAAGATAGGAAATAAGACTACGTTAATAAAATAGTTCTCCCATTAATTTTCAAAAAGTTACACTTTTTAAATTTTTATACGATCCCCTTAGGCAAATTTGGTCAATCAAAAAATTTTATTTTTAATGCAACAAGATCATTAAAAACCCCGCATATCTGTATCTTTAAAATCAACTGAATTATGATAATGGAAAAAGTCTGACATGCCACTTTTTCATACTATGTGCAAGGCTGTTTCATCAGTGAAAATAGGGATCATAAACAAATTGATGATGGAAATTATTTTGATCAAAAATACATTACTATGTGTCAAAATTTATCTCAAATGCATCTAAATAAAGCATTACACAGACAGAGATCATATAAAGTAGTGGTATTCGCTACGCGATTTGGGCACATAATTAATATATGCATACATTGATAGAAGACCACTGATATAAAGGCACAAATTTTGTTACAAACAAGGGCGGCCCTACCATTGGTGCGAAGGGGTCTCCCGCACCAGGGCAGCACTTCGAAGGACGGAAAAGAAAATATAAGGCATATTACCAAAGGAAGATTTTGAATGGAGAAATGATCAATAGAGACTGGCTTGTATATTCAGCTTCTAAGAATTGTGTTTTTTTGTTTTCCTTGCAAGATATTTGCAAACATTAATTCTCCTTTAGCGCAAGAAGGATTTTCTGACTAGCAACATTTATCCAGACATTTAAGTCAACATGAAAAAAGTATCCATCATATTGAGTATATTACTAAGTTCGTTGACTTCAAAAGGCATTTGAGCAAAGAGCAGACTATTGATTCTGATATGGAAAATTTGATTAACCAAGAAAAGGCACATTGGCATGAGATTCTTTGCAGAATAGTGCAAAGTATTAAATTTTTAGCGCAACAGAATTTGGTTTTCAGAGGTAGCAGTGAAAAGCTTTTTCATGAACACAATGGCAATTTTTTAAAACTAATTGAAATGTTGGCAAAATTTGATCCTTTTATTGCTGAACACGTCCAGCGTGTTCAAAGAAATGAAAAATATTCTCCCCACTACCTGGGACATAGCATCCAAAATGAGATAATATATTTATTATCTTCTGAAATAAAATCATCTATCGTAAAACTTATAAAAGACAATGGGTATTATTCCTTAATTTTAGATTGTACTCCGGATTTTAGTTGTCAAGAGCAGATAACCATAGTCATTAGATTTGTTATATTCAACAATGTAAAAAACGAAGTTGAAATAAAAGAACATTTTCTTGGTTTTTGTAAAATTGTAGATGTAACCGGTACTGGTCTGACTTCTTTCATCACTGATCATTTGGTGGAAAATGATCTCAAAATGAAAAATATTCGAGGACAGAGTTACGACAGTGGTGCGAACATGAGAGGAAAAAACATTGAATTTCAAACTTATATTTTGCAGAAAAGCTTTTTATGTTCTATGTTCTGCTCATTCGCTTAATCTGGTGAAAATGATGCTGCAAAAGTAAGTTATCAGGTAGTTGATTTTTTTAGTATCATACAACGTTTATTTATCTATTTCTCCTCTTCGACTAAAAGATGAAAAACTTTAACTCACAATTTATCAAGATTTACCTTAAAAGCGATTTCAGATACTAGATGGAAAAGTTGGGTTCAGGCAATAAAACCTTGGAAGTTGGACAGAAATCTTGGGCGATTCAGGCAGAAACCTTGGCGATTTGGAAGTGTGTGATAGCACAAATACTCGATGATGGCACATTTGAGTTACCTACAAAGCAAGAGGCTCACTGTTTGTTAGAAAAATTAAAATCTTTCACTTTCGTATTTTCTATTGTTATATGGTATGGAGTGTTATCGCAGGTTAACGTTTTCTCCCAAATTATGCAAAATCTGAACACAGATATATCAACCTGCATTGAGCATGTAGATTGTCCTAAAAATTTCTCATAGGCTACCGAGACAACTTTGAAGAGATTGCAAGCGTCACATCTGAAGTTGCCATGTCTTGTGATATATATAGAAGCTGTTTTTCCTTCTGAACAGTTTTGGAGCAGGAGAAAAAAGAAAAAAAAAATTTGGCTATAAACACGAAGATGAAAATGTGAAGGATCCTAAAGATAATTTCCGAATAAATTTCTTTTATATTATAATTGATACAGCTTTAAATTCCATGAAAACAGATTTGACTTACTTTAAAATCATAATGCAGCATTTGGTTTTTTGTTCAATTTTGAAACAATATCGCACTTGAACAAATCAGAGCTCTTGAAACTGGTTTTGGATCTTGAATCTAAACTAAGTGATAAAACTGATATAAACTGCCCTAAAGACATAAATGGTACGGAACTTGCAGACAAACTTAGTATAATTACCAGTTTTTTTAAAACAGAAACTTCGCCAGAAGACGTCCTACAATACTATAAGCATGAATTGACAGGGACTTTTCCCAACATTTCAATAGCATTAAGAATCTTATTAACGCTTCCTACATCAGTTGCTACTGGAGAAAGGTCTTTTTCAAAACTAAGACTGATAAAAAACTATTTAAGATCAACAATGGAGCAAGAAAGGCAATCATATCAATTGAGGCAATTAATATCAATTGAGCATAAAATGTATGATAATTTGGATATAAAAAAATTACTAGAAAATTTTGCTAATGTAAAAGCAAAAAAGATAAAATTTTGTTAAACATTTCTTTCTCTTATCGTTTTCTGTAATAAAAAATAATTAAAAATCTTTTTTAATTTGTTTCCAATAAACTGAAGAGGTGTGTTCAATTCCTTTGTTCCAGAGAAAAATAAGTTCTTAGTCAGGGAGGCATTTTTTTTTTTTTTTTTTTTTTTTTTTAACCAGGACGGCAAATGGCCTAGGGCCGGCACTGGTTACAAATACTAGAAATACAATTCACAAAGCATTCGCAAAATGCTTTCCTTCAACTCCAATACATAACTGAGCTCTTTCTTCTAATAATGCTTCTGTAAATATTTTGGAGTTCTTCACCACTAATATTGTTGCAAGCATCAATTATCGTTTGTTTAAGGTCAATTGCGTTTAGTGGGTGAGTATTATAAACTAGTGTTCGAAGATGACCCCATAAGTAAAAATCGAGAGGTGTTAAATCAGGGGATCTGGGGGGCCATTCTGTGGCTCCTTTCATACCAATCCACTGTTTATCAAAATTTTCATTGAGCCCGATTGTCACAATTATAGCCTGGTGTTCAGGCCCGCCATCTTGTTGATAATACATGTTTTTAGAAGCAATAATGTTGCCTTCTCCATAAAATCCGTTATAGTACCTTCTAAAATAAGCTGCATGTATTTTTCAGCTGTAAGAGTCCCTCAGACGTGCCAACTCTCCAGATTTTGGCCGGAGACTCCGGATTTTTCATTAATTATCTGACCTCCGGATTATTAACGAAATTCTCCGGCATTTTTTGTTTAAAATTTATCAATTACCCAGACATGGTATAATTCCTCGGAAACACTGATTTTCTGCTTTTTTAGCAGTGATTTTTACCATTCCGTGGATCATAGCAAATACATAATAAAATGCACGGTAATGCCAATCACATTAATGGAAATTGACGGCCGCATGTAATGTAAACTAATATCTCGATCACTTATTTTATGAAAGTAATAAATATACTTCTTCAAAGGTTGTCTGATTCAGCATAAATCGCCAAAATGTTATTTTGTTCATTAATTTCGCATAAACACTGCGTTGCGCAATTCAGTTTGTTCTTATGAATCGCCGAGAGTACAATAGTATCTTTTTCCACCCATCTCAATCTTCTAAATATTGCATTTTTGATTGACTAAACTAGTTTATTTTCATATTCTGATTAATTATTATGGTTAATTTAATTATTTTTGCATAAACAGTGCAATTGCGCAATTCAGTTACTTCGCGGGAATTGCCGAGAGTATATTAGTATCCTTTTACCCTCCATCATATAAATGTTGCATATTAGATCGACTAAACTAGCTTATATTCATATCCTGATTAATTATTATAGTTAATTTCTTAATTATTTTCACATAATTAGTGCGATTGCGCAATTCAGTTAATTCGCGTGAATTGCAGAGAGTACCTTAGTATTTTTTTCCATCCATCTCCATCATTTAAATGTTGCATATTAGATCGACTGAACTAGCTTATTTTCATATTCTGATTAATTATTACGGTTAATTTCTTAATGATTTTCGCATAAACAGTACGATTGCGCAATTCAGTTACTTCGCATGAATTGGAGAGAATACGTTAGTATTTCTTTTCCATCCATCTCCATTTAAATGTTAGTAACTATAAAACACCGGTTCTGCTGCAGATTGAGGAGACTGTGCAGTGCAGATGACTCATAAGTGAGGGTCCCTCATTGAGGAGGAGAGTTGCCTCATTGAGAGGAGAGGGTCTTTAGACCAACTGAAGAGGCAGTATTGCGAAAGAGGCCGCCATCTTGGCCTTGAGGCTGAGGAGGTAATGACCTTGAGTGGAAGGGAGTGAACTGATAACCTTGGAGGTGACCTTGGACAAGATTGCGCAATGCGATAATAAGAGCGTCGTGAAGCATGACCTTCCTGCTTGCTAGCTGGTGACATACTGCTGTTTCTTATCAGTGCTGACATAGTTGAAGCACCACCTGGCGAAAGTTGGTGAAGTGCTGCCACCTATCGGCATTTTTTTTTAACTTCCAAATGTAAAAGATATGGATTTCCCACTTGCCGGGATGGGGAATCGATCCTGAAACTGATAGATTACAAGACAAGTCCCTTAACCACCGTCCCACAGGCAGCTGGTAGATAGATTGTTATCAAGAATGTATATTCTGTGAAATTGAAGATAATACGATGGTTCGATTGAATGGTTCGACGTGTTAAGAAAATTTTGAATGCAGTTATGAACGAGAATTATTAAAGGGAACTATATTTTTTTTTATGAAAATGATATGTATTTTATAAAAGCGAATGGTATTTTATAAAAGGGAATATAGATGCGGTACTAATGATTTTTCAGGGTGTTTTGGTATATAGCGATATGATTTTTGTAATAAAGAAAGGATTTTAAGTGTGTATATTTAAAAATGAATCTAATAGTAAATTATGGTTATGAATTTTCAGTGAACACAAAAATTGTGTTAAGTGGATTTTATCTCGGGAATACGATTTAACCATTTTATAATAACGAAATGATTTTAAGTGTGTGTGTTTAAAAACGAATCTTATAGTAAATTATTCTTATGAATTTTCAGTGAATACAAAAATTGTGTTAAGCGAATTTTATCTTGTGAATACGATTCAACCATTTTATAATAATGAAATGATTTTAAGTGTGTGTGTTTAAAAACAAAATGTGATAGTAAATTATTCTTAGGTATTTTCAGTGAATACAAAAATTGTGTTAAGCGGATTTTATCTCGAGAATACAATTCAACTGCTAACGAAATGATTTTAAGTGTGTGTCTGTTTAAAAAATGAATCTAATAGTAAATTATGGTTATGAATTTTCAATGAACCCAAAAATTGTATTAAGTGGATTTTATCTCGGGAATATGATTCAGCCATTTTGAGTGTGCTCTTACTGTTGTGAATTTTAACACTACGATTTTTAACATCTACAGAATACGATTCGACTGTTAAGGAAATGATTTTAAGTGTGTGCATTTAAAAATGAATCTAATAGTACATTATGCTTAAGAATTTTTAGTGAACACATAAATTGTGTAAAGCGGATTTTATCTTGTGAATACCATTCAGCCATTTTATAATAACAAAATGGTTTTAAGTGTGTATGTTTAAAAAGGAATCTAATAGTAAATTGTTGTTATAAATTTTCAGTGAACCCAAAAATTGTGTTAAGTGGATTTTATCTCGAGAATGCAATTCAACCATTTTGAGTGTGATCTTACAGTTATGAATTTTAACACTACCATTTTTAACATCTACAGAATACGATTCGACTGTTAATGAAAGGATTTTAAGTGTGTATGTGTTTTATGTGTATGTGTTTTAAGTGTGTATCTCGTGAATACGATACGGCCACTTTGAGTGTGATGAATTTTAACACTATGCCTCACAACTACGTTTCGACAATTTTTTGAAATAAGTTTTATGATTGTTGTTGTTGTGGCTTATCCTCCGTCTATCTGACGAAGTCAGACAGATCCATTAGACCGTTGACCCTAAGGTCAACGGGGTCATAATGAGGAGGTGAAATGCAGCTTCTGTTGATCCAAGGATTTGAGCACCCTAAAGGTAGAAGTCCGTCTTGGCTCGAGTTGGTGTTCTTTTTAGTCTGGTACCTACCCTTCGGTCTGTCCGGCTTGGGAGACCCTACCGGTAGCAAGCTACCGGCGGTAGGCCATTATGGGAAACATGGTTCTAGAATTTTCTAAATATGATTCATCTGTTTTGTACTAACGAAGATGTTTTCACCGTTGCATTGCAAATATTTCGATGAAACCGAGCTTATGTTAAAGTTTTTAAGTTTGAATAATTTAGAAACATTTTATAACTTTAGGAAATATGTGTCACACATAATGCGGGAAATAGATAACAAAAACTAGAGCTAGCAGAGCGATATACACTCATTACACTATTAAAAATGAGATCTTATCTATGATGACATCATCATTTCCAGGTTAGCGAGCTGTTGCCACCATGTAGTTATTCTATCTTAATAACTTAATGCTATCATGCTCCTTGAGCTAACCACTGCCTTAGTGCACGCAATCTATTCTTACCAAAGAATGAAATACTGGGTAGATATTTTAATATAGGAACTGTTGAGACCCCTACTAGCTAACCACTGCTTTGCCCCCCACGCAATCTATTCTTACCAAGCAATGCAATACAGGGTTGATATTTTAATATAGAAACTGCCGACACCCCTACTAGCTAACCACTGCTTTACTCCACACAATCTATTCTTACGAAAGAACAAAATACTGGGTAAATATTTTAAAAATGCGAACTGCCGACATCCCTAGTAGCTAACCACCACTTTGCCCCCACGCAACCTATTCTTACCAAAGAATGCAATACAGGGATAATACAGGGTGCCCACTTATATCCGTTACACCCCCCTTAACTTCTAAACGGTGACAGCTTAGGCCATAAAGTTGGTGTCTAGGTATAGTTAAAAGGCTATGCGCTACTCGATGAGACAACTTACAGTGTCATTTATCGGCAAATTTTGGAATTAACGGTCCTATCTCGTAAACGGTGAAAGATACGTGAAAAAAGTCAATTAGGAAGTTGTAGAGCACTCTCGATTTAGTATGAAAAGATACCACGCACACATTAATACTGAAAACAGAATGCAAAAAATGAAAATTTGTTTGATTGTGAAGCGAGAAAAGACCACCTTATGGACTAAATACAAGCCTGTGTTGTGGCACAGGGGAAACGCACGTGATTCGCATTCATGAGGACCATGGTTCTGTCCCCACCGGTTGCGTGTTTTACTGAATGTCTCTACAAACCATGAAAACTTTCTGCTGATCTTGCAAAATTGTCTCTCCAAACACACAGCTCAACTCAACCATGTCTGGTATAAAAATCACATGGATCTCATGTATTATGCAAATGAGGATTGAACGTCATACCTGTTCACCAGAGACTACTACTATAGAAAGGATGTTTCTGCTGGGTTGTACGTTAAAGCGGAGAGTTATGGCAAAATTTGGCAGTAACGCATATTGCAAGATGTTGTTCATTTATGGTGAATGTGGGCGTAAGGCAAAATCAGCTACAAGGCTGTATTGTGAACGTTTCCCTCAAGACCCGCATCCTACACGGCAGACCATCTTAAAAGTTGTTTAAGGGAGACGGGCTGCTTGACCAGCCGACCTCAAATTCGTACACCTCCTAATGTAGGACGCAAAGTGCAATCTGAAGATGTGCTAGCATGCGCTCTCGCCCATCCTCAGAGCAGCACAAAAATGATCAGTGAAAATTGTGGCCTCTCAAAAAGCCACATCTGGAAAATCCTGAATGAATCAGGTGCTCATCCATAACGATCTACACCTGTGCAGGGATTGCTGCTAAGAGATGCTGAGAGACGTTACACGTGGTGCAACTTTGTGATGAATAACTTAGAGGTCCACCCATCATTCCTGGCAGACATATTATGGATGGATGAGGCATGTTTTTCGAGAAGCGGAATGTTTAATAGACAGAACATTCATACCTGGTCGCTGGAAAATCCGAGATATGCCGTCAAAGTTCAACATTAATAACGCTGGTCGATTAATGTTTGGTGCGGAATTTTTAATGACAGGCTCATTGGACCAGTATTTTATGAGAGCACGTTAACGGGACAACGATACTTGCCGCTTCTGCAGGATGTAATACCCGACTTTGTTGAGAATCCACCATTGCACCAACTCCTAAATGTATGGTTCCAACATGACGGCGCACCTCTGCATAAGATTTCAAACATTCAGCAGTACCTAATAGAGACATTCCAGAATCAAGTCATCGGGTACGGTAGTTCCGTCAAGTGGCCCCCACGCTCACCTGACTTGACCCCATTGGACTTCTTCTTATAGGGACACATAAAAGGGCAGGTATATACGACCCCTCTGCCAGCATTGCAGGATCTTCAATGATGCATTACTGATGCTTGTGCGTCCGTAACACCTACCATGTTGCACAATGTGCAGCGAGAAATCCAGTCCAGAGTGCAAATGCGTATAGTGGCTAATGGAGAGCATTTTGAGCAATGTACTATTGTAAATAAATGATCCTGAAGACAGGGAAGTGTCTCAGTTTCTTTCTTCCACTCTTTATGACATGACAATTTTCGAAATCGTGACCAAACAAATGTTCATTTTTTGCATTCTGTTTTAAGTGTTAATGTGTGCAAGGTATGTTTTTGTACTAAATTGAGAGTGCTCTACAACTTTCTAATTGACTCTTTCACGTATCTTTCACCGTTTACGAGATAGGACTTCTAATTCCAAAATTTGCCGATAGATGGCATTGTAAGTTGTCTCATCGAGTAGCGCATAGCCTTTTTACTATACCGAGACACCAACTTTATGGCCTAAACTGTCACCGTTTAGAAGTTAAGGGGGGTGTAACGAATATAAGTGGGCACCCTGTATATTAAAGTGTAAAATATTGAAAGCCCTTCTAGCTAACCACTGATTTAGCCCATGCAATCTTTCATAGCAAAGAAATTGATACTTGGTGGATATTTTAAAATGGGAAAATACTTATATTAGAAATAGCGAGTGACATATACTTAGAATTGTACATATCGAGACTCCACATACATACATACACTATATGAAAAATATCTAAAAATATTAAATAAATAAAAACATTTTTTTTTTTAACTTCATACAAACGGTTATTCCATGTTGCTTCTAATATTTAAATTACAGTTTCGAAAAAACATTAGAGATGTGATTTAGATCTGCACACATTCAAGTGGAAATCCATCAATTACAAATGCATGATTGAAACAAGGACTTTAACACAGAAAACATTCCAAATCGGCTACATACCTTATTGGGTTTATCAGCATATGAAATAGTAACGGGAAGTTCACACTGGTAGAGAAAATGAATTGGTTATAATATTTGAGCTAAATTTAGCAGAAATTTAACAATACTTAAAGGATGACTATTGAATAAGGGACATCTGTTTAATGTTGTATACACCTCTCGGGGCCTTAATTCCATATATTTTTTAAAACTGTCATAAAGGAGAATAGTATATCACTAAATGGTTTTTAAGGATATGAGATTGTTAACATTGAATTTAAATGAATGAGTGACCCTCTGGAGTAACATTACATAAGCCATAAGGCCCTTTATCACTTAAAATTATCATCTTTAATGAAATTTGCAAAAATTTTACAATACTTAGTAGATGATTACAGAATAAGAGCTATGTTTTTATGTTGCAACAATGTTTTAGGTCATTAAATTGCTATATTTTTTAAAACTGTTAAGGAGAATAGTATATCACTTAATGTTTTTTAAGGATATGCCATTTTTAACATTGAATTTAAATAAAAGAGTGCCCTCTGAGACAAGTACACTACATTGTAATAACATTAAAATACGAAAGATATGCAATTAACACTTTGAAAGAAACATGTAATGAGTTTTGATATCTTAATATGAGACATTATTGGCGTACACCTTGAAATGTCATGATTTCGTGACTGTAGATGCACCATAAGATTCTGTTCTTAATGAATGGGCACGTTTGAATGTACATATTTAACAACACATGGAAAATGACAGAACGAAACAGAGATCTACGACAAATTTTATACTTATTGCAGAATAAATCCCAACTTTGTAGATTTTTAAGAAACTAGAATAGAATTTTCATTAATTCTTACAGTTTGAAACACCACATTCTGTATGAATTTTAATACTTTTAGAGAATGGAACATAACTAAGCATTTATTTTTTAATGACTAAGGGTATTTCAGAATTTTAACATTGAACATAAATTTTATGATTTAAACTCTGCAAAGTGTAAATATTTTCCATTACGAAACTCACACTGTAGACATTTGATATGATTCGAATAAATCTATTTTTTTATTATTATTATTTTTTTTTATATTTTATTTTAAAAAGTAACATTAGTAAACCTGTTACACTTGAATGTATAGATACATAACCTATGACCACATAACGTTTTTAAATAGAGCATGTTAAAAAAAATGAGTTGATGAAGTAAATAAGGAGTTCAGTTTAAACGATAAAAACCATTTAATGAATCTATTGTTCACAAAATACACATTAACCACTATTTGCTGTACATTTAAACAAATAAGTTAAAATAATTTCCTTATCGCGCATTCATAGTCCTCTGATTTGAATGAGTTGAAAAAATTTCGATCATACCAGTAAATGATTTCTTTATCATGCAACAAAACTTTCTTTGCTATGTTATTAATGTCAAGATTTAGAAGTACTTGTTCAGTCACTCTGTCGTACATTCCTAATGGAGTGCTGTAAAGACATTCGTGGTAACTTTAATCTTTAATTTGAACAATTCAGCGAACACATTTGAAAATTTTTCTTACATGACACATCATGCTGTCATGAATACAAGAGATTAATTGTTTGAATGCAAAATTTTTGTCACAAATAACTAATGGTAGAAAGGTTATATTGTAACTTCGCCATGGGAAGTTAAAAGTATATATATGGAAATATCTCTCTAACGAGCAAAATGAACTGCAGCCTACACGTGAAGGTTTTACATTGTCACCTGCTACTTGGAGTGAATTTTCTTTAAAATTGTGGTCGTTCAATATTCTATATGCAGATACCTCTTTCCTCAGTCGCAATGAGTTGTTCTTTTCCAATGACAATGGAAAACTGCATTTACAGAAAATAATTCAATTATATGATTCAAAATTTTGTCTAACACAGTGCCATATTACCTTAGACAAAAATCAAATAACATGTTTAAAGAATTGTTTTAACAACATTAGTATGAAACTTCGATAAAGTATATTTATAGCATGGCTTCCTGCTCAAATATTAAAAATAAAGGACACTATAACCTTTCTACTATTAGTTATTTGTGACAAAAATTTTGCATTCGAACAATTAATTTCTTGTATTCATGACAGTATGATGTGTCATGTAAGAAAACTTTTCAAATGTGTTTGCTGTGTTGCTCAAATTGAAAATCAAAGTTACCACGAATGTCTTTACAGCACTTCATTACGAATGTACGACAGAGTGACTGAACAAGTACTTCTAAGTCTTGACATTAATAACATAGCAAAGAAAGTTTTGTTGCGTGATAAAGAAGTCTTTTACTGGTATGATCGAAATGCTTTCAAGGCATTCAAATCAGAGGACTATGAATGCGTGATAAGGAAATTATTTTAACTTATTTGTTTAAATGTACAGCAAATAGTGATTAATGTGTATTTTGTGAACAATAGATTCGTTAAATGGTTTTTATCTTTCAAACTGAACTCCTTATTTACATCATCAACTCATTTTTTTAACATGCTCTATTTTAAAATGTTATGTGATCGTAGGTTATGTATATATACATTCAAGTGTAACAGGTTTACTAATTTCACTTTTTAAAATAAAATATAAAAAAAAATTGAAAAGAAAAAATAGATTTATTTGAATCATATCAAATGTCTACAGTGTGAGTCTCGTAATGGAAGATATTTACACTTTGCAAAGTTTAAATCATAAAATTTATGTTCAATGTTAAAATTCTGAAATACCCTTAGTCATTAAAAAATAAATGCTTAGTTATGTTCCATTCTCTAAAAGTATTAAAATTCATACAGAATGTGGTGTTTCAAACTGTAAGAATTAATGAAAATTCTATTCTAGTTTCTTAAAAATCTACAAAGTTGGGATTTATTCTGCAATAAGTATAAAATTTGTCGTAGATCTCTGTTTCGTTCTGTCATTTTCCATGTGTTGTTAAATATGTACATTCAAAGGTGCCCATTCATTAAGAACAGAATGGTCTTATGGTGCATCTACAGTCACGAAATCATGACATTTCAAGGTGTACGTCAATAATGTCTCATATTAAGATATCAAAACTCATTACATGTTTCTTTCAAAGTGTTAATTGCATATCTTTCGTATTTTAATGTTATTACAATGTAGTGTACTTGTCTCAGAGGGCACTCTTTTATTTAATTCAATGTTAACAATGGCATATCCTTAAAAAACATTTAGTGATATACTATTCTCCTTGACAGTTTTAAAAAATATAGCGATTTAATAACCTAAAATGTTGTTGCAACATAAAAACATAGCTCTTATTCTGTAATCATCTACTAAGTATTGTAAAATTTTTGCAAATTTCATTAAAATATTATAATTTTAAGTGATAAAGTAGTCTTAGGGTTTATGTAACGTTACTCCAGAGGGTCTGGTCGCTCATTCATTTAAATTCAATGTTAACAATCTCATATCCTTAAAAACCATTAAGTGATATACTATTCTCCTTTATAACAGTTTTATAAAATATATCGAATTAAGGCCCTGAAAGGTGTATACAACATTAAACAGATGTCTCTTATTCAATAGTCATCCTCTATGTATTATTAAATTTCTGCTAAATTTAGCTCAAATATTATAACCAATGACAATGCATTTTCTCTACCAGTGTGAACTTCCCGTTACTATCTGATATGCTGATAAACCCGATAAGGTATGTGGCCGATTTGGAATATTTTCTGCGTTCAAGTCCTTGTTCCAATCATGCATTTGTAATTGGTGGGTTTCCACTTGAATGTATTCAGATATAAAACACATCTCTAATGTTTTTTCAAAACTGTAATTTAAATATTAGAAGCCCCATGGAATAACCGCTTGTATGAAGTTAAAAAAAAAAATGTTCTTGTTTATTTAATATTTTTAGATATTTTTCTTATAGTGTATGTATGTGTGTATGTACGTGGAGTCTCGATATGTACAATTGTAAATATATGTCACTCGCTATTTCTAATGTAAGTATTTTCCCATTTTAAAATATCCACCAAGTATCAAGTTCTTTGCTATGAACGATTGCATGGGCCAAATCAGTGGTTAGCTAGAAGGGCTTTCAATACTTTACACTTTAAAATATCAACCCTGTATTGCATTCTTTGGTAAGAATAGATTGCATGGGGGCAAAACGGTGGTTAGCTAGTAGGGATGTCGGCAGTTCGCATTTTTAAAATATCTGCCCAGTATTTCATTCTTTGGTAAGAATAGATTGTGTGGAGTAAAGCAGTTGTAAGCTAGTAGGGGTATGGGCAGTTCCTATATTAAAATATCAACCCTGTATGGCATTGCTTGGTAAGAATAGATTGCGTGGGGGCAAAGCAGTGATTAGCTAGTAGGGGTCTCAACAGTTCCTATATTAAAATATCTACCCAGTATTTCATTCTTTGGTAAGAATAGATTGTGTGCACTAAGGCAGTGGTTAGCTCAAGGAGCATGATAACATTAAGTTATTAAGATAGAATAACTACATGGTGGCAACAGCTCACTAACCTGGAAATGATGATGTCATCATAGATAAGATCTCATTTTTATTAGTGTAATAAGTGTATATCGCTCTGCTAGCTCTAGTTTTTGTTATCTATTTCCCGCACTATGTGTGACACATATCTCCTAAAGTTATAAAATATTTCTAAATCATTCAAACTTAAAAACTTTAACTAAGCTTGGTTTCATCGAAATATTTGCAATACAGCGGTGAAAAACATCTTTGTTAGTTCAAAACAGTCAAATCGTATTTAGAAAATTCTATAGAACCATGTTTCCCATAATGTACAACCGTAAAATCTATTTTAAAAAACTGTCGAAACGTAGTTGCGAGGCGTAGTGTTAAAATTCATAACACTCAAAATGATCGAATCATATTCATGAGATAAAATCCAGTTAACACAATTTTTGTATTCACAGCAAATTCCTAAGCATAATTTACTATTAGATTCATTTTTTAAACACACACTTAATATCATTTCGTTAACAGTCGAATCGTATTCTGTAGATGTTAAAAATCGTGGTGTTAAAATTCATTACAATAAAATCCCACTCAAATTGGTCGAATCGTATTTTCGAGATAAAATCCACTTAACACAATTTTTATGTTCGCTGAAAATTCCTAAGCATAATTTAATATTAGATTCATTTTTTTAAACACATACACACTTAAAATCATTTCGTTATTATAAAATAGTTGAATCGTATTCACAAGATAAAATCCACTTAACACAATTTTTGTGTTCACTAAAAATTCTTAAGCATAATGTACTAGTAGATTCATTTTTAACTGCACACACTTAAAATCATTTCTTTAACAGTCGAATCGTATTCTGTAGATGTTAAAAAATCATAGTGTTAAAATTCCCAACAGTAAGATCACTTTCAAAATGGTTGAATCTTATTCCCGAGATAAAATCCACTTAACACAATTTTTGGGTTCATTGAAAATTCATAACCATAATTTACTATTAGATTCATTTTTTAAACACACACACACTTAAAATCATTTTGTTAGCAGTCGAATTGTATTCTCGAGATAAAATCCTCTTAACACAATTTTTGTATTCACTGAAGATACCTAAGAATAATTTACTATTACATTTTGTTTTTAAACTCACACACTTAAAATCATTTCGTTATTATAAAATGGTTGAATCGTATTCCCGAGATAAAATCCACTTAACACAATTTTTGTATTCACTGAAAATTCATAATCATAATTTACTATTAGATTCATTTTTAAATATACACACATAAAATCCTTTCTTTATTACAAAAATCATATTGCTATATATCAAAACACCCTGAAAAATCATTAAGTACCCCATCTATATTCCTTTTTATAAAATACCATCCGCTTTTATAAAATGCATATCATTTTCATAAATAAAAATATAGTTCCCTTTAATAATTCTCGTTCATAACTGCATTCAAAATTTTCTTAACACGTGGAACCATCGTATTATCTTCCATTCGATTTCACAGAATACACATTCTCGATAACAATCTACCTACCAGCCGCCTGTGGGGCAGTGGTTAAGGGACTCGTCTTGTAATTTATCAGTTTCAGGTTCGATTCCCCGTCCTGGCGAGTGGGAAATCCATATCTTTTACATTTGGAAATTAAAAAAAATGCTGATAAGTGGCAGCACTTCACCAACTTTCGCCAGGTGGCGCTTCAACTACGTCAACACTGATAAGAAACATCAGTATGTCACCAGCCTGCAAGCAGGAAGGTTGTGCTCCACGACACTCCTGTTATCGCATTGCACAATCCTGTCCAAGGTCATTACCTCCTCAGCCTCAAGGCCAAGATGGCGACCTGTTTCGCAATACTTCCTCCTCAGTTGGCCTAAAGACCCTCCCTTCTCAATGAGTACACTGCCTCTCCAAAAACAACCCTCCTCAATGAGGCATCCCTCCTTCTCAATGAGGCAACCCTCCTCCTCAATGAGGGACCCTCACTCATGAGTCATCTGCACCGCCTCCTCAATCTGCAGCAGAACCGGTGTTTTATAGCTACTAATGTTGCATATTAGATTGACTAAACTAGCTTATTTTCATATTATGGCTAATTATTAAGGTTAATTTTTTAATTATATTTGCATAAAACAAATCTCTTCATTTTGTAAAATGGTTATGAACCCTGAGAAGGGATATTTACCAAAAAGTGGTTTTAAAGCAATGATTTAGGCAAATAAAAAGGAAATAAATCATTTTGGCAAAAATATAATTCATTGCTATATTTTGTTTTTTATTAAAGATCAATATTTGTTACTCTTTTTAGTGAAAACCTGTGTTTTACCAAACATAAATATTTGTTTTCATTATAAAGTAATTTTCACTGGATAAAAACCTTTATATATTTTTTGTTTTATAATTTATTATTCTGAAATTTTGTAAAATTGGTATCCTGAATTTTCATATTCTATCAGTACTACCCCTGATATTTAATGCAGTATTTTTTTTTTGGGGGGGGGGGGGGGCGCTATTAAGATTTAATAAATAAATCAAGAATTAATGTTATCAAGTTATTTTTTTTTATAATTTGTTACTAACACTATTTTAATTCAAAATATAGTTCATGAATTGTTTTTCAGATAAGTTTAAAGCATAATGTACTTAAATGGTACAGTATTTTAATGTTTTATTTATAAGAAACATATATAATTTTAAATAAATATTAAGTGTCATAAGTAAACAATATATTTGCGACAAAATAGTTTCCTGCTTTTCTGTTAGGAAAGTTAGCACGTCTGGTCCCTTCATAAAACACGGGACACCAAACAGATTTCCATTCCAAATTCCTCACCATACAGACACAGAAACCTTTCTCTGGTGATGTATTTTACGGACAAAAAATGATTTCATAATATCCCAATAATGATCACTGTGAGTATTGATTGCTCCATCTTCTGTAAACAAACATTCATCAGTCCAAAGAATGTTCTTAACAAAGTTCGAATTGATGTCTTGTTAGATTAACAACCAGTTGCAGAATGCTATATGCTGGTCAAAATCGGAGGGATGAAATGCTTGAAGTCCATGAATACAAAATGGATACCAATGGTATTTTTCAAGTGTTCTAGCAATTGACATCCTAGGTAGCCCCCAAAGTTTCGCTTGCTTTTCGAATGCTTGTTCATGGATTGAAAGAAAAATATGTGATGATGTCAGTTTCTTGGTCTTCCGTGTACAAACGATTTCTTCCAGGGCCAGGTCTTGGATGAAATGAACCTGTAGTTCTTAATCTCCTCATTATCCGATAAACAAATGTACATGAAATTTCAGGCAAGTTTGGATATCGCCGTCCAAAATCCCGAGCAGTTTCTGCAGTATTTTTATTACACAGAGCATAAATCATTGTTAATTTGAAAAGTTCATTATTTGTTAAAAATACCATAATGCGCAACCAGTTACGTGTTCTTAATATGTCAATTCAGAACTAAACATGCTGACGAATCACTGAATGATTTCTAATCCTCTTTATTTTGGTATAATATTAAAAAAAAGTTTAGTTGTACTGAATAGAAATAATACTGGAAATAAATATGTAAATTGAAAAATAAATTGTCTGCATTTCATTTTTCAGTTTTTTTAAATGATTTTACTATACATTTCTTCTTCTTCTTAAGCACTACAGTCGATTGCCAGTCAAGGCTGTCTCAGTCAGTTTCCACCATCTCGACCTATCTGACGCCACTGTCCTCCATCTATTGATGCCAACGCTCCTCAGCTATTTCTCCACATTGTCCAACCACCTTGTACACGGCCTTCCTCTCCTTCTCTTTCTTTCTGGCCCCTGGAAAGTTATTTTCTTGACTAAGATATCCTCTCCATATCTATATATATGGCCGAGCCATCTTAGTTGAGCCACTTTAATCACTTTTACTATGTTTGGTTCTCTAAATTTATATTGTAATTCTTGATTATATCTTATTCTCCACACTCCATTTTCCTTTACCGCTCCAAGTATTCTTCTCAAAATTTTTCGTTCAAAAATCATCAACTTATTTTCATCAGTTTTATTCATAGTCCAGCATTCACTTTCATATGAAACTATTGGTCTTACTAATGTCTTGTATAACCCTATCTTTGTTTCTCTACTTATATATTTGATTTAAACTGATTACGTAAACCATAGTAACATCTGTTAGCCATACCTATACGATTCATAATTTCACTTTTGATATTGTTATTACAATTTACCATTGTGCCCAGGTACTTAAACTGGTCAACCTTCTCAAAAACGTAGTCACTATAAACATTTGAAACGGCTAAATTAGGGTTAAAGGAAAGAAAAAATCATCTGTGAGATCTATTCTTCGTTTTGAAAAATTATGTTAAATTTTAAAATCAAATACATACTTGCATTTGTTTACTTATTTATTTTAAATGTTTCAAATAAAAAATGGCATGTCTCAATGTGAAAAGTACTTAAGCGTCCATGATTGCATCGTGAGCCTACGTGGAATTCGCAAAAATGTCTCCTATGTATTATCATCCAGTTTTATCTTTTTTGTGATATGTCACAAATTTACATTTCTAATTTGATATAGGGTCCCCATCCACAATGTTCAATTTTTAATTAAATATAACTCTCTCAATTTTAAAGATACAGATATGCAGGGTTTTTTGATGATCTTGTTGCATTTAAAATAAAAATTTTCTGATTGACCAAATTTGTCTAATGGGGTCATATAAAAATTTAAAAAGTGTAACTTTTTGAAAATTAATCGGAGGACTATTTCATTAACGTAGTCTTATTTCCTACCTTACTTTCAACATTTTTGCAATTTACATTGCCTACTTATCTCCAACAGGTAAAGAATTAATGCGCGTTTCAATCTTTTGGGGACACTCTGTATACACACAAAGCTTGGAAGAAACCAGATTGCACCCCTTTCGAATTCTTCTTATCTGCTCCATAAAAAAAGTGTGTTTGAAAAATTGTGTCCTTAATATGTGTTTGAAAATATTCTGATAAAATATTTAATGCTATACCATATTATTTCTAGTTAAAAAAAAAATGCCTTAGACTTCATCCCTTTCTACTGAACGTTAACATGCTAGACTAAAGGATTGCAGGAAATCTAATGGATCATTCCACAGAATTACAACAAATGATGGCACAAAAAGTGCTCTAACTTTAACCCTTTCCGGACGGTCGACGTGCCCGCACGTCGGCTGCAAACTTACATTCAAGGACGACCGTCACGCATACGCATTGATGAAAAATTTACCCTTAAAGACGACGGTCATGTATGCGCATTTTCATATGAAACATTTTTACTTGAATTTATTTGTCTACTAGATGGCGTTAAATGTCCATGCGAATAACTCCAATGTATTTTGCAGATACTTGACCTTCACATAGGGGGGATCCAATGAATTAATTCTCCATTTGGAGCTGTGAAATGTGATTTTGTAATATAAACAAACATAGCACTTTCGCTGCATCTACTGTTTTATAATTGAGTTTCGGTTCTCGTTTTGTTTTTTGCTTTATGATTTCGTTGGTGAATCATAAATATATAAGAGAGTATTTTTCAAGTTTGGGTTTTAGAGGAATACGTACGTGGCCGTGAAATTATTAGGTTATTTCGGATAAAAGAATGGCTGGGCCAGGACTTTTTCTTTCTGTGGAAAAATATACTCGTATGATAAACTAACCGGGCAGTAATGAAATGATGCAGATAGTAAAGATTTGTGGAACTGTAGTATTTCTGAAGATGAATATGAAAATGCAAGTGATTCTTCAAAATCTGAGCATACTATTACTACAACGCCGGAAACTTCAGTAGCTGTTTCTGCAAATGATGTTTGGACGGGAGATTTGACAGATCTGAATTCTTTTGAGTTTTTGAGCATACTTGGAACCAATCACAATATTATTTTATGCCACCTAATTTAGATAAGGAAATTAATTTTTTTAGCTTATTTTTCAATGATGAATAGTAGAATTCATAGTACAACAACTGACGAGTATTTTGTATTGAGATTCGTAGGAAAAATATACAACAAATAGAAAATAAATATATCTTTTATTCCTGAAAAAAGTAGATTTCTGTGTTGAATAGTGAATTTATTATTTTTTATTATTTTTTAGTGTATTTATTTTGAAAGTTAGGCTTAGCGCAATGAATTAGCCATCTTTTGGGAACAGTTCGGAAGCGAAGCGCTCAGTCTTTTAGGCCACTGTAGTTCCTGAATGCCGCCATCCGGAAAGGGTTAAGCAGCTATAAGTCGGTCAATTTTGGTCGTAAAAGGATTATTTTTTTTTATTTTGCATGAAATTGTATGAGGATGATTTTCCTAAATATAACGGGTAGGACCAGGGTACCATATAAAAATTTATATTTCGTATTTCTTTCATAAATGCATCTATTGATTTAAACTGTTTCTAAGATAATAGATTTTAAAATTTAAAACATTTTTGCAATTGGAAGTATGTCTCTGTGACAACGGTTGAGGAAATAACCATTGGGCACCGATAGCACTGGACACCCTGTATGTATATATATATATATATATATATATATATATATATATTGTATATATATATATTGTATATATATATATATATATATATATTGTATATATATATATTGTATATATATATATTGTATATATATATATATATATACGAGGCATGTTTTTTATGTAAGTACCGTTTTGCGATTCCGCCGCCGCAGCGCTACGGTCGGCGTTCCGCGCATGCGCGCTGGTTACCTACATCTCTTGTCTACGCACTGACGCCATTACAGTCTGATTCTTCATTGTATACGTTGTTTACTGAGTGTTTAAGATGCCTCCGACAATCGTGAGTCCCGCCGATTGTGAAGTACGGGCTGTTATACGATTTCTTAGTGCTAAAGGCGTAAAACCGATCGATATTCATCGTGAGATCTGTGAAGTTTACGGACAAAACATTATGAGTGATGGAATGGTAAGGAAATGGGTGAGAGCATTTAAAGATGGCCGCACAAATGTGCATGATGAAGAACGGAGTGGGCGTCCTTCGGTCTTTAATGAAGATTTGGTGCAGAAAGTGGAAGAAAAGGTGAGAGAAAACAGACGCTTTACAATTTCATCAATGTGCGACTGGTTTCCTCAATATTCTCGTAGTGTTTTGTATCGCATTGTGACCGAGAACTTGAATTACCGGAAATTGTGTTCACGTTGGGTTCCAAAAATGGTGACGGATTTGCACAAAACCCAACGTTTAGGCAGTGCATTGACTTTCCTTGAGCGGTACCACAATGAAGGTGAAGATTTTTTAGACCAAATTGTTACAGGTGACGAAACATGGGTGGCCTACGTCACACCAGAATCAAAACAACAATCCATGGAATGTCGACATTCATCATCACCCAAAAGAGTGAAGTTTAAGCAAACAATTTCTGCCCGGAAAATCATGTGCACAGTTTTTTGGGACAAAAAAGGAGTATTGCTAGTGGAGTTTCTGCCTCGTAATGAGACAATCAATGCAGCGTCTTATTGTGAGACATTGAACAATCTGCGTCGTGCAATCCAGAACAAAAGACGTGGCAAGTTGAGTAAGGGTATCGTTTTGCTGCATGACAATGCCCGTCCACATGTGGCTAATCGGACCAAAGATCTCATCAAATCTTTTAAATGGGAAACTCTAGATCATCCTCCATACAGCCCTGATCTGGCGCCCAGCGACTACCATTTGTTCCTGCACTTGAAGAAACACCTGGGTGGTCAGCGTCTTCAAGACGATAATGAAGTCAAAACAGTTGTGATACAGTGGTTAACAAGTCAGGCGGCAGAATTTTATGAGGAGGGTATTCAAAAACTGGTGCCACGTTATGACAAGTGCCTCAATATTCACGGAAATTATGTAGAAAAGTAGATTAAGGTACAGGCTTTCATGTAGAAATAAAATTATTGCGATATCTTTGCACGTCTTTTTTTAATTCCAAAACGGTACTTACTTAAAAAACATGCCTCGTATATATATATATATATATATATATATATATATATATATACTATTACAATAAAGTGAAAAAAAAAATAGGATATATCCTATAGAAGCCTGAAATTAAAGGAATGATTCACTACAAAGGAGGAGGCGCAAATGCTGCTCAAATTCCTTAGTAGAATACATGAATGTAAGCAGATAAAGACGGGAGTGACCATATGAATTACATAAAAATGGCAGGGGTGGATTGCGACACCCCTTGAATGAATGACATGAAGGTGGGTGGCTCCGGAAGAGCCCAGCACATCGACCAGAGGTCTATTGTACTACCCCAACAAGTGAAGGTCCTTAAGAAAAGAGACCAGTAGCCGAAGCAAAAATCAGCAGGCACTTGACAGGAATGTCATACAACTCCCAGGGCTCGATCACATGTCGACCCAAGTGTTCGAACCTATGGGCGGAGAACACCTCACATTCACAGAGAATGTGTACGGCAGTTTCTTCACTGTATTTGCAGCCTCTGCAAAGCAAATCTTTCGTGACACCCATAATATTAAGGTGTCTTTTAAGGGTGCAGTGTCCAGTAAGGAGCCCGACAGCCCTTCTGATGCCAGTTCTACTGAGCCTTAATATTTCCTTCTGACGTATGCTAGGGCAATTGCAGTTGCGAATTTTCGTCTACCTTTGGCCCTTAGTATTACGCCAGTTTTTACACTGAAGCTTTCTGAAGATGTCATAGACAGTTCTTCTAGTTAGTTCATTGGGAACACCCAAAGCCGGCTCAGGACCAATAAAAGGAATACTTGAGCCTTTCCTAGCCAATTCATCAGCCAGCTCATTTCCTGGAATGCCCGAATGTCCAGGTACCCAGTAGAGCATGACTTTATTATTGCTAGCAATGTTACACAGTGCATTATAGCACTCCCAGACAAGGGAAGACGTCATAGTAGACTTTCCTAAGGCCATAAGAGCAGCTTGACTATCAGAACAGATAAGAATCTGGTTGCTCCTATAATTTCTGTCATAGCAAATTCTGCAACACATTAGAATAGCATAGACCTCAGCCTGAAAGACAGTAGCATGACTGCCTAGAGGGTAAGACATGTTAGTGCCATCATCCAGACAGCAAACACCAGCACCAGTACTGGTGCCAATCTTCGAGCCATCTGTGTACCATACAATACAATTTTGTTTATTGTAGGTGGGAGTCCTCTTCCAGTCATCCCGTGAAGGGACCTGAATTACATAGGGCTTGTCAAATGTATATCGGACCTGTATACCATCAGATGGCATATGGAAATAAGGATGATTTATAACATTACTGTTGAGACCACTCCAAGATAAATACTTAGAATAGTCCTTCCAGTGTTTCAGATATTTAAGTCTGTTCATGCAGATGAGAGCCTCAGCTTCAATGTGCATGTAGAGAGGGTGCAATCCGAGCAAAAGTTCAAGAGTTGCAGTGGGAGTGGTTTTCATGCAACCAGAGATCGCAGTACATACCATCCTTTGAAGCTTAATTAAATCTAATTTAGCAGTTTCACATCTGACTCTAGACCACCAAATAATGGAGCCATAGAAGATGATGGGACAAATTACCATAGAGTAAATCCAATGGACAGCCTTGGGATTCAGACCCCAGGTTCTCCCAATAGCATTTCTACAAGACCAGAAAATTCTTTTGGCTTTGGTTATGCAGTATTCCAGGTGTCTCTTCCAGTTGAGACCTATGTCAAAGAAGATTCCTAAGAATTTTACCTCCTTGGAGCAGATGAGCTTCTGACCAAAGAAGCGAATGTCTCTAAGGTTAAGAATGTGTTTTTTTGTGAACGCAACCATGGTTGTTTTCTGTGGATTTACAGAAAGTCCAGCATTTTTGCACCATGTCTCAACACCCCTAAGAGCGGTGGACATCATATCAGAGACAGTGTTACCAAATTTGCCTCTGGCAATGATGACAACATCGTCAGCATATCCAACACAGGATACACCGGAACTAGTTAAGTTGTCCAGAAGAGAGTCTACAACTAAATACCAAAGAATTGGTGAAAGTGCGCCTCCCTGCGGACAGCCTGCCAGAGCATGCACAGTCTTGTTGTCACCAAGCAAAGATGCACAGATATACCTATCAGATAATAGGTTCTTGATCCAACAAGAGATCGTCATGTCAACACCCTTCCTATCAAGAGCATGTAGGATGGTGTCAATAGGAACTTTATCAAAAGCACCCTCAATGTCAAGAAAAGTGGCTAGAGCAATTTCCTTGGCATTAAAGTTTCTCTCCAGAATAAAGGAGAGACTGTAGAGAGCAGTATCCGTAGATTTACCCGGTTGATAGACATGCTGAGAGTTAGACAGAGGCATAGAAGCCAGAGTCACTTCCCTGATATACCTGTCAATGAGCTTTTCAATAGTCTTTAAAAGAAAAGACGTAAGGCTAATAGGCATGAAGGATTTGGCCTCATAATAATTATCCTTACCAATCTTTGGAATAAAGATTACCCTTGTATGCCTCCAGGCAGAAGGTACATGACCAAAGGCAATACAAGCTCTGTAGATTCTGCAGAGAATGGGAGCAAGCACCTTAATTCCCTCTTGAAGAAGGATGGAAATGATGCCATCAATCCCTGGAGTTTTATAGGGTTTAAAAGAGTTCAAAGCCCAATTAACCCTATCCAAAGTGACCACACTCTTAGCAATGCTCCACTTACTGCTGTTACAAGTAGAAGTGAGGTGAGCAGCAGGAGTGGTGCTGTGGCAATTAGATTCAGAAACTGGAAAATGAACCCTGAACATTTCATCCAGGGTCTCTTCCCCAGTCCCAGAATAGCCACCATTAGGTAACCTAACAGTATTTAGGTTGCAATTTCTGTCTTTTGACATGAGCTTGACCATTTTTGCAGTAGCAAAAACGTCTTTGATGCCGTCACAGTAGCTTCTCCAGGAGTTCCTCTTGGAGTCTCTGATTGCCTTATTGTAGGTAGTTAGAGCAGATTTGTAGACCTGCCATTCACCACTCTTTTTGGCTCTATTAAAGAGCTTTCTGCATTTGCTACATAAGCAGCTGAGCTCTTTTGACCACCAAGGAACTAACCTTGGGGAGACAGCTTTAGTAGCCTTACAATTCTGGTAATATGAAAAGATAATGGATCGTTGCACGTGGTCAACGGCCAAATCTATTTCAGCTCTAGAAGAGTACTTACCAGAATGATCTGCAAGCTTTGAAAGAAGATCTTCTCTGTAAGAAACCCAGTTGGTACGTTTGGGGTTCCTACCTGCTGCCATGGTCAATTTTGTAAGACCTTTAACAGAAAAGGTGATTAAACGATGATCAGACAATGATATATCATCTGAAACAGTCCAGTTTAAAACACAGTCATATGTAATATTGTTACATATACTCAAGTCGATGACTTCACGTCGATTTATTGTAACAAAAGTGGGCAATTTGCCCTTGTTGAGAATAAAAAGGTTGGAGCGGACAATGTGCTCCAAGAGATCATCGCCACGACTATTACAGTTACTACTGCCCCACACAGTATGGTGGGCATTAGCATCACAGCCAATGATCAGTCTTTTACCCTTTCTGCAGTACTCAATGAGACTAGTAGTGACATTGGTAAAAGTTTCTCTTTCTTCATAAGGAAGATAAGCAGAAGCAAAGATGAATTCATCTAAATGCTCATTAGTTTTGAAGTTCACTCTGATGGCAACATTATCACCATCAAGGAATTCCACAAGGTGAAGAGCATTGAGTTTGTTACTAACAACAATACAAGCTCTAGGTCTGATACAAGATGTATCATAAAAGACATTGTAGCTCTTGATCCCAAGACCCAAAATTTTATTATTGCAGGTCCAGGGTTCCTGAATTAGAGCAATGTCAGCCCTACCATCCATCAACCTCTTGCCAAGAATAGCAGAAGCAGAACGACTATGGTGCAGGTTAATTTGCACAACATTAAGACAGCCCATAAAAAGGAAAGAAACAAGGGCAGCAAAAAACTAGGAGGGAGTGGCCTTCCTAGTATCATGAGAATGATCAGTGTCAGGCACGTCATTCTCAAAATCCTGCATGCGTCTTTCCAGCTCATCATCAGAAAGCAATGGATTAGCATACAGCATGTTATCAGAGCTAGAAGCAATTTCCAGTTCAACAAGCTTAGGTATCATAGTATCAACATTAGTGATACTCACCTGAGAGGAGGTTGCCTGATCTTCTGGCTGTACCTCCATCTTCCTTTTGGGCCTTTCGTTTGGGTCCCGAAGAATCTTGGAGACTCCACAGTCCAAACCGGTGTGAGCACCAAAGTCAGCTCTGCAAATCGCATCCGCAGCCTCCGAGTCCACCTCGAAGATCCATCTTATGGAGAGGGGTTCCACAAAGTTTTGCAGAACACGCCACTCCTCAGACTTCAACTCCGGGTTGAAACGGTTCAGCCATTTCAGCAAAATGCTCGGCTCTTTAGTGTAAACATTTCTGGTCTTGAAGGCCACCTTGACAGGTTTGGGTAGATCATTGGCACTCAAGACTTTGAGTACCTCACCTAAAACCTGTCTGTTATTGTGGAAGGTTTTCTTAATCCATTCCACAGTAGTTGCATCATTGCACTGAAGCACCAAGGCTCCAGCATATAAACCAGAACCATGGATCTTCGGAAGTTGCTCACCAGTGGGTATCTCATCTATTTTACCGAGAATCTCCATCTGGATGATGTCAACCTCTTCCTTGCTCAGCTTACTTGAAGGGAAGGAATCTTTAATGACTGCCATTTTTATAACCTGGACTGCCTGAGCATATGATCCAGGTTGGATGTCAGTCCTTGATCTCTTTTTATTGGCCTGATCTCTTGGAGAGAGTGTGACTCTATCCGACCTAAGTCGTTTGGTGCCTCCGACCTTCTCTTTGACAGCACCAGCTTTTGCAAACTTCTGGTCTAGCTGCCTAGGAATGCGCCTCCTCCTGCGCCTCTGTGCTTTTGTGAGTACTTCCTGCGTCTCAGCCATGGTTTCAGTGTGTCGGTCACCAAGGCTCGCGACTCCACTTCCTTCCACAGCTAGACTGCAGTTTTCCTCCTTTTTACCAAGATTCAACCCCAGAGGGGCTGTCTCAATGGCTGATTGGGAATCACACGAAAGTGTAACCAATCCTTCAACACTTTCTCTATGGCAGCATGGAGAGCTAGGAAATGGAACATCTAGAATCTCCATGCTGTATCCACTAATGAGAAAAACTACGGATTACTTCCAGTTTGATCAGAGCCCCCGCTATGCCCCGTCTCCCCACACTTTTCTAACGTGAAAAGTGTAACTGCCGGAGTCATTCGCAAAGCTGGATGATGAGGAGCGGGCCATAACGTGCACCAGGTGCACAGGGCCCAGAATTCAACAAGGATCCAAGGGGGATTTCTCGATATGAAACACTCCCCACCATCCAACCAACACAACCAAGGGACTCAGCCTCTGGAACCGTTTACTACAAACGTTTCTTAAAAGCAATACTACAGATCCACGCCGCTTTGCCCTTTTCACAACACAACCACATGGTCCCGTTCCCGAGCCCAAAACGGTATACCTTACGGCAGAGGCCGAAAGGTGGTACTAAGGCCCATAAAGCAGAATGATGCTTACTAGGGGCTCAGCATTGATGCAATCTGCAGCTAGGAGGAAAAGATCGCTTAGGTACCTCGGGATTGCAACACCCGTATCCACAAAAGAAGTGGACCCCTGAGGATTTTACAGGGCGAGGCAGTATGCCTTACTCCCAACCCCCAACCTGGAGGACCAGGATACCTCGTTTTGTTGTGAACCTCACCTTAGACCTGTCCGGCATGGGAGACCCTACCAGTAGCAAAAGCTACCACCGGCATAGCTCTTAGGATCATCGGAACACTCAAGCTCCACTACCACGTCAAGGCGCAGGTATCAGTCGGTGGAGGCGACACCCCTTCCCGCTTAAAGCAGCTTTTACAACCCAGGTAACGCTCACGGCACCAACATAATTCCATGGTCAGTCACCCAAATGTGCGAAAACAAAAGCACCAGAACAGACTCAGAACCAAAGAAGAAACGAATTTTGAAAGAGAAACATCCGTCAGTCTAACCCAATGGAACATCTCCTTATAAGAGTAAAGTTGCTCATGCGCAGAGATATATCAGGATAACAGTTTTGCAGTCATGAATATTAAACCTCAATTATCAATATTTAGATTACAACTTTTCTTTAAAAAATGAATTGTAATAACGTTGTATGAAATTGATTGGATAATTTCTTTTTATAGCTTCCTCTGCAAATTTTTTACATTTGTAAATGCAGTCTTTCCTAAAAGTATTGTAGTTTTGATTTCTTCTAAAGTGACCAATTATTATATTTCTGAAGACATACTTTGTAAGGTTTGAATTCCAGTCGATTATATGATTTACCTTGATCCTGTATGATTCTCTTTTGTCGTGTAACTCTGTATATATTCCATATTTCTGGTGTTTTTTGATTGCTAAATCCAAGAATTTCACCGATCCGTCTTCACACTCTGGATTTTCAATAAGGTCCAATTCGCTTGGGTAGAATGAAAAGTCAAAGCAAGGGGTGTTTTCATATCCCCCAATTAACACATTTTCATATCCCCCAATTTCAGATAGGATATGGGTGCCTCTTTCGTATTTAGATAGATAGATATCTGCTAGTATTGATGAGCAACTCCCTCCCATAGGTATGCCCTTGATTTGCTTGTAAAAATTGCTTCCGTCGTGAAGTATGTTTTCCTTTAATACAAATTCCACCAAGTCCATGTATCTTCTATAGGTTATAAATTGTTTTAAATCGTATTCTTCATGTAGATCTTTCAGAATTAATTGTAAATTAGTTAAATCAATATTGTTAAAAAGATCACGAAAGTCGTAATTTTTAAAGTTGATATCGTTATGGCAAAAATTCAGCCGGCCTATCAGTTCCTGTCCGTTTTTTATCATGATAGAGTTATGTCTTTTAATATCATGTATAACTATTATGAGTAAATCCAGAAGTGTTTTGTTTGCTTTTTCCAAATATGAACCACATCCCACCGTCACAGTTCGAAACTTGACAGGTATTTTGTGTAATTTGGGGATGAGGACCAAATATGGATATTTTATTGTTTTAATATCTATTCCTATTCTTTTGTAAAGTGCCTTTATTCTATTTGTCAGTATCAATGCATTACTGGGTATTAAAGCATACATTTCACTGTAAATATAATATTTCGTTTATATCACATAAAATATTTTGTTTATACAATGCAAAACTTCAGTTATGCATCATTTTTCCAGTTTTTTTGCTGATAAAGCTTTCTGAATTTCGAAAATTTTCATTCGGATAGAACATTTGAGAATTGCCACTAACCACTGTTACATAGGTTGCGTCTGTTACAAATTTAGCGCACTTTTTTATTCCCAAAGAATTCTCTCTCAAGCTGTCAAATTTACATGGCAAGCCTAAACTGCATCTGCTGCGGGAAGGAATCACTCCTACCATAAAATGACCCAATGCTTACAAAACGAAAAGAATGAACGATGGGAGGGTTTATTCACCAGACTCTTTTGTTTGAAAAGCAGTTCATTCTCGAATCGAATTACTATGCTTTTGAGAGCTCACGTTTCAGTATTGCTGTTCAGTCTGTTGGTTATTATCATTCTATTGGCTTCTTAAAAATTTAACGTTCTCCAAAAGTGTCCCAAATGCGTAAAGGACTTTCATTAAAAGATAAAATTGAAATTTTAAAATAATTTCAGAGAAGTACATGATTAACAAAAGTACATTTGGCTAAAAAACTGGATATTCCAGTTTCTACTCTGAAAACCATTATCTATGAAAGAAAAAAAATTGAGGACAGAGCAGCAACTTGTGGAAACTCTGCTTTGAAGAAACTGCTTGTGCAAGAAGGCAAATTTCCTAAAGTAGAGAACATTTTGCTTCAGTTTTTAATACGATGTCATGTATCAAATATTCTCGTGAGTGGGCCCATGCTTATGGAAAAAGCAAAGGAAATTGCATTGAAATTGGATGTAAAAGTTGCATGTTTTTCAACTGGATGGCTTCACAAATTCAAAATGCGACATGGAATTTCAAGTCAAGTGGTAAGTGGGGAATGTAAAGATGTTCCAACTGAAGCTGTTAACAAATGGTTAAAAAATTTGCCGAACAAAATTGATGGATACCAGCTGAAGGACATTTACAATGTTGATGAAACAGGCCACTTTAATCATTTCATGCCTGCAAGAGCTCTCACATTTAAAGATGACAATTGCAATGGTGGAAAAAAAATCTAAAGATTGTCTCACTGTTTTACTTTGTGCCAACGCCGATGAAAGTGATAAAATGACTCCTGTAGTCATAGGGAAGTCATGAAAGCCAAGGTGTTTTGCAAAAGTTAAAACATTGCCAGTAGGTTGTGAAGCAAATACAAAAGCCTGGATGACTGTTAAAATTTTTACCATGTGGTTCAGAAAAATGGATAAAGATATGAAACAACAAAAACATAAAATTTTACTTTTTATGGATCAATGTACTGCTCACCCCCAAGAGACCGACTTTTTGAAAAATGTGAAAGTGGTTTTCTTTCTACCAAATTGCACAAGCAAACTACAACCCCTAGATCTTGAAATAATAAGAAACTTAAAAGTGTAGTGCAAAAAGCGTTTAATTCAACATGATATCCCTAGCATGGACTCAAATCAAGTCTGAAACAATAAGAAATTGTTTCATTAAAAGAGGGTTTCCAGATCCAAAATTAGATGAATGTGATGCCAACGACGACAGTGACGTCAACGCTGGAGATGATGAAACTGTGATCATGGATGAAGAAGACTGGAATCTCCTGAGATCAGAAGTTACTTTTAAGGAGTATGGGAATTGTGATACTGACACAAGGACTTCGAAATTAATCACAATTGATGAATTAATAGAAGACAATTTGTCTGGTTCTAATTTAAGTAGCGATGATGATGAAGAAGAATGTGAAGAAGTTATCCCGCCTTCCTTTAAAGACGCCATGGACTCCATTGATAAACTTAGAACTTATTTTGTTTGTCAAAACACCAGTGAAAAAACTTTCAAAGACCTTAATTCAATTCATAATGCTGTACTCATTACTACATTCAATCCGCACGTCAGACTGTGATTAAAGATTTTTTTAATTAACATCTACCTGCATGCACATAAATCGTATAAAATAAAATGTGTATTTACTTAAGATATGTATGTATGAAATTAAAATAAAGGTATGATTGTTTTTCATTTTTATGATTGCAAATGTTTAAATATAAAAATTTAATAAATATTATTCTCAATATAGAAAATATCTTAAAAAAATAAAAATATTACTTTGAATTAAATTAGGATGATTTGTAGCATTAAATTTGTAATAATCAAAGTTGTTTCTTAAAATTCCGATTATACGTCTTTCCAGTTATACATCTTTTTCAAATTTCCCTTGAGAAACATATAAACGGTGCCCCACTGTATATATATATACTGGGTGGTCAGAATTAAAACACCCCTACTCTGAGCTCTCTATAGATCGAACTACTCAGTGTAAAGGCTCCAAAATTGTTGAACATACTATTCAAGACATGGAGAAAGGGATTACATGAAAAAAAAATTAGTTCCAGAAACACCAATAGATGGCGCTGTACAACAGAAAATATGCTGAAAAGACACAAAATACACATTTTATTCGAACATACCAAACATTCATATCACAAGGACCTTATTGATGCAGGGAATGCTACGTATAACATTATCCATTGATTGTTCGACAATAGCGGTGGCAACATCGTCAACAACATCTGAACGATTCGATTTGTGTCCTCGACCCGGCTGAACTCCAAGATGTCCAGTTTTCTCGAATCGAGCGATCATTCTCTTGAGAGCTTGTGGAAGTAATGGTCCGTTTTAGCAAATTCTTAAGTCGACGAAACTCTCGAAGTGCAGCTGCAGCATGTCCTTTGTTTTCATAAAACAGCTTCACAAGCAAAGTGCGTTCTGGCAGTGTAACAGCCATCGCTGATAAGAATGAAAATTTCCCCCTTTTATGCCCAGAACATAGTAGCTGCAAACCAAGGGTTTATGCAAATTTTTGTGCTTACAGTGTGAAATTCCAGTTACAATGACAGTTTAAGTTTCTTCACTTTTTTATCTTCTTTTTTTTTTCATATCAGCAAAAGAAATTAAAAAGGAAAAATTCTATATCGCATGTGTTTGTTTTTTTGTGATTATTTTGTGTCTTTTCAGCATATTTTCTGTTGTACAGTGCCACCTATCGGTGTTTCTGGAACTAATTTTTTTTTTTCACGTAATCCCTTTCCCCATGTCTTGAATAGTAGGTTCAACAATTTTGGAGCCTTTACACTGAGTAGTTCGATGTATAGAGAGCTCAGAGTAGGGGTGTTTTAATTCTGACCACCCTGTATATTTTATTACCTTTGGTTGAAATGATTTATTACCTTCAGTTTTTACCTTCGGTTCTGGACATTTGAATTTTTTTTTTTAATTAGCTATGACCTTTTTAGTTTTTTCTACAGAAGCAGAATTGTTTTTGCCAGTTTTGGTGCCAATTATACATGGTGCAATGTCTGACATAAGAACCAAACAGTTACTTAGTAGTATTCCATGAACCTCTAAGTTCTTTTAGAATAAGATTTATAATATTAGTATAAGTCAAAACTTGTTTTAAACTGGGTATAACAAGCACGTTACTAACAACAGAGGTAGATGAATTGTCAAAAAAAGTCACTATAATGCACACCTGCCAACTTTTACGAATTTTTCGTAATTTTTACGAAAATTCTCTTATTTTACGATTTTACGCGCGTAATCGATTTCTTTACGATTTTTAATATTTTTTACTAATTACGCCTAAAAATCGCGCCAATTTGCCGATTTATCGCCAAATTTATATTTTTACACCAAAATGTCGCCAAGCATTTGGATTGCTTGTCACACGAGAACGTTTGCGTTCTCGTGTGACAAGCAATCCAAATGAACGAAGACAATGAACGCAGACGTTCTCGTGTGACAAGTTCTATTTATTCTGGTACTTCCAGCACGCAGCGTTCAAGAAACGGACGGCAGACAATGCTCGTCTTTCTAACCCGGAAGTGTAGGCATAAAATCCCCCACAGAAAGGAATAAAAAAAAAGTTGTAGGTTGTAGATTTTTGTCTCCGTAATCACCGTGATGTATGTTATCATATATATCATTAATACATATGTTGTCATTGGACTCAAAGGGGAAACAGAAGAAAAAACTTAGCACAGCATTTGAAAATATTTGTTTTACTTTTACCCCTTTTTGTTGAGAGTCCAAAATTACCAGTTTGCATCCATTTTCTTCTTCTAATGATTTCATATCAGAACAATAGATCTAATTTATTTTTATAGTGCGAATAAAAATAAAGAATTATTTTACTAAACAAATTATATTTCGCTTAAATTTTAAGATGAGCAATTCAGTCTTTTCTTTTCAGGCTTTGCTGAGAGTACATAATTGCCTTTTTCCATCCATCTCCATCCCCTGATTATTACACATTAACTTTACTAAACTAGCTTATTTTTATATTTCAGTTGATTATAAAGGTCACCTTTTTAATTATTTTCATATAAATAGTAATTTTTTTTTTTTTTTTTTCATCTCTGCAGCGGTTGCCGAGAGAACGCTATTATCCTTTTCCATCGATCTCCATCTCCCTATTGTTGCACATTAACTTGATTAAATTAACTTATTTTCATATTTTGGTTGATTATAAAGGCAAATTTTTTTATTATTTTGACATAAATAGCACGATCGTGAAATTCAGTTTTTTTTCGCGAGCGTTTCCGAGATTACGCAATTATCCTTTTCCATCGATCTCCTTCTCCTTATTGTTGCACATTAACTGGACTAAAGTAGCTTATTTTCATAGTTTGGTTGATTATAAAAGTTAATTTTTTAATTATTTTCATATAAATAGTACGATCATGAAATTCAATCTTTTTCTATCTGAAGCCCTTTCTGCCACATTTTTATGAAAAGATATTTTGAACAAAATAAACATTTTCTTTAAAATATACTGCCACCAATTTTTATTTATGTGTAGACACTAGACAATGCACATTTTAATAATACATGATAATTTTATGAATGTGTTTAAAAATATACTGCAGTTTAAGAACAAAAAATTTGTGTCTTCCCAATTGTAAAATAATTTTTTTTTGTGAAATTAAGTTTATAAATCCTGACTATTGTAATGATTTAATTTCAACAAAACTGACAAAATAAAAGCATGAGTTATTATAGATAACAAAATCATAGTTTAGAATTAATATAAAGGAATGTGTTAAAATTAAATTTGCCCATGTATTTAAACAACCCTGTTCTTAAACGCAATTGTCAAACTTGCATTTTCTAAATATAATAGAATTATATCATTTTTCATCATTACATAACGAATTATATCATCATTACATAACGTAACTTTCTGTCAAAATATTTTGAGAGATGAAGGATACAATGTAAATAATGTACAAATGAACATGCATACAACTGTTTCCAAAGAGATCTCAAAACAGTTGTGTGTTTCACATATTTGTGCATTATTTACATTGTGTCCTTTGAAAATCAGATTTATGTCGATTTGTTCCGTAAAACTCATTTTACGCGCTATTCTGATTTTTTTTTCAAAAATCTTCTGATTTTTACTCCAAATAAGTTGGCAGCTATGCTATAATGGGAGTCACTGCAATTAGTGTTGAAATATTGAAAAACTCTTACTTGCTATGAACAACATTTTGATATACCTCTGTTAAAAAGAAAAAAATGACAACAATTAATCATGTTATAAATAATTTGTGTAAGGATAAATAAAAAATTTTCATTTAAAATTGTGTGAATATCCTTTAATTTATATCCTTTCAATACAAAGTAAGTGAAAACACGATAGGAACCATATTTGTAGATGCATTTAACACCATACATGTAGGTGCGTGTAAAGTGTAGATAAAAATGTCAACTACAGGTAAGAAAATAAGAAGATATGCAATTTTCAGAATTGAAATAATTAATTTGAAATCTGATATTGCTCTTGAAGGTTAAAAATTATTTCATCAATAGATAGTAAAATTAGTGCAATTATTAAAAATTTTTATTTTTGTATTATAAATTTTATTGTATTTCTTATTGCTAAAAAACAGCCTTTGACTGATAGAATTGTTACCCTTGATGGACAAGGAATGTTTATTACACTGGTAGGGGAAAAACGCTTGCTTCTCAGTACATGTAAGTGAAACACATTTAATTACTTTGAACTACACTTAATTACAAACACATCAATTATATGAAAAATGACCACTCATTCATGGAGTGATAATTGAATTTAGACACAGTTTTGCATCACAAACATTCAGTAAGAAAGACTTTTGTTTATATTTTAATTTTCATTCAGATATATTTAAACTTTATAATTTGATATAATGGCTTATACAGTTTGCCAAATTGAGCAACAATTAAATAGGCCTGTCTCAAAAAACACCATTCATTCTGAAAGTATCAGCTAATGTAAATTGCATAAAATTGATATGAAAACTGCCACTAATGTATCAACACAAGCAGGAAAGATTGCAGTGGGTAAAATCCATATAACATGGAATGACCAATCGTTGAAGTTGCTATTTAGTAATGAAAATATGTTATTTGGATGAATTTGATGAATCTGTATCCTTGGTCTCACAAAGCTGGAAACATGACTGACATGGATAAGCATGGGCACCAAATATGAGAGGCCAATTGATGCCTGGCTTGCAACCGTGATCTCAAAATGTGAGAGACTCTGAAAGAATGCCTGATGTGCAATTCAAAGTCTCAAACAGTGTTTTATGCAAATGTTATGCAAATTCTGAACTTGACTGCCATGCAAAATTCTCCATGCTGAGGTTAGAAGATTGAGATTTGTGCTGGTGCCTCCAGACTTGGTGGTGATAATTTAGAGATTCATCTGGTGTAATGTGATGCTGTAAAATTCAAATGGAGTCTTCCAAAAGATATGTGATGTGACTTAAGATATTCATATGGCAGCAACAATAAGATAAGTGCTATTGGTTAAGAGACCACATGGATTTGTTACTATCCTCACCATTTCAGCTGGGTTCAGCTGGTGCTATAACAAGTGTTTGCTCCTCTGCCACTGGATGTGAGCTGAGGGTAGTCTGCTTCACAACACATCATTATATGAGTATATCTTGTGTGTGTTTGCTCGGATTTCCCAAAGGCCATAGAATATCTTATATATAAGGTTGTCTCGTTTGGGGGAAAACTTGTCCCAGGAAGGAAAGATAAGTAACATCACTGCCAGCCCCACTCTCTGTCAGAGGAGAGAAAAGCTGTTGAGGGGCGTTGATCAAAATCTCTTAAAAAACTATTTAAACATTTACTTAATAGTAATAGTGTGAATGCAATATAAAATAAAATAGTATATGCATAGTAATATGAAGTTCATGGATACTTCATAAATTCCATACATTTGAAAAGAAATAGCAAAGTTTTCATGAAAGAGGTGGTCATTATAATATTAACATCATGGGAAGTTAATACAAAGGTTACTGAATGTCATGGTCAAAGATTATTATATATAAAATGATTATTGAATGATCAGAAAAGAGACACTAACTGCTAAATGCATTATCAGGACAGTTTGAGAAGGATATAAATAAACATATATTTCTAATCTAAATCGCTCAAATTAGTCTTCATTTAAATATTGACTATATTCTGTGAAAATGAAGAATAAAATAGAATAAATAGTATTTCCAGGCAATACAATGCATAGCTTGTGTCTAGCTCAAAAATTTTATGTTTTAGAAAATATATATCTTCCAGATTTGAAAGAAAAGCAAAAATCTTCTGAAGAAAAAAACAATTGATTTAAATTTAAAAGCACATATTTTACCAAACCATTGCAATAATGTTGTTAGTATGAGAAAAAAAAAAAATTAGTTGTCGAATAAAATAAATGTATTGATAATGTTGTCCGAATAAAATAAATGTATTGATAATGTTGTCGAGTAAAATATATGTATTGATAATGTTGTCGAGTAAAATATATGTATTGACAAAAATAACCTTTGTTTCTTTTAACTGAAAATTCCGTGTGATCGCCTCCTCAAATACAACTATAAATTGTGGAAATTGTAGAAAATCATGCCCCCCCCCCCCCTTCATTTCCTATAATTTTCAATCTCATTTGAAGGGGGCAATTGATGGAATTCTACTGTAATATTTACCCCACAAAAACAATTTAATATTATTATTAACTCCAGAATTTTTATTGAATGTTTCAGCATCTCTAAACAATTGCTTCTTGCATGTCTAAAGAAATACTTCCCTACAATGAACTCATATGTAAAAAAAGATTGCAATTGCTATAATTAATTTAAAATATGCAAGCATGTCATATACTGAAAGTGAATTAAACTATGAATGTAGTCGTCTTTTCTACACTGAAACATTGTGGTGTCTGAATAAATAAAATAAGTTTTCATGAGACGCACGAATGGACCCATAGTTGTATGCAGCAAGCATCAAATATAAAATCACTCAACATGTAACACAAATGATGTAACTCTTCCTAGAAAGTCTTCCACTGGTATCCATAGTGGTCTAACACTTAGCATGGAAAACATTTGTACTTGACTCAATCCCCAAGCAAAACATTTGTAATTAGATTCAGTATATTGAGTTATCCCTACTTCTTCATATGCAAAATAAAAATAGCCACAGTGTAAATTGTAAATGCATATTAAAATTATTTCTTTTCCCTCAATTAAAAATTTCTCCACAGAATGTTATGCTCTGCTTTTAAATTATTTAATTTTGCTTATTATGCTTTTAAAAAGAGTTTATCTCTTGAATGGCCATAACTGCTTTAAATTGACATGTCACTAATGCAAGACTTTGCATTGTTTTAAAGTATTCTGATGAAATGAACACATCTCAATGAATTTTTGTTGTTTATTTATTTATCTTTTTTTTACTTACTAGTTTGTTTGGATTTCAGGTAATGAATGGGAAACTAAAGAAAACTGAAATTTCTGAGTTTGAACAAAAAGAATATTTCATCAAAGATCATTATGCAGATGTGAAATCTTCTTTAGATATCTTTAAAGATGATCCTCTCATTACAAATCCAGGTAATTTTATAATTTTATTAATTGAAAAGCTCTGAACCAAAGCGGACTAATTTTAGGGTTATCAGATTTTTTTAGATCATTTTAGGACATTGCCAATAAAAATGATGAACATTTACTTCAAAAAGAGGTCTTAAAATATAGCTATTGTTATTTAAAAGTAAATAAAATCATTTACAGAATGGTAACATATGCATACTTGAAATATTCCTCGTTTTATTGATTTTCAATGAGATATGGATACAAGACAGTTCTAATGTGTGCTATTGTTTTTCCACAAAATCAAAATTTGTTAATCTGTAGGGAAAATTATATGTTGGATATCTCATATCTTTTAATTAACTTAAAACATCTATGATTTTTATACTGATTTAGATTAGGCTCAAAAAAAATTTTCAGATGGTTTATTCATTTCTTTTTCTATCCAAAATTTGGTTGTTTTTTATGCCTCTACTCCCCTGTGACGGAACATTTAGTGTGTTTAATATCAATGCAGCCAATTCTTTTTATACCCCACTCGAATATTTTTGATCTTTCCACTTTCACTTTACCCTCTTTTTCTATTCAACTAGAAGTAACTATGTTATTTTTATTGTATTTGATTTATGTTGCTGTATCTCTGACAATTTCTTCATAATTGTTCATTCATAACTTTTCCACAACTAAGAAAAAATGAAAAAAATGCTTTTTACAATTCCCTTTTTTCAGTTACCTCAAAAATCAAACATTCTATATTTTTGTCTTAATCTTGGGTGCTTCCAATCTTTTGTTACTTCACTGGAATATTTTGATTGATTTTTAATTTTGAACCCTTTTCTTCACATTTTATTACCCCTCTTTTTCTAGTCAACAAGAAGTATCTGTGTTATTTTTACTGTAGGAATATTTCTAAAAGAAATTTCAAATGCTTTCATTCATTACTTTTTCCCAAACTGAAAATTGAAATCTTATTGCTTTTACTACCTCCATACCTGCCAACTTTTACGCATTATGCGTAAAATTTACGCATTTTAACTGCTTTTTACGCTTTTACGCATATATTGCTATGTTTTACGCATTTCAGCATTTATTTGAATTTTTTAACTTTACTAGGAAATCAATCTCCGGCGAAATTCTCTGGCTTTTTTTGTTTGAAATTTATCAATTAACCAGACATGGTATAATTCCTCGAAAACGCCAATTTTCCGCTTTTTTAGCACTGATATCTACCATTCCCAGGATCGTAGCAAATCCATAATAAAATGCAGGGTAATGCCAATCAAATTAACGAAGATTTACCGCCGCGTGTAATGTAAATTAAGATCTCGATAGCGTATTTTACGAAAGTAATAAATATACTTCTTCACAGGTTGTCTAATTCAGCATAAATCGCTAAAATGTTATTTTGTTCATTAATTTCGCATAAACACCGATTGCGCAACTCAGTTTGTTCTCATGAATCGCCGAGAGTACAATAGTATCTTTTTCCATCCATCTCAATCTTCTAAATATTGCATTTTTGATTGACTAAACTAGCTTATTTTTATATTCTAATTAATTAGTACGGTTAATTTCTTAATTATTTTTGCATAAACAGTGCGATTACGCAATTCAGTTACTTCGTGTGAATTGCCGAGAGTACGTTAGTATCTTTTTCCATCCATCTTCATCATTTAAATGTTTCATATCAGATTGACTAAACTAGCTTATTTTTATATTCTGATTAATTATTATGGTTAATTTAATAATTATTTTCACATAAACAGTGCAATTGCGCAATTCAGTTACTTCACGTGAATTGCCAAGAGTACGTTAGTATCTTTTCCCATCCATCTTCATCATTTAAATGTTGCATATTAGATCGACTAAACTAGCTTATTTTCATACTATGGCTAATTATTAAGGTTAATTTTTTAATTATATTTGCATAATATAAATTTTTCTATTTAAAAAATGGGTATGAACTCTGTGAAGGGATATTTTCCAAAAAGTGGTATTAAAGCAATGATTTAGGCAAATAAAAAGGAAATTATCTTGGCAGGAATATAATTCAGTGCTATACATATATATATATATATATATATATATATATATATATATATATATATATATATATATATATATATATATATATATACATATATTTTTAATTAAAGATCAATGTTTGTTATTCTCTTTAGTGAAAACCTGTGTTTTGCCAAACATAAATATTTGTTTTCATTATAAAGTAATTCTCACCCGATAAAACCTTTATATATTTTTGTTTTATAATTTATTGTTCTGAAATTTTATAAAATTGGTGTCCTAAATTTTCATATTCTACCAGTACTATGCCTGATATTTAATGCAGTATTTTTTTTAATGCAGGTACTTGTGCATAGTTAAATTCATTAGAAATGTCGTTTGAACGTGTAGTTTAAAAAAAAATCATTATAAATGTCATTCGCGCAAAATTTTACACATTCCAATTTTCCCAGGTTGGCAGGTATGTACCTCATAGTTGCCAACTCTACTAGTTTTTCCGGGAAACTCGCGATTTTTTATGGTTTCTCCCGGTTTCCCAGTTTTGTCATTTTTTTTTTAATTCCTTAAAGTTAGGAATTTTTCAATAAAAATTCTCTGCTAAAGGGAATTTCGATCAAACTTGTGGCCTCCATTTTGTTTCTTCCATATATGAACCTATTATCAATACTAAGTTGCATCATTTTCACTTTATATTGATAGTTACTCCTTCAAATAAGAACAATTTCGCTTATATAGAATTACATTGCCATGTATAATGTTGAAACATCCGTTTCCATCTATGTTTAATTTTAAATTATGTGAATGGAAAATACACAACATTCAATTCATTGTAGTAGGTTTCATTATTAATCAATATTTTCATAAAATATTGATTATTTTAAGTGCGATTTCATGGGTATATGTTCCCATGCAATGTTGAAACATCTGCTGCTTCAAATTATGTGAATTAAAAAGTGCATAGCATTTATTTCTTTGCAGTATGTTTCATTATGAATTAATATTTTCATAAAATATTTATTATTTTTCTAGATGTGATTTCGCATGTATAGATTAAATTCCCATGCAATATTTAAACATCCCTTTCCATCCATCTTGTTTTTGATAAAATCTCAAATTAATTAAACTTTACTTTCATATTTTTGCAGTTTACATAAAAATAAAAGATTATTTTCTTTTTAAAGAGCATGTTTTAATATACTATTTTCCCCTTATTTTCTAGACAATAGAGTTCCAAAAGCATTTTCCTATCCATATTCACCAAATTAACTAAATTACAACTGAACATCTTTTGTTTCAGTGAGCCCCTCTCAAAAATTTCTCTTTGTTTATGCTCAATGTACACTGACTATGTAAAAATATTTTTCTCATACAGTAGGCATTTTCAATGTTATAGTGAATTATCATTTTTTGAAAAAAAAAAAACATAAATTTTTTGTATGACATAAAAAAAAATCCCTATTTTCCCTTAAGTAATTTTAAACAGGTTATATACTGACTTGTAGAGCGCTGTAAAAAATGCTTACCACACTATCTACTGGATTTTATTATCTAATGTTGGCAGGTATGGTATATGAACCTAGTATCAATACTAAGTTGCATCATTTTCACTTTATATTGATTGTTACTCCTTCAAATAAAAACAATTTCGTGTAAATAGTTTATATTGCCACGTATAATGTTGAAACATCTGTTTCCATCTATGTTTAATTTCAAATTATGTGAATGGCAAATGCACAACATTCAATTCTTTGCAATAGGTTTCATTATTAATCGATATTATTATACAATATTGATTATTTTTTTAAGTGTGATTTCGCGGATATATATTACTTTCCAGTGCAATGTTGAAACATCCTTTTCCATCCATGTTTAGTTTCAAATTATGTGAATTAAAAAAAAGGCACAACAATTATTTCTTTGCAATATGTTTCATTATTAATTAATATTTTTGTAAAATATTTATTATTTTTTAGATGTGATTTTGCATGTATCGATTAAATTCCCATGTAATATTTAAACATCCCTTTCCATCCATCTTATTTTTGCAGTTTACATAAAAATGAAAGATTATTTTCTTTTTAAAGAGCATGTTTTAATATGCTATTTTCCCCTTATTTTCTAGGCAATAGAGTTCCAAAAGCATTTTCCTATCCATTCACCTAATTAATTAAATTACAACTGAACATCTTTTGTTTCAGTGAGCCCCTCCCAAAAATTTCTCTTTGTTTATGCCACAATGTTTTTTTATACACTGACTATCTAAAAATATTATTCTTATGCATTAGGAATTTTCAATGTTATAGTAAGTTATCATTTTTTGAAAAAAAAACATACATTTTATGTGCGATGTAAAAAAAAAATCCCTATTTTCCCCTAAATGAGTTTGAACAGGTTATATGCTGACTTGTAGAGTGCCGTATAAAATGCTCACCATGCTATCTATTGGATTTTTATTATCTAATGTTGGCAGGTATGGTATATGAACCTAGTGTACTAAGTTGCATCATTTTCACTTTATATTGATGGTTACTCCTTCAAATAAGAACAATTTCACTTATATAGATTACATTACCATGTATAATGTTGAAACATCCGTTTCCATCTATGTTTAATTTCAAATTATGTGATTAAGTGCGATTTCACGGGTATATATTACATTCTCGTGCAATGTTGAAACATCCTTTTCCATCCATGTTTTAGTTTCAAATTATGTGAATTAAAAAGTGCACAACATTAATTTCTTTGCAGTATGTTTTATTATTAATTAATATTTTTGTAAAATATTTATTATTTTTTAGATGCGATTTCACATGTATAAATTAAATACCTGTGTAATGTTTAAACATCCCTTTACTTTCATATTTTTGCAGTTTACATAAAAATGAAAGATTATTTTCTTTTTAAAGAGCATGTTTTAATATGCTATTTCCCCCTTATTTTCTAGGCAACAGAGTTCCAAAAGCATTTTCCTACCCATATTCACCTAATTAACTAAATTACAACTGAACATCCTTTGTTTCAATTCCTCCCAAAAATTTCTCTTTGTTTATGCCACAATGTTTTTTTATACACTGACTATGTAAAAATATTTTCCTTATGCAATTGGCATTCATTTTCCATGTTATAGTGAGTTATCATTTATAAAATACATTTTTTGTGTAATGTAAAAAAAAATCCCTATTTTCCCCTAAGTGATTTTGAACGTGTTATATGCTGACTTGTAGAGTGCTGTAAAAAATGCTCACCATGCTATCTACTGGATTTTTATTATCTAATGTTGGCAGGTATGCTACCCCCCCCCCCCTCAATGTAACCGCAGAATTGAAAAATTTGGTACTTAAGTATATTGATGCATCCTTTCATTTGACATCACACTCCATTTGTTTAAATGGGGTTTTTTTTTTTTTTGACTGACTTGCCCGTTTTTAGGAGTTAGTTATTTTAGGTCACTAATCTACATCTGCTTACTAATCTTCCAGATTACTGGATGAACAAGTCATATTTTAGAGGGTGGTGGATATTGACGGTTGATTTCTGCACTGGCTAAAAATGCATACATTTACCCAGTGTTCATTCATAGTCTCCTACCATTTGTTCCTTCCTCCATGGTTTTTTACCTCTTTTATATTTTCTCACCGTTAACAACCCTTTTCCCTGCTTCAGTCACATTTGCTGTTCTAATATCCATTGCCAATCTAGATCTAATGAGTGATGGTTGTGCTTTTTGTTTGTCCTGGCAAAGAAGGCTGTTTCTTGTCTTAGAAATCAATCAACACTATTAATTGAATCACAAATTGAAGCAAGGAAATGAGCCCAAAAATTTGAAACATGATATGAGATAGCCATTATGCTCTTTATATTAAAATATGTACAATGAGTGCATAAAAGGAGCAAGTTCTTTCATTATAGCACTATTACTGTCCTATGAAACATATGGTTGATTTGAAATATCCAGGACTGAATTTATTTTTCATTTGGTAAAATAAATCACAAACAAGTGGAAAAGGGAAATATGTTCCAGAGATTTAAACAATTCATCTGATTCTGCACCTATATGTACTATAAGTGCTGAATATGTTTTATTCAATATTATTTAATCAAGCAAAATTAAAATAAATAGAAAAATGAAGTAAGTTTAAGAGATTTAAATTGCAAATGCAAGATATATAACATTTTAAATTGAATGTTTAAAGATTTAAACAATTCATCTTAATTGGCTTTTGTATCAATGTATCTTAAAACAAATAAAAGTAAAATAAATATGTATGATGGTTTTTTTTCCCCTCAAAAAAAATCTGGTGGAATTAGCTCATTCCCTTTTCCAATCAGCATTTCAATTTTGTGTTGTATGTTGCTTTAACTAAGTATTTTTAATTTTATTAATCACATTACTTTGGAATTTTTATTGATATGAAAAGCTTAAACAAATTTTGCAGAGTCCTTTTGAATAATGGAGGAGGGGGAATTAAACTGGTGCCTAACCACCCAGCAGTGATTAGAAATTAAAACTTTATTAATTTCTTAGTTTTGACAGAATTTTGATGTTCTTTCAAGCAGTACTTTAAAGTATTCTTAATTTAACCAATATACAATAATCTGGGGACAAAGGATTTAATAAATGCCCATATTATTGAACTTTTCTATAAGATCCTTAAGAGAAGAACAAATTTTTTTATTGATAAAGGAGAATACTACTTTGAAGTCAAACTTATTAAGAATTTTAGTAATTATATAACTAATTTTAGGATAGAATACATAACTTTAGTGATCATTAATGAGATAAGCACTACCAGTCAGTAACCACTAACCAGATTTCTTAAGACCCTCCTCATGCTATGTAAAGGGAGGGATTCTTGATTAGCGAATGGACCATGTATTTATTCTAACAAATTTAGTTTTTCAAACAGAATCTGGTCTGCAGACTAGTATTTCCTTATTGTAAATGGTTGAAAACCAAGATTATTTATGAATGTTAGTAGCTAGATGGATTGGTTTAAATAAGTTAAGAAATTAAAAGTTTTATATTCTCTCTTCATGGTAAGATATTTTCTCATCATATTTATTGCTTATTCACCTAAATATTTTAAATGTTTTAATGGAATATTGTTCTAACAGTATTAAATAGTTTATGCATGCTAATTATTTTAATTTCTTAATTATTTCACAAAAAGGTGAAATAATTAGGGAATTAAAACCATAAATTATTTCACCTAAAGGTGAAATAATTCATAGTTTTTAGTTATGAATTGCAGGTTCAAAACATTATTATTCTACACATGGTTGGACATTGATTAGTGCTATCATAGAAGCTGCTTCCAAAGAACAATTTTCTACTCTCATGACTAAACTATTCAAGTCTCTAGGCATGTCAACTACATATCTAGATGTGAATGATGTTTTAATTTATCACAGATCAAGGTAACTTCAATGTGAACATATTACTGTTTACCGTGTTTAAAATGTAAATAATATTTGTAAAAATTTCTATATTTAACAGTTCAATAAGGATCAAAGTTATATCTAATAATGTAATTTGATCAAATCCTCTAAATATTGTTAAAAGTAAAGATCCATATAGTTCTCTATTTTATATTATAAATTATAAAATAGAGGAAGCAAGAAAAGATAAGATAGAACACTTAAATAGACACATTTTAATTTTGTCTAATCTCTTATTAGAATATAAGGGATATTATTGAAAACAGGGACAGCAGAAAGTTTGCAATTTTATTATTGAAACTGTCATCGGTGTTGGTATTTAAGTTTTTCCAGATGAGCAAAATAATGGTTATATTTAATTTTCACCTTTTTTAGCTAATATGATAATCTACATTCAGGACACCCAATGGATGTTGTAGGGTTCTAATCAGTAGTAGGTATTTTGTGTTAAATGATTCAATCATACCTATATTACTGAGATCTGGTCACTCGACCTTTAGAGTTTGTGGTAAGTATTTGTTAATATTTTCTGGAATGTAAAAATCATTTTTCGTAAGTCTGAAATTTTCACGATTTCCATCATTTTATAATTTTGTCATTATTATGTGACTTGTCAGATCTTTCCTTATCACTGAATTGGATCTAGGATGCTTCAAATAAATTGTTGTAGTCAAAATCAAAAGTTTAGCACAGTTGAGATCTGACAACTTCTCAGAATACCATTGGCTCTTATGCACATAAATCTTTGATGATAAAATGGAATCCAACTGACCAAGATTAATAAAAGAATGCTTTCCTTTGTATTTTTTGATTGCCAGAAGACTTTTTCCCAGCAACTCTATTTGGCCCAAAAGTAAGAGCAACCATATCATTTGTCCAATTAAAAAGAAATTGTCATTACTTTGTTAGCTCTAGCCACCATTATCACAGGGTAATTCCTAATAAAATCTGAATAAAACTGCACTTTTTTTTCAATATACAATTCCAACTGTCATGCCATGTGATGCAAGAAACCATTTACTGACAGTGCACATAGTTTTATGCCAACCTTCAGAAATTCTTCTTCTAAATGTACAAATGCATTTTTGGAAAAAGGGGGAGGGAATATTTTGTTTGTAATAAACTTGCAATTAATCTTGTAATTATGGAAAAGTGCTCTTACAACCAGGAGAACGTATAAAATATGAAATAAAATATATATACATATTTCCCTTATCACTGTGAGAACTATTTAAATTAAGATTTCAGAATATTTCCAGGATTATTTATTAAAATCACTGTCATCATCATTTATAAAACTGTATCATCATCTATGCTATCAATTACTAAAGTAACATTTCTTGAACTATATCGCGACCATTTCCCACAGGTATCGCATCCCTGCCTCAAGTATCCTTGGCCCACCGTGCAATCAAAACAATATCTGGCTTCCACACATTATTTGAACTGTTTTTTCGTTAACCCTGAATCCACTTGAAGCAGCATAGTTGTTAGATACTCTCTTCAAAAAACAAAACAAAAAAGCACTTTCAACTTAAAATCCTGCATTATAGTTTTAAACAGTCCGTGTTACGGAGTGTATAGCTCTGAAAAGAGCCATTTTTATCGAAGATGATCAGCTGTAATTGGAGTAGTGAAAGATAAATATTGAACGAAAATGAGTGAGTTATATATATATTTTTTTATGACATGATACATTGGTAGTCGGGAGCATCAGGAGGGTAGTGACTCACAAGAGAGTTTTGAAGTGCAGAGAAATTCAAAGTGTGCAATTGCTTAATTACTACCACATTGTTTTTGGATGGATTGCCTCGTGGGAAAAAAGAACTTTTAGACTTTCTTTTTTTTTTAGACTCTGCATATAAGTCCCCCCCCCCCCCCCCCACACACACACACACACACACTTTGAAACTTTTTATTTGTCACAAATTTCTCGACTTATACACAAGTATATACGGAAGTTCTAACGATTGAATTTTTAATTATTTTCTCATAAATAGTACAATTGTGCAATTCAGTTTTTATTCACGGGCTTTGCTAAGAGTGCACAATTATCTTTTTCCATCTATCTCCATCCTCTTATTATTGCACATTAGCTTGATTAAACTGGCTTATTTTCATATTTTGGTTAATTCTAAAGGTTAATTTTGTTAATTATTTTTACATAAATAGTACGATTGCACAATTCAGTTTTTATTCTCGGGCTTTGTCGAGAGTATACAATATTTTTTTTATCCATCTCCATCCTCTTATTGTTGCATATTAGCTTGACTAAACTAGTTTATTTTCATATTATAGTTAGTTCTATAGGTTATTTTTTAATTATTTTTACATAAATAGTGCAATTGCACAATTCAGTTTTTATTCTCGAGCATTGCCCAGAGTACAAAATTATCTTTTTTTATTCATTTCCATCCTTGCATTATTGCACATTAGCTTTTCTAAACTAGCTTATTTTCATATTTTGGTTAATTATAAATGTTAAATTTTGAATTATTTTTGCATAAATAGTACGATTGCACAATTCAGTTTTTATTTTTGGACATTAAGAAATATTTCGTATAATTTACCAAACACATTTACCAAATAGTATAAAAATTCACTCTTTAGCAATGAGGCATTCTCTTGTTGTGCTGTGCATCTAAAAGCATTTTTCTTTGTTTTAAAAGTTTCCGACTGTTTTAAAAATTTCAGACTTTGAAATAGAAATTTGTTTTTATTATGTTAATGTTTATTTTACAGTATATTTTTTATTGAATAATGCATTAAAAAATAAATGAAATAGTAATAGATTAATAAACAATATATCTTATTTATTTATTCTTGCACAGTAAAGAAAATTGTGCTTTGATAATCACAGTCATGAGAAAAATATTATTTATTTTTTTTAACTCTTTCTACCTTTAAAACTGTCATTAAAATCTCTTTTTTTACCCTTCTAAGTGTAGCAGGTATAAAAGTGTGCATCAACAATTCGAAACAAGTTTTCCCTAATGTATAAATTTATGAAAAATATATTTTATTTTATTCTTTTCCAGAAACAGAAAAGAATAATTATCGTCGCAAATTATAATTGCACTCACTTTTTTTACTTGGGAAAACTTAGACATTTTAATTTAATTTTTTTATTATAATATATTGATTTGGAAAGTCTATAGGGTTGGAGGCTCTCAGAAACTTTTTAATTATATTTGGCACGTAACTAAAATATAATTTACTGCTTCTATAGTTTGTAAATTTGTGCTCCGAAGCATTTTATGTTGCTTCAAAAGTGAGATTTATGCCTGCTCTGAAGCAGCTTTTGTTGCTCCAAAAGTGAATTTTGTGTCTGCTCCGAAACATTTCATATTGCTCCAAAAGTGAGTTTTGTCTGCTTCGAAAATTGATATGAAGAACATTTAGGTAGGCATTTAGGTAATATACCTGCAGGTGGTAAGTTTATCAAAATTGAAGCAAGTAAAAAAAGTCATGTAGCAAGTTTGAGGAGCAGTATACAGTCGTAGAGAACACACACATTATAATTGACAAGAGAAAATCCAGAGATGAATACAAGGATCACAGACATATTTTCCTATTTTTATGACATTCTTGCTTTTTTTCCTATTTCTACCATTTTTTTTACATTAATTTTTTGATGGTGCAAACAATCTTGAACCATGCACTCCACTTGTAGAGATTTATCTTGCTCAGTATTTTGTCTGCTGTTTTAACTTGGAACAAAAGGAATTCCATGTGCACCATGATTATCAAAATCCTCAAGTGAGAAAGCGAATTTATCCCTTTCAAATTTGTAAACACTGCACCTAATCAAGAGACTTTTCTGCTTACCGTATGTACAGTGTCTAGAAGGGATAGTGTGCCGACTGAGGCGAAAAACAGGTTCCCAAAAAACCACCACCGCCAGACGGCGTTGGTGTCAAATAAACGGTTAAAAGCAGAGGAGTTAACATTGAAACTAATGGGAATTTAATGCAATTGAAATGACCGATATCTTTGAAAATATTTGATGCATTTGTGTGAAATTTGAAGTAATTATTGCAAGTGGTATACACAAAAAGTCATTTGATTTTCAGAAAGATTGAGCTAGGGATATAATCGTATATTTAAGTTTTATTTAACTTTATCTGTGGTCGTTCAAACATTTGAGATCCAAAATAATCAAGTTCATTCATCACTGTAACGTGAAATTCGTTATGACGTTTTCTCTTGTGGTACATTTCAGTTCTTTCGATTTTGAAGCTTATCGGGCTAGCTCGTCCTGGGCGCCATAGGACTTTACTTGTTTTTGGTATAACTCGAGAACAGGTGTATCTAAAAATTCGAAGTTTAGCATATCCTTGTCATTTGGTGTATATTTTAACTCTTTGGATTAAAAATCTTATCGATTTAGCCCGTCCTGAGCCCAACAAGAGGAATATATCGTTTTTTCGAGAATAACTCAAAATTCTGAGCATCTAGAATGTCTAAATTTAATGTATCATTGTCCATTGGGGTATATTATATTTCATCGCATTTTGAACCTTATCGGGCTAGACCGTCGTGACCCGCCATAGAAATTTACTCTCTTTTTGAATAACTCGATCAAACGGAGTAGCTAAAAAATGTAAATTTAGTATACCATTTCCTTTTGGATGGATTTTAATTTAGATTTTGAACCCCCTCGGGGTAGCCCGTCCTGAGCCCACCAAGAGGAATATATCGGTTTTTGAGAATAACTTAAAATTCGGAGCATCTAGAATGTCTAAATTTAATATTTCATTGTCCTTTGTGGTATATTATATTTCATCACATTTCGAACCTTATCGGGCTAGTCCGTCTTGGCCCGCCATAGAAATTTACTCGCTTTTCAAGAATAACTCAATCAAACGGAGTAGCTAAAAAATATAAATTTAGTATATCATTTCCTTTTGGATGGATTTTAACTTAGATTTCGAACCCCATCGGGCTAGCCCGTTTTGGGTCCGCTGAAGAATGCATTCGTTTTCTAAGAATAACTCGAGAACCGCAATAGCTAAAAATTCCAAGTTTAACATGTCCTTGGCTTTTGTGGTATTTTTAAGTTTCTTCGGATTTGAACTTTATCGGAGGTAGCCCGTCCTGGGCCCGACATAGAAATTTACCCATTTTTTTAGAATAACTTAAAAATCGGGACAACTAGAAAAAATATAAATTTAGTACATCCTTATCTTTTGGGGAATATTTTTATTCCTTCGATTTTGAAACTTTATCGGGGTACCCCGTTATGGGCCCGACATAGGAATAACCCGTTTTTTTAGAATAACTGAAAAATCGGGACAGCTAGAAAATATAAATTTAGTACATCCTTATCTTTTGAGGAATATTTTAATTTCTTCCATTTTGAACTGTATCGGGCGAACCCATTTTGGGCCCGCCTTAGAAATGCACTTTTGGGGGAATAACTCTATAATCAGAGTATCTAAAAGTTCTAAGTTTAGGATGCCGTTGTCATTTGCGGTATATTTTAGCTCATTGGATTTAAAACCTTAACGGGCTAGCCCGATCTGTATAAACCCACATTCGATCGTCGACCTCCCTTATCCTAGATCTTGACTACGCTTATATGCAAGAGAATTAAATAATGCAAAACCAGTCATTAGCAAAAGGCAACTCACAAACCACAGAGTTTTTGTTTAGAACTTTATCTGCACGAGGAATTAACTTTGTCCATTTAGCTCTCAGTTCATCGTTGTCAGGAGCTTTAAATACAGAATATTTGCCTCTGAAATTTTTGTAACCTGTTTTACATTCAGGTACGAAACAGTGTCTGTCATTCACTTTCTTTTTAGAATTTGAGGCCATGCTTCATCGACTATAAAATCTATTAAATATGTTGATAGATCTATTAGAAAACTGATATAGTATGGCTATAAGAACAGCCCTTTTTAATCCAAATATAGAAACAAAAATATAGATTTTCAACGTCAATTACAACGTCAAACATCGACATCAAACATCAAATGTGTGAAAGCTTGCTGCTTATAGTTTCGAAAAATATTTCCTTCTGAGTGGGTCCATCCTGTCCAATCTTAGAATGAAAAATAATATTGTACATGTGCCGGTTCTTAGTAAAAACAGATTCGATCTCAGATGACCAATGTGATAATGAGATACTTACTATTGTATCTAGAGGCCACCCTGAAGGCAGTACGAAATGTCCATTACTGGTGTTATACCCATTTCCAGAGCCCCGCAGATTTGCGGATCTTTTTAGCATTGTTCGTGTAAGAGGTCTGGCAATTTGCGGAAACGTATGTAAAGGAGACGCGCCTGTTGAAATAAAATAGCGGTCGATTACATGTCCACTCTCAATTGAAATTCTTATCAGCGCTATCTTTCACCATACAAAGAGACAGCACTTGTAGGCAGCCCCCACCTTGTTCTAATGTTCAAGCGGCAATGGTGTTCCATGTTTTTCTTCCAAATTCACAAGGCCACCGACAGGCATTTTTCCTAGTAGCCGAACATATGAGATAAAACAAAATATCTGCTAGACATTCTCATACATTCCTTTTTTAGGTTTACATGGTAATATGTATCAAAATGCAAAACAAAAGTTTGCTTTTAAAGCATTCGTTCAAGTTATTCATATAATGCTTTTAAAAATTATTGAAAAATTTCAATTTCAAGTAAACAAAATCAATACGTGCTGTCTAAATTTCTGCTAAAGAAATCGTAAAAGCAGAATACATCTCAAAATACAAATATCGACCGGTTTCGAAGGCATAAAACCTTCATCGTCCGATCACACAGAACCGCAACCTTCACTCTTACTCCCAGTGCACTGACCCAACATATGTGGACAAATTTCGCTCTTCTTAGCTCATTTGCATATGGATGTAACTATGTATCTAGGAAAAAAGGGGCTCGACGATCGAATGGAGCTTATAGTACAAAAGTCATTTTTATTTTAAATACGGACGGGTTTGAGAACTAATATAATTGTAAGGCAAATGAGATTTTTTACCACACATCCTATCTCTCATGCCTACGCCACTAATTATAATTATATACATGCCAAAAATATTAAATTCTACCCGAAAAGGAATTAATATACTAAATTTGGATTTTCTATCTGCTCCAGTTTTCGGGTTATTAAAAAAAAACCGAGTATATTCCTATGGCAGGCCCAGCAAGAACTAGCTGAATGAAGTTCAAAGTCGAAAAAATGAAATATATCACAAAAGACAATAGCATGCTAAACTTGGAGTTTTTAGCTACTCCGGTTCTCGAGTTATTCATCAAACACGATCGCATTCCTAAGATGGACTCAAGACGGGCTAGCCCGATGAGATTCTAATTATAAATTATGGTAAACCCCAAAAGAAATTGATATACTAAATTTAGATTTTTTAGCTGTTCCAATTTACAAGTTATTCTCGACAAATGAGTACATTATCACTATGTCAGGCCCAAGACGGGCGAGTCTGATAAGGTTCAAAATCCAAAGAAATAAAATATACCCCAAAAAAAACAATGATATACTAAATTTAGATATTCAAGCTGCTACAGTTTTGGAGTTATTCTTTTGTTGGGACCGGGACGGGCTTGCCCGATCAGGTTTAAAATCCAATGAGCTTAGACATACCGCAAATGACAACGACATTCTAAACTTGAAACTTTTTGATACTCCAGTTTTAGAGTTCACCAAAAAAGTGAATTTCTAAGGTGGCCCCAAAACGGGTTGGCCCGATATGGTTCAAAAATAAAGGAATTAAAATAATCCCCAAAAGATAAGGATGTACTAAATTTATATTTTCTAGTTTCCCCGATTTTCCAGGTATTCTAAAAAACGGGTCCATTCCAATGTCGGGCCCAGGACGGATTACCCCTATAAAGTTCAAATCCGAAGAAACTTAGATATACCCCAAAAGCCAATGACATGTTAAATTTGGAATTTTTAGCTACTTCGGTTCTCGAGTTATTTTTCAAAAACGAATGCATTCTTCAGCGGATCCAAGACGGGCTAGCCCGAAGAGGTTCAAAATCTAAATTAAAATTCATCCAAACGGAAATGATATACTAAATTTACATTTTTTAGCTACTCCGATTGATCGAGTTATTTTTAAAAGCGAGTAAATTTCTATGACGGGCCCAAGACGGGCTAATCCGATACGGTTCGAAATACGATGAAATCTAATATACCCCAAAGGACAATGCATATTAAATTTATACATTCTAGATGCTCCGGATTTTTAGTTATTCTCAAAAAACGATATATTCCTTTTGTTGGGCTCAGGACGGGCTAGCCCGATAAGATTTTTTACGCAAAGAGTTAAAATATACAGCAAATGGCGAGGATATACTAAACTTCGAATATTTAGATACACCTGTTCTTGAGTTATACTGCAAAAATGGGTGAGTTTCTAAGGCGGGCCTAAGACGGGCTAACCCAGTATGGTTCAAAATTGAAAGAATTAAAATACACCCCAAAAGAAAACGATATATTAAATTTAGATTTCCAATGTTCTCTGATTTTCGAGTTATTTTCTAAAACCAGGTAAAGTCCTATGGCGGGCCCAGGACGGGCTAGCCCGATAAGCTTCAAAATCGAAAGAACTGAAATGTACCATAAGAGAAAACGTCATAACGAATTTCACGTTACTGTGATAAATAAACCTGATTATTTTGGACCTCAAAGGTTTGAACGAACACCAGATCAAGTTAAATAAAATTTTAAAAGTACGAATATATCCCTAGCTCTGAAAATCAAATGACTTTTTGTGTATACCACTTACAATAATCACACCAAATTTCACACAAATTCTTCACTTTCTGGTAGGTCGGACGGTCTGGGTTTCAATCAACAACAACACAAATTCTTCAGTTATTTCGAAAGATATCTGTCATTTCATTTGCAATAAATTCCCATTAGTTTCAATGTTAACTCCTCTGCTTTAGACCGCTTATTCGAGACCAACGCCGTCTGGCGGAGGCGTTTTTTCAGGAACCTCTCCCAGCATTGGGAGGTATAGGCGGTCGGCACACTATTAGTTCTAGGCACTGTACCGTATGCTTTAAATTCTGTTTCCTTTTGGCACTTGCCGAAACCTTAGAAAATCATTGAAAAAGGGCTTAACACTATTAACAGAAAGTACCGTAATTGATCATTTTTATATTAAAATTCGTGATTATTATAAAAAAAGGTTTGTGAATTTTGAGAAAGGGTGATAGAATTCCTAATTTTTGAAGAAAAAGAGGTAAAAAAACCATGGAAGAAGAGACAAATGGTAGGAGACTATGAATAAACACTGGGTAAATTACTTAAGGCAAAATCCTCTTTTTTTTAATGAAAATATCTCACTTAGCAATCATGACTTACATTTGGCCCTAAATTTTAATTTCTATGTTGATAAGTTTTTAATGTGTTATGTTTTATTTTTTTATTGGCAATTTGGAAAAGATTTTCTGGCAATATCACGAAAATCAGCATTTGTATAAGATCCTCATTATATTTTGTTTTACTATAAAGACATTTTAAACTTTTGCAATCTATTTGCATCAACTAAGATTTTATTAATAATTTATGTGGGAAAATTACTTTTAAAACATGTAGTTAATGAAATGAAGAGTTATTTTCTAGAAAGTTGTATTAAAACTGCAATTTAGACACTTGAAATACAGCCAATTTGATAGGATATATTAACATTTGATCACCCATTTATGAATGTGGTGTTAGAATTTTATTAAAAATAAATAAATGTTGTTATCTTTAGTGTAAACTTGTGTTCTATTAAGCCTCAATAATCAACTTCTTTCATGTCACCCTTTTTCATAATTTTTTCTTAGATTTTAACTAGATTTACGCAATATATCATATGTTTCCCGGCCGTCCATTTTTGCTGCTCTATATCTTCGGATGAGTCGGACGACCTGGGTTTTCGACAATATATCATATATTTTTAATAATATATAATTTTATTTAATTAAGTATACTTTTTAATTGCAAAATAAAGTTTTATGTAATACATTTATGCTTCAAAATTGAATTATAATTTTCTATAACAACATTGTAGAACATTCCTGTAGATTTTTGAAAACAGTATTCCAAATTACGGAAAAATCCCTTATCCAGAAAGTCCCAAGCATTCATAATAATAGATTTCATACTGTATGTATATGTGTTATAGATATACCAATGTTAAATGCAATGTTTTGTGCTCAAATTCCCATCTTTACGCTCCTACATGGAGGTTATCATGAATTTCAAAAAAATTATTTTTCCCAATATTCAGCTTTTCTTCAAGATAGCTATTCAAGTGATACTTTCTTTTCTGTTGCTCAAGTTTGTAAAAATGGAAATCATGTTTCCGATCACTTTAATACCTATGAGCATATGATAGCTAGAATTGGTTACTTTAGCTCGCCAAGAAATTTGTTACCTACTAGTGGCCAGATCCTTTGCAACCTAGATTCAGAATTTGTCACTGCCAAAATGGTTGCCAAATCAAGACTTTGCACCAAGCAGAGGAGCGCTCAGCAGGCTGGACCAAAGTCATCACTATGAATGGCAATAGGTGGTTGGCTGATAAAAGCGAATAACACATTTTTCTAGAGCATGTGGCCTTCACACTGTAAATTTACTTAAAAACAACTATATCCTCTTTGGCAAGAAGCTCTGATTCTCCATATGCCATTGAAAACATGAAACTTCCTTTGAGAGGATGCGCATGTCTGGAAGAGCAGTGCTTGTCACTGGAGTGACAGTGCTTGCAACCTCTCCTGTTGTTGTTGTTGTTGTTGAGACCCAGACCGTCCGACCTACCAGAAAGGTGTAAGGTAACTGTTTGGACGGCCGGGAAGTACCACCCAATTTAGACTGGAACCCAGTGGGGGAGGCATCCACAGGGACTGTACCCTCCTTCCCCTACCACCAACCTCTCGGAAGGACTTACGGACCCACATGTTTAATGTGATCGTACTCCGTATGAACACGGCGGCAGTTGTGGCAGCGTGCAAATCCAGCGCGCAAACCACCGGGCTACCGCACCCTCAACCTCTCCTGTGTAACTGGCCGGCTTTCCTAAATTTAACCAGAATTTAATGTAGCAATTATGACTATGCAATATTTTCTTACTAAATGGAGATCTGGATGTTAGAAAAAAATGAATTGCTTCTCAACACTAACATAATTTCCATTTTTTTTTTCAATGTATAAAACATTGTTATTCCATTATATTTAACTTTTTTTTTGCTTTTATTTTTTTCTATTTTACTATTTTTCTTCAAATTATTGCTGCTGTTCCTGTGAATAACATAAAACAATGATGAAGTGATTTTTTTTTCCACGCAGTGAATATATGCAGACATTGGCATAATTTTCCTTCAAAAACATTATCAACCAAAAATTAACACCTTTTAGACTAAGTATTTCAAAGTAAAATGAAGCAAATCATCAAAAATCTAACATAATTTGTCAAATCATTGCAAAATATAAACACGTGATCAATTTCTTCTGAAGAATTTATGTTCAGATCGCTTTACCTGCTACCAAATGTTTGTTCTCAAACTACATTATTTTTAAATTTTGGATTTTTATCGAGTACATCCAAATGAAATATAAATAAAGATTCAGAGTCAAAATTATGTTGACAAACAACAGCAGTAGACATTTATGCTCAGAAACATCTTCACAAAAATGAAATTAATAAAAGACAGCTTTTTTCCATTTTAGTGTCACAGCATATGGTTGTAGAGGAAGGACCCAGACCACTCGACTCACCGTAAGGCTTGAATAGCTGTTTGAGTGACTGGGATCAGCAGCTGGTTGTGTAATGTTCTTAAAAGCTTATAACAAGCAGTCGTTCAGTTTATTGTGAAGTATTCATAATATATTAAATATTCACAGATCGTAATAAGGAAACAATAAAATTTTTAACCTCGGAAGCATATTGGCAAATCAAAACAATAGCATGTAAACTATAATTTTTACTGAAATGTAACATATATGTAAATATAATCCAGTCAATAAAATTCAACAAAATAATGCTGTAATAGGTGTTATAATAATGTATTTATAAACATAATCAAAATCTGTCACAAGATTTTTATCAATGACTATCATCAACAATTTCAAATTGTAATCTAATGTATCAAACAAAAATCCAACTTCATTCTGAATTAGAAATGAGGTAGAACCAAATCACATCATCACATTTTGTAATTATGGAATGGTAATTTAAGTCAATTGGCTCACTAGGATACCGAAAACAACAATTCTGAATCAAATTTTCAATTGTAGATATTTATTATTTGTCAAAAGAGGGTAAAATGAAGAGGAAACTAAAGCACAAAGTAATGATACAAACTCATGTTGATCAACAGAAACACAAAATTACCCAATTATTGTTGTCTTGATTTTCAAAGCATTGGCATAAGAATTCAGCATCTGTGCAATAGCGGGCAGATAAACAAACGACCCATTCTTCAAGAAAATTTTCTCTTTTTTTCCATCCCAAGAAATTTAACTTCTGTAAAATCCAAATCAAATGGAAACTTAATCAATCACTTTCAAACCAATTCATGCAAAAGGGGAACTTAATCAACCACCTCCATGTATCAATGAAGGCGTGGGAAAAACTAGAGTATTAGGATAATCATTTTCTCACTAATTCATCATCCCAGAACTTTTTTGATATTACTGGGATTAGGATATCTTCCTTTCCAGAATTATACATTTAAATGCAGTTAATTTTGTAATTTCGGGAAAATGTTCTTACAACCAAAAGAAATTTTAAAATATGAAATAAAAATTAGGGATGTTACGAAACCAAAAAATATACGATACTAAACCAATACTATCGGATTATCGAAGAACTGATATAATCTGATACTGATATTAAATTGCTATTCTAAAATATAACAAATTCATAATTGCTGTAATATTACACTCTAAGACAAAAAAATCGACGTACCCCACAAAATATTCCAATAGTAATGAAACTTTGCCTTTCGACGGAATATGCAAATGATCAAAAATTCACAGCCAATGAATGAATAGTCGAAACTACAGTGCATTGAAACTGAGCACCATGGTGGTGTATATAATGAGCGAACCTCGCTTTCAGGAACAAAACATGCAATGGATTTTAATTGCATTTACGTACCTTGATTGTAACAATGCCTTGCTGACGAATTCACTGCCACTACTAGCATATGAAGGAGTTTGAAAGAGAGCATGCGGTTGGACTGGAGCGATGCAGCAATTAGACAATGTTAGCAGGAATGGCAGATTTCAGCGGCAAGCAGGCAGCGGATGGCCTAGAGCGAAGACAGAACTGGAAGATAGAGCAATTATCAGAACAGCTGTGATAGCAAGAGATTGGTCGTTATCAACCATCCAACATGTGACAAACACAGAAGTGATCACTTGGACCATTATTAGAAGACTACGTGAGCAGAATCTATACTCGCGGTGCCCATTATGCCACCTACCACTGACCAGTATGCACCATCAACAGCGATTGCAATGGTGCTGGGCCCGATCAACGTGGAATTGTTCGGATTGGGAACGAATTGCCTTTAGTGATGAATCCTGTTTCGAACTGAGTCCCGACAACCAGCACACACGTGTTTGGAGACAGCCCCGGACATTGTCAGAATCCTGCTCTTACTGTCACATGCCAAACGGCCTGACAACAGGGAGTTATATTCTGAGGTGCCATTTCGTTTGGTAGCCAGACCCCTTTGATAGTCCTCCATGGCTCCATCACAGCACAGCTGTTCGTTGTCAAGATTCTATGACCTGTTGCATTGTCATTCCTTTCACTACACCCCAGATTAATTTTTCAGCGAGATAATGCCAGGCCACATATGGCATGCGTCTCTATTGATTGCCTGCGTGCTTACAACACACTTCCTTGGCCAGCCAGATCCCCAGATCTCTCGCCTGTTGAGCACATTTAGGCTGAGATGAGTCGTCGTCTACTACCAACCCAGAATGTAGACAAATTAGCTTGTCAATTGGAGGCCATTTGGAATGACACCCCTCAGAACACCATCCGGCAACTTTATGCATCAATGCCACGTCGGGTAACAGTTTGTATCAAGACCAGAGGTGAACCAACGCCATATTGACATGCTCACTTTGTATAGATCTTTCAGTGCAATAAATCATCCAATTGTTCTGAAATTCTAATCATTTCTTTTTGTGTACATCTACATTACACGTACCAAATTTTATCTCATTTGGATAATTTTTTCTTGGTGCGTTGATTTTTTGTCTTAGAGTGTATGAATAAAACTTATTTCAGCCATAATTAACTAGACACCTTTGTAAATATTAAAAGATGAAAACATTTATAATGCACATGTTTATAAATATTTTATATGCTGTTCTGAAAATCATTAAAAAATAATGATCATGAAATAATAAATAATTTATATTAGTCTGAACGGAGTGAAAAAATATTTCTATAGAGAATAGGAAAAAATTGTATAAAATACAAAATTGTAATCATGGATATAAGAGTATAAAAATACACGAATAAAAAAAATCATACCATAAATCAAAACTTTATCAATCGTACTTCTAATGAGATGCTTTTATGCATTGTTAGCTATATCCGTACTGACGAATTGTCATTTAATAATCTTCATTTAATAATTATCATTTAATAATCTTCTTGGCACTTTTGGTAAAAATCATTTGTAGCGGAAAACATTCATGGCAACCTTTCAGGAAATTCATAATTGCTGTAATATTACGTAGAAAACTTATTTCACCTATAATTAACTAGACACCTTTGTAAATATTAAAAGACGAAAAGATTTATAATACACATGTTTCATCATTCTTTTTCAATAATTTTCAGAAGAGCATATAAAATATTTATATTTTATATGCTCTTCTGAAAATTATTGAAAAAGAATGATCGTGAAATAATAAATAATTTATATTAACCTGAACAGAGTGAAAAAATATTTCTATAGGGGATAGGAAAAAATTATATAAAATACAAAATTGTAATCATGGATATAAGAATATAGAAATACACAAATAAAAAAATCATACCATAAATCAAAACTTTATCAATCGTATTTCTAACTAGATACTTTTATGCATTGTTAGTTATATCCGTGCTGACGAATTTTCATTTAATAATCTTCATTTAATAATCTTCTCTGCACTTTTGGCAAAAATCATTTGTAGCAAAAAACATTCATGGCAACCTTTCAGAAAATTATCGTCTGCCGCCGTGGTTATACAATATTTCAATGAAAACTTACTGAGGAGACCGAAAATGGAAAAGAAAAGCTGTGTACATCAACTGGTGAATAAACAGAGAGTGACCCTTCGCAAGTAGGGCCACTGACAGGTAGGGACAAATGGATGCTTTGCATACAAACCCGGGAGGCTTGGGGCCCTATGCTGCATAAACAGTTTATGAAAAAGTCATTAACTTGTAAAATAGGGAGTAGTAGGAGGGGTGCATTTACTGCACAAGGGTTCTAAAATTTTGTCAGCACTGGTCACGAGCCTATGTCTCCAATATAATCGCAATAAAAAGGTGTAATTTATGTAATTAACTAAACATACTGTAGTACACTGCAAGTTATACTAAACTTCTTAAAATATCAGTTATTATTCACTGAAGTATTTAAATATGTAAGGAATTTTTTTAAAGAAAGGGATCACTATTATGGCATGGATTCCCTGGCAGAATACCCGCGGGCGTAAACTGCCAGTAGAAATTAATCTGGTATGGTGTGGATATGAACTACGATCTACCTATCTGTGAACTTTTCACTTTGTCAGCTGATGCTTGATCACTTGAGCTATCCAGGGATCACACTTCACTAGTAACTCAGGGGAATAACTCTCCCCATTGTGGCTTGCTTGTGGCCGACTCCCAATTTTGAAAAGGGATTTCATTTATGTATCAAAATTAAAGATCTCCATTCTAAAGATAAATAAATAACAGAAGGGTGGGAGCATTGACTATAAACATTAAAACGTAGCTTTGAATGACCTTCAACTTTTCTTTTCAAGCAGATTAACAGGATGCAACAGAGTTATCCCTGGCTTTCAGTGCATCTTTTAGGTGAATAAAGTATTTCTGTATTTTATTGTTTGTCTGCACATCATTCTGTTTCAGGACGAAAGGCAGTTAAAGAAAAATCATTTTCTCAATGCTGAAAAATAAAAAACAAAAGAAAAAATAATATCAGATTTATCAGTTGTCAAATATCAGTTTTTTGTTGGTATCGGAAAATTACCGATATATCGGCTAAACCAATAATCAGTATCAGATATCAGAACACCCTTAATAAAAATGCATATATACATTTCTCTTGCCACTATGTAAACAATTTAAATTAAGATACTATAAAAATATTTTCTAGAATTATTTATTTGGTCAAACTGCAAATGTCACACGACACTAGACTAATTAAAAATAATGTGTGAATTAAATCAATGTGTGTTAACAGAAAAATAGCTTTTAATTATATATAAGTTTTAGTTTTTCAGTTCTAGCTCTAAAACTTTTTCTCTAAAAGAGATTTAGGATATTTTGCAAGTAGAAATCTATGAAATGTTTGATTGAAACCAATAGGTTCCATTTTTCCCCATAATTATTGCAACGTATTAAGAGCAGGTTTGTGTACCAGTTGTGTCCACTGGACTGAAACCATGATGTTGCAACAAAATGATGATGTTGGCTGCAGTGGGTAAAAGCAAATAAGTCTTGTACCAGTGTTTTGAAAGCATTTGCTCATGCATCTGGATAGCCAGCATATGCGGCATGTATTGAAAATAATAAAGATTTTCCATGTAAAAGATCATATTTCAAATTGGTGATGGCAAACATGAGTCCATTCTTTTTAACTTGCATAATATTAAAAATCTTAACATGATATTAGAAAATATTAACAAACTTGCATAATATTATATCATTCTTCAATGGCAACATTTTCATGCAAATCCTAAATTTGTATGTTGCGCTGTATAGGATTTGCATATTCTGGTACATTACATAAAGTGTATTTAAGCTGCTAGCTCTATCTTGCTTTTGATTTTCATAATATTCCTTATGATATGTTCTGATCATTCATTATTTATTCTTAAGGAAAAGATTATCAAGATAGAAGAGCATTCGTTAAAAAATGTCTGTTTAAATTTTTTAAAAATTCAGACTTCTTAAATACTTTTAAGTTTGCTTTATTTCTTCCTTTTCTTGGACATATTGCTTATCAAGGGAGATGTTTTCAATATATCAAATTTTCAGCAAAATCTTAAGATTTCCAAAGGGATTATTTTCCGAATAATGAATTGGTGTTTTATACTAAAGACAGGAGCCATAAGTTAAAAAATTTCATACATTATGCAATGGCCCGTAACAGCAACAATTTAAATGTAATTGGCCATATTTGTTTATACTCAAATATATGCAAAAATCCAGGAGGACGGTTAACAAAATTCAACCTATGAGATGGAAGTAGTTTTTTTGTGTTATCAGCAGACATGGTACAATTCTGCAGAAATACAGATTTCTGTTTTCTTTGTCACTGATTTCTACCATTCCTGAGATCAATGCAAATCCATAATAAAATTCTGTTGGGGGGGGGGGGTAGCAAGGAAACCAAAACGGTACCAGTAAAGTGAAGCATTTAATCATTACCGATGGCAATCTTTAACCTCTCCAGGCAACAGTGCCAAAGACTGTAACACTATGAGAAAATTTCAGGGAAAAAGCCAAGATGCCAATTATTATGAATTCTCCGTAGTTTCTATTTGAAGCATACTATGGATAATGGAATTTGCATTGTTTCCTATGGAAAATTGCCTTGTGTTTAGACTAATGTAAATTTACGACTGCATGCACAGTAATGCATTCGAATCAACGTGATAACGGGGGATTTACTGCCACATGTGATGTAAATTAAGATTGCGTTTTTCATGGAAGTAATAAATATGCTTCTTAAAAAGTTGTTTAACTGGACATAAATTGCTAAACAGTTATTTTTAAAATTATTTTTGCATAAACAGTGTGATTGCTGAATTCTGTGTATATTCTCGTGAATCACTGAGAGTCCTTTAGTATCTTTTCCCCATTCATCTAAATTTCTAAATATTGTATATTAGATTGACTAAACTAGTTTTATTTCATCTTCTAATTAATTATTAAAGTTAATTTTTGAATTATTTTTGCATAAACTATGATTGCACAATTCAGTTTGTTCTCGTGAGTTACCGCGAGAACATTAGTACCTTTTACCTTCCATCTTCATCTTCTAAATATTGCATATTAGATTGACTAAACTAGCTTATTGTCATATTCTGATTAATCGTTAAAGTTATTTTTAATTATTTTCGCATATTACATATTTTTCAAATTTAAAACGGGGTATGAACCCTGCAAAAGGATATTTTCCAAATAGTAGTATTAAAACAATGATTTAGGCAAATAAAAAAGCAACCATTTTAGTAGGGATATATTAAAATTGATATATATATTCACATCTTTTAATATATTGTTAAATTTTATTTTCTATCAAAGATCATTATTTGTTATTATCTTTAGTGAAAACTTGTATTTCACCAAACTTAAATGTTTTTGTTTTCAACATAAAGAAATTTTCACAGGATAAAAACTTATATTTAAATATAAATATTTATATTAATGCATAATTATGCATATACTTAAATAATTCTTTGTTTATGCAGTTTTGTATTATGTGAGCTATATTATAAAAAAAATTAGATGTGAGTGGATAAGTTCTATGGAATCTTTCTTGAGATGAGATTTAATTTGCTATAGTAATAAAGGATATAGAGTAGTAGTTGACTACCCGAAAACAAAAATGCACATGGAGAAAGAAAGTGTTTGTTAAAAATGCAAATTATACTTTACCAGACATCTTTTTTTTTTTTTTCCCCTACAAACCATCTTCAGCAACTTTTGCATCATCACTAAATGTTGCCTGCTACAAGTTAATGTCCCCCTTTGTAATATATATAAACTTTGTTTGGACATCTCAATATTTTACCTTTCATTTTTAAAATATAAGAAACAAATTATTATAAAAGAGACATATCAAATTGAATGTTATGTTATTTTACATGTATTAAATAATTAGTGAATCAGTACCAGGAACTAGAAGATTTTTACAGAATATTTATTAAAGGGCTTTTGGAAGAGTAAGTCTCCAATGTTTTTCAATGTTATATTTTAAATACAATAAATGAATAAGTCCATAATTTATTGTATTTCCATTAAATATTCCATAATTCAGATTCTTGATTTAATTTCCATGTGATGTATGCATAGATTAATTTACCATGTTCAGTTTCTACTGGTATAGTATACAGCGTGTTTGCACAAATTCAAACTTGTTGCATTTGATGTCTTACAAAGTTCAGCTTTTTCTGGTAGAGGGCTGTACCATATCTGTATCAGATGAAATTCATTCTGTGTGGTAAATGCAGCTTCACCTTCATAAATTCAACTAAGCCTGATGTAGAAGAGATAGCTAGAGACAGAGATACGAGTGGATTATATGTGCCAGAAATATATACTGCTGGCCATCCAAAATGCAACACCATGAAAAACAAGAGATATCAAAGCCAAATTTATTGGACAAAGAACATAAAGTACAAGGATGAATTGATTGGAAATACAGCCCCGTTCAACTTGCGTAACACGAAGAAATCAGTATTTTGTGCAGCCGCCATGGCTGACAATAACTGCTGCTACACGCCTCGACATTGGAAGAAAGAGACTTTGGATGTGTTCTTGGGGTATGTCAGTCCATACTGCTTCCATACGTTGCCGAACTTCATCTGTCGTAGCAGCTGGTGGTGTTTGCGGGGCCAGTCGTTTGTCAATCATCGATCAGACGTGTTCAATGGGCGACAGACCTGAAGAACGGGCAGATCAAGGAAGCAGTGGAACTTGGTGGGCAATGAAGAAATGCTGAACGATATGTGCCACGTGTGGTCTCGCATTGTCCTGTTGAAACTTGGCCGCAGGAAAGCCTTGAAGGTAAGGTAAGACAACAGGCTCCAAAACTTCAGAAATGTAGAGGTGGCTGTTGAGTGTACCGGCAATGTGTATTAAGGGGGTGTGGGAGTAAAATCCAATGCCACCCCAAAACATAACGCCAGGTGAAGGACCGTTTGTAGGTGGCGCTAGTAGCGCACATGATTTGCAAAAGAATTAAAATTCTAATCATTTGTATGTTCTATCGAGGTCTACGTATGGTACAAATTTCATGCTTATTGGATGCTTCCTTCACGGTGTTGCATTTTGGATGGCCAGCAGTGTAGTTTAGCTCTTGTTTACTAAGGTTTGGAAAGATCATTCAAAGAGTTAATTCATGCTAATACTGACCCAGAAAAAACCTGTTTGTTAAGTTTGTTTGGCATCTATTTGCTTAAAGAATTACAGAAAAGTTATTAAAGTTAAAAGTTATATCAATTTACAGTAACTGTGATACATCATCTGAAGGGATGATAGTCTTTCATCATTATTTTCTTTTGAGAATTCTCATACATGCGCTTACACACTTTCAAACCAATGAGTGACATCATGAATCCACTGCATGTATATGACATCATACTCCAAATGATTTTATACTGATAAAGTGAACTTCAGATCATTATATCTGTGTTACAGCTTCAAATTGGCTATATCTACATCTGCTACATTGAAGCATTTATAAATCAGGCTTTTGGCCTGCTTTATAAATGCTTCAATGAAAGTCATGTGCTGAGATTTCTATACTAAATGCTTCCCACATGGAATTTTTTTTTTTTTTTTTTTGCATGTAACAAGAATGAAAATGTCCTGTGGTTTTTCTGTTTTATGTGAGTTTTTCCTAAGAAATTCTGATTTTTGCAAAAGTCTCCCTAGCAACTCCACTTTTCAAAAAAATTTCCTACATGAAATTACTTTTCCCAGAAATTTCCTTAATGTCTTTGTTGACATATAAAAAAGTGCATAAAATTTAAATTGTAAAGAAATTAGCACAAAATTCTATTTTTAATTATATATTGATGTATATGTGACCTCTTTAAATTTGAAAAAATTCTGAAATGAATACACTTTTTTACATGGGGCCATTCTCTTCTTTACGTGGGGCTATTTGAAAAGTGAACATTACCTGGTTAACATTAGAACGACGGAAGCAGTCATTTTGACCGCATAACTACTTTGAGAGACGATTCCTCCAAAATGGCTAATCCCAGCCTATTGAAATTTTATGACTTTTCTTATTTTCTTAAAGTTATTGAAAACACAGAAGAAAATAAGAAAAGTCATAAAATTTCACTGAGCTTGGATTAGCCTTTTTGGAGGAATCATTTCTCAAAGTAGTTATACGGTCGAAATGATCTCTTCCGTCATTCTAGTGTTAAAGTAAAATAAATAAATGACAATACATAATATCAAAAATAGCATTGAACTATAGTAGTGTTATTGTTATGGTTGAAATCCTTTTTGTTAAATTTATCTGTTTAATTATTTTTGAAAAAATTAAATGCAATTTTCAATTGCTAATCTAAAACATTGAATTGATATGGGTCATTGCCAAAAAAGGCAGGAAACATGGTGAATATTTTTAACAATAAAATATTCTTTAAAAATTAAAAAAACAATTAATTTACATGCCTTTGATCACTATCCACTGAGAGTATTGTAAAATTGAAATTGTTTCAATATAATTAATACAATATTTTAACTTTTTTTAATTTTCCATGGCTATGGTGTGAACAGATATAGTGCACATGTGATGGTGGTTCAACTATTTCTATGTATTCTCGATTACTCTCATCACTTACCACTTCATCTGCTGTTTGTATGAAAATCCTCCCCCAATGAAGTCAGTTTACTCACATGTAAGGCTGTGTCCTCATGTGTCTTGCATAGACATGTTTTTCTATCAGATATTTTAGGATAAATGACAAAGAATGGTCTATACTCGTGTTTCTCAAACTTTTTATCCTATGGAACTCATTTTCTTACCATGCGAACCTCTCTATAAATATAACTTTGAAAACATTTATCATTTATTGAAGAGCTATTTATCATTAACTGAACATAAACAAACATAAATAACAATCATAATAAACCAAAATAAGCACTAAATCCATATAAAAAGGTAAGTAATACTTACAAGAGGTAATGTAGTTGCAAGAAAAATTTTAATGAAATGATTTAAGTATTCATTGATGAAAAGTATTATGTTTTTTGTATGGTACAATGTTTTTTTTACTGTCACAATGAATGTTTTTTTTATGAATGTTTTTTTTACTGTCACAAAGTTGTTTAAAATTTGGTTGTATTGAAGAACGTTTTATTCTCATGTCATGCTTTGTATCCAACTTATTTTGATGCTTATTTTTTGTTGAGGCATACACAGAAAAGCCAGTTTCATAAAGATATGTTGTTCCAAATAGCAACGATACTGACAAAACTTTTTCTGTTAATGATGGATATTCTCTTTTTAAACAACACTAGAATTATGCCATGGACACTTTTAGAATGGGATGATGACAATCTCATGTCAGTTCAATACATTTTTCAAACTCATGAAAAACAAGGAGGTTTTTTGTTTATAAGAAATAGATTTTTGATTCATATTTTACTTTTAATTTGTTATGCTGCTTATTAGGAAAGTATTGCTTCATAGAAACATTGATGGCCTTAAGATGCTGGGTGATATTCTCATACTGTTCAGAGTCCATCTCTGACAGAAAGTTTCTCACGGTTGGAAAACAATCAAGTTTATGACTGCAGACACAACTAATCCAAAATTAAAGTTTTCATTTAAATGCCATGATTTTGTAATTTGTGCTGAATACATTGATTGTTTTCCTTGATATGCAAGATGGAGTTCATTTAGTTTTGAGAAAATATTAGCACGGTAAGCCACTTGAAATAACTACTCTTTATCAGTTAATCGATCTTACAAACAAAAATAGTTATCAGTGAAAAAAGCATATACTTTAGATCTAAGTTCAAAAATTCATTCCAGTATTTTGCCCTGGGATAACCACCTTATTTCTGATTGTAAAAGCAGTGACATGTGTGTACTTCCCATATCATCACACAAAATGTTAAACAATCTGTTATTTAATAGACGAGATTTTATGAAGTTTATTATTTTGCCACTTCACCTAGTGTGTATTTTAAGTCATCAGACAATTTTTGACAAGAGCTTATCTATGGAGCATACAATGACTGCTGGTACAGTGCATTGCTTGCAGTTTTTATGCAGGTAATAATACTAGATGTTTTACCAACCATTGCTTTAGTGCCATCAGTGCAAATATTAATGTACTTTTTCTGAGGAATTTCATTTTCTTCAAGAAAGGAGTTTAATATGTTGAATATCTCTGCTGCAATTTCATATGCACTGGTAGTGGAGATCTTCAGTAAGAGATGTCTCATTCTGATATTTCACAAAGACAAGCAATATTGTAAGCCCTGACATATCTGTTGACTCATCCATCTCAAAGCAAAATTGCAAGACTAAGCAATAAATAAGTACATATTTTACAGCACCTGCTATTTCTTTCACTAAGCAAGGCACAGTATCATTTGATAGTGGAATATTTTATATTTCTTTGGCCAATTTTTCACTGAGCATACACTTAACAATGCCAGTAGCAAATCTCTTGATAAGAGTTTTAGCTGTTGTATGGGTTTTCCCTGCTCTTGCCATTTGATAGCTCAGTAAAAAAGAAACCTCAGTAACTTTTTCACTTATTGTATGTACTGCTTGAAAGATAGTTTTTTTTTTTTTTTTTTTTTTTTTTTTTTTTTTTTTTTTTTTTTTTTTTTTTTTTAAGTTCACATTTGCTTACAAAAAAAATCAACATTCTTATCTTTGAGGTCTTAATGCATAATCTCCAAATAGTACCGCAGTTTAGTAGGTGCTATTGAGCTATTGAAAGACTTTGCTGCACATGACACTGTAGATGATCATGAATGATCATGTGGGCATTCATGAATCCAAAATGAATATAGCTCTCATCGTATTTTCTTCTTTTACAAATTTTTCAGTTTTATCTTGATCACACCTACCAGATGATGCATAGTCTGCTTGAAATGAAGCAATTTTTTTTTATTCTTCATCACCAACATTCCTATCTGCACAAGAAATACCAGGCACTGATGAGTAATGAGCAATTTGAATGAACATTATCTGAGTTTGAACATTTTAGAGAACCTTATTTCACCTTAAGCCAATGATCCATTTCTAATGTTAAAGGCCCTATTACACGACAGTATTTGGCACAACAAAACCGTTCGCAAGACCGGTCACTCAACAAATCTGGCCTCAACATTTAAGGTTCAAACCTAAAATGTTGTGCGAAATTCGACCAATCAGAAGTGCGTAAATCCGAACGTCACAGGTGACGTGACTTTAATGGCGACCAAGATGGCCGATAGACTGCTTTGGAATGAGTTAGAATCTCGAGATGGAAAAAATAATAGAACTTTTACTAAATTACAGACACCTGTGGGATATAAAAGAGCCAAATTATATGAAAAATACACACTAAAGAATGCTTTCTGAAATCGTCGGCATTAGACAGGACCTGCATTAGACAAGACCTGTTAGAAAGGAGGGGCTTAAAGTATCATTGCCGAGTGGAAATGCTGAAGTTTGGCGATGGAAAAATAATAATAGAACTTTTACCAAATTACAGACATCTGTGAAATATAAAAGATCCAAATTATACGCAAAAAACACTAAAGAATGTTTCTTGGAATGAAATCGGCGACATTAAAGAGGAGGGGGGCGTTAAAAAGGCGGGGACCTAAAGTGTCATTGCCGAGCAGAATTGCTAAAGTCTGGAGATGGAAAAATAGTAATAGAACTTTTACCAAATTAGACATCTGGGAAATATAAAGGATTCAAATTATACGCAAAAAACACTAAAGAATGTTTCTTGGAATGAAATCGTCGGCATTAAAGAGGCGGGGAGCTTTAGAAAGGCGGGAACCTAAAGTATCATTGCCGGGCGAATTGCTGAAGTCTGAAAATGCAGATGGGAAAAAAGAAAATAATTTTTACCAAATTACAGACATTTTTGAGATATAAAAGATTTATATTATACGAAAAACACACTGAAAACACACTGTTTCTGGAATGAAATCACCGACATTAGAGAAAATAGACCTGTTAAAGAGGAGGAGTCTAAAGTATGATTGACGGGCGGAATTTGCAGAAGTTCGGTAATAAAAATTGCCCTGTGTAATAACACCATTATTCAATCCGAACGGAACCTTTGGGATGTTAAAATCGATCTTTACAGTATGAGAACTCTAAAACGGTATTCCTATGAGGAAATTACGAAGCGAATGCAAGGGGGAAAGAGCTTCCCCCACTTGTTGAGTGAAGTGACGTCACGTTCGTTCTGTGCTGCGTGAAGTGACGTCACAAACGTTCCAAAGCTGTTGTGCGAATGGTATGTTGTACCAAATTGCTGTCGTGTAATAAGGCCTAAGTTTTGAGCAAAGCATAGTAACAAGTAAACAATGACTCACTGACTTGCAAAAACTATATACCCAATTACATTGGATTTTCTCTTTTGTACACCTTAATTAAGTTGTTTATTATTTATAAATTGCTTTTGCTTTTTTTTTACTTTGTTTCTAGTTATGTTTTTTTTTCTTCCAAACGTAATATGTTTGCAAGGTCTAATTGCAATAACTTCTGCACAACAGGTTTTGTTTTGCTAACTCTTGACTTTAGATGACTAAATGACCCATAAACTAATGCTTGATGTGGTTTGTTAATTTTTATGTTATGGATCTCACATGCTCAAGATACTGGTACTTTATTATTTTTTTAGTCAACACTGTCATTACAGTCTTCTTTTTGTTTGTGAATTCTAATCTTTTTAACCTGTTTGAATCTGGTCTTTGAAACCTTACCAAACAGAATCTTTCTTTAAATATCTCTAGAAGTAATTTTTTATCAAACTGAAATCTCTTGACACTTTCTGGGCATTTCATTTCCACTGACTGTATTTTGAGATGAAGAAGCTTGAAATTTCTTCAGGTTTTTTTTTTTTTTTTTTTTTTTTTTTTTTTTTTTTTTTTTTTTTTTGTTCTCTATTTCTAACTTTTGATTTTCCCTCTTGAGTTTTTACTTACTCTTGACTCTTGCTCTTCCACTTTCAACTCGACTTGTAGCAGAAGTAACTTTAGGAAATAGGTTTCCTGTAAGATTTTATGACGAGAATTCAAGCATATGTCTAATTTCTTCCTTTTTTCTCAACTGTTTTTGTTTTATTTTTTTATCTTTCCATTTCTTCCTTCCTTCTCTTTGTTTCTGTTCAGATATATCCTTGATTACTGATTTTCTTCTGTAAAATCTTTCTCTCACCTTTGCTTGTGCTTTATATTTCACTGAATCATTCTTCAAATTCTCTACCTTTTCTCATCAAATTTTTTTTAAGCACCTTTTTTTATTAACCAAATCAAATTAATTTTTCCCAGGTCTTTTTCACATGAACCTGGATTCATTTAAGTGTTAACTTCATTCTCATCATGTCTTAAACCAGATATATTTTTATCACTGATATTCCTTTTTGTAGGGCATAAACAGTGATTAATTTAAACAGACTTTTTCCAAATATTTTGACAATCTTTTTTATATTTTAACATGTAATGAATAGGTAACATTTTAACTGTCAAAAACAATATTCAACAAAGTTGTCAAATTGTATTTGGTATCTTAAAATTTTAAAGTACAGATAAAAAACATTTAAATGAAACTACAAATCAATAAGAAATGAAAACTCTCCTGTTATGTCTACACCATTGTCTTGGAATTTCATGCAGTGGAAGTCCACAGAGTAGATAGGTTGTTAATTTCTGTACTGAATTGTCTAAATGTTAAGGTAAGGTTAGAATTGAATTACCATTATGATGCAATTTTACACTCATACATGACTTAAATGAGTATAAAGTAGAAATAAAATTTACTTACCTAAATACTTCTATTCATCTGTGATACAGGTGATCTTGTAAAACATAACTTCAACCTGAAACAACTCCACAAAAACTGAACATGTGCTCAAAACAACTAGATCTCTGACAATGCCTTTCTTTTCCTATTTCCAGCTATTTAAACTAAGCATTAGGATCCTGTGGTAGCAATTTTGTAAACTTTTAGCAATGCCCATGGAGTGGATAGCCATTACTAGGGACACAAATTATTTCACTGAAAAATCAAAATTTTGCTATCTTATTTTAAATTTCTTAAGCCCATGTTAGCATATTTTAACAATGTAATAACTTCACCTTTAGATTGAATATATTTTTTTAAGTTACTTCCATGTGAGAAGTTCCTAAGGAGGACAAAAGTATCGAGTGGAGAAAACAAGTCCAAAATTTTTATGATAATAAAATTTTAAGAAATTTAATTTTGAAGGGAAGGGCTTGCATAAGTCAAAATGACACTAAATTTATTATCATTAAGAAAAAATAGTTTTTTAAATATGATAATTGTGTAACAGTTGTTGCTATGCTTTTTTTTTTTTTTTTTTTTTTAATTTGAACCCTGCCTCAAATTGGCAATTTCATTGTGTAATTTTATCCTTAAATCTGACAATAAGCAAAATAAAACACATTAATAAAAAATGTCTTACATTCTAACTAATTTGGTATTATTTTTGCATCTAGATGTTTCTATATTTTCAATATTTTGATCTTTGAAGTCTTTTTTTAGCATGAAAACATCCTCTTTCTCTTATCTAATTTTAAAATAAATACACACACACACGCATATATATATATATATATCCAGTTTTCAAATGCTTACCTTATATATAGAACAGGGACCAGGGGGAGGGGGATTTAGTACCTGTTTTATTTATGGATAATTTATATTTATTTTCATTTCTGCATGTGCTTTTCATAAAACTTTCAATAAGGGATAAGTCACAGGTAATTAAACTATACAAGTAATTAAATTTCTTACAAATATATATATATATATATACAGGATGTCCCAAAAAGATTGAAACATGCTTTAATTCTTTACCTGTTGGAAATAAGTGGCAATGTAAATTGCAAAAATGTTGAAAGTAAAGTAGGAAATAAGACTACATTAATGAAATAGTCCTCCCATTAATTTCCAAAAAGTTACACTTTTTAAATTTTTATATGACCCCCTTAGACAAATTTGGTCAATCAGAAAATTTTTATTTTTAATGCAACAAGATCATTAAAAAAAACTGCATATCTGTAGCTTTAAAATCAACTGAATTATAAAGGAAAAAATCTAACTTATACCACTTTTCCGTACCATGTGAAAGGCTGTTTCATCAGTGAAAATAGGGATCATAAACAAATTGACAATAGAAATTGTTTAGATCAAAAATACGTTAATATGTGTCAAAAACATTTTATCACAAATGCATCTAAAAGCATTACACAGACAGAGATCGTACACAGCAGTGGTACTCACTACGCGGTTGGGGCACATAATTAAAATAATAATTTTCAATCTTTTTGGGACACCCTGTATATTTATATATGTGTGTGTGTGTGTGTTAAGAGTGCTAGATCACTAGTTACAATATTTATAGTTCAAAGCTGTAGTTTTCACATTTTTGTGCTTTTAAATTTAATCAAATGCAATTATATTATATATCATGAATTTCAATATTTAACTTCCATTGTTCCAGGAATTACATGAAGAACAAAAATGGACATTTAATGAATGCACCCTATGTAGACAACTCCTATAAGTGGGCTGGAGGAGGATTTTTATCTACAGTTAAAGATTTACTGCAGTTTGGAAATGCAATGCTTTACAGTCTTCAATTTAATCCTAGTTCACAAACTAAAAGTATTCAAAATGAACTATTTGAAAAGGAAAAGAACATAAGTGTTGATGAAAACATATCAAATAATTTATCCAATAAAGAGTTAAATGTTGTATCAAGTAAACCTCCACTCCCAGGGTATTTGAATTCTAAAACTGTAGAAACAATGTGGACACCAATAACAGATACCAAAGATGGAAAGTATGGCATGGGATGGGCTGTTTTTCCACAAGTGGAAGAATGCCTGTTTTGTGAAACCAAAAAGTTCTCTGTGTATCATACAGGTGGTGCAGTAGGAGCTAGTAGTGTACTTTTGATTTTGCCTCAAAAGTTTAATAATGAAATGAAAGAGCTTGATCAAATTCATATTCCTAAAGGTATTGTAGTTGTTATTCTTACTAATCTACAATCTGTTGGATTGAGTAAAACAGCTCTCAAAATTGCTCAATTTTTTGATAATCAGTCTGTCTCAGGCTAATTAACAAAAAGTAAATTGAAATAATAGCACATATTCTACTAAAAATCAATATCACCTCAGGCAAATATTGCATAACCTGACACACTATATCAGAACGTAGGGCAAAGAGCATCACAGATTTTTAATTTCTGTTAATTTTTCAGCTGACCATTAAAAATAAGTATATCTGCTGTAGAAATACTTATCCACTAATCCATCCATTGATATCTGCAAAGCAAATTCTAAACTATTGTATTCTTTGTCCCAGGCATTGCATCTTTTCCTTAACATGTATTCCTTTGTCTGGTTATTCATAACATGGCCTACCCACTTATTTTACACAGTTTTTCCCCCTATGGTAAAATTTCTTTAGCATTTATAATTTTTGATTTTAGCAAAAACTTCACATCCTTCAATGAAAATAGAGCAACCTAAATTTTCAGATTGTTTTATAAACATGCAAATGGAGATTAATTGTGGAATGGCGTGGCTGCACAAATGGCAACCATCTCTGCCGTTTTTTTCTGGTACAGGACAAAAAAAAATTTCTTATTAACATATATTAGATTTAAAAAATATATATCCTTGCAGTAAGTTGAAAGAGAAACAATATTGTAGAAGATAACTCTGCTAGAGGATGTGAAAAAGAAATTTAGATTGAAAAAATAAGAGATTGTAAAAAAGTGAAAGTGGTGCCATCCACCCAAAAGAATATTCAACAAATCCTGCAAACTATTAATATATATATATATATATTTAATCTCCAGAGAATCAGGTTTCTTTTGTATAGTTTTTGTTTTGTTCCTGTAGCCTATTATTTTTTATATGAATTTATTTAAAGCAGCATTTGCACACTATGGCATATAATTTACACAAATTTCTTACAAAACGAATCAGCTGCAGGATGCAGATTATATCTGCCAAAATTTTGCAATTGAACATTGAATGCAGCATTTTCTATTCGATCCACAGAAATAATTTAAGTTATCTTTTCTGAAAATATTGAAAGAAAAAAAAATTAGTGTCTGTAAAATACACTTTGAGACTAAAAATTTCATTTTTATGCTTAACACTGCACATCTTGTCCAGTTAGGTGTAAATATATTTACACCTCATTGTCTTATCTACCCGTTAGATAAAAATACCATTAAACAGCCATCACAGCTGGCAATCTTTTTTTGTTTTACTCAGTATTTTCTGATTTAAATTTGCACAATTTTCACTTAACTGATGAAAGCAGCTATAAATGTGTATTATGTTCATAGTTTGATTTATGCCAAGCTAAACTTATTTATACCTATGATTTTTCACATAAAATATCATTAGAATTCTGCCAAAAAATTGAAATCCTGCAATGAATTATCAGTAAATTTTGCATAGATTTGCCAAAATTGATTTTTAGTTTCATTTGCAATGGCAGCAGCATTTTTTCTTCATGATTTTAACCCCATACATTATTACTATCCTGAAAGCATTTTTCCGTCTATGCTTCTTTCAAATTATTTCAATGTGGTATAACATATCTTTAGTTTATTCATGATATTTTACTTTATTATCAATGTTTTATCAAAATATTGATTATTTTTTAACTTGCAATTTCATATTTGCAGATTACATTATTGGGTTGTGTAACTTGCACTATAATCATCTATTTTCATCCATGCTCATTTTCAGATTATTTTAATTTATAAAAAAATTAACTTCAATTTCTTCATAATATATTTCTCTATTGATAAATATTTTATCTAAATATCTTAATTTGCAAAGAACAATTTTGCATGTGTGTATTACATTCCTAGGAATCAGCACCAATAAAAACGCATCCCCTTCATCCCTCTTAAATTTTAAATAATTTCATATTAGAAAAGCAGAACTAATTTCTTAGAACATGTAAAAATAAATAAGTATTTCATTAAAATAAATACATTTTCCTTAAAGTGCTATTGTGAGTTATCTTGTGTATTATCAAGATTCCAAAAGTGTGTTTTGCCATCCATCTTCATCTTCCAATAATTCTACATTAGAGTATCTGAACAGACTTTCTTTTTTCATATTAACTACTACTAAAGGTAGCACTTTAATAATTAATATTTTCATGCAGTATTATGAATCCAAAAACATGCATAACTAAACATGCATACACATTCTGAGTTTATTACATCAATACCAATAATTTTAGAAAATTGCAACTAGCTGTATTCTTTTGGCATATGGAACCAAAATATCATTTGATTGCCTTACTTCAAATTTCTAACACTGTTCAGTTCAATTTTCCATTTTTGTAATCTTTCTTAAATTTTTATAATTGTTTTATGTTTTATACAGGAAAACCATTTTTCAAAAATGTTATTAATGAAAAAAGGAACTTGTAATGTAATTAACACAATAATAAGCACTTAAAATATAACCTTTCAAAAGCATCAATTAAAAATATGACTTGCATCTATACTTACATGTTCAAAATTTTAATTACATATTAATTCATTTTTAGCTTAATGTAATTTAAATAATTATTAAAAGAATATACAAAAATATGTAAAACTTGATAATATTTAAAAAATACATAAAGAATGACCAATTTTGCAAACAACTCATGAAATATGCAGAGTTCAATATGTAAACTGCAGATACATTTTAAACTCTCAATCTTTGTTGCAGTTCACCCAGAAACATTCTACTACTCGGACGTAACATAAAAATACATTAATCATATATCAATTGTTTTGAGATCATAAATTTGAAGACATCTACATTAATACATTTCATTAAAAGAAAACTAAATAAATTACATTAGCCTGTGATAATTTTGCCACAAAAGTAAACAGGTAATTTCTGTGTAATTTGATACACTGAATTGAAAATAGCATCTATTTTTACATATCATGTACAGATTTTGTATGCAATTTGGTTTCTTCATCATAAATTTCTCAAATCCTACATATATATGTATGTACAGTGGTGTTGTTATGATGGAACATGCAAATAAATTTGTATTAAATTGTATATGTATTAAATTAATGGATAATTATTCACATATCCCATTACTTCACCTAAGGGGATCGGGTACATTCAATTTAGTTTTTAAGATTAATTAATCCATGTTAAATTTAAAAATGGTGAGGGCGGATCATATAGTAGGTATCAAAAATTTTAACTAAAGGTTGTTCTTAAAATAAACCACTAAGTTGCAGGCATATTAAATAAAAAACATTATGCAATTAACAAGGAAAAAAACTCACCTGAAAATAATTTTCTTCTGCATTAAATATTTACCAAATTGATAAAACAAGTAATTTTGCAAAAAAACGATATTCTAGATCTTTATTTAATTTTAATTATTCTTATAATTACTCTTAGTAATAACAAAATAAGTTTTACATTCATCGAGTTTATTAAAAATATATTTAGTCTACTAATTCATTAAATTCAAGCCATATATTTTAAAATGAAGATAATTATTCATAGTTTTTTTTTCTTTTATCAAGTGTTATTACAAAATACCATCCTAGTTTATTTATGAAGATCAGCGGAAATATAACACGTATTCTAATTCAGGCACAATATACTCAATCAGTGGTGGCTCATGAGGTGATGCAGGATAAGTGCTGCTTTACTTAAAGCTATCGGATGAATGGGTTACTATTATTATTATTTGGAAAATTTTTCCACTTGTTTGGCTATTTTTAGATAATATTTGACAACACTTGTGCCAGTAGCATGATGTGTTTTGATGTTCATTCTCGAGAAGGAGGGGGAATCCCGCATCTGAATCTGCTTCACTTATTTCTGAAGTCATGTGCCACCACTGATCACAGTATCTTCAACTTCAAAATATATATATTAGTGTCTCATTTTTCTTCCATATTTTTCGTTTGTCATCTTGACTGAATTAATTATCAGATCAAAGAACCACGACAGATTGAGCTAGTGAGACACCAGGCAAATGTTGTGTTGCTTTATTTTGTTTTTATTCATTTTCCCTGGCATATAATTCTCAGTTTAATAGTATTTGATTAATATTTGTTTATTTTATTATTCATCCATTAATTAGTTTTATTTTTATCTTCTAAATTAATTTTCTTAATTAAAATTTTCCATTTTCTAAATTATTACTTTTAATTTGCAAATTTATAAAAATGGTCTTTTATTCAATTCTCCTTAAAATTCATATTCTATTTTGGTTAACAATTGAGTCTGTTCTAAAGTTTTCCATTATTTTCGTACAAAGGGCTTTTCAAAAATACCAACTGTTGCCATTTCGGATTCTTCTACATTGCACCATTTTCTGTGTGATTGTGCTGCCATCTGGATGATTTTCCTGCCTTTCAGAATTCACGAATTAATTTGATTGGCTCATGCTAGAGGATCATCTACTTGTGAAGTTATGTTTGTACTTTGTGGCAATGTGAGGTTTTGTGAGCCGCTTATGTTGCTGCCATTTTTTCTCAACTTTACGCTGTTTCTGAAGTTATAAATTCATGAACAGCATTTTTTGGAGTGTGTTCATTATCTATGTTCACTACCAGTTTACAATTTTAAACTTATTTTTCAGACAAAATAAGAAAATATGCATCTTTGTGAAAACTCCACTTAGTGAAATATCTTATGTGCCTTTCAGAAGGACGTGCTGAATAGACAGTGATGTGAATTCTGCTCCCATCACTCCAAACTGCCACCCTAACTCGATTTTTGTGAAATTTACTCCCATCCTGCTCCGAAACACAAAATTTAGGACTCATTGTCATCAGTAATAATATATATCTATATATATATTTTACTCTGCTTCAAAAATTCTCTAAATAACCTATTTCATAATTAACATTTTATTTTTTCATTTCTTTATAAAAAATAAGAATTAATTTTGTGTGCATTCCAAAGTATTAATCTATTGTAATTGTAATGTTTTAAAAGTCTAGGTTAAATACATTAGGACATGAGCAGACTAAATAGTCATTTAGAGCACTCACTTCAAATGGGGGCTCGTAAATTTCACAATATTTTTTTCAATTTGAAGTTTTTACTCAATTATGTGAATAATTCTTTTCCATATTTTCGGAAATAAAATTCATATATACTGATAGTTACAAAAGCAATTTCGACTGACAGGGTCTCTGAAAAGATTTAGCGAGAATCCTACCATTAATTTTCAAAATAATATATTAAAAAATTGAAAGCTCTGCCCTGTCAGAGTGCTGCTGTCGAAGGCAGTGCTCTGGATTAAAGATTTCTGATAAGTATTTATTAGATTTATATAAATTTAAATAATTAATTAAAACACTATTATAATCACAATGCTTGTACTTGTATAAAATTATGCAATATCAATGTGATGTCATCATGACTAAATAAAAATGATATATCATGAGTGCACAAAATATAGTAACATAATAGGGTTCCCTAGAGGGTGGTCCACCTAGGGCCATCCCCAACATGTAAATTCAAAGTAATTTGTATTTCGTTTTTGATTTATATATTTTATGTTGGTAAAAAATAAATGAATAGGAGGTAGGAAAAATAATGTAGTTTGTTAAAATTCTCTTAATAAGCTATTCCTTAACCTAGTTGACCTGCTCCCAAATAGCATTTTACCTGCTCCCAGCTGTGCTCCAAATCCTTTTGGATAGGTAACGTGTGATGTCTCAACTCAAACGTATTGTCTGCTCAAATGTTCTAGAGTACTATAGCAATGTTTCAACATGGTGTTCTGTGCTATATTTGGTTATTCTCATATTGAAAGGGATAAGCAATTTTCATTTTATAAAATCCCATCTGTAAAGTCAACTTGTTCATCAGAACTCAAAGATTTGCAAAACAACAGAAGAGATTTGTGGATTCAGGGGTTAAACCAAAAAGAATTCACTGACCCCAAAGCTAATTATGACTAGGCTTTGGTATCAGTCAGTACCAAACTTTGAAAATAGAGTAAAACCCATAACACTATAGAATGACCATACTCACAAAATTTCTAAATTCATACCTGATGCCCCCCCCCCCCCCCCCCCAAATAGAAATTTGTAGCTTCATCACATTTTATTATTTACTTCACAATTGAATATTCAACTTAAACACTGAGCAGAATGAATGCTTAGATCCATCATTATTTAAATCATATTTCTTATTTCTTTTTAACTCCTAATAAGAATATTATATAATATTATAGCTACACTTGACAGAAACATACATTTTCATTGACTATGGAAGGAAATGAACTTTATAATTTTTATCTTTCATGTTGAATTGAGTAACCTAACAAATGTAAAATTACATGATTTATGTCATTAGCATTGGCAGTATTATTTTAAAAGTTACGATGTTGTTTAAAGGTTAGAAATAGATATAAACAGTGTAATGTATGCCGTCGCTGGATACCATTTTGTGATAACTCCAGCCGCTTGCCATCATTTTGTAATGAATTTACCATTCTCCGCTGCTGGATACTATGCCTCTGCATGGTTGTTGATTCAGTAGCGTTAGTCCGGTCAGTGCACATAAAGTGAAATGTGCCGACCTAAATGCAAGTAGCCATTCCCTTCTGAATTCGTGAGTTCGAATCAGTGATAAGATCATGAAAATAATGACTTTCTCCAAGTCTGGATAAAACAGGCATCGTTGATAAAGAAAATAAGCTTTTATTATAGCATGACAAGGAATATCAACAAGTTACAGAATAACATTCTGGTGAGGGCGAGAACCTGTGCATCAGGAGCACCAAACGTGCGACCTGTCTCTACGAAAATTGTCTCGCCTCTCTCGAAAAGCGTCCCTTTCGTGTATATATTCTGGTCCAAAGTTTGAGGACCACCCTGACTAAGCTCTGGAATGTCTTTTTCCAAGCTCTGCATCTCATAGACCACCTAACGTTCCCCTCTGGGATTAGTTCTCCCTTCTCTGATGACGGCTCAAATTGGGTGCATTTCTCCGAAATCAGACTGTGATGACAGAGTTTTATAGCCTTGTTTTCCAAAAACTGCAATGCAGGCGGTCTTAAGGTGTATGAACTCTGAAACTGTTCTGAAAATGGCTGAAAATAGGCTTGAAAAAGTGACGGGTTCGTCACATGCCCCACCCAGAGGAAAACTAGGGTTAAATACCCAGCTTTTTCCAAAAACACAATTCACTTATAATAACACTACAACATTACACTCCTTGAGGATTGTCCGAACACAGGTCCATTGATCCTTATTACCCCACACAACTGTCTGGTAATGAGCAACCGCTCGTAACCCACATCACTCCTGCTATGCCGCATCTATTGTCAGAATGCACTCAAAGATTATGCATTTTCAGTTCTTATAGTGCACACCTAAAAGTTAGAGTGTCAGAGTCTGCATACACAATAAAATTTTCTTAAGTCCAGAGTTTCTGGCATTCTTTCACGGGTTTTTCACTTCTAAATAACTGGTTGCAACACATGGTTTCTAGGTATCTGCCTGCTATATAGTGACTATTTACTTTGGCTGCCACCCAGGATCTCATATTATATACTTCCATTGCAACATTATAACTCTCCCAGAAATCCCAGCCAAATAGTATAATATCACAAGCAAAACCAAAAAAATACAACTACCATAAACACTAATAGATAATCTAATATTACACTACCCGACACATCTATCTTTACATAAATTAATCATTCAAAAAATCTTCTATCAAATTTATACTATATAAATCCTACACTTAATCATCCTATCAGTATATATCTATAATCTCATCAGTGAGTTTACCTAATCTATCTTCCTAAATAATTCCCAGTTCCTTTAGAACCGTCTACACTGTAATCTCTCCCTACACTCCGGTAAGAAAAAAAAAACTGTACACTAAATATATAGCCACTCCGGTAGAATTTGTACACTACTATATAAAAGTTTCTAATAAAAGAAAATCCCACAAACCAAAAATCAATACACTAATATAAAATAAACTCATGCAACATTTGTACACTACTACACATAACCACTCCGGTAAACATTAAACACCTATACATAAAATCGGAACTAACTCTCCCTCCGTTCAGTTATTCGAGGTCGCGGAAGTCTCATTTGACCCAATTTCCAAGCGCTCTATCCCATACCTTTCCGCTGCAGTACTTTACAGCGTTGAGAAAGACTCTGCGCCCCCCTCCTTCTATCCATCTCGTATCGCATTGCACGATCAGCTTTCTTCAGCCCCAAAACTGCGCTGTGGTTTCTTTCCTGCCACACATCTCGAGTCTCCCTTTCTGAAACCGGAACTCTCCGTGCTGAAGAATCATACACTCTCTCCATCCCCCCTTTTCTGCCATAGCTAGGGGTTCGCATCTTTCTGCCGGGATACTCTCGAAACGAAGCCCTTTCGTGGAATATCGGAACTTTCCATTTCGAAACCGAAAGACCCCGTTCCTTCGCTTCCGCTTTCGCGTTTTGGCTCCCTCGGTCCCTAATCTCGTTGGGATATTTCTTCCTCTCGCCATCCGGTACATCTACCTGTCCGTTATTCACCTCTTGCCTATCGGGGTTGCCCCACTTGGTCTCTGCTTGTTGCAGAAGAATTTCCAGTGGCCTGACTTTCGCTTGTCGCCTCCTTTCCGCCCTAGTTACCTTCGGGACGACTAATTGGCCTTTTCTCTCTCCTAACACATTTTTTTTGTAAACCACATATCCTCCGCATATCTTGGCTCGTTCCTCTAACTCTGCCCACCTTATTTGTTCCTTCGCAGACATCTGCGATTGCGCGAACTCAGCTTCCTTTAGTTTTTCGCTTTTTGCGGCTTCTTCCCCTGCTTCTACTTCAAAATTCGAAACTGACCCTCTCTGGGGTTCATAAACTGTTTCTCTTTCGTTTGCGCCCTCCGGAATCGGTTCGCGCCTACCTGGGTCTATGGCGTTCGCCTTCCCAGCTCTAGAAATTTTCTCTAATTCCTTCTTTACCTATGGCGGTAACAATACTTGCTCCGAAATATCCTGAGCAACCGCGCATAAAATCTCTTGGTGTGGCACATTACAGCCCTCACCCCTGGCCATTCCTAACGGAATATTTAATAACGGACATTTCACAGCCGGACCAAATACTCCTTTCAAGTATATCGCCGCCTCATCCGTCTTTGGTTCCTGGGACATAAGGTCACTCCTTACGACCGTTATTTCCGTTCCGGAATCCACTAGAGCCCACGCCAATTTACCGTCGACGCTCACCGGCACCCTCTCTAATTCACAGCGAGTCTGTTGCTCCTGTTTTCTCCATTTTCCCGTACCTATCGCGTCCACCCTGGCTATGACTCAGTGGTCAGTAGCTCGTGGAGCATCCCTTTGGTCAGCCGCGTGTCTGTCTTCCCATCTCCGGCTAGTGTCCTTTGGACCATTCGGCCTTCCCTGCCTCCTTTGAGGACAGTCCCATTTAAAATGGTTCTTCGACCCACATAAAAAACATTGGCCCTTCTTTCCCCCATTTACGGGTCCCCCAATATTTGTCCGGGCTCTTTCACCCTCGGATCGGAATTTACCACGTGCCTCTTTCTCATTTTCACTAGCCTTGCCATTTTCTGGCCCCGACGCCACATATGATTTTCCCCTGGCCGCGAAGTACATATCGCACTCCTTGGCCAGTTCCCTGGGCTTAAACCACCCATCACCTTGCCGTATACCTATATAGGCATAGGTCTCGACGTCCAGTCCCTGGGTAATTTTGTCCGCTACCACTAATTGGTTTACGGTCTCAAAATCCATTGCCCCCTTTAATTTGCAATAATAGTCCCACATGGACGTCGCGAACTGAACGAAATTTTCGTCCGCCCGACGGCTCGCTTTCCGGAATTTTTCTAAACATACCTGAGGCGAAGGTTGAAAATTTTCTAATACAACTCCTTTTACTACCTCATAATTTCCGTATTCCTCTTCTGAAACCTGAGTCAGCAAATTCGCCGCTCTGTCCCCCAGTAAATTTAACAAAATTGTCGCCCTGAATTCAAGCGGTACGCTCTCAGAAGCGAATGCCCTCTCTAGACTTGAGAAAAAATACGCCCACTGGTCAGACCGTGTGGGTACTTTGACTGTTAGCAGTCTTATTATTCTGACCGTCTCCTCCACCGTTCGAAACCTCATCTGCGCCCCTGCCTCTACGCTTACAATCGGACTCTCTGTGCTATTGCGACTTTCCGCCCGAATTTTCTCTAACTCCAATCTTTCTTGGGATTCTAAGTTTAATTTAAACTGTTCCTGTTCTGATTTTGCTTTAGCCTCCAGTTGTTCTCTCTCAAAATTTAATCGTTCCCTTTCTACTCTTTCCGATATAATAGCTGTTAACATTCCTTCAGCGACATCTTCCTCAAAATCTGGGCTTCCCAAAATTAATTTCCTTAACTCCGTAATTTTTAAATTTAGCGGTACCGACTCTACCAGCTCCATTGCTAACATAGCCAGATCTGCTTTCCGTGCTCTCGCCAAAAATGCCATTTCAATTGGAAATGAAAATTATAACTATATATAAAAGTAATGTATTAACACTGTCTAAACCTGACTCCTCTCTATCTCAATACTGTATTTCCAGTATGGAATTATTATTAAAACTCTATACCTTAAATATACATGAAAACAATAGATTAAATATCTTTAAAATTCACACTAAGCATTACTATCCCTATTTTGAGCTTTGATTAAAATTTTGCCTAGCCCTCTCTGAATTACCAAAGGATCCTGAGCAACATAAACCAAAAGTAAAAAATCGTCACTCACCCCTTCGCTGCTGTCACCCTCCGTTATTGATATCAGTTTTCGTCGGTGTTTCTCGTTGCGGAATTCTGTGTTGGGACTCTCGTTTTCGGCGGGCACTCCGATCCTCTGCTGTCCTTCGGTCTTTGATCTCCGACATTGCTTGGGTGTTGGGTTGCGGATCTGATGGAACTCTAGGGCTTAAAAACACTTTCTTCGGTTGCGGGTGGGAAAATCATTCAGTCCTTCCTTCTCTGCGGATTCTGCGTGCGGTCATCGACCTCTCTGGTGTTGCTCCGTAGCTCTACTTCAAAGGCGCTTCATTCGTTTCAGACTCCGATGGTATTTGACGGTCCAATTATCATGATCTTTCACCTGCTGCCACCATTTTGTAATGAATCCCTCCGTTCGCCACCATTTTGTAATGAATCCTGCCGCCGGATACCATTTTGTGATAACTCCAGCCGCTTGCCATCATTTTGTAATGAATTTAACATTCTCCGCTGCTGGATACTATGCCTCTGCATGGTTGTTGATTCAGTAGCGTTAGTCCGGTCAGCGCACATAAAGTGAAATGTGCCGACCTAAATGCAAGTAGCCATTCCCTTCTGAATTCGTGAGTTCGAATCAGTGATAAGATCATGAAAATAATGACTTTCTCCAAGTCTGGATAAAACAGGCATCGTTGATAAAGAAAATAAGCTTTTATTATAGCATGACAAGGAATATCAACAAGTTACAGAATAACATTCTGGTGAGGGCGAGAACCTGTGCATCAGGAGCACCAAACGTGCGACCTGTCTCTACGAAAATTGTCTCGCCTCTCTCGAAAAGTGTCCCTTTCGTGTATATATTCTGGTCCAAAGTTTGAGGACCACCCTGACTCAGCTCTGGAATGTCTTTTTCCAAGCTCTGCATCTCATAGACCACCTAACGTTCCCCTCTGGGATTAGTTCTCCCTTCTCTGATGACGGCTCAAATTGGGTGCATTTCTCCGAAATCAGACTGTGATGACAGAGTTTTATAGCCTTGTTTTCCAAAAACTGCAATGCAGGCGGTCTTAAGGTGTATGAACTCTGAAACTGTTCTGAAAATGGCTGAAAATAGGCTTGAAAAAGTGACGGGTTCGTCACAAACAGTTTAAATGCAACTGTTCTTAAAATTATTGACCATTCTTTATTTGTATCTTAACACCACATGTATCACATTTATTTATTTTTTATAATAAAACATTTTGAACATCTAGAACTACACATTAATGACAATATCAGTTTACAACAATAAAAATTAAGTTTTTATAAAGCGAAAACTTTTCAATTGAAATATTTATTTATTTACATGACAACAAAATATTGGATAAATAGAAGTACCATTCCTTAAAAAAGATGTAGCTTCTTTTATTAACTTCTATTATTGGGGTGAAAAGTTACTGTTACTCTGATAGAATCATTTTCAATATACTTTTCAAAACTAACTAAATATTAGTAAGATTTTACTTATACAAATAGGAGAAAATATCCATCTTGTAATATATCCCAATCTTGGTAAACTACTAATATAGCAGCCATGTTGAAATTAAAGCCTTTCTGCCAAGTTTTACAGGTGATAAAGTATTACATGCAAACTGTCTCACTTGCGACAGGTTTAAGTGCAATAAAATGACTTAGACCAGGGGTCGGCAACCTGCGGCTCGCGAGCCGCATGTGGCTCTTTTGATGTAAAGTTGCGGCTCTCCAGTTCCATACGAAAAAATTAATAATTTATTATCAAAACCCTTAAAAAATAAGAAAATATATTTTTAAGTACCTAATTTCTCAATAGCTTCTATTTTCATAATCGTTAATTACAAATCTCTGCTTAACATGACTGTAATGAGATAAATTTGAACTATTGTTTTGTTCTTAGAGATGAGACTCTGTGACCATGCGACTATTCAGCCATTTACATTTCATTTCCGTTTCACCCAAACAGCCACCGTCTAGAGTCTAGACAGCACGTCTAGGCTCTAGACGTGTTGTCAGTCAGTCATCCTCGGATATCGCGGTCGACGTTACGTTGCATGTGTGTTAATTTAATCGCTTGCGGTTTCTGCGTGTCTATTCGCTTGTTGTTTCAAGAAAAATACGATTTAGAAGCGAATTATCTTCTCTGTATGTACGCGTATAATATAATAAAATCAGTAACAATTGAATTACATATCTGAGAATCGTGTTAACGAAGTAATAATGGTAAATAAATTGTTTGCGGCTTTAGATAGCTAAGTAAAATTTTAAAAAGTCATTTTTTCAGCTCCGCGCCAGCATGGCATCTGGTAAAGAAAAGAGAAGAACTGAAGAAGAAAACCGAGAATTCAATCAGGATTGGACGGAGTCGTTTGCATTCATATGCAACACAGATGGCCTTCCGACTTGTCTCATTTACCACGAAAAACTTGCATACAATAAGAAGTCAAATTTGGAGAGACACTTCACTACAAAACATACCCAGTTTGCTGGTAAATATCCAACCGGTAACGCACGAAAAGAAGCTGTTGAAGAGCTCCAAAAAAAAAAACAGTCAAGTTCCATGCTAAGTAACTGGGCGCAATCTTCCAATAATGTAAATCTGGCAAGCTTTGCAGTATCATTAGAAATTGCAAACAGAGGAAAACCATTCACAGATGGTGAGTACGTCAAAGATTGTTTTATACGTGCATCTGGAGAACTGTTTCGTGAGTTTAAAAACAAAGCAGAAATCATGAAAAAAATCAAAGATTTGCCATTATCTGCTAAAACAGTACAAGATAGAACTACTAAAATGTCTTCAAATGTAACACATATGCAAGTGGAAGACATTCAACTGGCTTCTGCCTTATCACTTGCTATAGATGAGTCTTGCGACATAAAAGACACGGCACAAGTTTCCCTTTTCGTCAGATATATGTCGTCCCAAGGTCCAAAAGAAGAACTGCTAGGATTGCTACCGCTCTCAGGGCAAACTCGTGGAGAAGATATAGCAAATGCTGTGCAAAAATGCCTGGAAGACAATGGAATCGATATAAATGAAATCGTATCTATAGCAACTGATGGAGCCAGAAGTATGACAGGAATACATAGAGGGGTAACATCAATTCTTCAGAAAAAAATAAACCACTAAATTCTAACGTTTCACTGCATAATTCATCAAGAAGCGCTTTGTGCCCAAACATTTCCGGCCGAAATAGTTGAGGTCATGAACTTGGTAATTAAGATTATTAACAGCATCTTGGCAAAAGCACTCTACCATCACCAGTTTAAAGATTTCCTTGCAGAAATAGATAGCCAGTTTTCTGACCTACTTCTGCACAATAAAGTGCGATGGCTTTCCAGAGGTAACGTATTTCAACGTTTTGCTTTGTGCTTGAGTGAAATAAAAACATTCCTCAATGAAAAAAGCATTGACATTCCGAATTGGAAGAAGACAAATGGCTGAAAAAATTCAACTTCATTTAGTTTCATTGTGGTAGATACCACAATGAAACTAAATGAACTAAATCTAAAACTGCAAGGAAAGGGCAACCCAGCCTATGCCTTGCTTGAAGTAGTAGTTTGTTTCGAAAAAAAATTACTTCTTTTTGTTGAAGGCATGGGAAGCGGTAAATTACTTCATTTTAAAAATCTGAAGCAATATCGTGATGAGACCAATGCAACTATTGACACGAATTACTTCAGCCTAGCTTTAAAAAACATGATGGATGGATTCGCTGAGAGATTCGAGCAATTCGAAACAAACATAAGTACTCTCACGTTCATAGTAAATCCTCTCAACACAAATGCAAATGAGATCAACATTGAGCCATTTGGAATTGATGCTGGATCGCTCCAAACGTAATTGCTAGATTTGAAAAGGAAAGACTTGTGGAGTGGCAAGTTCACAGAACTCAAGAGCCAGTTGGAAGAGTTGGGGGTCCAGAAACGCATGCACATCGCGCAGCACAAGTGGACAGCTGTAAAAGAAATTCCGCGAGTTGAGGCCCTCATATACGGTACATGGAATAGTCTTCCAGAATGCTACAGTGAGGTGAAAAAGTTGGCATATGGAGTGCTGACGATCTTCGGGTCGACATATTCGTGCGAGCAAGCGTTCTCTTGCATGAATATAATAAAAAGTAAAGTTAGAAGTCAACTAACAAATAAAAATCTAGAGTCGTGCTTGAAACTTAAAATAACAAGTTAGAAGCCAGATTTAATCAAACTTTCAAAAGGCATGCAAAGCCAATGTTCCCATTGATGTAAATATCTATATTTGTGTTTTTATATGAATAAATATTATTCCGTATTTAAAGCCGTTTATTTTAAATCAAAAATCAAATATATATAAGCAAGTACTATAATATTGAAACGAAAATTTTTAGTGGCTCTTTAAAAACTGGGAATTTGTAAATTGTAACTTTTGGCAATTCCGTTTCAATAGGTTGCCGACCCCTGACTTAGACTACCAAATCTGTCACATGTGTTGTAATCTACATAATTTTGAGATCATTACTGCATGAGACTTGTGGCACATACTGCTAGACTAGAGTTCTTAGTCAGTTCTCAAGAAACGATTCTATAGCAGACTATCATGAAGGGTAAAGATTAGGAGGGAAAATGGAATAGGCTGTTCCAAAGTAAAGTGACAAATAATTTGTGGATGAAACGTTCCCCATTATATTTCATAGAGTCAAACTGTCCTATAGGGTTTGCATGGTCATTAAAAACTCCTTAAGTTCACATTTTGTTTATGGCCCTATTTATGCCAAATGCCTTATTTAGGCCAAAATCTCCTTAAAATTTTTTATGTTCTAATTTTGAAATGTAAAAGGAAACCAAACAAATGACTGACTGTCCGAAATCGGCACTGTGAGGAATATTATCAAAATATTAGATATTACTATTGTTTATGTTTGTTTTTAATATTTTTTGTCCTAAAATTCGAACTTCATTAGCAAGATGAAAAGTAAAAAAAAAGAAGCAAAACACTCCCTTTCCTCTCGTGAAAAAAAAATTAAATAAAGTAGAAAAGACTGAAGATTGCTGATTAGTGTAGTGCACTTCCCTTTCTACCTGATAAATTACTATATGTTTCTCTTTCTTTACAAAGACAAAAGTTTGCTGAATTATTCTTTGTTTGGTGTTAATTTGGGGTGAAAAGTTCTGAAAGTTGGAACTTTAAGAATATTTGATCTAAAAGCATTATTTTCAAATATAATTATTCGGACTAGGATTCCCTTATGTTCCTCATTAGCAAGAACAATATTTTCACAAACTGTTTACTGTTTATGAGTAGTCAAGTGATAACACGGAAGAGGAGGTTACCATTGGGAGTCATGTCTTTGGTTAGTGATCTGGTCTAGGAATTAATGGGATGAAAAGAGTCAAGCATCAAAGATAAGTATTTGTTTCACAAAAAATCTGATGTGAGCAGTTCATGACTTTTTTTCCAAACACAATTTTTTTTTTGTCTTCAGGGCTTATGTACAGCTGCGGGGGGAAAAAATGCCCCACCCTCTGTTAATCGAGCATCGTTCATCGTAGAGAAAATTGAAAGATACCATTCAATTAGGAATAACATCCTCTACAAATTAATGTGCGTAAAATTTGTATAAGGGACCGTCTTCATATCTAAATGCGCACAAACTTTGAAATTTTCAATGGCAGCACCCAAGTTTGACAACAGAGTTCGAATCTAAAGCAAAATTCAACCTGTGATACCAAATTTCAAGTCATTTGAGTGAAGCGTTTCTGAGTTGTGAGTATGTAAAATTTTGAGCTCCTAATGTAAATTAGTTTCCACGACTTCCATTCATATCTCTGTCATAATTATTTGCTCACGCTGATTATTTGTATGACGTTACTACTAAACAACCCAAACACATTTACGTGATTTTTATTTTTGTGGAAATAATTGTTTGTATGAAATATTAATTATGAAATCAATAATCGAAAAAATATGAATACAAATCTGGACATGTTTTGATAAAAATCGATTCACAAAGACTTTTTATATGTTTGTGTAGGGAGTGTCTATAAACACTAACGATTTTAAGGGGGTAATAGGGGGAGCAAAGGGGTGGGGCTTTGGTAGGGCGGGACCTTACGACTGATGATGAAATTCTCTAAACGGCGAGAAAAAGACAACGCTCCGCCATTTTGATTTTCACGTAGCAGTCCATGTCGTTTTTAGTGGGATACCATCAAAAGGAGATTTGATGGTTTTCAAGGTATTAATATTTATTATTTCAATTTTTGTTTCTTTTTGATGAATTACTATGTTTTATTATTATGTATTGATTTATATAAAATTTTATTTCGATATGGCCAAAATCCTTAACCATGTTATGTATGCATTCCAAGTAGTATAAGCAATATTTATTTAAATTGATTTGAATAACAAAGTAAAATCATAGAACGTGTAATATAAAGCTGCATTTATAGCAGAAAAATATATCAAATTTAGTTTAGAGGATCAATTTCAGCTATTAAAGCAAGACTGGTTTTGTTGAAATATACTAAATGTTAAACGTAATCTGAATTCTAAAGGTATACGATGTAAATTCTTTCTTCCAAGATTAGCTTCGTGGTTTGTTTGTTTTCTTTGCTGTTGTTAATTTTCGGCAGATTTTGTTACTAAATGCATTTAAGTTTTAATATAATATTTATTCAAATTAATGTTATATTCAGTTCTATTTAATAACATTATATATTAAATAGTGACTTTTACAATAATAGGTTTGTTACTGGCAGAGTTACTTCTGCATATCTACAAAGCAAGAAGAAATGCTGAAGTTGGTGCCTGGATCTCAAGTATGCTGATAATCTTTTAACAAGTGCAGTAAGAATACATTTTCTTTAGTTAAATAATAATTTTAATTATTCTATTCGCTTATAGTTTTTACTTTTGGAGACTTGTTAACAGTCCTCAAATGCTATTGCTCAGTGGAGAGCAAGAAATCGTCCTATCATACTGATGCTCTCATTATGGCAAAAAGTATAGTTATATTTTAGTCTTTTGAAAGCATTTGTGTGTACTAAAATTGACTTATTAATGATGTTTACTGTTCTGAGTCACAATTTCAAATTTTTTCTCTTTAGTATGTTTTACAACTAATAATGTTAAATTCAGATTGTTTATGTTAAATGAAATGCAATTGTTAAGTTTCCATAAGTAATTTATTTGCGAGATTGAACATTTTATTTCTGTATTTGTGCAAATGTTTTGGATTAAATTAATTCTGAATGATTAAAATGTCATAATTGTAGGGAGCATTCCAAATAGTATGCAAGACTGCCAAATGCAAAACAGTTAAGTAAACAATGCATTCAAGTAGATTGTCATGGCATACTAGCTGTTTCTCCCCAAAATTCAGTTAAAAGTTTTGCAGCAATAAATATGATTCCTGCTTTATTTAGAAGCGTTCTGCTGTACCATTGCTGCTTACAGAAAATGAAACTGTTCTCTTTTTTTTTTTTTTATCCCTTTCTGTTTAAGCAAATCTTCAAACCTATTATTCATAAATTCAATTTCATTGTCTAATCTTACAATATAATTTTATTTACAATGTTTTCATGCAGATTTTCAAATTGGTGAAATGCTTTGCTTTTAGTTTGTTAATATGCAATGACTAGAATCACCTAGAATAAGCATATCTTGCACTTTATAGTAAACACATTGGCATTGGTTCTCATATATCCATATGAATGAACTTAATTGTTTCGAAACTTTTTTTAGCAAATGTGAATGGTTCCTTTTCTAAGCTAATTTTGTCTGTTTACATGATTCACAAAGTTTTAATTTTTAATGCAAAATATTGCCCTCTCACCATATGATTGCTTAATGATGCTACTGTATTTAACTTCTTTAAATTAAGATATACAGTAGCTAGACAATTCTTCATTTAACTTTTAACTTTTTCATTACATTGACTTAATCTCTAATATTTGCCTCTGCAATAAACAACCATTTATTTCTGTTGCAAATATATTTTTTGATCTTAGTAAAAACTACCTTATTGTTATTCCCCATCTAGAAATTGATAACAAATAACTTCTCAAAGTTAGTATGTATAATGCATATGCTAGTTATATACGCTTTTGAAGAAACCAAATGAAATATATATAAAAAAAATCAATCTTGATAGAATAATACTATTAAACAACGCATCAGAAATGTTGTAGTAGCAAATATATCATTAAAAATTCAATTTAAATGGGAGAGTAGTCCCCAATCTCACCAGTTTTTTGCTGCCAAATCTTGCAATTTGTTTTTTTTTTAAACCCAATAAGCATTTGGCATTTAAAGTTACTGCATTTAGCAGTATCTCAATGATTATGTGCACATGTTTTGGAAATTGACAAAATAAGTGTGTGGTTGCCACAAATATTAGAAGTAAATTCTTAGGGTGACAGAGAAAACCAAGATATAAATAAAAGTGTGTAACCGTCCTGTCATATAGTTTTAAATATATAATGCATAAAATAATGTGAAAATAAAATGCATATTTAAAATAAAATGAAAATAAAATTCTATTAGGAAGTATCCATTTACTCACAATTTAAAAATGAAATGATTGATTTAAAATAACAAATAAGATACATAATTCCCTGATTATAACTATTCTAAATATCTAGAAAGTACTGTGTCAATCATAGTCCTAGATTTTGTGATTGATACTGCTGGATCATTATTCAATTTGAATTTTGTGTTTAAAAATTCAGTCAGTGGCTGTGCTTCTGAAGAAACAAAATGGGCATTTAAATCATATTGAAAATTATTGGTATGTTTTCTAAATCCATTCCGAATAAAGCTTAACTGTTAACAGTATTAAACAAGCAAAATCCTATTTGCATTCCATACTAAATTTTGCTATAACTACATTTAAAATAGTTAATGCTGTAATTGAAAATCACAACACCTATATACAATATAATGAAAATGTAAAGCACTCTAGATTCACTTGATGCATAGCAAACAACTTACAACCTAACTAAAATATGTAGTATTTTAATCTTGATCGGCGAGTAATAGCTAATGACTCACTGACAGGAGTAACAAAGTGTAATACAACACACCATCCTTAGTCTACTCATCTGTTGTCTTGCCACTATTGAAGGAGTCATTAATATCATTTAAACATAATGGTATTCTATTCCACTTCTATTGAAGAAGTTTATTTTCATTATGCTTGGATTTCCATTAAACGAACTTGCACTACTGTGCCTTAAGAATATTAACTTTAATAATACATTACAACTGTGTATACAATATAATGAAATAAAACATGCTGTTCTCATTTGAAGCATAGCAAACAACTGAGAGCATAACTAAACTCCTCATAATTTTTAAATAATGGTATTAATACCAAAGTTACTTATTCCATTTAAAATTAAATTTTATTCAGTTGTATCTATTTGCCCACAATTATTAATCACTGGCAGGCATAACAAAAAGTGTAATGCAACGTCCGCTCTGGCTACCCATCTCAATTGTTGCACTTCTATTGGAGGAGTTTCAGCTTTTGTTATGCTCGGATTTCCATTAAACAAACTTGTGCTACCATGCCTTAAGAAATTTAACTTAACACGTTATAACTGTATACAATGCATTACACAGAAATTTAACTTATAACAACTAACAACACATTACAATTGTATACAATATAATAAAATAAAACAAGCAAAGCATAGCATACAATTGAGAGCATAACAAAAATGTGTAAAACGCTATCTTCGTTCACTGATCTCAGGGTTGCAAAAAAGCCGGCTAAAATTAATAAAAGCCACACCGGTGGCTTTTATTGCTTTTAACCGTCATTTTTTGGCCAAAATTGGCTTTTCTTTTGTTAAAAAGCGTGAAGAATTTTAATTTTAAATTACACAATTTTAAGTGTTCTTTAACTAATTTTAAAGGCATTATTGGGTTAGAATTTAATAAATAACTTTATTTCTCAGTAATGAAAACATTAATATTGGAATACCTGCTAGTGATTGTTTTGCTTGCAAAAAAGCCAGCTAAATTTTAAAAAGGTATACCAACTGCTTTACTTGGTTTATATTGACCTTTAACATATTTTTTAAAAAATGTTATTACTTTAAATAATGAAATATTTTATTTTAGGACAATAGTTGCTTAGTGATATATTTTACTAGTTAACTAATTTTAAGGACTTGATTGATATGTAAGAGTCTTATTTTTACTCATAAATATTTAAAATCATGCATAAAGTCATTTAATAAAAAACACTATTTATCACTATTGAAAACAGTATTGGGAATAACATATGCATGAACAACTTTTGAATAGCATCCAGCTTTTCAAAAAGTTATTTTGACAAGTTTTAATTTGAGAACCTTTTTTGATTGCTCACTCTTTTGTTCTGAACTTAGATGAACTAAAATTTCTTCAAATATTATCTCCTACTAAATTCCTTTTTCAACATTGAACATTCTATGATTTAATCTCAACCCCAAATCTTTACAGCCAATTAAAACTAAAATAAAACATCACACTGAAATGAAATGAAAAAGAACAGAACCACTTGGGAGCAGAAAAATTTGTTAAAATGTAGCATTTTTATAAGTCATCAGAACCCAATGATTAGAACTAAAATATGGGTGTTCTCAAATATTATGTCAGATAATTTCATTTATTAAATACATATATATTAATTTGCTGTAATATATATTAAAAGTAAATAGCAGAGTGTAAAAAATGTGTTTTTCCTTTTTAAAGTAAAATTTATTTTTTTCCTTTTTGATGTATGGTGATTTGTCTGTTTAATTAATTATAGTCTTTAAAATGTGTAGTATATGTAATGTAGAGCTATGCATTATATAACAGAGGCTTTCAAAACACCATCTTAGTGTCTAATTTAATGCATTCTCCTCACTGTATGTATATTTTTTCTTTTAGACACATTACCTTCATAGTATTTTTCTAGTGGTCATAAAATCTTGTGTACTTGGTAATATTTAATAGAAGTTTATAAACATTTTAGTAAAAAATATTTAGGAGTGAATCAAAGATAAAGTAATGCAAATTTAATATGAACTGGCTGTAAACCACCTTTTTTTAATAAAAACCGGCTTTTTTTAAGTGTTAAAACCAAAAAAAGCCGGCCAGCTTTTTTTGATCTGGCTAAAAGCCGGCAACCCTGACTGATCTGCAAAGAATGGGGGAGGCAATAACCGCTGACTCACTGCACTAGCAGGTGTAATAGAAAGTGTAACATACTATCCTCTCTTTTATGTTTCAATTGCCACGCCACTATTGGAGGAGTTTAATTTTTTGTTATGGTCAGATTTCCATTAAACAAATTTGAACTACCATGCTTATCAACAAAATAAGATTTTTTTTTTTTGTATTTATGAAGTATTTGTAATTGCACAAATTATTTGTTTCCAGTGTTTTAAACATTGCTCCCTCAAATGTTCATTTTTTTTTTTATTTCTAGCAGCAGTACTTGATACAAATCATTCACTGGTGTACAAATACACAACACCAAAAATACAGGAGAAAAACTATTACAAGAAGCATGAACAATGAACAAAAACAACAATAAAACAAATATAGGAGATATGTGGACGGTAGTCAAAAACACAAATTCAAAACAGTCAGAAAGCTTGAAGGGCCTGCATCCTCTCCCTTGCACGCTAATACCTTTTGTACATGTTACCAGAGAGCCCTGGGCAGTTCATTAGATGATCAGCTTCCATAGCTGCGTTAGCACCACCCACTACACAGTTCGGGCTTGGAATTAGATTAAATCTATGAAGATATTTAACTAAACAGTCATGACCAGTTTCCAGGCGAAACGCTGATGTTCAATAAAATAGTATAACTTTTTTTTTTTTTTTTTTTTAAATTTCTAATAAAATCCTGCCTTAGCAAAACATATTTTGATCATTAGATCATAAATTATTTACCAGACAGTAGCTATGCATTGTTATTTTCAACACGTCCACTTTCATGCTTTCCAGCTTACCATTTGATAAGAATTGCACAGCTTAATTGTTTTCAGCACCAATTATTTCTAGTGTCTTTCACGGCTTTAGTATTCCCCAAATGCAAAGAATGAAGCTTGCTTATGCAATTTGGTGTTAAACATTCCATTTTTGCATTTCTCAATGTGTGAAGATTAAAGGATAAGTTGGCCATCACATTCACAGTATTCATAGGAGGTTTTTTCAATTTCCATTCTTCTGCAATTTTTATATAAACAGCTGAAGACGCATTGCTTACTATTTTTTTCACAAATTTCATATCTTATTTTTAATTTGTGCAACCAACCGAAAGAGAACAAGTCATAAAAACATTAAGTTTTGTAGCAACTTTATATTTTTCTATAATCATTAAGCCATGGATAGCAAGATTTGCTGCCTGATATTGATTATAAAACTGTCTAGCCTACTTCATTTAACTTTCTTCTTGAACTCTGCGTTTTCTGTGGTGATGTCCTTTATATAAACAATTATTAGAGTGACTGAAGAAATACAGTGAAACCTGGCAAAGTGACCACCTGGCTAAAATGATCATGTTATTTTCACACTGTAAACACCATTATTTTCATATAATTCACTAGGTTACACTGTAATTGCAACAATTCAATTTGAAGAAATATAGTGATTTCTTGAATTTACCCATTTTTCTGTGACACATCAAATTTACCTCTTGCATAAACAAAATTCATATTTTTCCTTTCATATATCTTTTTAATGTAAAAATGTGTTAAAATAAACTGAATATATATTACACCTGACTTAAATTTTGCAATATACTAAAGAGTTGCAAAAAGATTTTATAAATATTTACATATTTCAGTGCCAAATTCTTTAGAAATTTAATTACATTATTATTTTCAGAAATTTTGCTGAGCTTCATCCTGGGTCATTGAGTTATCTTATAGAGTTGCTTATCAAGAAAGCAAAGCGTATTGCTGAATGGAGTCAAATTATTTGTTATATTATGAGTTTGTTAGCTTAAATAAATTTTATTTGGTATATTGATTCCTCTATATATAAATGATTTAGTTAAAGAAATATGGTGTTTTGTTTGTTTTTATTTTTCAGCTACAAGTTTGTTATAAATTTCAAATAAAAATTGTGTTAAAATTAAACCATGTATCTACTGGTGTATCAGTGTGTGATAAAATTTGATGGCTCTACCACATGCATTTATGCATCACAATTTCAGATGCATATTCCTCTAGCTGCTTGTTTTATTTTATGTTAATCTATGGAAAATAGTCCCTAATCTCTAGCTTATTCATTTTTTAGGATTTTGTTCCCCATTGTCTTTTGCCAAGCATAGATGCTGAAAAAAAAATTAGTAATATAATTTTTATATTTATCATAGTACACAAAATTGTTAGAAATACTTCTAATTATTTTATCGATTTTTAAAGAAATACAAAGCTTCCTATTCTTAGCATCTATGTTCGGTAAAAAACTTTGAAAATATTTGAAGACTAAATAGAACTATAGGCTGTTGGGGACTATTTACCATAGATTAGTAGGGGGAAATGAAACAAGTGACTGGAGGAAAAATATTCTTTTAATATTCTGAACAGATATAACCTGAATCCATTTTGAATAGTTTTGGAAAGATTTCTATTTAGACGAGATAACTCGAGCAAATGCTCCTACCACTGCCAAATTTTAATAGTATGTGTAGAACTAGATAGAATTTTTAGTAATTCTCATAATTCAAACTTTGAATCTAATTTAAAGTTTTTCATAACATAATTGTTTTTACTAAGAAATCGTGTTGCAGCTTTGAACAATTGTGATAATATAAAGTGTGTGGGAGAGTTTGATCATTTGAACTACACTGGATTGATAATAGTTTATATTAACACAAATAAAGCCCAATTCATCAATGTCACTAAACTTGCTAACTTTAAAAATGTTTATAACTTGAGTATAAAATCTTAACATCTATTTTTGTACTTGTAATTGTAATACAAATAGAACTAAATTCTACATAAGTAATATGATTGTACGAGAAAGTCAGGCAGAGGGCTCACACTCCAAATATTTTATTTGGTATTCGTACACAAAGAATATATTTATAATCAAAATAAATCAAATTATTTCTGTTCTAGTAGCATTAGTTTCCCCTTTTGTGTTCAACTAGATGATTTGTATCTTTAATAACCTTTCTCTCCTAGAACCATAAATTACATGAAATTTTACTGGTAGATTCTAACTTATGAGCAGTAATGAAATTATTTTATTCTTACAGTGTTATGTAGAATGTTATAGATCTACCTAATGATTGTGAAATTAAACAACTTTCATAAATAACATGGGACGGGAAATACACTTGATTAAAACTGGTATAAATAATTAAATACTGTGTACCATAGCCAGAAACAAAATCAAAAGGGGGTTGGAGTAAAATTCTGACCTTTTTTTTGTAAGGGGGTGGGGAGCAATATGCTAAAATATTTGTGTCAAAGTTTATGTACAATACATAGAAATTACTGTAACAAATAGTTATAGCTATGGTTGGGGGGGGGGGGGATCAATTTACTAAAATATTTGTGTTAAGTTATAATTAAATGCAGTAGTTTCTTTTAATGAATGAGTATTAATGAGTCAAAATTTATGTATAATACATATAAATTACTGTAACAAATAATTATAGCTATATATTTGCAAGTTAAATATGACTGTGAAAATATATATAGCCACTGCACATCAATATTCATTCCCAAAAATTACAATTGATGCTAATATAAGCAAGAACTAGCAGCAAAACATTTAATAAATTTTATTAAACATTTGAATGGTTATTGCATAATATTAACTGTATAACTAACTAATCATTACAGTTGACTTTAAATCAATAATTTTTATAATAGTGGACTCTGCACTAATATTAAAAACCCTACATAATATTACCTTGATTAGAATAATATCTGAAGGTGTCTAACACATCAATAAAAGTGTAACCACATCATTTACTGTATTCCTATTTGAAGAATTTTAAAGCACTAGGACAGGATAGTCCAGTAGTTAAGGTATGGGGATTGCACTCGAGGACCTGAGTTCGATTCCCGACGCTCCCCAAACTATCCCCGTGTCTACGCGAAGTATGGACATGTTAAGGGTGAGCGTCAGTAAATTGTCTGCCCTATCCACGCTTTGTTAACTTTCGCGGCACACATATTTCGCCGAAATTCTGCTCAAACAGTTGCGAAATATTTTTTAAAAGATAAAATGCAATGCTTAGATTATATTAAAACTAAATTTAATGCCCCCCAAAACAGAATATATTTTTTATTTTAATCCAAAATATTTTTGGTGCTGCCATCTGTTGTCGTAATTTAATTCATACCGATTATTTTTATTTTTTAATGAACATTTTTAAATATCTATTCCTTCTAATACAGTATTAAATACAACAACAGATCATATATAATAATGACACAATCACGGAAAGGTAATTTATCATTCTATAAATTTGATAAGGGATCTGAATGTACATCACTGAGGACTGCAATTTTGTCTTCAAGTTTCTTTGTCTTCAAGTCCAAGTTCAATTACCTTTCCATGATTATGGCATTATATATAATCTGTTGTTGTATTTAATAACGTATTAGAAGAAATAGACATTTAAAAATGTTCATTAAAAAATAAAAATAGTCGGTATGAATTAAATTACGACAACAGATGGCAGCACCAAAAATATTTTAAATTAAAATAAAACATATATTCTATGTTTTATTGGGTATTAAATTTAGTTTTAATATAATCTAAGCATAGCATTTTATCTATAAGAAAATATTTTGCAACTGTTTGAGCAGAATTTTGGCGAAATATGTGTGCCGCGAAAGTTAACAAAGCGCGGATAGGGCAGAAAATTTACTGACGCTCACCCTTAAATCTATAGATCCATATGTTGGTGACAGAGGAAGAAGTGTACGGTCCCTATGGATATCTCCCAATATTTTCTGGCCAAAATTGAGTGGTAATATCTGGGTCGAAAAAAAACTACAACCATTGAAACTATAGCAATCCAAATGGCTAAAACTTACTACTGAGAAGACTAAATAGTCTTGACCCCTATAAAAAGGATTCAGAACCAGTGAAGTAAATACTCCTTGGACGTTTGCTCTTAAGAAAATTAATATATTTGTTTATTCATAATTTTGGAGAAAGATGGATGTGTGAACATTAAGTTCACCAGGGCCTTACAAATTGTGGGCTGCTCTACTATTTTCCTCTTTGTGAATTTTTCATGTCTTCACCTGCTAGAGTGGTCTCCGTACCCCATGCATAGGTAGCTTCATAAATATATATTGTTTCATGATTTACGTTTATGGATGGTCTGGAGTTCACTTTCAAAGATATTAAATTGAAAGGATTAAGAGAGTATGCTAACATGAAGTATTTATCATATGCCCCTCCCCCCCCCCTTCTTGCAAAATAACTGCTGGTCAGAGCTAGAAATATCAAGAGAGTGGGTTGTAAAGCCGATCTAGCTATCAGTTGTACATGTCACATGTTGAGACCCAGGCCATCCGACCTACCAGAAAGGTGTAAGATAACCGTTTGGACGACCGGGAAGTGCCACCCAATTTAGATCGGAACCCAGTGGGGGAGGCATCCACAGGGACCGTAGTACATGTCACATGTGAAAAATTTGAGTGATGCTTAGTCCTCGGTAAATTTTAACAGTTGCGTGCCAGAGCTCTACGTTTTGCTTACAGCGCACCGGCACATACTAGTGTTCTTCAGGATTTAAATTTGAAAATTGATTTCACCACTATAATAAGAACCCGCTGCTCTGCAGTCCATAAGCATATCATAAAAATTCTTCTAGATCTCAATCCACGCTTGCTTACACTGTATGTCATGCACAACCCAGCCTTCCACAGTATTAAACTTTAAAAATATGTGAAATGAAAAGTAGGATCCACAGAGCCAATACAGCGGGTTGTCTTATCTTCCACATAAATATTTTAAAGTTGACAAATTTAGAAATAATTATGTCATCATCGGACATTCTTCAAATAGAGTTTAGTTCTTTTGCCTCGTTTTAGTCGACAAACATACTATTGTGGTCCCGGATATCGTCTGCTCCCTTTTGAGGACTAGATTCTGCTGAACCTCGTGATGTAAAAGAATGCAGAGAAGTAACAGATACAGTAGGCTATTGCTCAAAGGTGCCTCAAATATCTACAAAATTCCGTTCATGGCTCTAATGATATCTTCTGACTACTTCATTAATTTTTTCATAGAAAACATGAGATGGATAGTCTACAAAATAGAGTGATACTGTATGACCAATTTGAGGGATTACTTGCAGAATTTATTCCCGGGGTTGCCGTCCAAATCAGTCCTGGCTAATGTTTCACGAATGTATATTCGCTGTTCAAAGCATTTCGAGCGCATATATGAAAATAAAAGTTCCAAGATAACTTTACATCGCCAATACGTATTTGAGTTGCATATATAGTAGGTTTTGCCAATACAATTGACATCAAATACGACGACTCATTATTTACTCACTGTCATTATAGAGTATGCTCCCAGCTGACCAATAACAATATGCCAACGGGACCCAAATCCATCAAGGGTCATTGTAAACTCGGATACTTCTACAAGAAAATAGTAAACCAGTGGAGTTTCTCCAATGGCTGCATATAAGATTGCACATGAGACCAGGTCATACAATTTTCAAAGTGCTTTCACCACTGTTGCTTTAATTTTTGCCTTCAACCATTCAAAATTCTAGTTAGATTCAAAACATGGGAACTTTCCATGTTCTGAGTCCTGGCACTATGAATTTCCCTCCTCCCATAAGCTCCGAAACACTTACGTTTTGAAGTGATAAACGTTTTTCAAAATTATCCTCTATAAAACAGGTCATTTTGTCACAGCAGTCCACATTGAACGCCAAAGCCATTTAGGTAAATGCTGGTGGTCCATCTACCATGCTCAATATATCTTTTTTCACGATTGAAATATCTCTACAGGTCCTTGAAAACGCAAGATGTCTTTGCAACTTATCAAATGTTTCCGTTTTACTCTACAATGTCAGTGATAAAAATTTTATAAACCAACAGATATTTTGATGTTTATGGAATAAAACCGTGGCCCTCGATAAAAAAAAAAGGTGTCTGTCCATAACCTAGAACTGACAGTGACAGGCTTCTCCCAAGCTGCCAAAAATTCAAATGTGTATCAAAATACAAAACAATCTATTATGATCCTAACAAGATTAACTTGAAAAGGCAACTCTTTCCAACAAAGCTACACTCTTTCTAGTTAGCCGTTCGATCCCAAGGATAAAATTCAATGTCAAAAGAGCAATATACGTCAATTCAGATGGAAAGATACTTTGCATCTGAATATAACCGATTTAGCGCATTTTCTAATAAATAAAAAATGCTACCTTTAGGTATATATAGAAGTTCTGCAGCGTTGACATAAATGAACCATTGGCAACCATTCACTTATTTTGCGTATTTTTATAATTTTTAGATATTCAGTTTTAAAGTGATTGTAATTATTTTACAGTAATTTATTTCAAACTGTTCAAAACCAGCCTCCCATTAAAAACTACTTAAAAATAATTACTTTTTTCATTATTCCATGTTTATAGTTTGCAGTCCTTTAGTTTGTATAGTTACTCCATTTGCAAACTGGTGATGCTGTAAAGCAGGCTTATAATCAATTTCTTATGGTGGTCGCGCAGAAGATAAATTAGTTTTACATATGCTTCTTATGTTTATTCCAATATAGCCATGGCTAAGTGGTTAGATACTGAACACAGAACGAACGCACTTCGTTACCTGCACAGCACTTCGGTTCTTTAGAAATTTCCCCAGGAGAATATTCTCCCTTTGATCATGGCCATATCTGAGTGGCATAACGAACCCTTCCACAAAATTTAATTTCAGTCTCTTTTCCCACTTTATTACTGATAATTACTGTTTCTAGTTTCTTTAGCAACCCCTGGGTGTGGAAGACCCAGACCGTCCGACTCGTCCAGAGGACTTAGAGTAACTAGTTGGACGGCCGGTAACCCCTGGGTGTGTATGCCACCGTCGTAGTACCTTCTAATGAATTCCTCCTCATTTTGTCATAGTATGCAAATCTTACTAATATGCATATTGAGGAAAAGACAGGCTTAGTCAGAATCTCGGGAAAGAGGGATTTACAGTAAAATTTGCTTTCTAATATGGACCCTATGGAGAACTGGTACAATTGTTCATCGAATAGGAGGTTATAATGTCCTTGCCACTGGAAATATATCTGCATAGTGTCTGTTGTACATGGAAAAATTCCCGTGGGCTCAAGCCATACGCAGAACTACAATTTTTTGTTTGGGGGTACTAAAGCCTTTCTTCATTAGATTGTTAACATTTCGTTTCCAATGTATAATATCAATACACTTTTCAAAAACTGCTGAGGGTCCTTAGCTTCCTGAAACGTAATGCATCTAATTATTTTCCATAACTTTTACTGTATGATTTTACTCATTGGAATTTACGGTTATCCCTCGACCTTGGAATCGAAAATTTTTATAAAAATATCCTTAAAATGACATCGCAAATCTGCAGACGCTCACCCCAACAGTAAACACATTCCTGTAAACTGTACAATCTTAGTAGATTTCGAAGGATTAAATTGCTACAATTACTTATATTATGTTTTACTTCCTAATCTTTTCAGATGTGAAAATTATTACGTACTACTTTATCCCATTTTACAATGCTAATACTCTTGAGTCCCTGTTAGAAGGAACCAATGTTGGCCAGAAAGTGTATGTAATGTTGCAGTGCATCCGTCATTTGCTGACGGGTGTGTGGTGGTGGTGGATCCAATCGTCGATTGAAGTGCTTCCAAATATGCTCGATCAGGGGAATTCGGTGGTTAGGGAAGTAGCTGGAAATCTTGGTCACATTCTTCGAACCACTCGTAAACAATTTTGACGGTATGACAGATCGAAGATTCCATCGACCATAGGGAAGACCGTCAACATAAACGGATGTACTTGATCGGCAATATGGAGGGATACCCAAGTCTGTCGAGACTGCCTTCTAAAGGAATCAAAGGACCCATAGTAGACAAAGAAATCATTTCCCAGACCATAACGTTGCTACTACCAGCTTGTTTACGTCCAACAATGGTTGCTGCGTGCTTGATCTCGCCGGTTTTTAAACCAAAGTTCATCCGCTCGTTGGAGCTGAAAACGTGACTCGTTAGAGAAGGAAACCCTTTGTTAGTAGGTGCAAGTCCAATTTCGGTACTCATGTGCAAATTTCAGCCGTTGTTGACGATGAACCTTCGCGAGCATGAGCGCAATCATCAACCGTCTGCCCCGGAGCCCCATTCGCAACAGAGTTTTTCTGCACAGTTGTTTTGAACACGTATTTGGAAGCTTCCTGGTTCGTTTGTATGGTGAATTGCTCCACAGTAGCTGTCGATGGCTCGTGGTGCTCCACAGTTACCACGTCGAATTTTTGAAATTGTTCCATTCTAACGTGCACGTCCGCTCCGCGGGCGTGCGCGCAAACGGGGAAAAAGGCATTCACGTTATACGTTAGCTACACTAACCCGCAGACAGTTCACAAACCCATGAAAATCATGGTTGTTATCCTGGTAAGCAGGGCCGTCTTAACAACAGTGTGGACCCTGGGCGAATAAATTAACTGAGGCCCCCTGTCCATCCATACAAATAAAAATTTAAACGGTAATAAAAATGTGTCTTTTTTAGGGGGGGGGGGGGGTCGGGGATGAAACTTACAATTTAAGCTACAACTTTGAATATTCATTTTGTAAAAAAAAAAGTATAAAAAAACATTACACTCTTAAACGTGAAAAAAGCAATGATAGATCAACATAAACTTTTGAGCAATATAACATAAGCTTTAAAAAAATATGAAAAAAAATATTTCAAAATATAAATGATAACTGGTATATCACATAGACGGAGATGGCACACCATGTGAATTATTTACGACTAATCCTCAACACAAACGTTTGCGAAATTTCTTTTCAATGAATTGATTTATAATTGGTATGAAGTCAATGGTGTTCAGGATATCATTTTCCATGCATATGAGAGAAAGCCAGTTTAAACGCTGCTGCCCCATTGCGTTACGAAGCTGATTCTTTATAAGTTTTAATCTTGAGAAAGAACGTTCTCCCGTGCAGTTAGTTACCATCATACACATAAACAATCTGAGTGCAATTTCGACATTTGGAAACACAGATTTCAAGTTGTCGGAAATTATTTTTCTGTATAAGGCAGGGAGAGTTTCACACTTTTTATCAAGAACTATGTAGTGCTTGAGATGTACGCACTCATTTAGAAGATCTTGATAATCAAGGTCTTGGTGATACACATTAGCTAGATATTCACACCTTTTGCTTAATTCATTGGAAGTAATTGTTTTCAATTGACTGAAAAAGGAAAACAGATTTCCAATCGAAGAATAAGCTTTTGCACGTTTTGTTAATTCAGAGCTCAGAGAATCCAAAACAGGAAGGAATGTTTCCACTTTAAACTTTTCACTTTTGTGTAGATATATCTCTTCTTCTGGTCCATCATATACAGTAAGACGCACACTTCGCTTTCTTTCTCGCTTTTTCACATCGCTATAATCCGATTCTGGACACCTATTCTTGGGCTTCAATTCATATTCATTAAACTTGCCTCTAATATCTTGAAGATACGTTTTCAGAGACTCAAGAAGATTTATGGCCACAAGTATGTTCGCATCTTTTGACTGCAAGACTTTACTTGTTTTGTTCACTCTTTCCAGAATGTCATTCCATAAAATTGTCAAAAATATCGTTTCTAATTTCTCCATTTTCTTGCTTAATCCTTCTGCCTCCCGCCTTGTGTTCACTTTCTGGTCAGTATCAGCTGATAGAGAATCCAGTGCATTTTTGATTTTCTCGAAACCTCCATATAGAGCATGGGCAGCATCAAAATGTGATGACCATCTCGTATCGGACAGACATTTGATCACAACATGATCTTTTCCTAAATATGATGTTAGAATATTCCACCGATGTGTAGAACCCGAGAAAAAGGAATATAGACGCTGAACAAAGTCAAAGAATTTTACAGTCTGTAGACAACACTCTACCGCTGTTACTCCCACCAAATTCAGGCTGTGTCCAGCACAGGGAACATAAATGGCGAACTCATTCAGTTCACGGATTCGTGCCTGCAATCCTGTATAGCGTCCAGACATATTGGGAGCATTGTCATATGACTCGCCACGTAGGTTTGATATTGGAATTTTGTTCTCGTTCAGAGAATGCACAACAGTGTCTGCTAGATTCTTTGCTCCATGAGAAAAGATGGGAATGAACTGAATGAAACGCTCCATAGACTCATATCCTCGAATGTACCGGATAGTAAATGCCAGCTGATCAAGATGTGAGATGTCTGGAGTAGAATCTACACTTATTGAATAATACTTTGACGCTTTTATTTCTTCTAGAATAGTAGAAAGAACACGTTGCCCCATTAATTGACTAAATTCCTCGCATATATTTGCTGATAGATATGATGATTTCCCCTTTCCAGCATTTCCGTACAGTTTGAGATGCTCTTCCAAAAAAGGGTCAAATTCACTCAACAGCTCTAGAATACCTAAAAAGTTTCCGTTTTTTGGCGACCCAATAGTTTGATTATCCCCACGAAATGCTAAACCTCTGGAGGCAAGAAAGCGAATGACAAAAATCACACGTGTCAACACTTTACGCCAGTACTCCTGCTCTGAGCAATGATGTTTAATCAACAAAGAATCTACACATCCAGTTTCTTTATGCCGAATAAAATATGCCGCCATGCACTTCATATGTTCTGCTCCATTTTAATGTTCTACAATAAGATTCTTGTGTTTCCAGTCATTGAATCCTGATGAAACAAAGGGACATTCTTTATTGGACAATAAGCGACATGCAAAACAGTACAAACAACCTTGCGATGGTGAATACAGTAACCATTCGCGTTTAACACACTCGCCATTCCGCAGTTCACGTTTGAACACATTCTTTGATAAATACCTTGTCTCTTTTCTGACTCCATCATACACTCTACCTGAGTTTGAAAGGTTGCAGTCATGATTCTGACATAACGTCGGCCCACTACGAATCCAGTATTCCACTGTATTAGTATCCTTAATGTTCCATAGCCCGGGATCTGTGACGTTAGTTTCATGACTCTTTATAGTTCCAGATTTTTGTATTTCTTCTTGCAGAATGCCCCCAGCAACAGGTAGTGATATGTTTGGAACTAAGTGTTCTGACGCAGAAGATGTAGACGGCAATTCTGCATTTGGAGGAGTAATATTAGTAGCTGCTGGTGCTGACGTTGCACCTGGATTCAGCCACGATGTTAACTTCGGAAGCTTTCTCGTTTTCTCCTTCTCCACTACAGCCTTTTTTCTCTTCTGTGCTCCACTCATGAAAGTACGCTTCATTTCTGTTCAAAAACTTAGCCACCTGGGAAAATTAGAAATATTCACTTCATCAAGCTCAAATAACTATATATGCATCCTAATTTCAAACTAACCACCAAATCATCTTCTATATAATAAAAGGCAATGTCTGTGTTGAAGACCCAGACCACACGACCAACAAAGGCAATGTCTGTGTGTATGCCTTATACACTATAGGCTCAGCGACCGCGCGTCGCAGAGCTACGAAATTTGGCAATCGGAGACCCGGGGGGGGGAGGGCAAGGTGACACATCAAAACCAATTTTTAAAATTTGAATTATTTTTGTTGTTGTTATTTAATGTTTTATCGACCGGTCCCCCCCCCCCCCCCTTTTTATCCACCATCCAGGCGTCGTAGAAAAAAAAAAATCACACGACCGGAAAGAGCAGACAATTGCGAGTAAAAATATACCAATTTCAAATCTCAGGGACAAATTCTAATATTTTTTAAATATTTTAAAACAAAAGTCACTTTCGGCTCAAAAAAACTAATTTTCGTATTTAAATCCCCGTATCGGAAAAAGTACCGGCAATTTCGACTAATAATTTGCATTTTTAGAAAACTGAAACATCAGGCTTTCTTACAAGCCCAATCTGATCAAGAAATAATGAAAAGTAGCCGCAGGGTCCGGATTTTAAGAATTTCTGAATTTCAATTTCTCAGCGAAAACCGCTATTGAAGTTTTTTACCCACAACGCACTACGCGCGCAGACGCACGGTGTTTCCATGGAAAAAAAATAAATAAAAAGAAAGTGATGGAGATTGTGGATCGGATTAGAAAATTACGTTTTATTTGGAGATTGTGTATCGGGTTAGATAATTACGTTATATTTTAGCATATGGTCATTATAAAATTTAAATGATTGAATTATGGCGGATTGAATTACGGTGATGTATTGTATACATCGGGTGGTGGTAACAGTATACAGAGTGAAATTATTATATTTATATGAAATTATTATATTTATTAGAAAATTACGTTATATTTTAAATGATGGAATTAAGAGCTTAGCATATGGTCATTAAAAAATGTAAATGATTGAATTATGGTTTTAACGTCATTAAACTAAAACAAACGTTGTTAACTCCACGGGGTTGAGGGCGCGGTAGCCCAGTGGTTAACGCGCGGGAATTGCACACGGTAGGCCCAGGTTCGATTCCCGCCACTGTCATAACTACCGCCGTGTTCACGCGGAGTACGATCACATTAAAAATGTGGGTCCGTAAGTCTTTCCGAGAGGTTGGTGGTAGGGGAAAGCGGGTACGATCCCTGTGGATGCCTCCCCCACATGGTTCCGGTCTAAATTGGGTGGCACTTCCTGGCCGTCCAAATAGTTACTTTAAACCTTTCTGGTAGGTCGGATGGTCTGGGTAACTCTACGGGGTTATGCCGCCATCGAGTTTGCCACGGTCAGAATTTTCAAGGGTAGCGAACAGGCTGGTCGCCGAAGGCAGCTAGTACATAATAATTTAATCTCTAATAATTAAATAGTTCAAATATCCAGACAAATTGTAAGATACAAAGAAGAAAAAAATTTTTGGAAAGCAATGAGAGCTCTAGTAGACCTATCTGTAGAAATTAATTCCATGTTCATATGAAACAAGTTCATTATCATTTGAGCCCACAATATTACATATATAAGGACTAAACTGCAAGGGCTATTTTGAGAAAAAGTTGCAACTGCACAAATTCTTCAGTTTTACAGATGTAGATATATCATAATAAAGTATTGAATTTAGAAACAGAAAAAGTGATAACCACTTGAAGAGCGATCGTGCAAAAACCGTGACAATGAACAAACCAGTATCAATTAAATATCATTAAAATTCTAAATTCTGAACAAAAATATTCCTTATCCTTCAATACATTATGGTACATACGCACACAGTTTCGGAAAGGAATCAATAGTATTCTTAATAGGAACGTTTGAGAACTACCTCAAACTTATGTTTATTTTAATTACTAGACTACAACCATGTTTATTTTAATTCTATTTATATTACTATACGTCGCACCTAAAATATTATAAATTAATAATAAAGAACACAGATTTTTATACGCGACAAATGATACAGTTAAGCCTACCTAGATTTGAATTGAAAAACTATTGACTTTGAAATGCATAATTTTAAGATCATTCTAACTTAGTAAATAGTGATATTAAAAATCACGTTTCAAGTAAAAATCAAATTTAATTATTCGGGAGAAATTTGAAAATGATTTTCCAAACTTACTTGAATTTAACGAACAGACGTACAGAAAACGCGATAGAAACTCTCTATCGCAAGATTCTCAAAAGCAAAGCAAAACAAACGACGCTGTTCACACATGTCTAGCCGGTGACGCTATGAGGTCATTGAAGCCCAGGAAATACGCTGACGAGTATCAGAAATTAAAAACATGTTTCTCATTTCTTGAGTTTGTTATATTAATCTTTCAGAATTTTAAAGCAGTCTATTTTCAAAAACAAGATTGTTATTTTAATTTACTGGCCTCTAGAAATCCGATGGGGCCACCCGAAATTTAAAAAAAAAAAAGATTTTAAGACAAAAAAAATATTCGATTTTTTTATAGCCCCTAACCTTTTTTTAATTTGGAGGCCCCTAAATCGTGGGGGCCCCTGGCGACTGCCCAGAGTGCCCATGCGTTAAGACGGCCCTGCTGGTAAGTTGTTGACACCCCACCTTATACACCCACGAAGTTTGACCTTGACACGTGCAGTTATTTATTGGCCAAGTGCCCTTGACATCAAAGGTAGGAGATACTCATAATGATGTGACTCGACTCTTTGTATAACCCTTTCTTTTTGGGGTATGGGTCACAATTGAAATAAATTCCTGGTTACATTTATTGATGGCAAATTTGATTGCCATCAATAAATCTGTGTTTTACAAAATTTTTGAAGCATTTATTTCTCAGTGTTTATTATAAATATAGCTTAAATTATAACTAATATGGATTCAGCACTGAATTTCGAAGGATGTAAGGATTCACTAAGAATTCCCACTTTCGGTTGAAAATGTTCATTTTCCTTGAAACATAAATTTTCCAAGATTGGCTTTAAATAAAGCTTAGATGATAACTGATATGGGTTCAGCATCAAATTCTGAAGTACGTACGGTTAATCACTAAGCATTTTAACTTCTGGTTCCTTTTCCACTTTTGCTTCAAAATTTTTTCTTAAAATATCTATTTTTCAGAATTGATTGCTTGAATCGAAGCTTGATTTTTATAACTTTTAAGTGGGAATATACAAGTATTGAATTAGAAACCAATTTAAACATTTTATTATTTTTACAAGATGTATGCAAATTTTATATGTATAAAGATAATTATAATACAATGAAAAAATATACTTGTAACAAGATATTTTTTCAACTTTAGGCTTTAGATTATATATGTCGACTGCTGCCAAATTTAAAAAGAATCTAACACATATATTTAACTAGAGTGGACACACACATTGCATAGACAGATGCACAGAAAGACAATAACTCTGAAAACAGCTGATTTATGTACAATGCATAAGGCTTTTAAATCTGTCTGAAACTTGAAAGTGAAATTTTTGATCCTATTATAATAATTTACCTATATATATACACTGTTGCAGGGAAAGTTGAAGACCCAGGCCACCCGATTCACCCTAGGGTACGAGCAACAGAATGAGTGGCCGGGAAAGTAAAATTGTTCATTACTATAGTGTAAAATTGACTAGGTAGAATAATAATTAACATAAATTAACTACAGATCATTTTAATAAAAGCAAAGATATCAAAAGTTTTCTACCAGTTATCACTTGGCTACCAACCAGATTCCTTGCTCAGTGTTGCACCAATAATAGTATGAACTATAGAGGATATTGGTATGGAGGCATAACAGTTGCCGTATGCTATTTTGCGATAGATTGGCTTACAGATGTTACAACTATCACTTCAGATCATGCACACACATAGATGCTCAAAAGTGTCATCCCATTTGGTTCCATAAATGAGCAATGATGTCAAATCTGGAGACTGGATAGGTAACAGAATCATGGCAACATGATAGACATGGGGTAAACTCTATATGTATGCAGTTAAGTATTATCTTACTGGGACTGGGATGTTGCTCTTTATAGACCTTCCATTAGGTAATACATGATGATGCAGGATTTTTTTAACATGAGGGGCAAAGCATCAGAGTAGAGAATGTAGAAAGTGCCAATCTAACTAACCTAAATAATAATTACCAAGTAAATTTTTATTTTAATTATATATTATTTTAAATAAATATATAAAATGTTTTCTGAATAAATAAACAAATGGAAATATAGACAGATTCTTGTTATGAGTGATGCCCATTTCCTTTACCCCTCTTCTTGTATAGTTCAGGAAAGCATGCAGGCCTCATGAGAGACATATCAAAATGTGACATATATAGCGTAGAGTGATATTCTTGACTGGGGAGGCTGAGTGATTGTCATTTTAACTTGGAAAAGGTTTTTGTATGATAAGTGAATTTATATTGGAATTCAATAAGTTTTATTTCCTTGGTGAGTAAAATAAAATAATTTCACATAAAAATGTTATGAATGAAATGCACAATATTTTAAAATATGTTACCTATGTAAGATAAATATTTACAAAGTATAACATTTTAAATGTTTTCTTATTTCTAAATTAGTTGAACTTTTATGACCATTTTATTAACACTTTACAACATAGTTGAAAAGACTTTATGACTTTGTTCATTCTGTCTGTCTGTTAGCAGTGCTGTAGTCGTAAAAAGAACAGAGGGTATACCATGGGTGCCTGCAAATTTTTTCCAGGGGGAAGCGAAACATGTACTTACTACTTACACTTTCCAGGAGGGGGGGGGGGGCAAAAAACATGTACACGTACATACATGTATATATATAGGAAATCCATAAGCCAGGGGGCAACCCCCCCCCCTCCGTCCGGGCACCTATGGGGTATACTCGAAGGACCGGAGGGAAATGTTCGAATTAATCGAAGTTCAAATTATCGAGAAAAAAATGCCTATTAATTTTATATTATAGGAAAGGAATTGCGGAACTTAGAAGAAACTTCGACTCAAGCAGAAATTTGTGTTCACAAGGTGTTCGAGTTATTGGGAGTTTACTGTATTTATGCAAAGCAAAACATGCAGACTAGCATCGAGTGATATTCAAATTTGAAAATCTCACTATATTAATATTTTACTATGATATAAAATAATTACAGGAAATTTTAAGAGAAAAATATTTAAACATATATAAAGTAGGATGTAATTTTGTTTTATTTTAACAAATTTTAAGGCCTATCTCTATCATTTTCATTGAAATATTTTCCAAATTGCTTGACGAGAGAAATCCATCTCTGTGTCTTTTTTGTAGCGCTTACTCTTGATCTATTGTCAACTGAAGAGTGATGGTTGGCCAACTAAGAATTTACAAATTTTTCCGGTTGAAAGTGTTCTATAGGTGGTCTATTTGAATTAATAAACATTTGATTGGAGGCGTTTGAAATCAATAAAGATGATCTCAAATCTGTTACTATGTTGTTCATTTGCAAAGCGCGTACATAGTTTTTAAGAAAAAGCAGAGGGTATATGGAATTTACTGAAAAAAACAGAGAGTATACTGCATATACCGCCGTATACCCTCCACTACAACCCTGTCTGTTAGCACGATAACTGATGTAAAATGACTTTATCAAAATGAAATTTTAGTATTTGTGGGACCTATGGGAATATAAATGAATAATATCAGCCAATTAGTTTCGGATTCAACTCGGGGTGAAAAAATGAAATACATTGAACCCTATGGGACCTAATTTTTCAAACATTTTTTAAGTGAATTTAAAATTCACTAATTGCTTTAAAGTTTTAGGAAATATTCAAATTATCCCATAAAATATATAAAATATATTACACATATATAAAATATATATGTGTAACTCTATTCACAACCCTTGATATGGTACATTTGTGTAACTCTATTCACATTCCTTAATATGGTACATTTGTGTAACTCAATTCACAATCCTTAATTTCATTCTTTACAGCATATACAAAAGAAACCACAAACAGTGTTTTGTTGTCACTCTGCGTACTGCTGACTAGAGTAGTTTAGTAGGTTAGGTAGTGCTATAAGCTATTTTAACCTTCCATCAAATCCTTTGTTCAAATCCCTGACACCAGTTAAGCCGCTGAAACTAGAACATACAACATTGATAGATATTTTTCCTCTATTCCTTCGCATAAAAATATTATTGATTCAAATATGATGTTCAGAATTTGCACAGTTCCTTTGCAAACCTTGAGTTCATTCTCATGTAATAATTTTGAATTAAATAAAACTTAACCCTTTCCGGACGGCGGCATTCCGGAACTGCCGCGGGCCAAAAGGCGGAGCGTTTCGTTTCCGAACTGTTCTTAAAGAACGGCAAATTTTTTACGCTAAGCCTAACTCTCGAAAAAAATTCACTAAAAATCACCTGCTCAACACAGAAATCTACTTTTTCAGTAATAAAAGAAATATTTATTTTCTATTTGATGTATATTTTTCATACAAATCTGAATACAAAATACTCGTTAGTTGCTCCCATTCTTTTATCCGAAATAAACGAATAATTTCACTGCCTCTAAAACCCAAACAAAAAAAAAATACTCTCTTATATTCCTATGATTCACCAACGAAATCATAACGCTGAAATAAAAACAAAACCCGGAACTCAAAAAATCTTTATTATAAAATTGTTGATGCTGCGAGAATTGCTCTGTCTGTTTATATTACAAAATCATGTTTCACCGCTCCAAATGGAGAAATAATTCATTGGATCAAGGTCATGTTCTTAGTCAAGGTCATGTATCGGCAAAATACATTGAAGTTAGTTCCACAGACATTTAACGCTATCTAGTAGACAAATTAAAACGTTCCACGTGAAGGCACGCATGCGTGCCACTCGCCGTTTACGGTAGTTTCCTCTGGCACGAGTGCGTGCCGTCCGTCCTTGAATGCAAGTTCGTAGCCAACACACGGGCGTGCCAATGATCCTGAAAGGGTTAAAGAAATAAGTGTTTACTTTAATTTATCAATGTTAGTATATTAATTTAGAAGCAACTTAAATCAAGTTTCAAAAAGTTGAATATTCAATGAAAATCACAAAAAATGGATTCAGAAAAGAATAATAATAATTATAAAAAATAAAGGAGATGCTGAAAAGTAGCGTGAAAAAGCCAAGAAACAAAGAACAGAAGAAATTAAAAAGTGATTTAAATTGACAAACTTCTTTAGTACTCAAACTTTAGAAATTAACTGCGATGGTAATTGTCAACAAAAGGAATTGTTAGTCATTGAAAATGCTAACAAAGCATGGCATGTGAGTGAATGAATTTTGGTAAATCAAGTAATCAGCACAATTTCAAATGTGCGATAGTTCAATCATCTAAAGATGAGCTCTTTTCAACATGATTCGACATCAGTATCTAAAGAGATTCCGAAAATTGATACTATTGATGTTGATTTTAAATGCCCAAAGCCTTCCAATATATGTACTATTCAAAGCTCACCATAAACAACCAATCATACAGATCATAACTTGCAGTTTAAATCGAAAAAGCATTCTTTTCATGACAATGGAATAAACAAAATTGACTGAGCTAGAATGGAAGAACATATGCATTGTACTGTATATTTTCACTTTTGTGATGAAGGCCTGTGCATCAAAGTATTTCTGAACATGAAATATCTCAAATTCATAACAAATGCGTTAATACAGCAAAATTAACATTTATTAGATTGCATTATACAAGTTTAATGAGCCATACTGCCATAACCTAAATTTGAAAGATATATTTCAAAGTGGAACTTGTTTGCAACGAGGTATCTCCTGACTCAGTGATGTACCCATATTAGTGATGCAACAAATGTAAAAGCAAACCTCTTATTTTTAAAATTTCATAATTTTATATTTCACAAATATTAAGATTTTAAGTTCACAAATTCTAAGTCAATAGTGAACAATATTTTGATATCTAGAAGTAATTCAAATGTAGTGTTAATTGTACTGAGGCAGGCAGGCAAAAAGTGATTTTTTTATCTACATCTACATCTTGTTCCGTTGAAGAAGATCAGCAACGTTTTTCATCATCATTCATATATATAATTTTGTACGTCAGCATCCCTTTCAAATTGACCTAATATTTTCCTTTGCATTTTATTCATCTTTTAATTTCTGTGTTCCATCCTTCACGTTTTGTTTTCCTTATTTTGACAGCATTAAGACATATATTTTCTTTGATTTGTTTATGTTAAATGGATAATAACTATAGATTGCTTAATTGTTCAAAAAACTGTCACAGCAGTTTGTTTAGCTGCATGTACTCCGACTAAATTGAAATTGTGGTTATCGACAAACAGTTCCTTTAAAATTTTCTTAATCTCTACTGTACTCCAAAATTATAAATTACTTTTTGGTTCTCCTTTGCTATGCCACTGTCCTTCAGGGTAAACATGAAGTGGCTTTAGAAAGGCCTCTTTGTAGGATGATGATAACCGTCTGGCTGAAGTTGTGGTTGTAGTTAGTTGAAGTCCGGACGGTGCACTCTAGCACCCCTAATATGTAACTTCGAGACCAGAAAATAAAAAGGAAAGATGGAGTTAAAAACAGTAAATCGGGCAGAGGAAAAGTTATTAATGGGATATTTTTCAAAAAAATAAAAAAACCCAAAAGTCAGAATTAGTCAAATTTGCCGAGGAGGAAATAAAAAAAAGTCTCTAACCGATGGCAAGAAAAAACAAAAGCAGCACTTAGTCGAAGAAATCCGACAAGCACATAGGAAAGTGAAAGTATGCAGTCCCATGTCGAGTAAACAAAAACATAAAATCTGCAGTCCAATAGATCAGAAAATACGATGACGTCTCTAACTTCATGATCACAACCACAACACAACAAAATCAATCAATCAATTCACTCTCTCACCAGGGAGAGAGGAAGACATGAGGCTTGGCACTGAGCCTTTTGCCTCGAGGGAACAAAAGCAGAAGAAAATCGAAGTCAACACTAATCTCTCTCCAAATTATGGGGAGAGAAAAACCAATCCATCAGATCATCCAAACAAACTTCACTCTAAAAGAAGTGGTACAAGTAAAAAGTAAAAGTAAAATACAGATGGTCGCATTCCACCCGCAGGGGAACGTCAGGACCTAAAGAGAAACCTTAAGGTGGTTTTCGGTCGTTTTCCACCCATGTTAAAGTATAGGCCATTCCTATTATCATAACCGCAAAAGAACGGCTGTGCAAATCCTTTTGGAATTTGTACGAGTGATAGAATGATATATGTAGTTTCTTGTGTAGTCAGAAAATTTGTATAATATCAATTAATTAATTATCTATAAATAAAATACTGAAACAAAATTATAAAGTTTTAGTTCAACAGCTCTGAAATAGATGGCGCTATAGAGGCGTCGCACAGCGAATGGAGTACTTTAAAAGCCGTTTTCTTATTTCCTACACCGAATATTTTACATTTTCTGACTACAGGAGAAAATAGGGGTTTAGCTTAATCATGTAAATCCAATGTTTTTATATTTTATTCAGTAATTTGCCCGTTTATATGATAATGCGATTTACAGTGGCTGGCGAACTTTCGGTCATTTTTGCAGCCAATGCCCGACAATATTGGCGTAAGATCAGTAGCACAGCAACCCTAGCTGTGAATGTAAATAAAAACACTTTGTTACTTCAAAAATATAGAAAAAAAATGTAAATAAGGGTAAGTATTATATTTGATACATTTCTAGCACAACTCCACTATTCCTATAAAACTTAAGATTGTAATTCTTATAACGCTGTTGCTTATTTATTGGACTCTGTTTCAGCAGTCAAATAAGGGCAATACAAAGTGAAATTTTTTTTTCTGTAAGTTTTGGATGCTGTACGTTAGAAAATTTCTCTTAAGCTTTGCACCTTATCAGTAAATGCATTAAAATGTAACTTGCAGACAGATTATGTTAAATGGTAATAAATGCGTGCAATACACATTTTTTTTAACAGTAGGTAATATTGCATGAAAACATTGGAGAGTTTGCAGTCGGCGTTCCCAAAATTGTACTTCATGAACACCAATATTCTAAGATACAAATATAAGTGCAAGCTGGTGCTGCACTTACTTATTTATCTGAAAATATTTAAGAATGAAAAATTTATTTATAGTTATTTGACTACATTGGTTAAATATTTTACAGTGAAGCAACTAATTAAAGAGTTCAAATTTAAACAACGGGAGAAAAACAAGAGCTATAATCGAAAATTGCACCGTTTTTTATAGAGTAATCAAGATGCACAGTCTCCCAATACTATCTTAGCCAAGGATTGAACCTTGTAGAATAATATAATATCCATAACAAACATCAATCAATAATACGTTCATCACATTTTATAGAATCCTGCTATCGCCCTTGAAAGCGTTTCAATGCATTTTTATACTATTATATTAAACCAAATATATGAAAAGTTTAATACTACATTGCCATGGTCCATGAGGATTTAACATTCCAGCATTAATCATCGTATCCATAAATTATATAGCCTTATATAAAACGTGGCATTAAAATATATTCTTGAAATATTAATTCTATAAATATGGATTCCTTCAGTAATAGAAGAAAAATTTGTCGAACTGAACCAGTTTATTCTAAATAATTTTATCTTTTTTTCTGGACGTTAAAATTTTTCAGTGTTTTCTTTTTTGAACAAAGTACCCCTGCACCATCATCAGCTGCATGTGAACATTTGACCAACATTGAGTCATACAGACACTTTTGCCACATTCAATTAGCAATTAGTCTTGTTTAATATAATATGCAATTTGACACTAAAGGCTCTGTTTCTTCATTATCTGTACTGATACCTATCTGTTTACGTTGCTTGATGCCAAATTTTTCACTTCTGGAACAAATATATATATATCTGGTATGCGATGTATTTTACAAATGATTTAAAATAATGGATACCATTTATTTTAAGATGAGTCTGAATATCATTCCACCTTATACAAAATGCAAAAATAGATATTTATTTGTTATATCCAATTTGAAGTTTAAAAACATTTTCATTTAGTTATATAGTTATTTGCCGATGAATTTTAAAATTCATGTGTTAATTGTCATCGATTTAAATAATAAATGAATGACAAATCATTAGATTTTAATCGTCATTTTATTAAAACATCCATCAGATGTACATATAATATAAAAGCCCGAGCGCTTTCATCATCATACCCTTTCTCAGTGGCATTAAATAAAAAATTATGCTAATATGCTTATATCCATCCACTACCGGCAAGTTGAATTTACATATTACAAAATTGGCATCACTACTAACCATGTTTAATGCATCCACACAAAATCACCAGAAACAGATTTAAATTTTACAAATACAAGAAAGACAAATTGTCATAATCCAGTTTAAACACAAATATACGTAAGTAAGAAAACAAAAATTATTATTCTTTTTTTTAATATTTTATATTTTACAGGTAACTTTGTAAAGTTTTGACTTGCATGGAGTCGAGAACGAGTCACCAGGCATAACTTAAAACATTGACAGGGTCGAAATTGCAGATAGAGGTGCGATATAGATAAATAAAAAGGAATTCATAGAGTAAAATAGACTGGGAGTTATTACAGCTGATCAAAAGAAAAGAATTTTCGAAAAGGGATTGAAAGTTATCACTAATCACTAATTGGGCAAGAGCTGTCTATTATCTACCTTTCTTAACATCCCTATTATGTTCAGCCAACTGTATACCAACCTAGTGTTTAGTGCTACCAATATGAAACTTATAAATATTATCTAGGAAAAGAAGGGATACTACATATACCACAGCATGGCTTTTAAAGTTTTCTTTATCCCAAAATTTATCAGTGAGTGGGTCTAAAATTAAACTCGATACAAAATTTGAATTTGATAAGGGGATAAAAAATTTATTGGTGGCACGGAAAACTAGCTTTAAACGGCAAACATTCATTAATGGGAATGAGTTTAGAATTGGGTTGAATAAAATTATGGCAAATATTTGAAAAGATTTTATAAACAAACTCAAAAGAGTAACCGGCATCCTGACCAAGTTTAAGGATGAAATCAATTTCACTGTGTAAAGACGAAATAGTAGAACAAACATTAAAAGCCCGGTTATATTAGCACATATTTTGGCATCTATTGGAATCAATTACGGCCTTTAGGTTTTAAGATTACTGGATTATTAATATTTTCAATTTATTATGTTATCTGTTTTATTTTGACAAAGATTTTAGAAACTCGTAAGTTGTAGTACAGGTTATATACAGTTTTAGCACTTTTATTTTGCATATATTTATTCCACTTCATATATTTTGTAAATTTGTTTACAAACAAGACCAGGACATTTTATTCTTCAGATCTGCTCGTGAAGATTACTTGAGACACTTTTTTAATTTTCATATGACCCCCTTAGACAAATTGGGTCAATCAGAAAATTTTTATTTTTGATGCAACAAGATCATTAAAAATATCCGCATATTTGTATCTTTAAAATCAACTGAATTATGATAAAGGAAAAAATCTGACTTATGCCACTTTTCCTTACCATGTGAAAGGCTGTTTCATCAGTAAAAATAGGGATCATAAACAAATTGACGATGGAAATTGTTTAGATTAAAAATACTTTAATATGTGTCAAAATTTCAGTTTTCAGTTTTTTAAAATTATTTTACTATAAACGTTTGAAACGACTAAATTAAAGTTAAAGGAAAGAAAAAATCATCTGTGAGTTCTATTCTTCATTTCGAAAAATTATATTAAATTTCAAAATCAAATACATACTTGCATTTGTTTACTTATTTATTTTAATTGTTTCAAATAAAAAATGGCATGTCTCAATGTGAAAAGTACTTAAGAATCCGTGATTGCATCGTGAGTCTAAGCGGAATTTGCAAAAATGTCTCCTATGTATTATCATCCAGTTTTATCTTTTTTGTGATATGTCACAAATTTACATTTTTAATTCAATATATGGCCCCCATTCACAATGTTCAATTTTCAATTAAATATAACTCGCTCAATTTTAAAGATGCAGATATGCTGTCATTTTTAATGATCTTGTTGCATTAAAAATAAAAATTTTCTGATTGACCCAATTTGTCTAAGGGGGTCGTATAAAAATTGAAAAAATGTAACTTTTTGAAAATGAATGGGAGGACTATTTCATTAACATAGTCTTATTTCCTACCTTACTTTCAACGTTTTTGCAATTTGCATTGCCCACTTATCTCCAAAAGGTAAAGAATTAAAGCACATTTCAATCTTTTTGGGACACCCTGTATACAGAGCTATTACAGACAGTAGCAAAGCCTCCTGTTTTGTTTTCTCTAAGTGCCAATTGGGATTTTCAGCAGAGACGAATCTCTCTCAGTCTACCTATGTCAGAAGATATTCTATTGGAAATAGAACCAAATAAAAATGTGCATGCAATTTCTACCTATGCTTCGACATTTCTTTGATAGGCATGACTAAGCTAGAAGGAAGGAACTGTTTTTTACTTTTCCTATATATGTAGTATAATGTGTCAGGAAAGTATTGTGACTGGGTCAAAAATTTAAATTCAAGTTTTCAATGGAAGTTTAGGTTTCAAGCATCCTTGAACTCGAATCGATCAGTTTTGAGGTGGTGTGTGTGTGAGTCTGTGGAGATGATATCTCATGAACGAATGGAGTGTTTTGAATGAATTTGATATAAAAATTACAATCAGTGAATACTGAAAGTCTATTGATTTTAAATGAAATCGAATATTTTGAAAACTGCCAAATTTCCGAATAAAATGTTGAAAAAAACATCAAAAAATAAAAACATTCAATATTGTTTCATAAATAATCATTTCTCATGTAAGTTTTCACTAAAAAATCGATTTTTTATGGAGCTGATTTTTTAAAAATATGAGACATTAAGATATCCAGATGTTTTATTTGAGTAGATTTCACCTATATTCTCTGATTTTCATTTATAAATTAGAAGCAGGATTCATTGATTTAAATCATGATTAGAGTAACAATTTAAATCAATTTATTTTTTTTTTAAATCATTGGTTTAAATCAGGTCTTATTTATGAGAGAAAAAACTCTGATTTGTCAAATTAGTTTATTCTACTTGATTTTGGGCAATATATATTTACAAAATAAATATATATTTTTGATTTTACAAAAAGGAAACTGTTAAATTTATTTTTTTTTAATTAGCTAAACTTTATATGCATTTGACACCACAGGTTGGGGAACAAACACCACCTTAGCCGAGGCTTGAAGTATAGCAAGTGTATAATATTTGCTACACATATGTATAGCAAATATGGATCAGTGCATTACTTTTTATTGACCTTCAATCCTGATATTAATCAAATATGTCATTTTAAGCAAAACATTTCATTAAAATATAAATTCTTTTTAAAGGAATTTATTTTCATTTTCAAATAGTTTTCTAATTCCAAGATACAATTTGTTTTTTATCTGTTCAAACTTAATTTAAGTAGAATTTTTATAATTTTATCCTATATGTACCATGTCTATCTTCATCAGGGTCAAAAATTCTCCATTCTACATAATATTCACAAAAATTTAAATTTGTAATCTTTATATTGTTATGACATATAAATGAAAGCCATTGGAGTTGTGTTTTAAGTGTATTAAATATAATATTTACCCTTGAATTTTGTTTTCTTATTTTTTGTAACCTTTAATGTGATTTTTTTAACCCTTAATTGTAATCATTATTTTGTTATAACAATAACATTTGTTATTTTTTCTAGATAACATGGGGGGGAGGGGAGTAATACAAAATTGTGTTAGATGCCATTTGTATGTTTTAGCAAATAATCTAATGAAAGAAAAAGAATTAATGAAAACCTAAACAAATATTAACTTTTGTCTAGTTAGCATTTGATGTTTTGATTATTGCTACAATTAATTTTTTTTCTAAAGATTCTTTACATTATTGCAATTAAAACTAAAGTTTTGATTTGCAAAATTTGATTTTGTGTTTTATCATTAAATTGGCTATATTTACATTTTAATTTTTGTGTTATTAATTTCACTAAATAAAACTATTATACTACAAAATGTTGTGAGTAGATAATTGTTATTCAGGCTATGGAAGTTTGCTAAAATTCTTCTGAAGACTGAGTGAATTTCATTGTCAAGTTTGAATATGAACCCTTAAAATAATTGCCAATTATAAAAATATTTTCTATATCAAAATTAGTTAAACAAGAAAAGTTCCATTGTCATCAAATAAAAGTTTTCATTACCATAAAATAAAATTAATATCATAAAATAATTTAATTATCATTAAATAAAAGTTTTCATTATCATATTAAAGATATCATTAAAGTTTTTTGTGTGTAATAGAGGACTAAACAAAACTTTTGCTAAAGATAGATATTCATGTTTTTGAATGCAAATTTTACCTAATAAAATTCAATTTTTGTAAGACTAAAATCTGTGTTTTAACCATTTCATTTGATCTGATGAAAGTAGTCTTAAGTCCTATAACTTTGACTATTGTTCACGTCAGATTTCTTATATTAGAAAACCAAAACCTAGATTTTTTTCAAAACATCTTTGCATAAAGAACAATTTGCTAATTAAAAATGCTTCTTTTGTAAAAGGCCCATATAAAAAGTTAAATACTTTACTTTATGATTAAAATATGTGACCAAAACTATTGTAATTTGAAAGTTTATCTTTTTTGAAGACCTTCCAGAAGGCCCTTGGTAACCTAGAAGACTGAATCTTTGCACACTTATAGTATTAATTATAATTAACTAAACAAAACTTTTGCTAAAGATAGATATTCATGTTTTTGAATGCAAATTTTACCTAATAAAATTCAATTTTTGTAAGACTAAAATCTGTGTTTTAACCATTTCATTTGATCTGATGAAAGTAGTCTTAAGTCCTATAACTTTGACTATTGTTCACGTCAGATTTCTTATATTAGAAAACCAAAACCTAGATTTTTTTCAAAACATCTTTGCATAAAGAACAATTTGCTAATTAAAAATGCTTCTTTTGTAAAAGGCCCATATAAAAAGTTAAATGCTTTACTTTATGATTAAAATATGTGACCAAAACTATTGTAATTTGAAAGTTTATCTTTTTTGAAGACCTTCCAGAAGGCCCTTGGTAACCTAGAAGACTGAATCTTTGCACACTTATAGTATTAATTATGAGACAAAACTTAACGAAGCAGGATATTTGTCATTCTCCACACATACACACACATTCCTGTGACAAAATATGAGTTTTATTTTTTGTTAAAGTCTTTCCATAACCTCCAAAAGCTCACTGGTAACCTAGAAGGTTGAATCTTTACACACTTATACTATCTTTCACTGCATGGAATCACACAGGGAGTAGAAAATAATTTTAATTTTTATGCCTTACAAGACCCACTAGAAGCACATTACACCAAGAGTCTAGAAAGTTGAAACTTTGCATATTTATTGTATTGACAACAGGGCAGAACCTAACTGATCCAATTTTTGATTAACAACTGTTTTCAGTGCTAAGTGTTATATATTTTTAAACAAAATAAAATATGAAAAAAAGTTCCAACTTCATTTTTTATGAGTGTTATTTTCCTTGTCTAAGAGATGCTATACTAGTTGTAACTATAATAAAAACTAATAAGTACTTTTAAACCCTCCTCTGTTGACCTAGAAGTCGGAATCTTTGCACACTTATTCTAGTGACTACAATACAGAGTTGAAACAATTGTCATCACCTAACTGACATATGCCTGCTTTCTTCAAGGAAATTTTGTTGACTATTTTCTCTTATCTAACAAAATCGATTTTGGAACAAATGATGTATTTATAATGCTGTCTGTCTAACCCAGCATTTTAAAATACTAGGTAATGTGTACTATTTCTGCTAGATGCAGAGATTCATGACCGTACACCGAATATGAATATTTTTGTTAATAAATAGAAATATATGTATACTCACATAAATATAATAACATTAATGACAAACAATTTCTTTTGCCTGGTATTTTTTAAATTATGTTGTCCGAGGAGCATTCCAAACGCGCCATTTCTGTCAAAATAGTACACACGCATATATATATATAAACTAAATAATGATCATCATTGATACTAGAGCCCTTTGTGGGTCATTATTTGTTCCTTTCAGTTTTATCTTTAAAAAAAAAAGGTATATTTAAGAATGAACTAGCCTCATTATCAGGAGAAGAATAATTTTGTATGAATGTGATTATTTTGCATTTCCGAATGGCTGTTGGCACAATATTTTTTAAATAAATTGAGAAATTAAGATGAATTTCGATAGTCATTTCAATCAAGTAGCGAGAGTAAGAGGACTTTCAGGTAGATCTGACATAAAACACAGTCATAATTTTTCAATTATTAGTTTATCAAAAATTTAAAATTAGAAATGATTACAAAAAAAAAATAATTTTTATAAACAATAATAAAAGCAGTGAGTCATACATATTTGTTTTACTTTTATAACAAGACTGGTTTTTATTGAGCTGCCAGAGGGCTCATGGCCTATTTGGTCTCCGCCCCGACGTAGGATAAAATATATATATATATATTTTGTTTTATTTAAAAGTGAGTGATAATGTTGTTTTCAAGATATTGCATGGTCTTTGATATGAAATGAAAAATGTCCAGAGTGTAAGGCTCCACTCAAATCTCTTAAACATCACATTTAGTACATTTACATAAACAGAAAGAGTTTTAACAAGACATTTATGAAGAAGCTTTCATATTGTAGCAAGTGCTGTGTACACTCCATTTTTGACGAAACTATTAAAAATTGTTATATTCATTCGCACATTTATTTCGTACAGTTATACATTTTTTTGTGAAAACCGCTAGTGGAAATCATTAGTGAACCCTCGTACTCTCTCTGAAGTTTCAATTTGAATCAATATTAGGCATCATCTAAGTTCCATTTATAGCCAATTCTAAGAAATAGATGCTTCAAGGAACATTTTAACTTGAATTTGAAATTCTTAGTGAGTCCCTCTACCCATTTAAAATTTGATAGTGAATTAATATCGGTCATCATCTAACCCAATTCTGAAAAACAGATGTGTCAAAAAGAAAAAAGTGGAAATCCTTAGTAAACCTCTTTCCCCCATGGAGTTTGATGCTAAATCCATGAGTCATCATCTAAGCTCTATCTCTAGTCAATTAAGTGTTTCATGGGAGGGGGGGATTTTAAATCGAAAGTGGAAATTTTTAGTGAATCCTCTATCCTCTCTGAAATTGATGCTACATCCATATCAGTGGTCATCTATGCTATTTGTAGATGGTCTTGAAAAATAGATGTTGCAAAAAAAATGTACAATTTTGAATCTAAATTGGCATCTGCATAACAGGAAGTGGAAATCCTTAGTCAATTATCCCATTCCACTCCAGAATTTAATACTGAATCCATATCAGTCATTACTGTGCAAATTACACTACTTGCCAACCTATGAAGATTTCTTTATAAATTTCTTATTTCATTTGTATTTTCAAAAATTATTTTATTTAACTTTATCTATTTGAGCAAGGGGTACAGATCTACGGAGGGAATAAAGAGAAAATTGTGGACTAAATATTTAGAAAGTTATAGTTAGTAAGGGCTAAGTCTAGACTGTCGCACTCGCAAGTGAAGGCAGGATGAAGTTCTGTCACTGTCTATGGGTATGATACAGGGATCGCATTTTTCCTAAAATTTCTTATTTTTTTCTGAGTTCCTTAATTTCCTAAAATATTCATTTTCCTAAAATTTTCATTAATTTCCTAAAAAAATGATAATTTAATCAGTTGAGATCGAGAGTATATTTTAATAAGTGATGAAAATATTTCCACACGGGTTTTCCCATTTGTTTTGTAACGAGTCCATGCGATGAATGTTTATTTTCGGTTTCTCTCACTCACAGACTAATATTATATAGTATTTCGTGCTCTCACTAACGTGGCCGATCCTATTCTAAAAATAGATTCCCCCTCCCCCCCTCGAAGGGAGATGCAGCATGACGCTGGTGGGAAAGCTAGGGTTTATTTTCTTTCATTGGTGAGTTTGAGTAACGTGTTAGACGTTGGGGGGAAAGAAGGAGGAACCAGATTGTTGGACTCCGCGAATTCTTTTTTTCAAGGTTCTTGCGCACTCTGGAAATCGGGAATTTGAAAGTGGAGTAAAATGTCAGAGAAATCGCAGGAAAAATCGATTTTTTGTTCAGGGGAGAAGGATGCAGAACTATAAAGGGGGGGGGGGGGGGAATAGAAAATAATGGAATAAATATTTAAGAAGTTATCTCGCAGGATGTGAAGTTCTGTGGGCACGATATATCTCGAACAAATTGAGAGATCCAAACAGTGGTGTAGCCAGGAACCCCACTGATGTTCGGAAAAATGATAGATAAATGGGAAACAAAATACTTGGTCTCCCCCACCCACCACACAGTGAATACCTTTCTAAATACCTTGCCCCCCCCCCCCCCCACACACACACACACACACCAAAACCACTGACACACAGATAGTGAAAAAAAATCTGTCGACATTACTGGATTCATCTGAATTTTGATATAACTATTTCAATCATTAAGTGACTGTAAGGGGGTTATAGATTTTCAGACAGCTTGCACGTTAAAAGAAGGCTATCCACAAGTATTATGTCTAAATATCATGCTTATGACTTAGTTTATTTTAAAAAATCTGTGAACAACACATGACTTTCCTTGCAGATTCAAATTCACTTTGTAATTTTTTATTTCATTATGCATTACATTGAGTTTAATTACAGAAAATAACATGGATACTTTTCTGATATTATACCCAATTTTCATTTTTATTGCATCTTCGTTTCATTTGGCAAATTAATTCACTTTAAATTCTTGAGCTCCACAAAATTCCAAAGAAAAAAAATCTTGAGAACGGTTTATCCTACAGTCATGAGATCAGTCTTATTTGCTCAGTTGTCAAAATTTACCTGAAGAACAAGTACTTAATATATTTCAACAATTTTTGTCATTTATTTCAGATTTCCACGATCTTTGCGGGCCATTTCGCATAAAAGAGTCAGTTATACTTTTTCGAATTGTATCAAAATCGAATCAGCATCAGGATACCCATCAGGGGACTTAACTACAAAATTTTACAAAAATTTATTAAATAGTTTTTTAACTACAGTGAAAATAGTCTTCATTTCCTCAAAATTAAAAATTTAAATATCTCGAGAATGGTTCACTTTAGAGTAATGGGGTAGATCTTCTTCCTTTATTCGTCAAAAATTACGTGTAAAGCAAGCGTTAAATTGATACATTTGAGCATATGTCGTATTTTATTTTAGATCGTATATTTTAGAATTGCAGACAAACATAGGCAGATTCTTTTTTTTTCTCTCTTCGAATCGTACCAAAATGTTACCAGCACCACAGTATCCCACAAGCTACTTATCTAACAAATTTTGTGTAATTGGGTCAAATAGTTTGTCAGCTAAAGTGGGCACATACTATTTTCGAGGGCCATTTCGCAAAATAAGGCAAGTTCCTTTTCCCGAATCATACCAAAATTTAATCAGCACCAGGGTAAGCTATAAGTGACTTATCTACCGAATTTTGTGCAATGTGGTCAATTAGTTTTTTAGCTAAAGTAGATACATCAGATTTTTGCAGAGGGGAAAAAAAGGGCGGGTTCTTTTATCCCGAATCGAGCTACAGTCTAATCAACACCAGGTTCACACACAAGTACCTTACCTACCAAATTTTATTAAATTTGGTTTATTAGTTTTTTAGTTGGAGGATACATACACTGGAGTGGATACATACACTGCACAGACACAGACGTTACGCTAAAAATAGTTTTTTCGTATTCTAGAGATCCCGAAACGTATAGATCCGTCGAAAACTCGAGTTACGATTTTCGACATGGTTTCAACACTTTCCTTATATATTACCATGTATTGCAGTGAAAGTAAAAATGCATAAATTACTTAATTATCTCCCCTCCCTCCAGATGAAATCTTCTTACACTAGATAAAATAGCCCCCACTGGATTCCGGTCTAAATTGGGTGCCACTTCCCGGCCGTCCAAACAGTTACCTTACACCTTTCTGGTAGGTCGGACGGTCTGGGTCTCAACAACAACAACTAGATAAAATAGCATTTTGATTTATATTGTATGATGTCTTACCCACTATAGTACACAACACTCATTGATTTTAGGTTTGTTAGTTGTATTTTTGTACATCCATAGATCAGTATTAATCAATCCAGAAGAAGTGGTAGATGAATATGCAAGGAAGATAAGATACCCACGGCAAATGAAGTTACTGTATGGAAAATATAAAAATAGTCATTTATGCAGTTTTTTATTTTTGTTTATTTCCCAGTGTGATTAAGTAAATGCTTCAATGTTGAATATTTCTGTGAAAAATTATTTAACTGTTATTAATTCTTATTACAATCAAGCTATTGCACTTACATAAAAAGAGTGCGAGATTGTACTAAAACTTACCCCCCCCCCCCCCCCACACACACACACACACACAAATCTGGATCTCCTATTTCGTGCGTGCCCCTAGTTACACTTTTTACTTTCCCTAGAAAACATGGTAATGTATAAGGAATTATTGGAATCATGCCGAAAATTGCAACTCGAGTTTTCGACGGATCTACACGTTTGGGGACATCTAGAATACGAAAACTTTTTTTCAGAGTGACGTCTGTGTGTGTGTTTGAGCAATGTATGTATTCAATCTAACTCAAAAACTAACGGATCAAATTTCGTAAAATTTGGTCGGTAAGTCACTTGTTTGTGATCCAGTTGCTGATTAGTTTTGGTACGATTCGGGATAAAAGAACCCGCCTTTTTTGCGAAATGGCCCGCAAAAATCTTATGTGTCTATACTATAGCTAAAAATCTAATTTACTAAATTTCACAAAATTTGGTAAGATAAGTCACTTGTGGAAAACCTTGGTGCTGATTAAATTTTGATACGATTCGAAAAAGAAGAACCTTCTTTTTTTACGAAATGGCCCGCAAAAATCGCTAAAATCTAAAAAGACTGCGTATGCTCGAATATATCAATTAAATGCTTGCTTTATACGTAATTTTTAACGAGGAAAAGAATAAGCCCAACTTCATTATTCTAGACCAGGGGTCGGCAACCTATTGAAACGGAAGAGCCAAAAGTTACAATTTACAAAATTTCCCAGTTTTTAAAGAGCCACTAAAAAAAAAAAAAAAATATTATAATATTTGCTTATATATATTGGATTTTGATTTAAAATAAACGGCTTTAAATACGGAATAATATTTATTCATATAAAAACACAAATATAGATAGTTACATCAATGGGAGCATTGGCTTTGCATGCCTTTTGAAAGTTTGATTAAATCTGGCTTATAACTTGTTATTTTAAGTTTCAAGCACGACTCTAGATTTTTATTTGTTAGTTGACTTCCAACTTTACTTTTTATTATATTCATGCAAGAGAACACTTGCTCGCACGAATATGTCGATTCGAAGATCGTCAGCACTCCAACTTCTTCACCTCACTGTAGCATTCTGGAAGACTATTCCATGCGCCGAATATGAGGGCCTCAACTCTAGGAATTTCTTTTAGAGCTGTCCACTTGTGCTGCGTGATGTGCATGCATTTCTGGACCCCCTACTCTTCCAACTGGCTCTTGAGTTCTGTGAACTTGCCACTCCACAAGTCTTTCCTTTTCAAATCTAGCAATTGCGTTTGGAGCGATCCAGCATCAATTCCAAATGGCTCAATGTTGATCTCATTTGCATTTGTGTTGAGAGGATTTTCTATGAACGCGAGAGTACTATTGTTTGTTTTGAATTGCTCGAATCTCTCAGCGAATCTATCCTTCATGTTTTTTAAAGCTAGGCTGAAGTAATTCGTGTCAATAGTCGCATTGGTCTCATCGCGATATTGCTTCAGATTTTTAAAATGAAGTAATTTACCGCTTCCCATGTCTTCAACAAAAAGAAGTAATTTTTTTTCGAAACAAACTACTTCTTCAAGCAAGGGGTAGGCTGGGTTGCCCTTTCCATGCAGTTTTAGATTTAGTTCATTTAGTTTCATTGTGGTATCTACCATGAAGTTGAATTTTTGCAGCCATTTGTCTTCTTCCAATTCGGGATGGTCAATGCTTTTTTCATTGAGGTATATTTTTATTTCACTCAAGCACAAAGCAAAACGTTTGTGATAAGGCTTTCACACCTCTGTGGTATAATTGTGTTTATATTAAAGTATTGTTTTATTTCTGTGTAATTGAAACTGTTAATTTTGCTATGTAAATGTATTTTAGACATGTTTTCAATTCCATTGACTTTTAAGGGAAGTGAACTCTTTAATCGCTAAATTGTTTATGTTCCAGAAAAATATTAATAAAATAATTTTGTATTTTCGCTTCTCAGTTGCTAGTTGGGAACTTGCAGGTTTTGCGCACGCGCGAGTTTGAAAGAGGATTTTGGCGGCAGAGTGGAAGGAAGTGTCGAGCAATGTAGACGTGTGTATGATTCGCATCTGATCGCGAATTTTGAGAACGAAATGGATTAATTTCGGAAGTAGTGAGTGATGTAATTCAAGATGTATGTAGTTCGAAAAGTTGTGCTTGGAGTCGTTTCGGCTCGGTCAAGGATGAGACACTCGTGTATTTAAATGAATCAGCTTGGTTGAAAAGGAATGGGTCTTGTGAAAAGAAGAAAATGGTTCTTCCCACGGGTCGGCTTGAATCGCTATTAAAGCCAACGGAAAGCTCAATTTACACCTCTGGAAAGCCATCGCACTTTATTGTGCAGAAGTTAGTCAGAAAACTGGCTATCTATTTCTGCAAAGAAATCTTTAAACTGGCGATGGTAGAGTGCTTTTGCCAAGATGCTGTTAATAATCTTAATTACCAAGTTCATGACCTCAACTATTTCGGCCGGAGATGTTTGGGCACAAAGCGCTTCTTGATGAATTATGCAGTGAAACGTTAGAATTTAGTGGTTTATTTTTTTCTGAAGAATTGATGTTACCCCTCTATGTATTCCTGTCATACTTCTGGCTCCATCAGTTTCTATAGAAACGATTTTATTTATATCGATTCCATTGTCTTCCAGGCATTTTTGCACAGCATTTGCTATATCTTCTCCACGAGTTTGCCCTGAGAGCGGTAGCAATCCTAGCAGTTCTTCTTTCGGACCTTGGGACTTCATATACCTGACGAAAAGGGTAACTTGTGCCGTGTCTTTTATGTCGCAAGACTCATCTATAGCAAGTGATAAGGCAGAAGCCAGTTGAATGTCTTCCACTTGCATATGTGTTACATTTGAAGACATTTTAGCAGTTCTATCTTGTACTGTTTTAGCAGATAATGGCAAATCTTTGATTTTTTTCATGATTTCTGCTTTGTTTTTAAAATCACGAAACAGTTCTCCAGATGCACGTATAAAACAATCTTTGACGTACTCACCATCTGTGAATGGTTTTCCTCTTTTTGCAATTTCTAATGATACTGCAGAGTTTGCCAGATTTACATTATTGGAAGATTGCGCCCAGTTACTTAGCATGGAGCTTGACTGTTGTTGCTTTTTTGGAGCTCTTCAACAGCTTTTTTCGTGCGTCACCGGTTGGATATTTACCAGCAAACTGGGTATGTTTTGTAGTGAAGTGCCTCTCCAAATTTGACCTCTTATTGTGTGCGAGTTTTTCGTGGCAAATGAGACAAGACGGAAGGCCATCTGTGTTGCATATGAATGCAAACGACTCCGTCCAATCCTGATTGAATTCTCGGTTTTCTTCTTCAGTTCTTCTCTTTCCTTTACCAGATGCCATGCTGGCGCGGAGTGGAAAAAATGACTTTTTAAAATTTTACTTAACTATCTAAAACGGCAAACAATTTATTTACCATTATTACTTCGTTAGCACGATCCTCAGATATGTAATTCAATTCTGTTACTGATTTTATTATATTATACGCGTACATACATTTGAGAAGATAATTCGCTTCTAAATCGTATTCTTCTTGAAACAACAAGCGAATAGATACGCAGAAACCGCAAGGGATTAAATTAACACACATGCAACGTAACGTCGACCGTGATATCCGAGGATGACTGACTGACAACACGTCTAGAGCCTAGACGTGTTGTCTAGACTCTAGACAGTGGCTGTTTGGGTGAGACAGAAATGAAATTCAATTGGCTGAAAGATAAACATGGTCACGGAGTCTCATCTCTAAGAACAAAACAATAGTTCCAATTTATCTCATTACGGTCATGTTAAGCGTAGCGATTTGTAATTAACGATTATGAAAATAGAAGCTATTGAGAAATTAGGTACTTAAAAATATATTTTCTTATTTTTTAAGGGTTTTGATAATAAAATATTAATTTTTTCGTATGGAACTGGAGAGCCGCAACTTTACATCAAAAGAGCCACATGCGGCTCGCGAGCCGCAGGTTGCCGACCCCTGTTCTAGACTAACCATCCTCGAAATATTTGAGTTTTTTCGTATTTTTGTTACGCAGCCTTTGAAAAAATGTCCAATTACCAAATAGAAACAAAAATCTGATGTGGGCAGCACATGACTTTCCCTACAGACTTATATCCATGTTCTCTTTATTTTAGTTTAATTCACTTTTAATTCAATTTTCGTTCTCATTTAGTAACTGGACTTATTTTCAAAGGTAGCGTAGAGAAAATACGAAAAAACTAAAATATCCCGAGAACGGCTATGTCCTGGTGTAATGGGGTTGGACTTATTCTTTTCTACGTTAAAAATTACGTATAAGACTAGCATTCAATGGATATATTTGAACATACGTAGTTTTTTATTTTAGATTTTGACGATTTTGGGGGGCCATTTTGCAAAAAAAAGGCAGGTTATTTTATTCCGAATCTTACCAAAATCTAATCAACACCAGAGTAACCCACAAGCGACTTATCACCCGAATTTTGTGAAATTCGGTCCATTAGTTTTTCAGTTAGAGTGGATACAGGCATTTTTTACGGGCCATTTCGCAGAAAAGGAGGGTTTTTTTTATTCCGAATCGTACTAAAATCTATAATCAGCACCAGGGTCACACCTAAATGACTTACCTAGCAAATTTTATGAAATTCGGCCTATTAGTTTTTGAGTTAGAGTGTATACATACATTGCACAGACACAGACAGACACACACAAAGACGTCAAGCTAAAAATAGTTTTTTCGTATTCTAGAGGTCTCGAAACGCGTAAATCCGTCGAAAACTCGAGTTGCGATTTTCGGCATGATTCCAATACTTTTCCTATACATTACCATGTATTGCAGGAACAGTAAAAATCTGATGTGGGCAGCACATGATTTTCCCTGCCGACTCAAATTCATATTTTCTTTATTTTTTTAATTATTCATTAGATTGAGTTTAATTGAACCAAATAACACTAAATTTGCATTTTTAATTCAATTTTTGTTTTTATTGGTAATTTGACTTTTTTCCGAAATCGGCATAACAAAAATGCCAGAAATCTCAAATAGCTTGAGAACGGTTAGTCCAAAAGTATAATGGAGTGTGTTATATTATTTTCCTCTTCAAAAATTGCGAGTAAAATAAGAATTTAATTGATACATTTCAGCATACACTACTTAGTCTTTTTTTTCAGATTTTGGCGGGCCATTTTGTAAAAAAAGGCAGGCTGTTCTTTTCCAAATCGTACCAAAATCTAATCAGCACCAGAGTATCTATCAAGTAACTTATCTACCAAATTTTGTGAAATTTGGTCAATTAGTATTTTAGCTAGAGTGCATACATGAAATTTTTGTGGGCCATTTCGTAAAATAAGGAGAGTTCTTCTTTTCCGAATCGTACCAAATTCTAATCAGCACCCGAGTATCCAACACGTAACTTATCTACCAAATTTTGTGTAATTTGGTCAATTAGTATTTTAGCTAGAGCGGATAAATGAAATTTTTACGGGCCATTTCGCAAAAAAAGGCCGGTTCTGCTTTTACGAATCGTACCACAAACAGACACACACACAGACGTCACGCTAAAAATAGTTTTTTCGTATTCTAGAGGTCTCGAAACGTGTAAATCCGTCGAAAACTCGAGTTGCGATTTTCGACATGATTCCAATACTTTCCCTATACATTACCATGTATTGCAGGGAAAGTAAAAATTGATTTAAAAGTGCACATTCAGTGTTATTTTGTGCAATGAAACTCAATTTAAAGAATTATTAAAGAAATAAAGAGAAAATGAATTTGAGTTTGCAGAGAAAGTCATGTGCTGTCCACATTAGATTTTTTTAAAGGACTAGTGAAAATGTAAAGTAAAAAAAATAATAATAATGACAGTCAGTCTTTATAGTTAAATTTATTAGTTATTTTAATAGTCATTTTTAAAAGTAACACTTCTTTTGTTGCTAATAATGCTGGCTTGTGCAGTACAAAATGTCGCTTAGAAATAAAAACCATGCTAGGGCCTACATTTTGCATCTATTAGAACTATTACATTTTAGAATCAAATACGGAAACTAACAAATGTATTTGGTAGGAAGAAAAATCATTAGTAAATAATTATTAATTAATAGTAAAAAAAGTGCGTGAGAGAGCGAGCGGACTCAGAGACGCACTGGCCACAACAGGGCCTGTGATCGCTTTCCACAAATTAGCTTATAATCATGTGTAGATGTAGATGCAAATTCATTCATATTACTTCCAAATTTCTCTATCCTACGGGAGATAAGCGAGAGGTCAGTTTTGACCTCTAGACAAAGAGCTAGAATCTTGATTGCTTTTCGAAGCCTCTAGGCAACAAAGTACATGTGGAGCACTCCCCACCCCCCTAAAAGAAAAAAATAACCACCCCATTTCCTGCATTCCTTATTCAAGGACACGGGTTGGTCTGCATGAGAGTTCTTCTACAGCTAGACGTAAATTCGTTTATTCCCCCGTGCTTTTATTATTTTTTTTTAGAATACTTAGTTGACTTACTACCGTTGACATACATTTGACTTACTACCGTTCAATTTTTCAGCTAAATGTATTTGTAAAAACATGCAATATCTCGGGAACGGTCCCAGCTAGCGTTCTAAAGCTTGTATATCATTCATTTTATAATAAAAATTGCGTATAAAATAATAATTTATTTAACAATATTGAATGTACAGATTTTTTTCAAAAATTCATTCGAAAATTTGGGTGTCTTCCGAACGTTCGACCAAACGAAGAAATTAATAGGGATCCACATCCATTCACTAATAATCGCGAAAAATTACGTTTGAAACGCCCAATTCGTTTGTCAAGATATCGTTTCCACGAAAATACGTATAGACATTGTCTCGAAAACGTTCGATGCATGAAACGTATTCCATCGAAAACTTGAATTCGAATTTTCGACAGAGCCACAATACTTTCCGTATACATTATGTAGGCAGAGTAAAAAATCTGATGTGTGCACCATATGACTTACTCTATTGGCTCAAATTCATTTACTTCTTTTATTATATAGTATTACAATCGGTAAATACTGGAACCCTATTAGTTTTAAGCAAGATCCTCAAATTTTTGATTTAAATTTTGAATATCATTAAAAGAATCATAACTTTCAATAACGTTATGTTAATGATCATTTCGTATGTAATTTTTTATTCAGTTCTCTCGATAGTGCACGCTTTCAAATGAATTTATCAAAAATAAAGATTAAAACGTATTAACTATCGTGAAATATGTATATATACAATATTATGCGACAATTTTGTTAACATCATTCTCGAGCATCCAGGTCGTTCCAGTCACGAGAAAAGATACTTTGTATAATGTTGTAATTTTATACTCATTCTCAATAGTTATCTATACACCCCGTCTGTCTGTAATACTTGCAGTGGCGTATTTTGAAATTCAATTTGAGGGGGGGGGGGAGCAGTTTTAAGTTAAGTTTATATCAATCTCAAGGGTCTTAAATTAACGGTATGCTCGACCGGGACATGTTTTATTATATTCGGGTCGGGTTGGATCAAAATAAATAATAAAGTCAAAAATAGACCAAAATTGAAAGAGAAAAATTTGAAATTACATATGAAATAAGATTCTCAATTAGCGGATGAAAATCTCCCTGTCCCCCATATTAAGTAGTAGTAAGTTTGCCCTACGAAGAATGTGGATGGATAAATTAGAACCTGATACAGAAAAATTATAATTCTAGATAAGAAATTGAAAACTTATTTATTCAACGATATTCTGAAATCAAAATGAAAAATTGCTCTTCCCAACATTCAAGTTGTTTGAAACTACAGTAACAGAAAATATGTTCTGGCCTGGATACAGCAAAATAAATAAACAACGCCGATGTACGTCATGTTTCATAACATCATGTGACAAATGAATTTAATAGGGAAGAAATATTTTCCAAATTTCGTCGCCAGAATTCCGCCAAACGTTACAGATGGAGAAATAAGTTATTCTTATGTTCTTTCCAAAATATTGAATTTTCGTCAATTAGTTGTTATTTTAAGTGATTTAGCGACATTCTTATCAATTTGGCGACATTTTTTTATCAATTTGGCGACATTTGCATAAATTTGGTTACATTTAAAAGACTCGCCAAGTTGGCGATATTCGCTAAATTTGTCGCCAAAATTTCCTCAAGCATTGTGATCGGTGAAATAGGCTGTTCTTATAGTAGATAAACGACTAATGGCGTCCAAATACAAACCAAAATATCTTCTGTTATAGGAGATTCTTATATTCTCTCCAAGATATTAAATATTCATCAATTAGTCTTTATTGATTTAGCGCCATTTTTTATCAATTTGGTGACATTTTTTCAATTTGGCGATATTTTCGTCTATCTGGCAAAATTAAAAACTTGCTAAGTTGACGATATTCCGCCAAATTCATTGTCAAAGTTTAGCCAAGCATTGTGGTTGCAGAAATAGGTTATTCTTATAATAGATAAACGACTATTGGCGTCAAATTAGAATGCTATTACCCAAAGCGTCTTCTCTCATGAAGGAACGAGCTAGATCTACGAGAATAATGATAATAATTTTATCGCATAATATTACATATGAAGAGTGAATATATTTCACAATAGTTAATACTTTTTATGAATTTTATGTGATTTTTTGATAAATTTATTTTTAAAATGTGCAATATCTCGAGAACGGTTCATGCTAGCATTCTAAAGTTTGTCAATCGTTTTCTAATGAAAAATTACATAAGAAATGATTATTTAGGCAACTTTATTGAATGTTTTAATTTTTTGATGATTTTTCAAAATTTTATTTAACATTTTAGGTGGGTTCTGGACATTCGATTGCATGTAAAAACAATAGGCTTCCAGAATTCACGGATTGTAATTCTTGTATCAAATTTCATTCGGATCGGTGCATTCATTCGTCAGTTATGGTCACCACAGACTCACTAACACACACATCCTTTCACATACACACAGACATCGCCTCAAAAACGTTTGATTCGTGTTCAGGGATGCTTAAAACGTGCTCTCCAGTCGAAAACTCGAATTCGAATTTTCGACCCAGTCACAATAACTTTCCTTATACGTTATACTATGTATATAAGGAAAGTAAAAATAATAGATACATAAAAAATAACTTCAGCTGTTATATATATAAATTGAGAATGAGATGCGTCGGTATAGGTTCACGACATAACGAACTTTTCATTCCGAAAATCGATAAAAATGTTATAGAAACATAATTACGTTATAAAATATTACAAAAATTCCTATATTTATGTGGATATTTATATAAATGCGAATACTATCATTTACAAGATGCACACATACGCCGTTCTCGCGATATATCCCGTTTTTGATCCAAAATAAGAAAATTCATAAAACATCGAAAAAACTCACTATTGTCAAATGAATGAATGTTTTGTAAATATTTTTAATCTGAAATTAATGAACAACATTGTTCAGAAGTCATCTCGAGCCGTTCTCGGATACGATTTTTTCAGTCTATTTTAGGTTTTCGGTGTTCATCTATATTTATTTATCCGTATCCGTACATAACCGGTCTGCAAGGCCGAAATCCAGATTTTCACCCGGACAGACCCGAAATGCTAGTGTTTAAACTCAGCCCGAATCTAAAACGTATAAATTCACGATCCGACCCGACCCGAAGACTAATGAGTCTCAGCCCGATATGATTTGTATTCAAATGTGTTAAAAACACGAATGTGGGGAAATTTTCTATGAAGAATTGAGATAAAAGTTTGTTTTTAAGCATGTATATCTACGTAACTGAAATAAACACAGTAATTTAATATACTTAATTAAAATTAATTTCTTCTTCTTCCACCCAGACCGTCCGACCTACCAGAAAGGTATAAGGTATCTGTTTGGACTGCCGGAAAGTGCCACTCAATTTAGACCGGAACCCAGTGGAGGAGGCATCCACAGGGACCGTACCCTCCTTCCCCTACCACCAACCTCTTGGAAGGACTTATGGACCCACATGTTTAACGTGATAGTATTCCGCGTGAAAACACGGCGACAGTTTTGGCAGTGGCGGCAATCGAACCCGGGCCAACCGAGTGCAAATCACGCGCACTAACCACTGGGCTGTCGCGTCCCTTAAAATTAATTTAAAATTTTCTCAATGAATATAACCGGTCGGAGCGTTCCAAATAAAACGTTAAAAACAAAGCTTGAGACTTCTACCGCATACTCAATGATAAAAGGTATTCTTTAATTTCCCGCGTCTAGGATTCTCCCGCGACTAAGATTGTTGATAAATACTAGAACTGCTTCCTCAAAACTATCGAGCAGCAGCTGTGGTTGCAACACGTAAGCAATTAATTTTTTCAGTAGAGGTACAGTCACTGTAAAAGATAGTAATGTAAGGCCAGACAAAATATTTTCTTTCTTTTTTTATGTAACATTAGAATCAGCGCAGTTCTCTGGGACATTCGCGAATGGAAGTACTTTTAATTTTACACATTTTCTTACATTTTAGCTTTTCTTAAAATTACAAGTTTTAAAGTTTTTAAATAGAATTGCTACTTTTAGCGATTTTAAATAAAAATATACATTTGGGCATTTTTTTAAAATTGCAAATGTTAACGCTTTTCTTTAAAATTGTGAATTTTAGAATCATTACTCAAAATTAATGAATTTTAATGTTTTTTCCCAAAATATTGTGAAGGTGAGTGAGTGCTTCGCCGGAAATATCGCGAATTTTAGTGCCAAAAATTCTAAGCAGACATATTTTATTATTTTAATACAAATTAAAAAGTGTTTTAGGTCCTAAGAAATTCCTTAAAATTACTTATTTTTTTACTTTTTAAAGTAGTATGAATAGTATTGCTTTATGTATGAGTAGTTTTATAAATAGTTCTCCAGATATTTGAAATTTTGCTTTTCCTAAAAAAGCGATATCTCAAAATAATCAAGTGAATTTCTCGAAATTTGGTAAGCTTATTACTTTCCTTATACGTAAGTTGTATAATGTATAAGAAAAGTATTGTGACGGGGTCGAAAATTCGAATTCGAGTTTTCGACGGGAGAGCACGTTTCAAGCATCCCTGATCACGAATCAAACATTTTTGAAGTGATGTCTGTGTGTGTGTATGTGTGTGTGTCAGTGGGTCTGTGGAGACGATAACTGACGAACGAATGGACCGATTCGGACCAAATTTGGTACAAAAATCACAATCTGTAAACACTGGAAGCCTATTGTTTTTATACACAATCGAATGTTCAGAAACCCCCCCCCCCCTAAATTTTCGAATGAAATTTTGAAAAAATCGTCAAAAAATCAAAACCAATAATAAATTTACGTAAATAGACATTTTTAATGTAATTTTTCATTAGAAAACGATTGACATAAATTTTAGAACGCTAACATTTCGTTCTCGAGATATTGCACATTTTTCAAAAAAATTATCAAAAAGTCATATAAAATAGAAAAAAAAAATTCCCTATTGAGAAACATGTTCACTTTTCATATATAATATCATGCGATAAATTGGGTGACATCATTCTCGCGGATCTAGCTCGTTCCATTCATGAAAAAAGATACTTTGAGTAATACTTTTGCATTTGAACGCCAATTTATCTGCTGTAAGAATAACTTATTTCTTCGTCCATAACGCTTGGCGAAATTTTGGCGACGAAATTGGCGGAATGTCGCCAACTTGGCGACTTTTTGAAATGTTACCAAATTAACGAAAATCTCGCCAAATGGATAAAAATGACACTAAATCAATGAAAATGACGACTAATTGTGGAAAATTCAATATTTAATAAGTTATATAATATATAAATATATAATAATAATAGCTATATAATATATGTGGAAAATTCAATAAGTTATATATATATATATATATAACTGATTTCTTCGTCCATAACGCTTGGCGAGATTTTGGCGACGAAATTGGCGGAATGTCGCCAACTTGGCGACTTTTTGAAATGTTGCCAAATTAACGAAAATCTCGCCAAATGGATAAAAATGACGATAAATCAATGAAAATCGCGACTAATTGTCGAAAATTCAATATCTTGGAAAGGATATTAGTATCTACTAGAAGAAAAACCTATTTATTTTACTGTAAAAGTAGTAAATTCATTTCATTATATAAGGAAAGTCATGTGTTGCCCACATCAGATTTTTTTCTTATGGTATATAATAGTATGATGTTGCATGTAGTAAGTATTATTTACTCAAAAATTCTTAAATTTGATAATTTGAGGGAGAGCACGTTTTAAGACCACCTGAACACATTTCGAACACTTTTCGATATCCATGTGTGCGTGTGTGTCTCTGAGATATGAACACTAAGCTAAAAACAAATGCTTGCATCGCTATGAAATCTTATTTTGTCATGATATTACGTAAAAAAAACCCAGAACTAAATCAAATATTTTGTAATTTGCACTATTAGATCACAAATTATTTGAATTTTAGATTTTCCACCCCATTTCCATTTTCCATAAAGAATGTATGGGATATATCCAAGGTATTTAGAAAGATATATCTATGGGGCAATAAGCTAGACAAAAACTAGCTATATATAAGCTAGACAAAAACTAGCTATATATAAGCTAGACAAAAACTAGCTATTGTATAAGCTAGACAAAATCTAGATATATCTACGGGGCAATATGTAGATATAACCCTAATGTTTTGCTTGAATAAGCATGCATTTTCTACATACATGTGTTTTCTAATGATATAAAAATAATTATTTATTTAATATTATATAATATCCTGTTATTGCGTTATTCACCATTTGTAATAATCGTACCGAATTTCATTTAAATAACTCTTTTCAACTCGTTTGTGAAATATCGCTCGCCCATGGAAGGTTTATACATCGCTTCAAAAACGAGCTCAGGGATATTTAAAACATGTAAATCAACCGAAAACTCGAATTCGAAACCATCACAATATTATGCATTAATTATATTATAGTATATATTTCATTAATTATATTATAGCATATACTTTAGTTTTTTTTACGTAATCTGCTTTCAAATCTATGCAGTATTATACATAGATAAGATCGATGCGTAATAAGCAAAATAACATTTCATCTGAAAACTCTAAGCAGCAATTTGCAAAGAAAAAAAAAACATGAAAAGAGGGGGACATTGTTATGACATACGTAAATGACGTAACGATGCAACGCAATGCCTTGAACATTTAATAAATAAAACTGTTCGGCGAGATGAACTGTGTGTCGAGTCTTAGCTCCCTACATGATCTGGGAGCTGAGAACGAGACCGTCAAAGATGTTGAAGAAGGAAAAATGGGCAATACACGAGTTTATCAAAATATATACTAGTAATAAGAAGTCCCAAATAAAGTGCATTTACAGAATATAGGACGTAAATTAAAAAATTTTCGCCTTTAAAAAGTAATTTAAGTTTTAAATTTCATAAAATCGAGGAAACTTGTATATATACTAGAAAATGTACACGACGTTGCTCGGGCCGCCAACGGCCCTACCGTGCCGAAAACACCGATTCTCGTTAGATCACCGAAGTCAAGCAGCATCGGGCGCGGTTAGTACTTGGGTGGGTGACCACCTGGAAACACCGCGTGCTGTTGGCACATTTCGGGTGCGGTAGCCCGGTGGTTTGCGCGCTGGATTTGCACGCTGCCACAACTGCCGCCGTGTTCATGCGGAGTACGATCACGTTAAACATGTGGGTCCGAAAGTTCTTCCGAGAGGTTGGTGGTAGGGGGGAAGGAGGGTACGGTCCCTGTGGTTGCCTCCCCCACTGGGTTCCTTCCGGTCTAAATTGGGTGGCACTTCCCTGTCGTCCAATTGGTTACCTTACACCTTTCTGGTAGGTCGGACGGTTTGGGTCTCAAACAAATAAACGACGTTGCTCGGAATTTAAGATGCAAAACTTTGATTAAATTTACACCATGACCGCTGCGCTTTTCTAATAGAGCTTGATTAGAACAGCATCCTTGCAGTAGCTCTCGACCACGCAGAAAATGTATCCGACGTTGCTCGAGATTTAAAGCAAGAATTAATTAAATTCATTCATCCAATTTTTCTAAAAACGTAGTCGATCGCTGCGCGAACTCATGGGGCTGCACTCGATCCGATAAAAAAAAAATCTTTATTAGGCGTTTTTTCTCAGGAGTCGAGGTATCTCTGTATCTAATTTCATTGCCGTACGGAGATTAGATTTTTCCGCTACAGACTGCACAAACAGACATCTTTTTCATTATATGGACAGGGTAAATAATATGGAATATTAGTAAATATATATAAAAAGTCGAGTGGAAACTCATTTGGAAAGACCTCTTATCGTATTCGGTAAAGCTTTATTAGTGAATTACAAAATCTGATGTGAGCAGCACATGACTTTCTCTGCAGACTCAAAGTCATTTCCACTTCATTTCATTAATAATTCGTTAAATTGAGTTTAATTGCATTAAAGAGCACGCATAATTAATTGAAATGACACTAAATTTGCACTTTTAAATAAGCTTTCGTTTTCATTTGGTAACTGGACTTATTCTCCAAACCAGTGCAGCAAAAATGTGAAAAAACTAAAATATCTAGAGAACGGCTAGTCCTAGAGTAATGGGGTCGATCTTTATTTTTTCATCACCAAAAGTTACTTGTGAAACAAGCATTTAATTGACATATTTGAGCATACGTAATCTTTTATTTCAGATTTTGACGAATTTTGAGGGCCATTTCGAAATAAAAGCCGGATTCTTTTACCCCGAATCTTACGCAAAACTAATCAGTACCAAGGTCATACACAAGTTACTTACCTACCAAATTTTATGAAATTCGGTCGATTTGTTTTTGAGTTAGAGTGGATACATGCATTACACAGACAGACAGACACACACAAACGTCATGCTAAAAATAGTTTTTTCGTGTTCTAGATATCCTGAAACGTGTAAATCCGTTGAAAACTCGAGTTGCGATTTTCGGCACGATTCCAATATGTTCCCTATACATTATTATTGCAGGAGTATTGCAGAGAGAGAGAGGGGGGGGGGGAAAGTAAAAATATATATAGAGAATGTAAGTCCTCACTGGACTTTCTCTTAAATAGTGTATAGGCCTACTTCTATTTTGTTTTCTCACCAAATGGTTCATATGTGTTTCACCAAGAAAATAAATTTTTATGCTTTCTCTACACCTAATCTATTTCATAATTTTCTGTAAATTACATCAAATGTTAAAATAAATTCCCTTTATGCAGACAGTGGATGATAGCACAGCTGTAGCTAACGTATTCGTGAATTCAATATCAATGTTATTTTATTTGCTTTAAATATATTTTCGACATTTGTCATGCAATTTTAACAATGGATTGTTAATAAAAACATCCAAACATATTTTTTAAATCAAAATATTTAAATGGCAAATTTGTTAATTTAAAATAAAAATAAGAAGTTAAATATTTTTTTAATTAACAAAAAATTTGTATTTTTCTATCTTGCTTATAAAGACTTTGAGTATGAAATGATGTCTAATTTGCTTATATCCTTTTCATCACATAAATCAAAAATAAAAAGTGAAAATATTTAGTCATATCATTTAATTTAAATAATTTTTACATTCTATTAACAGGCCGCCCATAGGTGGGTGGTGCATATACCACTTGAGTGAAGGTCCCAAACCTCAATATTTTTGAGGCTGAAGAAAACATAAAAAGTTTACAAAGAGGAGAAAATCCAACATAATTAGGGTGGGGGCATGATAAATATTTGTAGTGGGTTCGTAATTTCTATGAGCAGCCCAGCTATAAATGTCTTTAAAAAAAATTAGCAACACATAAAAAATTGTAAAAAAAATATCAACCGGTTTCAAAAGCAATAAAGAACCTTCTTCGTCATGATAAATGAGATACAGCATTAGCATCATCCCAACAAAGGTGATGCTGTGTTCTAATGAAGTTGTAGATTTATGATTCTTTTTGACAGCAGTGAAAAATTTTTTTTTATATCTTTACAATTTTATTAAGTTTAAAAAAATATTCTATTTCCATTAACATTTCAAGTTTTGATATCTTAAAACTGATTTAAATCAGTAATTACTCCAATTCAGATTATAAATTAGATTTCATTCACCAAAGGTAAATGTCTAGCATTACTGATATTTCACAGGATATAAATGTCAATAATAAGTGAAGAACGTATTATTTTATCAACTTATAATGGTACTATATACAAATGAAAATTAATATATTTTTTCATATTCAGATTAGATACTCACTTTTACATTTAAAGATTTAATACACATTCAATTTGTAATGTGCGAGGTTCAAAATGTGGATATGCAATCAAAGCTGTATATTACATTTTCAAACCCATTACAATCTTTCTTATTACATATTTATAACAAGAAACTTTTCCCCGAGCATTCCATTATTCGTAACTGTTTTTGCTCTGTTTGAACCAAAAATTAACTCATCACATATATCCTCATTACCATCCTCCCCAAACATGTTCTTTACCTAGTTGACTTATGACTTAGAGGTGGGTGGCTTAAAGAGAGCCTAACATAGCGACCAGAGGTCTATTGTACTTTAGTTACCTAGTTACAAAAGCATCTATTAAAACTACATCTAGAAATTTTTAATTTCATCAAAATACTTTATATAAACCTTACACTGAATGGAAACAAAAACATGAAAGTAGAATATATATAAGATTATTAATTACAATAAATTTATATTTCTTGCATATAATTATATATATTTCTTAGTAAAAAGATACTGCATTATACGTAAATAAAATATAATGTAACACACCTTGTAATTTGTGACTACTCCTGAAATAAGTAAGGCATAATCAGAGCTAGAAGGAAGCTTAGGGGACTAAGCAATGTGCAAAGTTACATTATCACTCTTCCCAGTGATTTTTCACATGTACATGGTATTCTACATTGTATCTGAGATTATGGGTACTAAAAGCCCTACTTATAAAGTGGGGTTCTTGCCTCATGTGCAGAACTACAGAAAGACAATAATGGTTTAAAACTATTTTAATATGTAAAAACAAACATGCATTGAAAATTGAAGTATATACAACCAAACATATTTAAAGTAGATACAGAATATGACCGAGTTCATGCCAAAATTATTTCATTGCTTTCATTTCCTTAATATATTTTCTTTTATCCTTAAACTAAATATACGTTCACCACAAATAAAAACAAATAAGAGAAAGAAAAAAGAAAATTAAAAAATATATACTAAAAGTGTGGAAAAAACAGTGGATAAGCAGATAAAAATAGGAAGGGCTTATTATTAAAAAAGGAAGGTGGGGGGTATGAGAAATTTTATAAAAATTAAAATGCAAGTTTACAATATTATCCTAGAATAACCCTGAAAATAGGAACTAGCCAGTTACCACAGGTTGATTACACAATGCACTGTGGTGATTAAATGAAACAACTTTAGGCCACATCACCCCTCTTCTATTCTGTTTTAATCAGAAAACTGTCCAAAAGTTTGATAACTGTTTATTATTTCCCCAATTCTTATCCCTCATACCTATATATATATAACACATTATATATATATATATATATATATATATATATATATTAAGTATATGTAACCACACTTACTGATTTTACAAAAAAATTGTGATACAGTGGCTACTAAACTAAAACTGCCTATTGGGCGCTTGCCACTAAATGAACATTTGAATTTTCAAGTTTAAGGGAGAGTTTCCTTAACATTTATTGTTGAAGTGAAAAGTAAATTCCATGGTTCACAACTGGAAAAAAGCATAATCCCCCCACCCCAGACCTTCATTACAACCAAGATATGGTAATCTGCTTTAGCCAAATCTGTTGAGAATACAAAGATATAGAGCTTTCGCTTAAATTTTGAAGTACAAAAAAATAGGGTTATGCATAGTGCGTAAGGAACATAGGTCCCTAATATACAGTGTGTCGATTATTACATTTTCTGTCAAAATTACTTCAAAACTATGCAGTAAAAAACAAAATATAAACTTTATAATACAGCATACATTAAATTTTAGCCAGTTGACTACTAAAATGTAATGTATGCTGTATTTTGACAAATTTCTTATTTTATTGGTATATTCTTATTACATTTACTGTTAAAACTCTGCTATTTTATTAAATAAAAAATGTATAACCAAATAAACAGCTGCATTTCAATTAGTAAAAACTTGTGATATTCATTGAGCAAATTTATCGGAAATAATCCCTTGAGTCCGGCTATGCTTTCATAGAATGATGATGGTCAAAGATTTTATTTTACAGAATTTCCATTTGTTCACTTATATTATCAAGACAAAATATAATATACAAAGCTAACTATAGGAAGTAGCTTGAAAAAATGCAGACATACAAGCAAACATATTTAAAATGCTGAATAAACTTAAACAACAAAAAATATTTGACATTTTTGTATGAACCTATTAACTTTTGTTGTCGGAAACAGTTTAGAATTGAGCATAAAAAATAAACAAAATATTATTTAGGTCAAATACTGGAATTTACCTACCTCATGTGCATTAGAAAATAAAAGCTCTTAAAATATACAAAACTTAACAAACAATGCTTAAAAACAAAACATAGGTACAACAAGTAAATATATTTAAAGTGTTGAAATTTCAAATACACTTCAATAAAATCAACTTGTCAGTTTTGCATCAGTTCTTGTACTAATATTCAATACTATTATAAGAACATGTAAAATGTTGTTATACAACATTTTACTTTATTTCTATGGGCTCAAGATAATTTGCATATAATGTAAACATCAAATATTATCAATAAGAAAGAAAAAGATAAAACTTACTTTTTTTATTAGGCAATTGCTTCTTCGAAACCTATAGTTATCCTATATTTCATGCCATACCCTACCATTAATATACAAAATAATTTGAAAAACACTCGGAAACATGTTGAAATAAAGCTGAGTACTTCTCGGAGAAAAAATTTTGAGTGTTGATTTTGATTATCCCCCTAATATCGGGTTTTGTTCAGAATTAAATTAGAAGTGAAGAGTTGAAAACCCAGACCACACGACGAACCCGAAGGCTTATGGTAGCAAGATGTGTGGCCGGAAGAAGTGAAGAGTGCTACTGCAAATTAAACAATCGTCTTTTGCCACATTTCATCAAACCTGCAATATTCAGCATCATCTGTTGACAAAAGATGACTTGGTTGGTAGTGGGTGTTTCTAAAGCCACCTTAACTTTGATGTGTACACAATGTCTTAACTGTGCCAGTTTTATTTAGCATTTTCCCAAAAGAAATCTTGTTAAAACATGCCATTTTAACTAAAATATTAAAAATCATAAACACAACATTAGTCCTAGGATTCTGGATAGCATGAGCATTTTGAGTGAAAGGAATTTCTATTGTGCATTAAAGTGAAAAGGATGTGAAATTTTTTAAATTTGCATATCTTATTATTAGTTAAAATTGGTCAATGGTAAAGAATAGGGACTAGGGATAGAGACGTGTACTTTGAGCTGTGAAGATAGCAAATTATGATTAATGTTAGAGATAATATGCATCTGGTAATTTTCTGAAGGGAATCCAATTTTCTATAGATTTTGGCATTAGGGTTTCTGGAATATTAAATTAGTCTATGATTCTATTTATATTTGATAATTAGCACCTGCTATTCATGGTTGAAATGATATTACCATATTAGTATGATTTTACATTTGAGATTTTAGTGTGATTTATATTTTAAAGATAATTCTATAGTAATTGATAAACATTTATATCTATTTCACTTTATATCTATTTCACTTTAATATTAAAAAAATCAAGACTAGCACTTTGGATAAAAAAATAGGAAAATTCTAAAATAATTTCAGATTTTAGTAAAATTGTTAAAGATTTTAATATACCTGTTTAACCCCTGTGCGCACATATATGGGTTATGTATAGAGAGCAGGGAACATAGATCCCTAATACAATTACTGTTGAACATTATATTTACTGTTATGACTCCGCTAATATATTGAATTTAAAATGCACACAGTTGAATTTCCAATCAAACAGAAAAAAATTTCAATGCTCGCTAACACTGGGTTTATAGGAAATAAGGAAAGGGATGAAATTGTCAATATCATTTCAAGCCAATATCAACTTTCATTTTGTTCTTTTTTCATTTAAGTCTGTGTGTTTTAATAGCACTGATGCAGGGCCACAATAAGGAAGTGGTTTCTACTATTCACCTTTTGGTTCAAGATGAGTAAAGCAACTTCCTTATAAAATGATGATGAAGTATTCATTTCTTAGAATTTGGCTTGTTATGTTATTAAGAGAATATAAACAACATACAAAGTAGCTCCACAAATAGTTAAGAACATACATCATAGGTAGAAAAGGCAAAATATTTAAATTGCTGAAATTTCAAATACACTCCAATAACAATAAATAGGAATCTCTCAGTTTCACCAGAAACCAATTTATTCCTGTTTCCTGAAATAGTTTAGAATTAAGCATAAAACAATAAGCACATCATTATGAACGCATATAAAACATTACCAATGCAGGTACAATGAATTTTGCTAACCCATGAGCAATAGAAATAGAGCTAATAAAATATGAAATGCTTAAGAGTGCAGATGATAGGCACGACAAGCAAATCCATTTAAAGTGTTAAAATTTCAAATATACTTCAACAGCAATATATGAATTAACTCGTCAGTTTCCCATCAACACTCATTATTTATATATCAATATTTATTACAGTAACAATACGCATATAAGATTTTAAGATTTGTACTGATACGTAAGAACATGCAATATAAACATGAAATTTTATAGAAAGAAAGTTTCTACATACTTTTATGTATAGTAGTCCATTATTTGAATTTATTAGCCGAGAAAAACAGGCTCTGTCTTTGAGATTGAATGCATTTCATAACATCCGGTTTCTGGATTAATCCGGAAGTGAAATAAGGGCTACCGCAAATTGAACAATAATCGCTGTTTGGCGCAGGGTCAGATCTCGCCAAACCTGCGATATTCAGAGCCATCTATCGGAAAAAGGTAACTTTTCGGATCGGTTTAAATCCGCCTTAAGGCGGTTTTCGGTCGTTTTCCACCCATGTTAAAGTATAGGCCATTTCTATTACAACAACCGCGAAAGAACGGCTGCACAAATACCTTTGGAATTTGTACGAGTGATAGAATGATATATGTAGTATCTTGTGTAGTCAGAAAATTCGTATAATATTAATTAATTAATTATCTATAAATAAAAAACTCAAACAAAATTATAAAGTTTTAGTTTTACAGCTTCTAACTAGAGGGCGCTATAGAGGCGTCACACAGCTATCGGGGTACTTTAATAGTCGTTTTCTTATTTCCTGCGCCAGATATTTTAAATTTTCTGACTACACAAGAAAATAGAGCTATAGCTTTATCATTTACATAAATTTTTCTAACATTCTGTGCAGTAATTAACCCGTTTATGTTGTAATACGATTTAGAGTGGCAGGCGAAATTTTGGACATTTTTGCAGCCAATGCTTATAACATTGGCGTAAAGCTAGTATCATGGCAACCCTATCTGTGAACGTGAATAAAAACATGTTTTTGCTTCATCAAAATGTAAGTAAGGGTAAGTATTATATTTAATACATTTCTAGTATTATTTCAATTTATGTCTGTGTCTGTATAAAGATTAAAATTTTAATTCTCCTGCATATTAGGTTCGGTTCACCGGTCAATTGACAATACAAAGTGAATTTTTTTTTCTGTATTTGACAATTTTAAAGAAACTAGCAAGCTAGAAAATTTTTAAGATTTGCACCTTATCAGTAAATGAATTAAAATTAAACTGATTGCAATACACTATTATTTTTTAAAAAGTAGGTAACATTGCATGAAAACATTGGAAAGTTGTGTTTTATGTAATGCCAATATTCTAAGTTATAAATAAGTGCAAGATGGTGGTGCATATTGACAATACAAAAGGGGTATTTTTTAATATATTTTATGCTATAAGCTAGAAATTTTCCCTTAAGATTTGCAAATGCCTTATTAGTAAATGCATTAAAATTAAACTTATGGTGTAGACAGCTTATGCTAGATGATAACAAATACGTAAAATACATTTATTTTTTTAACATTAGGTACTATTGTATGAAAACATTAAAGAGTTTGTAGGGTTAGCGTTTCCAAAATTGTGTTTTATAAAATACCTCTATTCTAAGTTATAAATAAGCTCAAGATAGTGGTGCACTTTTTTAATCATTTTTCGTAAGATTTTGAAAATATTTATGAATGAAAAATTAATTTACAGTTAGACTACATTGGTTAAATATTTTACAGTAAAACAACTAATTAAAGAATTCTAATTGAACAACAAGCTAACAAATTAAAAGAAAAACAAGGGCTATAATAAAAAATTGCACCTCTTTTATGTTCTGATTAATCAAGATGTGCAGGCTCCCAATACCATCTTTAAGGATTGAACCTTGTTGGTTAATATCCATAACAAACACCAATCAACAATACTTGCATCACTTTCATAAAATCTTGCTACTGCCCTTAAAAGAAATTTCAGTGCTTTGCATTTTAATGCATTTTTACATTAAGCCAAATAATGAAAAGTTTTGATGCTACATTGCGATGAGTATTTAACTTTCAGCATTAATCCTCATATCAAGTAATTATTTGACTTTATTTAAAAAATGACTATATATTCTTGAAATATAAATTAAACAAATATGGATTCCGGCAATAACAGAAGAAAAATTTGTTGAACAGAACCAGTAGGTATATTCAAAATTTTAACAAATAAAGTTAATGGTTGTATTGAGAGAACTGAATAGCTAACCTTTACGCTTATAAAATCTTACAAAAAATTACAAAAAAAAAATTTTCAATTGGTAGCTTCATTAAATATTCTAATTTAACATGTAGTAGTGGAAGGACATTTTTTGTACATTGTATTCAGTATATGTTCCTTTTGTTGCAAATTTTGCTAAACTACATATATAAAAAATTCATCAAAAAATTAATTATGCATAAAGGTGTAATAGTTTGTTATATTTTCAAATCAGTTTGTAAAAAATCCTAAATACAGTGGTAAAAAATTGAAATTTATCATGGTTGTGGGAAAACAAAATTTATAACATTCCAAACATTATTTAATCATGTAAATTGCATATAATGTTGGATTGTAAACACTATGGCATTATACTGTAATCATTGTTAACTAATATTTATGAACCATGAGAAAATAGTGGTATTTGTACAAATTTAGAATGAATTTTTTATTTGTCTTTTATTCTGAAAATTAGAAATTCTTCAGTGCTTTCTTTTCTTAAACAAGATACTTCCACACCATCTCTATCTGCATATAAACATTTGAGCAACATAGTCTTATAGACTTTTTTACCTCATATTCAATTAGCAATTTGTCTTATTCAATATAATATGCCATTTGACACTGAAGACTGCTTCCTCATAAGCTATATACCGATATTTGTCTTTTTATCTCCCTTGATACTAACTTTTTCACCTTTGGCACAAATAAATATATCTGATTCGATGTATTTTATAAATGATTCAAAATAATGGGTATCATTTATTTTAAGATGAGTCTAAACACCATGCTATCTCACAAAATTCAGAAAATGTATATTTCTTTGATATTATATACAATTAGAAATTTTTAAGTTGCATCATATTTACATCATAATTATTCGCCAACAAAGTCAATAGTCATGTCCACTTTTTCTCAGAATTCATCTAAAATCAAATTTATTTTTAAATTTGTTTTAAAATATATATTCTTAATTTAAAAATATAATCCGTTTTTAGGCTGTTCATGTATAATTAAAGTAGAATTTTTGGTATAATTTATAACTTTATATCCCTGGCTGCTTTTTTACCCATTTGCCAGTCTTTTCTTCAACTTTAACATTGAAAAATAATTTCAGTTAAAGCAGTTTATTTCACTAAACTCCTTGTTTCCTGTTTTTATGTATAAGGTAGAGAAATAATAGAGCTGTAATACATGAAACAGAAAAAGCTGTGATTGTAGTTAAACCTGTAACAGAACCCAAATAAAATGTCTTTAAAATCGCACCAAAAAAGTCATTTATATGTAATACAGGTACTAAACCCCTTGTACCCTATATTAACATACATGTTGGATATTCAAAATATGGTAACGAGCAGTATAACATCTAACAGAAATAGCAACGATTTGAGTTAAGACTTTATCAGCACCCAAATGAAATTGTGACATATATATATGTTTGTACATATATCTTGTCCCAAAGCAATTCACACATCAGGGTGTCCAGTCTACTGACTCTCTTTTGCGGTTCTGGAGGACATTCTGGGTAGATGCCTGAAGGCAGAGTATTGTATATCATCCTGGGGTCACCCTTGAAAGACCTTTTATCTATCAGAATGTTCCTAAGCAAGACTCATGTGAATAGGTCCTATGAAAATGAAGTTGTTCCGTTTGTGTTGATGATATTTCAGCTTAAGGAGGTGAAAACTTATTTGTCGGTAATGTTTTATCACTAATATAAATGCTTAAATTAATTATTTGCAATTAAAAGTGTTTAGCATAGGGGGTTGATATTAAAGTATGTTTAAATTAATTCTTATATTTATTCAACATTATTTTTAATTGCTTTAACATCTTGATCTTTGAACGTTATTTATTTTATCAGAATTTTATATAGTTTTGAAAACTTATTTTTGTAAAATATTTGTGTATTTGAAATTTGTATAAAACTTTCGGATGGATTTACTCATTGAAAACATCCCAACATATTAACCAGTAATTCAATAATATCTAAGGGTATAATATCTCTCCAACAAATTGAAATAATCAAACAAAATGTCGTACAATTATTTTATTGCCTAAACATAACAATCCTTTTGATTTTCACTTTTAGTAAGGTCAGACCAAGAGAAGGCTTTTTCAAATATTTATTCCTAAAACTGAAAATACATAAAATAATGTTACCAATGTATGTACAGAAATGGCTATTTAATATTGAATTTTTTTTAATTTATAAAGCAAATGACATCATTTACAGGATGTACCGTCGTCCAGATATTGAATATTTTTTATCTGTGTTAAAAATTTAAATATGATATTTATTATCAATTGGGTGGATACTTTAAGTACTTTTAACCCAAAATAAATGGAAAATGCATTTAGGATTTATCACAAACCACTTTTGAGATATTAGACATTTTACTTTCCTCACGAGTGTAATATCTTTCAAGATCATTAAACAATTTCCACATGATTAGGTACACTTATTTTAATCTGTGTCATGGTATACTCATTTTAATCAGTGTTAGGTATACTTATTTTAATCAGTGGCCATTTATTTTCAGTGAATTCGCATCATAAGGAAGTTCTAATTTTTTATTGTTTATGGATATCAAAATATATTCATTTGCTGGTAAAGTTTTATGTTAGATACATCAGATGTTTTAGTTATTAGATCTATGGATAATTTTATCGTTCTCTGAGAAGTAAATAAAATAATTAAAATTTACAGAAAAGTTGTAGATTCTTCCAAATTATCAAATAACTCATAATAAATATTTACAACAGATGTATTGTTGAACATACAATTAAAAATAGTTAAGGGAGATAGGTCTCAGATACCTGTCATACTACAAAATTAATCATATCAGAAGATCGTAGGATGCAAATAGGACATTTTCTTTCTCCAGTTGGATATTTATATACTACTAGAATAAATTACCTGCTATTACGTTGCCCAGGTCCTAAATAGGCTTCCAATACTTAAATAATACATTTACGAGATAAAACCTCTCAATTTCCATATCGCCTTCAAACTGCCTCAATTTCCAACTCATTTCCTCCTTTCGTTTTGCAACCGTGGAAAGCAGGAAAATATAATAAATAAATAAAAGAAACAAAATGGAATCCTTTCTCTAGGAGAGAAGACGTGGCTTAAACCACACTGTGAATTCCAAGGCTTTGACGATCATGCACTCAAACGTCTACTGGGGAGAAAAGTGGATATGCACTTCATTAAGGATACCTACAATTTTAATTTTTATGCTTTATTTGAAAATTCACAAAAATTAAAATAATGTAGTTATTAAAAGAAAAGTTTCGTTAGAATACGAAAATATACACACATAATTAAGTATCAAATAATCTAAAATATACACATTTCGATGTATTTAAAATATATAAATAAACATAAGGAATTGTCCTACTGGTTCGATTCAGTTCAAATATTATTGGAAAGAACGTTATTCATTCTTTCCGATGGTGTTAAAATAGAAACTCTGTGACAAAATTTTAGATCATTAAAGAACCGATTTGATATAAAATAACTAAAATACTTAAAATGAAAACTTCAATATAAAATAACTAAAAAACTAATATGAATAAAAGAAAATTCACAAAGTCGTATTTGTTCGGGTCCGAAGTAGCTATCGCATTCCTTCTTTGTCTGCAGGTTAGATTTTCTGCTACAGAATACACACCTTCTTATATTAAGTAAAATTAACTGTTTGGTATCTCTATGGTGTGCTGAAATAGAGATCAGCTGATATAGAAGATCCAAACTGCTATTGCCTATTTTAAAAAAATCTGATGTGGGCAGCACATGGCTTTCCTTATATAATTCAATGAATTTACTACCTTTACTGTAAATTAAAAAAAAAAAGGTTATTCTTATAGTAGATACTTATATTTTTCCCGAGATATTGAATTTTCGCCAAATAGTCGTTATTTCATTGATTTAGCGTCATTTTATCCATTTGGCGAGTTTTTCATTAATTTAGCAACATTGAAGATAATTGCCAAGTTGGCGACCTCGCCAAGCGTTGTGGATGGAGAAATAGGTTATTTTTATAGCAGATAAATGATTATTGGCGTTCAAATACAAAAATATTACTCAAAGTATCGTTTCTCATAAATGAAATAAGTTGGATCCATGAGAATGATGTCACCTAATTTAGCGCATGATATTACATATGAAAAGTGAACATGTTTCTCAACAGTTAATATTGTTTTAATTTATACGATTTTTTGATAAATGTATTTGAAAAATATGCAATATCTCGAGAATGGTTCATGCTAGCGTTTTAAAGTTTATGTCAATTGTTTACTAAGGAAAAATTACATAAGAAGTGTCTGCGTAACTTTATTAAATGTTTTGATTTTTTGATGAGTTTTTCAAAATTTCACACAAAAATTTAGGAAGGTTCTGAACATTCAATTGTGTTTAAAAACAATAGACTTCCAGTATTCAAGGATTGTAATTTTTTGTACCAAATTTCATTTGAATTGCTTCATTCGTTCTCTACAGACTCACTGACATACACATACATCAACTCAAAAATGTTCGGTTCATGATCAGGGATGCTTGAAACGTGCTCTCCCGTCGAAAACGCCAATTCAAATTTTAGATTCCGTCACAATACTTTCTTTATACATTATTCTATGTATATAAGGAAAGTAAATATCGTTTACCGCAAAAGCTAGAAACTTTGCATGAGATTTTGATACGAAAAATCGATTGATACACAAAATCAGAATATCATATCCTGCTTTTATTAAAAGAGTGGCAATAGGAATAAAAGTTGTCAAATAATGATATTGGAAGATATTTTGGATAGATAGGTATTTTTTTTTTTTTACTTTATTGATGAATATACATTTATTTTTTTTGTTTCTTAAGTGATTGTTATTACCACTGTGTTTTACTATTTTGTAACTAGAGAATGCAATTTTAAATTATTTAAAAATATTAAGCAAAAAGTATTTTATTACAGTTAACTTCGCCGAAAATACGTTGGATACAGGGTGGGGGAGGGTAATCTGCCATTAATTTACATGGAGCACACGGCTTTACCTGGTACCCTGTCCCACAATTTGATGTGGGGGACCTGTGTCTTATCCATTGGATATATATATACATAAGATTAACAATACAATAGTAAAAATCTGATGTGGGCAACAATTGACTTTCCCTGCAGACTTATATCAACGTTATCTTTATTTTAATTACATTTAATTCATTTTTAATTCAATTTTCATTCTCATTTGGTAACTGGACTTATTTTCAAAGATGACATACAGAAAATGCGAAAAAACTGAAATATCTATCGGCTAGTCCTAGTGTAATGGGGTTGGTCTTATTCTTTTCTTCGTTAAAAATTACATATTAAACAAACATTTAATGGATATATTTGAGCATACGTAGTTTTTTATTTTAGAGTTTGGCAATTTTTGCGGGCCATTTTGCAAAAAAAGGCAGGTTATTTTTTTCCGAATCGTACCAAAACTAATCAGCACCAGATTCACCCACAAGTGACTTACTTACCTACCAAATTTTATGAAATTTGGTTCATTAGTTTTTTAGTTAGTGGATACAAAATCTGCACAGACGTCACGCTAAAAAATTTTTCGTATTCTAGAGGTCTCAAAACGTGTAGATCCGTCGAAAACTCGAGTTGTGATTTTCGGCATAATTCCAATACTTTCCATGTATTGCAGGGAAAGTAAAACACTGTACATTAAAATTAGATAAATGTTTTGTATACACCTCTGGAAGATTTTACAATTTCATTACCTTCAATCATTGTTATTCATTCTTTTTTTTAATTAGAAAAACAATCTGTATGAATTAAAACTATGTATGTGTATCTTCATTGATTCCCTTGAATTTTTATCCAGTAAGTAATCAGTGGAATTCTTTTGTTTGTTTTTGGTAATATACTATGCCTCTTCTAGTTCTACTTCATATCATATACCTATTTATTTGATATTACACTATATGTACCACATTTGGAAGATGCTTCAAAATAATAAAACACATATCAATCATCCTTATCTTAGGAGCCTCTACATTCATGAGGAAAATAAAAGACCAACCTTTTTGTAAGGGAAAATCTGTAAATGAAGCTTCAAAGGCTAAATGTGTATTTGCTTAGAGTGTGGATAATATATCTCACCTTTGCAAATTCATTTTTGGCTGATTTGTTTCAACAATGAAGCAGCTGTAATCAAGAAGAGAACTGAAGTTAAGAATAAATACCGAAAAGGGTAAGATTTTTGGCTAAAAAATGTATTAACATTTTTATTCTTATTAATTTAATAATTTTTTTTATCCAGAAAACCTTTAAGAGTGCATTTTGGGCTGTGTATTGGTTTATTAAAGAAGAAAATGTAAGCAGCACAAGAATATTTATATCTGTAAATGAAGTTTTAGAGACTAAATGTGTATTTGCTTAGAGTGTGGATAATATATCTCACCTTTGCAAATGCATTTTTGGTTGATTTGTTTCAACAATGAAGCAGCTGTAATCAAGAAGAGAACTGAAGTTAAGAATAAATACCGAAAAGGGTAAGATTTTTGGCTAAAAAATGTATTAACATTTTTATTCTTATTAATTTAATAATTTTTTTTATCCAGAAAACCTTTAAGAGTGCATTTTGGGCTGTGTATTGGTTTATTAAAGAAGAAAATGTAAGCAGCACAAGAATATTTATATCTGTAAATGAAGTTTTAGAGACTAAATGTGTATTTGCTTAGAGTGTGGATAATATATCTCACCTTTGCAAATGCATTTTTGGTTGATTTGTTTCAACAATGAAGCAGCTGTAATCAAGAAGAGAACTGCAGTTAAGAATACCAGAAAATGTAAGCTTTTGTCCAAAACATATATTAAAAATGTTTTATTATTCTAATAATTTTTTAATACAGAAAACCGAATGTATTTTGGACTGCTTAGATTCAACAGAGAAGAAGAAAATATAAGCAGCACAAGAATATTTATAAGCAAATTTAAGGGTATAACAAGTTATGAAATGTAACTTGAAGATATATGAAGCAGAACAATAGAATGTATATTCATATTTAATTGTAGCAAATTCTTTACAATCTTCTGCTATTCTATTCACTCTGCTTTATATCTCTTGGATTTTCTTTGTTTTATTCATTATTTATTTTTGGATTGGCACAACTATTGTCCCAGGTTACATAAATATCATTCTGTTTACAAAAATTTCTCTACCATTGTAGTGATTGCTGTCTAATTTATCTTGATAAAGAAGATTCTTTCTTGTCTTTGAAACCAGTAGATACATTTAATCAACTGTTGATGCTGCAACTAACAAATTTTTTTATGTATAAATTAATTAGTTTATGTTGATAAATGCTTGTTGTCATATTTTCTCAATGTGCAAATTTTAAAATAAGTAGTTTTTTTAAATATATCAGCATTTTTATTTACTTAAATAACAGATTTAAATTTTAATAATAAAATATATGAAATAAGTTTGCAGCAATATAATAAATAAAACAATTTGATGTATAGTTTTAATGTTGAGTTAAATGAACTATAAATCATAATTTAAGATCATTTTATTTATCATTAATATTGACACAAGAAATATTTTTATATATTTTTTTAACTTCTGCCTAATAAAATGGGGGGAATGTTCCTGGGCCAAATTTGGCTCAAGGTCTTCCATTTCCCAATCATTAGTATATAACAGCTGTGTTATGCATGGATGTAACATTAAAACTATATTCAGATTCAAATTCTTAGAATATATTGCTTTGTATTACATTTTTAGGTATGTCATGTGTTTAGTTATATCAATATTTTGTGCCTGCTATTATTTTAGTGTATATAAAAAGCGATATATTAAATTTATACTATTTACTAGCAGTATACCCGTTCTTCGCACTGAATATATAATAAAGAAATTAAAACTTCAATTTTGTGCAAATTCCTATAATATTTTAAATGACATTGTTATTCTAAACATTTTATTAAAATATTTAACGTAATTCTCCTAAAAATAAGTATAAGAATCTCTGTTCTCGCTATACGAAATTATCTTCATAGGCAGATATAAAGAAAAATCCCCGTTTGTAAAACAAATTTACAAAAACTATTATTTAATTCCCACACAATGACAAAGGCTTTAAGGGAAATTGAACTTTTGCAAATTATTGCAAATTATTGAATTTTCATTAATTTAGTATCATTTTATCAATTCGGCCGCATTTTTAGTAATTTAACGGCATTTTAAAAAGTCGCCAAATTTTTCGGAAAGTGGGACAGTTCGACTAATAGACAAACGCTACCGAAATATCATTACAATACTAACTTCTTTCAAAACGCAATTAATTTCGTTGATTTGGCGTCATTTTTTCAATTTGACAACAGTTTTATCGATTTGGAGATATTTGAGCAATTTGACCACATTTCAAAAAAATCGCCAAAATGTTAAATAAATAACATAATTTAAAAGCTAATTTCAGCATGGTATTATTGTTCACATATATATAATATTTATAGATAAATAAATTGAATATTAATTAATTTTTTTAGTTAAAGTGGATACAGACATACACAGATGTCACGCTAAAAGTTTGTTTTTTTCGTGTTCTAGAGGTCCCGAAACGTGTAGATCCGTCGACTTGCGATTTTTGACATGATTCCAATACTTTCCTTATACATGATCATGTATTACAAGGAAAGTAATAATAATGGATTTTCCCGAAACTTTATCCGGCTTTGTTATCGAAAAATCTAGAAGAAGATAGAAGTTTTTTAAATTCGAGCGAAAACTTCGAATTTTATTTGAAATTTATACATTTTTTTAACATGGCAGCATATGATAAAATTTGATATAATCATGCATAAAAGGGCTTATTCATGGTTCATTAACCAAGAGACTTAATAGATTCAATCATTGTAAAAAAAAGGCGCGATACAATTTTGTGTGCGTGATGTCATTAGCCACCCTCTGGGGGAAAAGTTTCCCCCCCGGGTGTACATTGTCAAATATGGTATCAATTGAAAATAAATATCAAGCCCTTTAAAGAAGGGTAGGTAACACGGTATAACTGTAATCATTTGGACCAACAATACAGATTTTTCAAAATTTTTCTTGAAAAAAATTCGTATGCTGTTTAAAAATTGAATTTTCGTATAAAAAAGTCGAGTGAAGCCACTCTCTAGTTAATTTAAAGTAGAAAACGATGTACAAAATGATGACTATGTTAAAATGTGGGTCAAAAATAGTTATTTTATATGTTATTTTTAATTTAGAAGCACAAGATATAATTTAAAGAACGATAACATTCGCCGTTCGAACGGTGCTTCATGTTTTTGATCTAAAATATGACAAAAAATCATAAAATAAATATTCTTTTTTTACTGTTATCGAATGAGTCATTCATTGAGTTCAATCATTGTTTACTATTTATCATATATTTATCTAGATATTAAAAATGCTACTCGTCCAAATATAAATAAGATAACCATGGTCCATTAGAAGGAAATAAAACATAACAAAAACGTTGTGTTGATTTTTATTCAAATTGTCATTTTCATTTTAAAAATTTTAAAATATCACCAATTTTGGCGACAATATAACATCTTCGTGTATTTCTTTTTTTGATTTATTATGTTTTAAGTGCCAAATCCCACAGTCTTTTCTCTGCAACTTGGAAAAACTTGATTAAGCTAGCACTTGAATTTGAAACTCTCTTAATACATCATTAATCAGAGGTCAAATAATTTTCCTATCGTTCTATAATATACAGTGATGAGAATCTACAAATCAATCGTTTTCACGAATTGGTATACGATACACGGCCGTTTTTATGCCAACATTATTAACCTATTTTGGGTCACATTTTATTTTTGCATTTAACATGTCCTGTGTACATGCAATATCGCAAACAGAATTTTCGACATCCCATTCAGCAAATGCCATAGAAAAAAGTTTCAATTTTAGATATGTTTTTAATTACTTGTGGCGCCTAAGTAGGCTACTCCCCCTCCCTCTTGCTCTGGAACACAATAATATAGTCCTTTATGTTGCTTTTTCATAATAAAATTTAGTTGAGTATTCGTAATAAGTCTTATTTTTGTGTCAGATATGTTTCAATATAATCCAGCAATTTAGATTTAGGGGTAAATCCTTAACCATTTCAGAAAAATTTATTTTCCTTAGAAATTGGTGGGAAAAATATGTCTAATGTCAGACGAATAGTCATGTATTACTTTAATTGTATGTCATTCTAAGAATTTCAAATATCCCCTTGTTGATAATTTGTTTTAAAGAATTTAAAAATACAAAAGTTTTAATTCAAAATTTTTGACGATATATTTTCTCCACAATCAACTATGACAGTTGCAGTTAATTATTTACAATATTTTGATCGAATTATGTACTTTTAATAGTTTTCGAACTATGTTTTACTTAAAAGCAAATCTAGCCTTTTCCCCCCTTTTAAGCAGAAAACGTTTTGGGACTTTTTTTTTTTTTAATATTTTAAGGGTAATATTATTTTTTTTATTTTAGGTCATTTTCTACCATTTTTTAAAATAAATTAAATTGATCAATTCTAATTGTTTACAACAGTACATAGTTCTAAGACAACATCCGAAAATTCTGAAGTTTAAAAAATTGGGTGAGAGATGTTGATAAGTTGAAGTGAGTCCATTGCAGACAGAAAATACAACATGAAAATGTCATCAAAACCAAAGCAAGAGTCGCCAAGATAGAAAAAACGATTTTAAAAAGGACCCTCCGGCCCCCTTTCACAGCCTACTTTTTAAAAATATTTATAAATCCCCCCCCCCCCCCCCAGCAAGACCGTACATCAAAAAGTATTTGTTTTACGGCCATTTCACCATTCTGATTTAAGTAGAATTAAAATCTTAATTGCTAACTTTAGAAGTAATTATCATAGAAACGTGATTTTTTCAGGGAATGCTTATAATACTGCTACAATCTTATAATTCAAAATTCCCAGCTTTGTCTGCAAAACTCGGGAGTTTAAAATTCTGAATTTTGAATCCTACTATCCAAGCTCCCAAGAGAGGGTCTCTTCCCTTATTACAAACTCCTCATAGATATTCACACCCCCACCCGCACCACATTCACTCGCTGGCTTTTGTACATCTGTGACCTTGACAGCTCCTTTCATACATATACGAGAACACTTTGTAGGAAGCGAGGCGGACAATCGTAGTTCAAAATCGCTCAGAGGCAAGAGTCCCCTCAGCACAACCCAGAATTTGAGACATAAAACGTCCGTTACCAGAGGCAATCGTGAAAGAAAAGACATACCGTTATTATACATATTATGATAGTAACGAACCGCCAACAAAAGTGTTTATATAAATTGCCAGATTATGCAAGGAAAAGGATTGGACAGGATATTTAATTATAAAATTGACACAGCAGAATAGAAAAAAAAAAAAAAAAACCGTGATGCGGACAGCATATGACTTTCCTTACATACTCAAATACATTTGCTTCTTATTTCTTTAATAATCTATTAAATTGAGTTTAATGGTACAAAATAACACACATAATTATTTTAAATGACATTGATATTGCACTTTTAATCCAACTTTCGTTTTCATTTGGTAACTAGACGTATTTTCAAAGGCGAAAATACTCAAATATCTCGAGAACGGCTAGTCCTAGAGTAATGTGGTTGGTCTTATTTTTTTAACATAAAAAATTACGTATATAAAATAAGCATTTAATTGATATATTTCAACATACTTAGTCTTTTATTATAGATTTTGTCGAATTTTTACATGCTATTTTTTTTTCAAAGAAAAAAAGGGGGGGGGGGGGGGCAGGTTCTTTTATCCCAAATTGTGATAAATCTAATTGGCATCAGAATCATCCACAAGTGTAAAATTTGGTGAATTAGTTTTTGGGTTAGAGTGATTATATACATTGCACCAACAGACACATACGCAGACGCCATGCTAAAATTAATTTTTTGTGTTTTGGAGATCCCTGTAGATCGGTTGAAAAACTCGAGTTGCGATTTTCCACGATTCCAAAACATTCCCTATACATTACCATGTATTGCAGGGAAAATAATATAAAAATAACATATTTATTTGTCTAAAAATTCAGACAATGACACGATGAATATAAATAAATAGCGATTCAAGACACAAAATATTACGTGGATTATTACAATTAGTTAAAAGAAAGGTTTTATCGAAAACCGGGATGAAGTTATCATTAATAACAATTTGGAATAAAGCAGTGGAAAGTTTGTTTTTATATGTTAAGTTATAGTTAGTAGGGGGGGGGGGGATCTTACAGGTGACGGTAGGATGTGAAATTCAGCCACTGTCTCTGTGGGCACGATATATCGAACAAATTGAGAGATTCAAACAGTGACTTCACCAGGAATCCACTGGAGTTCAGAGAAATGAGAAACAAAATGCTTTGTTACCCCCCACCCTCTTTACACACACACAAAATTTCTAGCGACGCTACTGGATTCATGTGAATTTTGATATAACTATAAACCTTAATTATCGATTGTAAGAGGGCTATTGATTGCATACTAAAGGAAGGCCATCCACAAGGATTATATCCCAGTAGGAATAACATGAGTAACAAGAAAAGTTATTTTTATTTTAAAACATAAATAGAATTAAGCAGTTTTACAATTGTAATGTCACATTAAGCAAGAAAGATCAATCATGCATAAAGCATTGATTATGAAACACTTTCCAACTTCAATGCAATTTTATTTAAACATCTCTAAATTGCGATACATTCCTCGGTAATATTTTCAAAATTATCGCAATGCTACATTAATTTATTATATTTGGAAACTTAAAACTTCATCGAAAAAAATTAACTTCATTCAAATGGCGGCATTGAAATATCAATTGCCTGGTTTAAACATCTCTAAATTCCGATACATTCCTCTGTAATATTTTTAAAATTATCATAGCACTACAATAACTTATTATATTTAAAAACTTCATCGAAAACAAATGAAATTTATTAAAATGACGTCATCGAAATATAACACACCTGGCTCTATCTATAAAAGCAGCATTTCATTCACAAACTTTTTCCATTCATTTCATTCATCATAATACTATAATAATTTATTTTATTTAAAAACTTAAGACCATGGAGGTACAAGTAATTAAACTATGCTTGAAACTCATAGAAAAAATCGTCTGCTTCTCTGTGTAAAAACAATGAATTTTCATTCATATCAGCTATATTGTAGACTCCATAAGCTAAATAATTTTGCGTTAAAGAAATGCAGCAATTCTTATACAACTCATTCTACATCTTTTGGTATTTACATTCTCCATAAGTGAGAATTAGGCTTCGTTGTAGAAATAATCAAAATTTGATGATCATTTAAACTCAAATATATTGTAATTGCGTTGTTTCAGTATGTAAATGCACAGAATTTAAGCAAAAATAAAGCGGTTTTAGGACGGATACAACACTAAACATGAATTAAAAAAAAGAATAAAAATCACGATTTTGACATAAGATGGATGCCATATTTTATTTTGAAGTGGGTCACGTGATCTCTTCATATAATTGTCACGTGATCTCTTCATATAATTGTCACGTGATCGCTTCATATAAAGGGTGTAATTATTATTTTAATTTTTATTTAAAATCTACTGAATATATTTTACTGAAAATTTTTTATATAATTTATGAGATAATTTAAATATTTCCTAAAACTTTCGAAGCAATTTGTGAATTTTAAATCCGCTTAAAAAATGTTTGAAAAATTAGGTCCCATAGGGTTCAATGTATTTCATTTTTTCAACCCGGGTTCAATCCAAAACTAATTGGGTGATATTATACATTTATATTCCCATAGGTCCCACAGACCGTCTGAACAACATACTAAAATTTCATTTTGATAAAGTCATTTTTACAGCAGTTATCGTGCGAACGGACAGACAGACAGACAGAAGGAACAAAGTCATAAACACTTTTCAACTAATGTTATAAAGTGTTAATAAGGAAGAATTTCAAAATGTACATTATATAACAAAATTATACAACAATAATAATAATGGGAATAAATAATATACTATAATTTATGACATAAAAGTCCTATAAAGTTCTTCAGAACAATATTGCCATATTCTCTAAATACATAATAATACAAGAAAGATCAATCATGCATAAGCATTGATTATGAAACACTTTCCAACTGAAATGCAATTTTATTTAAAAATCTCCAAAATGTGATACATTCAGTGGTGATATCTTTTACATTATCACAGTACTACAGTAATTTATTACACTTAAATATTTAAAACTTCATCGAAATATAAATCGTCTGATTCTCTATGCAAAATCAATGAATATTTCATTCATATAACTTGTATTCCAGAGCTAAATAATTTTGCGCGAAAAAAATTCATCAATTCTTATATAACTCACCTTACAATCGCTTGAGATATTTGCATTCTGCATAAGTTAAAATTAGGCTTCGTTGTAGAAATAATAAAGGTTTAGGGATCATTTAAAATCACAACTATTGTAATTGCTTAGGCACGGAACTTATATACACAGATAATACACAGATAATATATGTGTGTGTGTATGTATTCAAAGTATTCGAATCGTGCCGAAGATCGAAACTCGAATTTTCGAAGGTTCTACGCGTTTTGGGACTTCTAGAACACGAAAAAACTATTTTTAGGGAGACGTCTGTGTGTGTAAGGGTGTATCTGTGTGTATTTCTTTGTGTCTGTGAGGATATTGCATTCACTCTAACTGAAAAACTAATGTACCGAATATCATAAAATTTGGTAGGTAAGTTTTTTGTGGGAAACCCTGATGCTCATTTGATTTTAGTACGATTCGTAATAAAAGAATCTGCCTTCTTTGCGAAATGGCCGGCAAAAATTGCCTTTATCCACTCTAGCTAAAAACTAATGTACCAAATTTAACAAAATTTGGTATATAAATCACTTGTAGGTTATTGTGGTATGATTCGGGAAAAAGGAACGGCCCGCAAAGATCGTTAAATCTAAAAATAAAAGACTACGTGTGCTCAATTATATCAATTAAATGCTTATTTATACGTGATTTTTGACAACAAAAAGAATAAGACTAACCCCATTACTCTAGGACTAGCCGTTCTTGAGATATTTTAGTTTTTTCGCGTTTTCGCTACGCCACCTTTGACAATAAGTCCAGCTATCAAATGAGAAACAAATTTAAGTTTAACGTGCAAATTCAATGTCATTTAAAATACTTATGGATGTTATTTTGTACAGATAAACTCAAATGATTATTGAAGAAATAAAGGGAACGTGAATATGAGTCTGCAGGGAAAGTAATGTGCTACCTACATAAGAATTTTTAACAATCTTACAACAATGATTCATAGAAGTGAACGGGGATTATTTGCAGGCCATTTCGAAAAAAATGTAGGATCTATATTTGAGGTTCCACAAATTTTTGTAGAATAAAATGTTCTAATAATTTAAGTTGTGTACCAAATTTCAACTCTCTAGGACGTAGGAAAGTATATTAAAAATGCCAACAAATAAGTATAACATGAAGATTTATATAAAATTAAAAAAAAAATTGAGTTGATCCTCATTCAAATCTGCATTATGTACATTTGAGAAAGTTGAGTTTCCATTTAAGGATATCAATATGCATTATGAAAGTATGAAAAGTTATAGGTAGGGCCAAACACATCGAAAAGAACGGGATCAAATTCAAACCCCTTCTGAAAAATGGCTTGAAAATTTGATCTGGATTGAAACATCACCATCTTAATATTTAGTTGAGATGTTGATGCATCAACCTGGATTTAAATATTTGATCTTCTTTGCAGAAAGAGATTGAACGTGTTATACAAAAATATGAAAAAGTTGAGTAGAGCCTTATACCCTGTATAATTTTTTAATTCTGATATTGATTACATTACAAGTAGACCCAATAAATTTGAATTATAAAGATATGAGGAAGTTGTAAATGGATTATGACGGTATGCCAATGGAATATAAATATAGAAAAATTAATTTTATAAAGTAATAATTTAGCAGGGTGTTTTTATACAGCTTATAGAAATGTGGTCAAAAGAAATTATTTCCAATTGTAAGGTATGAATGTGAAAAATGTTAAACAATAATGCCTGTTTTTGTAGCAAGAACTTCTGCTGCTGTTATTTTGTAGTCCTCATTTTGCATTAAAATATGAATACCAGATAATAGGTGAAAATTTTGGAATTCGATATTTTGCCGAGAAAACACGTTTTATGGACATCTATGACGGAAAGATAAGTTTTATGGACATCTGAATACATTTCGAACACTTTTGAAAAATTGCCCATCTGCGTGTATGCACACGATAATTTAAGAACGAATGCGCGTACAGCTATGACATTTTATGTGTAGATACATTGTGTAAAAAAAACGAAGTTGAAAAAAAAATTGTAATTTAGATGATTAAAATTCGAATTATTAGAAATTTAAGAATTTTATAACATTTATTCTTATGGAGAAAATTATAATTTCCAGAAAAATGGTGGTGGTACGGCCAATGGATAGTTTGACCATAAGGATATAAATGCTAATAAAATACAAATTAGTCAAATTTCTACTATTTTTCTGCATCACTGAGCTAGTACCAACTTTAAAAAGAAACTCTGAAAAAGTTTAAAAAAATTCAGCGAAATGATTTATTTTTCAGTTTAAAGTGTATGCTTTTTTTATGAGCTTTCGTTTGCAAATTTCTATTTTTTTTTTTTTTTAAATCTGAAAAAAAAATTATTTGCTGATAATAGCAACAAGTTATTTAGGTGAAGTGATGCATTTGGCTAATTTGCGTTGTGTTATAACTGTTTCCAACTTAAAATATATATATATATATATATAATAATAGTAGTTTGAAAATCCAATGAACGAAAAGTAAGAAGATGCAACACGATAAACCTAACTTTTTAAAACACCCACAGAATAAAATATAAAATAGCAAATCATATATATATATATATATATTTACTTTCTAAGATCAAATTATATGGGTCGAAATATATATATTATAACATATTATCAAAATATATGGGTTCTTTTTTTTTCATTCATTCTGATATTGATTATGAAAAAAAGTGAATTACCCCAACTTCAAAAATTTATTGGCGCCATATCTCTTTGAATGTTGACCAGGTGCGAAACTACATAAGACATGTAACATCTTCAATGTAGGTGGTTTGAATAATGTTTGCAAAATCAATGTCGTAAGGAATAAAAACTATTGAAGACTATTATATATATAACATGATTCGTGCGCATCAGGTGCATGCATAATTCTTACTTTCCCTACATTACAGTATAATGTATATAAGGAAAGTATTGTGACGAAGTCGAATATTCGAATTCGAGTTTTCGACAGAAAAGCACACGTTTTAAGCATTCCTGAAATCGAAGCGAACGTTTTTGAGGGAAGGTCTGTTTGTCTGTAAGTATGTTAGTGTGAGTTTGTCTGTAAGTATGTTAGTATGTTCATCGGTGAATAATGAAAGCCTATTGATGTTAAACGCAATCGAATGTTTGGAACACTCGGGGTCTGATAAACGCACGGGCCTACGGGGCCGCGTCCTGTGTCCCCAAATTTTAGGGGCCTCTAAATATTGTATGTGTTAAACCATTTTATTCAGAAATAATTATTTATTTAATTATTTAAATAATATAAGCTGATAATGTTAGTTTTTATTTTAAATTTTGAAAATATGTGTTAATAATTTTAAATATTATACATATTTTAAAGTTTTACTTTTAAATAAAAAGTTCTACATTTACAAAAGTGCCTTCGGGTTAGTGATCCTAAACTTCCAAATTTGCTTTATGATTTTTTTTTCTTTGCATGCATTTGGTATGCCGTGAGTGTAAGGGGGCCCCCAATTAACACCGAACCTCACATTGGCTTAATCAGGCCTTGGGAACATTCCCTTAATTTTCAAATGAAGTTTTGAAAACTTCTTTAAAAATTGGGATCTTTAATAATCATAAATAAATAATCATTTCGACCGTAATTTTTCATTAGAAAACGAATGACAGAAACTTTAGAACTCTAGCATGAACCGTTTTCGAGATGGTGCCTGTTTTTCAAAAACATTTATAAAAAAAATTACTTAAACTTAAAAATGCAGAAGTATTATCAAATATATAAAATTCTCGTCTCGTAGAGAGCTATGGAGAAAGTTCTTCAACCATTCTAACAGGAAGACCCACCCCTGCATTTCTCAGAATTGTTCAAAGAAGACACGGATGATTAGTTCACATTCTTTGTCAAGGTCACAGATGTCCACCGTTTACGCCGAGGAGGGCATTCCGCCTCTGGCATTTACTTTTGGGGAGAATAAGAGGCAAAAGGGATCGCACTCGTACTCACATGTGTGTATGAGGTTATGCAAAAAGGAGTTGACTCAACTTTCTCCTACATTCATACAGTAGATTAGTTCATAATTTGCATGCCTATTGAGAAGGGGGTGGGAACAAGGTGATTGTGATTCTTCTATATATATATATATATATATATATATATATATATATATAAACAATAATTATGGAAGTGAAAAAATAATTTTTTGCGCAAAATATTTTTCTTTCTATCTCCAGGTAAAAAAAAAAACAATGTGGTACTGTAACAAATCTGATTTACAAAGGGACAAAGATGTTCCATTTCTAATGTTTTGCTCATTCAAGAAAAAATTAATATTTATATTTATTATTTTCCGGTTTCGTCTACTGTATTTTTTATAACTTGAACATTTTGCACTTTAAATTTTCTCTAAAATACACAAACTACTTTAAAATTAAGCTCAGTGTGAAGAGAAATTGAAATAAGGCCTAAGCAAAATAAGGCTCGCGAGCCCGGATTATCTATCTCTCCATAACCTTAATAATTTGTATCAAAAACCTATAGAAAACTAGCATGGACCGTTTTAAAGATATTGCACGAGTTAAGAATACATTTTTCATAATTAGCACTTTGAATATTGTTACATAAATTATTTCATACGTAATTTTTAATTAGAAAATGATTTTAATTTAGAACAGCATCAATCGTTCTCGAGATATTGCATGTTTCTCAAATTAATTTTAAAAAAAAATCATACGAAATTAAAAATGTAGTAAGTATTGTGAAATATGTTAAATTTCCATATGCAATATTATGCAACATCATTCTCGTGAATCTAAATCATTCTACTCGCAAGAGATGATACTTTTTGTAATAGTTTCGTATTTTGACTCTTAAGAATTCGGTAATAGTCAATTATTTCATACAATTGATATTAATTAAAGGTTAACTGCATATATATGGATCAGAATTTTGTACCTGAGCATGAATAAGCCATGTGTTTGAAATCATAAGTTGCAAAGAGAGCCCAATTTCAATTTATATGTTGTTAATTCAATGGCAAAATCATAGTTTTGTGGATCTTGTTCGATTAATTCGTTATGAAATAAATAAAGTTACTGCGTCACGTAGGGAAATTTAAAATCATGTGCTACTCACATTATACTTTTTACATAATGTATATCCACACTTAAATTTTTATAATACACACATACGGACATATTTTTAAAAAATATTCAAAATGTAAACGTGTCTGTCCGTCAAATCACGATTTCCAAAGTTTTCTACATGTAGAAAGTATTGTTTCCGCGAAAATTATCAAATTCTATAATTTGAGGAAGAGCGACCACCTGAACGACGATATTTTGACGATGCTCACGCTCACTACTATGTTTGAAGACATTTACTATAGATCAATTGTTCAGATAAATTTATTTGAAAAACGCTCTTGAGAACAAACAGTTCGAACTAGCGTTCTGAAATATGTGCCATTCGTTTTATAAGAAAAATTGCGCATAAAATGACTATTTATTTAACATTATTAGATGCATAGATTTTTTTTTTTTTTTTATGAATTTTTCTGGGAACTGCTGAACGTTTGATCGCGTTTAAAATCAATACAGGGTTCCAGTATTCACAGATCACACAAATTTACGTTCGAAATACTCCATTCGGTCGTGAGATATCGCTCCCATAGACTCACGGACACACACTAGCAAACATACAGACATTACCTTAAAAACGTTCAATTCGAGTTCAGGGATGCTTGAAACGTGATCTTCCGTCGAAAATTGAAATTCAAATTTTTGATTCCGTCACAATACTTCCCCCTATAAGAGAGGTTGGGGTACAATGGACAACTTATGTACATTTTGATGTTTTCTTTTAAACGATGAGGAAAATGACCACTTCGAATGAGTATCGTATTATCTACATATTCAGGTTTATGCTATTAAATTTTGCTGCAGAATATTTTAAATGATAAGTGACAAAGTGGACTACTGTACCCGGTCGCATATATGCAATAGCAACCAGCCAAAAAAAATTTTATGTGTCACTATTTTGTAAACCATTATGGAGACAGACATATTCAGTTTGCCATGCAGGTAGGTGGCTTAAAATGTCTTCAAGAAATTAAGCTTACTTTGCAACAGTGGAGTTTCTACTTACAGTATCAGCTTACACCACTAATGTCCCATGAAAACAAATGACTATTTGTCGAATGTTTAAAATTAAAGTACAAAACTATTACAAATTGTGTCTCTACCCATTGTAATACACAATTTGTAATAGTGTTTTACGAGAGATTACAAATAGTGTCTTCTCTTGTGAATGGAACGCGCTAGATCCACGAGAATTTTATGAGTCAATTCGTCGCGCAATATTTCATATGGAAAGTCAATCTGTTTAACGATTTTCATTATTATTTCAATTTTATGTAACTCTTTTTATAAATGTGTAATACCGCGAGATCGGTTTTTACCAGAGTTATAAAATGAATGCCATGCGTTTTCTAATGATAAATTACATAAGAATAGTTATTTATTTAATATTATTAGATATCCTGTTATTGCGTTATTCACTATTTGTAATAATCGTACCAAATTTCATTTAAATAGCTAGTTTCAACTCGTATGTGAACTATCGCTCGCCCATGAAAGGATTATACATCACTTCAAAAACGAGCTCAGGGGTATTTAAAACATGTAAATCAACCGAAAACTCGAATTCGAAATCATCACAATATTATGCATTAATTATATTATAGTATATACTCCATTAATTATATTATAGTATATACTTTATATATATATATATATATATATATATATATATATTTTTTTTTTTTTTTTTACGTAATCTGTTTTCAAAACTATGCAGTATTAGATGAATGAGAATAATGCGTAATAAGCAAAATAACATTTCATCTGAAAACACTAAACAGCAATTTGCAAAAAAAAAAAAAGAACATGAAAAGAAAGGAAACATTGTTATGACATACGTAAATGACGTAACGATGCAACGCAATGCCATGAACATTTAATAAATAAAACTGTTCTGCGAGATGAACTGTGTGCCGAGTTTTAGCTCCTTACATGATCTGGTAGCTGAGAACGAGACTGTCAAAGATGTTGAACAAAGAAAAATGGGGAATATACGAGGTCATCAAAATATATACTAATAATAAAAACTTTCAAATAAAGTTTATTTATAGAATATAGGACGTAAATTTACAAATTTTCGCCTTAAAAAAGAAATTTCAGTTTTAATTTTCATGAAATCGAAGAAACTTGTATATAAACTAGAAAATGTACACGACTTTGAACGGAATTTAAGATGCAAAACTTTGATTAAAATTACACCATGACTCTTCTAAATGCGCTTAATTACAATAGCATCTTTGCAGTAGCTCTCGACCACGCAGAAAATGTACCCGACGTTGCTCGGGATGTAAAGCAGGAATTAATTAAATTCATTTATCTAATTTTTCCAAAGACGTAGTCGATCGCTGCGCGAGCTCACGTGCGACTGCACTCGGCCCGATTTTAAAAAAAAAGAAATCTTTATTAGGCGTTTTTTCTCAGGAGTCTAGGTACCTCTATATCTAATATCATTGCCGTACGGAGTTCCGCTACAGGCATCTTTTTTATGATATGGACAGGGGAAATAATATGGAATAATGGAATATTAGTAAATATATATAAAAAGTCAAGTGGAGACTCATTTGGAGAGACCTCTTATCGTATTCGGAAAAGCTTTATTACAGTGAATTACAAAATCTGATGTGAGCAGCACATGACTTTCCCTGCAGACTCAAATTCATTTCCTCTTTATTTCATTAATAATTCGTTAAATTGAGTTTAATTGCACTAAATAACACGCATAATTAATTGAAATGACACTAAATTTGCACTTTTAAATACGTTTTCTTTTTTATTTGGTAACTGGACTTATTCTCAAAACCGGCGTAGCAAAAATGTGAAAAAACTAAAACATCTCGAGAATGACTATAGTCGAGTAATGGGGTTGATCTTTATTCTTTTCATCGTCAAAAGTTACATGTAAAACAAGCATTTAATTGATATATTTGAGCATACGTAGTCTTTTATTTCAGATTTTGACAATTTTTGCGGGCCATTTTGAAATAAAAACCGGGTTCTTTTATTCCGAATCTTACCAAAAACTAATCAGCACCAGGGTCATACACAAGTGACTTATCTACCAAATTTTATGAAATTCGGTCCATTTGTTTTTGAGTTAGAGTGGATACATACATTACACAGACAGACACACACACACACAGACGTCACGCTAAAAATAGTTTTTTCGTGTTCCAGAGATCCCAAAACGTGTAGATCCGTCGAAAACTTGAGTTGCGATTTTCGGCACGATTCCAATACGTTCCCTATACATTACCATGTATTGCAGGGAATGTAAAAACATATATCTGGAGTGTGAGTTCTCTCTCTCTCACTGGATTTTCTCATAAATAGAGTTTAGGTCTACTTCTATTTTGTTTTCTCACCAAATGGTTCATATGTGTTTCATCAAGAAAATAAATTTTTATGCTTTCTCTACACCTCATCTATTTCCCAATTTTCTGTAAATTACACCAAATGTTAAAAAAATCCCCTTTATGCAGACAGTGGATGGTAGCACAGCTGTAGCTAACGTTTTCGTGAGTTAAATATCACTGTCATTTTATTTGCTTTAAATATATTTTCGACATTTGTCATACACCTTTAACATTGGATTGTTAATAAAAACATCCAAACATATTTTTTAAATCAACATATTTAAATGGCAAAGTTGTTAATTTAAAATAAAAATAAGCAGTTAAATATTTTTTGAATTAACAAAAAATCTGTATTTTTCTATCTTGCTTATAAAGACTTTGAGTATGAAATGATGTCATTTACTTATATCCTTTTCATCACATAAATCAAAAATAAAAAGTGAAAATATTTAGTCATATCAATTCATTTAAATAATTTTTACATTTTAATAACAGGCCGCCCATAGGTGGATGTGACAGATACCACTCGAGTGGCGGTCCCAGAACTCAATATTTTTGAGGCTGGAGAAAACATAAAAAATTTACTGAGGAGAAAAATCCAACATAGTTGGGGTGGGGACATGGTAAATGTTTGAAGTTGGCTCATAATTTCTATGAGCAGCCCTGCTAAAAATGTCTTGCACCTTTAACATTGATTAGCAGCACAAAAAGATTAGCAGCACATAAAAAATTGTAGAAAAGTATCAGCCGGTTTCAAAGGCAATAAAGAACCTTCTTTGTCATAATAAATGAGATAGAGCATTAGCATCAAATCAACAAACGTTATGCTGTGTTCTAATGAAGTTGTAGTTTTTAGATTCTTTTTGACAGCAGTGAAAAGAAATTTTTTTATATCTTTACAATATTGTTTAAGTTAAAAAAAAGATTATATTTTCCATTAACATTTTAAGTTTTGATATCTTAAAACTGATTTAAATCAGTAATTACTCCAATTCAGATTAAAAATAAGATTTCATTGACCAAAGGTAAATGTCTAGCATTACTGATATTTCACAGGATATAAATATCAATAGTAAGTGAAGAATGTATTATTTTATCAACTTCTAATGGTACTATATGCAAATGAAAATTAATATATTTTTTCATGTTCAGATTAGGTACTCACTTTCACATTTAAAGATTTAATACACATTCAATTTGTAATGTGTGAGGTTCAAAATGTGGATATGCAAAGCTATATATATATATATATTACATTTTCAAACCTATTACAATCCTTCTCATTACATATTTATAACAATAAACTTTTCCCCGAGCATTCTATCATTCTTAACTGCTTTCGCTCTGTTTGAATCAAAAATTAACTCATCGCATATCATATCCTCATTACCATCCTCCCCAAACATGTTCTTTACCTAGTTACAAAAGCATGTATTAAAACTACACCTAGAAATTTTTAATTTCATCAAAATACTTTACCTTTATATAACCTTGCATTGAATGGAAACAAAGATATGAAAGTAAAATATATGTAATATTAATTACAATAATTTTATTTTAAAATAAATTTATATTCTTTAGATATAATTATATATATTTCTTTGTAAAAAGATACTACATTATACATAAATAAAATATAATATAACACACCTTGCAATTTGTGTCTACTCCTGAAATAAGTAACAAAGCTAGAAGGAAGCTTAGGGGGCTATGCAATGTTGAATGCCCAAAGTTACATTATTACTCTCCCCAGTGATTTTTCACATGTACATGGTATTCTACATTGCATCTGAAATTATGGGTTCTATAGGGAGTACAGGGTATATTTTACATTGCATCCTACCAAAAGAATATTCATAGCTCCACTTATGGAGTGGGGTGCTTGCCTCATGTGCAAAACTACAGAAAGTTGATAATGATTTAAAACTATTTTGATATGTAAAAACAAATATGCATTGAAAATTGAATTATATACAACTAAACTTATTTAAAGCAGATACCGAATATGACTGAGCACATGCCAAAATTCTTTCATTGTATCCTTTCCCATAATGTATTTTCTTTGATCCTTAAAATAAATATAAATATGTTCACCACAAGAAGTGCCTCTTTCTTATTCTACACCCTGGAGCGATCACTCCATCTCACTCCATGACAGCATGCCACTTATGGGTACTCAATGATTTTGTTGAACTGAATGGGGTTATGACTTCTGCCCTACACTGCACTTGCTATGGTGTAATAGGTTGAACTCAGGCCTTCCAATAAGATATAATTTCTTACCAATGCTTACTTACAGAAACTGAATAATTAAACTATTTTAAGAATATTAAGAATGTATGTACATTAAACTGTATAACACAACAATTATTTATATTAAGAATGTAGTATACTACAAACTATATAATACTATACTATAAATATATATATTAAGAATATATTCCAACAATTAATGCATACAAAATTTTAACTTGAAAATTCTATTATTCAATCTGTATTTAATATGTATATATACCTATATTGAACAATAAAATATATGTAGTTTTATATAATAATAAAAAAAAAATTAGAATATGAATCTAAATGAATAAATTATGCAAACATGTCAGCAACAAATGCACAAGCTTATCATTTCTGCATCACATTTTGTAATAGTTCAGAATTATATTTTAAAAAATAACATAACATATTCCAGTGGTGAAGAGTGATAAAATAATTTGAAGAGACATAAAAATAGGGGACCAAAATTTACAAATAACGTTTTATGCTATATTTTTTAGCAAGGTTACAAATAAAATAAAATATGCAGTAAACTTTAGATAATCCAGCATATTTCAGATTTCAGCGGTACCGAATAACCAAATTTACAGAATTATCAGATGTTGAACTAAAATGCTATAAAAATTGGAAAAAATTAATGGAAAAGAAAATAATGGAAAATAAATGTGATTTTTTTTTATTAGAGTTACACATACTGAATTATACTGTACAGTTTGCGAAAAAATATTTAAATAGATTTTAACATTATAAGGTAAACTTCAATTAACATAAATCTGGATATAAAAGCATTCAATTTATTACAGTAAATATAACTCAATAAAGCCAAATGGACCCTAAACAGAGCAACCGACAGAATTTTTGAGTTCCTATACAACAAATGTATACCCCTATTTTCCAAGTTATTGGTCTTTCTTTGTAAACTGTTTATATAACATAGAACCTCTAAGCTAAGCATCATTTTGGCTCTACTTGTCGGCGGCTCTAAACCTGAATATAATGTAGGAGCTGAGATGGACACATTCCGAATAATTAGATGTCGAATAAACCAGAATTTATTTAATAACTCAATTACACTGAAAATAAATTATGACATTTTGCAATTTTACAGTGGAACCCTGGTTTTACATTTCTCTTTGGAGTAAATTAAAAAATGTTATAAGTGGGCAAAACACAATACATAGGAAACTCCATTATATTTAGAATATAAAATTCAAGGAAAACATGTAAGAAAATAAACAGATCACTATTTTATTTCAGAAACAATTATTACATAGGTTAGAGTGGCCTAATCTGAACAGGTTAGTTGTGGCATAATGTCCATTCAGATAAAAGGCATCAAACAATAGTTTCACTAGTATTTGATGCAGTTTAATTTAATAGCAAACATCTAATTTAACCTCACATATAAACAAATGAAAAAATCAAAACAAATAAAAAAGAAAGTAAAGGAAATAAAATAATAAAAAAACAAAATGCGTGGATAAAAAATGTTATAAGCGGTACTGTTATAAGGTAAACTTCAATTAACATAAATCTGGATATAAAAGCATTCAATTTATTAATCAAGCGGCAGTGTGTACTTTTAAACAGACAAGAATAGGAAGGGCTTATTCTTTCAACGGGAAAGAGATAGGTATGTGAATTTTATCTAAAAATTAAACTGCAAATTTACAATATCAGCCTAGAGTAGACCTAAAAATAGGAACTCTCAACTCACCATAGGTCAATTACACAATCCAATGTAGTGATTAAATGAAACAACTTTGGGCCACTACATCCCTCTTCTATTCTGTTTTAATCAGAAAACTGTCCCAAAAGTTTACTAACTGTTATCTCCAATTCGTATCCCTCATATCTATATATATAATAATATATTAAGTATATGTAACCACACTTATTGATTTTACAAAAAAATTGTGATACAGTGGCCACCAAACTAAAACTGTGAACTTGCTACTAAGGGAAAAGTTGAATTTTCAAGTTTAAGGGAGATTATCCTTAAAATTTATAGTTGAAGTGAAGCGTATTCCATGATTTTCCACTGGAAAACAGCATAATCCCCACCCCAGACCTTCATTACAACCAAGATATGTTAATCTGTTTTAGCCAAATTTGTTGAGATATCAAAGATATAGGGCTATAGTTTAAATTTTAAAGTACAAAAAATTAGGGTTATGCATACTAAGTAAGGAACATAGGTTCCTAATAGGTATACAGTGTCTGTCCATTATTACATTTTATATAAAAAATACTCCAAAACTGCAATAGAAAACAAAATAAAAACTTCATAATACAGCATACCAGGGCTGCAAAAAAGCTGGCTAAATTTAATAAAAGCCACGTGGGTGGTTTTTATTGGTTTTAACCAACTTTTTTTGGTCAAAATTGGGTTTTTTTGGGCCAAAATTGGCTTTTTTTTTTAAAAAAAAAAAGCGTGAAGAATTTTAATTTTAAATTATACATTTTTATGTGTTCTTTAACTAATTTTAAAGGTATTTTATTGGGTTAGAATTTAATAAATAATTTTATTTCTCAATAATGAAAACATTAATATTGGAATACCTGCTAGTGCAAAAAAGCCAGCTAAATTTTAAAAAGGCATACCAACTGCTTTACTTAGTTTACATTGGCCGCGAACACATTTTTTTAAAAATGTTATTGCTTTAAATAATGAAATATTTTATTTTAGGACAACAGTTGCTTAGTGATATATTTTATTAGTTAACTAATTTCAAGGATTTTATTGATATGTAAGAGTCTTATTTTCACTTATAAATATTTAAAATCATGCATAAAGTCATAAAAAACACTATTTATCACTATTAAAAACAGTATTGGGAATAACATATGCATGAACTCTTTTGAATAGCATAAAGCTTTTAAACAATTTATTTTAACAAGTTTTAATTTGGGAACAATTTTTAACCTTTTTTGATTGCTCTCTCTTGTTAGCAGTGTGTAAAAAAAATGTTTTTCCTTTTTGATGTAAAATTCATTTTCTTCCTTTTTGATGTGTGGTGATTTGTCTGTTTAATTAATTATAGTCTTTAAAATGTGTAGTATACGTAATTTTTTTTTTTTTTTAATCAAATGGCCAGGCACTTGACTTTCATCATTCGCCTTTGTCAGCGGCCAGAACGTGAACCATTTAGCCAGCCTAGAACGTTGCCCCAGGTGCACCAGAGGGGGGCGGAACACACTGCACCCACAACACAAACATCCATGCCTTACGTGGAACTCGAACCCACAACGTGGCGGTCGAGCAATTGCTGTGGAAATGCTCGCCTTGACCACTCGACCACTGAGTCGGCAGTATATGTAATGTAGAGCTACACATTATGTAACAGAGGCTTTCAAAACACCATCTTGGTGTCTAATTTAATGCATTCTCCTCAATGTATATATATTTTTCCTTTTAGACATATTACCTTCATAGTATTTTTCTAGTGGTCGTAAAATCTTGTGTACTTGGTAATATTTAATAGAAGTTTATAAACATTTAGGAGTGCATCAAAGATAAAGCAATACAAATTTAATGTCAATTGGCTGTAAACCACCTTTTCTTAATAAAAGCCGGCTTTTTTTAAGTGGTTAAAACCAAAAAACAGCCGGCAGGCTTCTTTTGGTTTTAAGTGGTTAAAACCAAAAAACAGCCGGCAGACTTCTTTTGGCCTGGCTAAAATCCGGCAACTCTGCAGCATACATTAAATTTTTGCCAGTTGACTGCTAAAATGTAATGTATGCTGTATTTTGACAAAGTTCTTATTTTATTAGTATATTCTTATTACATTTACTGTTAAGACTCTGTTATTTTATTGAATAAAAAATGTATAACCAAATAAACAGCTGAATTTCAATCAGTAAAAACTCATGATATACATTGAGAGAATTTATGAGAAATAACCCTTTGAGTTAAGAAAAGTAGAGGCTATGCCTTCAGAGAATGATGATGGTCAAAGATTTTATTTTATATAGAATTTCCTTTTGTTCACTTATATTATCAATAGATAAAATATAATATACAAAGCTAACTATAAGAAGTAGCTTGAAAAATGCAGACATATAAGCAAACATATTTAAAATGCTGAATAAACGCAAACAACAAAAAATATTTGTCATTTTTATATGAACCTATTTATTCACTTTTGTTGTCTGACACAGTTTAGAATTGAGCATAAAAAATAAACAAAATATTAATACATAAAAAATACTAGTTAAGTATATACTAGAATTTATATACCTCATGAGCATTGAGAGTAAGAGCTAACAAAATTTACAAATAACTTAACAAACAATGCTTAAAAACATAAATCATAGGCACAGCAAATATTTAGTGTTGGAAGTTTTAAAATTCAATAAAATCAACTTGTCAGTTTTGCATCAAATCTCTACTAATATTCAATACTATTATAAGAATATGTAAAATGTTGTTATACAGCATTTTACTTTATTTATAGGGGCTTTAAGTTAATTTGCATGTAATATAAACATAAAATATTATCAATATAAAAAAAAAGATAAATCTTACTTTTTTTATTGCCCATTGCAAGGCAATTGCTTTAGTTATTTCATATTTCATGCTGTACCCTAACATTAATATACAATATAATTTGAAAAACACTTGAAAACATGTTGAAATAAAGCTAAGTATACTTCTCGGGAAAAAAAATTTGTCCATTGATCTGAATAATCCCCATAATATTAGGTTTTGTTTGGAATTAAATTGAAAGTGAAGAGTGCTACAGCAAATTAAACAATCGCCTTTTGGCATATCTTGCCAAACCTGCAATATTCAGTATCATCTGTTGATAAAAGGTGGTGACCTGGTGGTGGGTGTTTCTAAAGCCACCTTAACTTTGATGTGTACACGTCTTAACTGTGCCAGTTTTATTTAGCATTGTTCCAAAAGAAATCTTGTTAAAACATACCATTTTAGCTAAAATGTTAAAACTTATAAACACAACATTAATCTTAAGATTCTGGATAGCATGAGCATTTTAAGCAAAAGGCATTTAAATTGAGCAGCGCATGAAAGTCAAATACTTTTAATTTGCATATCTTATAATTAGTTAGAATTGGTCAATGGTAAAGAGAAGGGACTGGGGATAGAGACTTTGAGCTAAGAAGACAGCAAATTATGATTAATGTTAGAGATAACATGCATCTGGTAATTTTCTAAAGGAAATCCAAATTTCTATAGATTTTGGCATTAGGGTTTCTGGGATATAAATTAGTTTATGATTCTATTTATATTTGATAACTAGCACCTGCTATTCATGGTTGAAATGATATTACCATATTAGTATGATTTTATATTTAAGATTTTAGTGTGAGTTATAATGTTATTTATTTGAATTATAATAGAAAATTGTATAGTAATTGCAATTTATTTTTCAGATAAGCATTTAGATCTATTTCACCTTAATATGACAAAAATCAAGACTGGCACTTCGGATAAAGAAAATATGAAAATGCTAAAATAATTTTCGATTTTAGTAAAATTGTTAAATATTTTAATATGCCCGTTTAAATCCTGTGTGTACATATATGGGTTATTATGTATAGCGAGCAGGGAACATAGATCCCTAATACAGTAACTGTCGATCATTACATTTACTGCTATGATTCCGCTACTATATTGAATTTAAAATATATACAGTTGAATTTTCAATCAAACAGAAGAAATTTCAATGTTCGCTAACACTGGATTTATGGGGAATAAGAAAAGGGATAAATTTGTCAATATCATTTCAAGCCAATATAAACCTTCATTTCATTCTTTTTTAAGTCTGTGTTTTAATGGCACTAATGCAGGGCCACAACAAGGAAGTGGTTTCGACTATTCATCATTTGGTTAAAGATGAGTAAAGTGACTTCATTATAAAATGTTGGTGAAGTATTCATTTCTTAGAATTTTGTTTGTTATGTTATCAAGAGAATAAAAACAATATACAAAGTAGTTCTACAAATGGTTAAGAACATACATCATAGGTAGAAAAGGCAAAATATGTAAATTGCTGAAAATTCAATACACTCCAACAACAATATACAGGAATTTCTCAGTTTTACTTGAAACCTATTTGTTATTGTTTCCTAAAATAGTGTAGAATTAAGCATAAAAGAATAAAGTCATCATTATGAACGCATTACAAGACATTATCAATGCAGGTTTTATTTTACCAACCCATGAGCAATAGAAAAGCAGAGATACTAAAATACACAAATGCTTAAGAGTGTAAGTGATAGGCAAGACAAGCAAACCCATTTAAAGTGTTAAAGTTTCAAATATACTTCAACAGCAATGAATGAATAAACTCGTCAGTTTCCCATCAACACTCATATAACAAATATTTATTACATTATGAATAGGCATGCTACAAATTCAATTTAAATTATGAATACGCATAAAAGATTTAAAATTTATACTGGTCGTTGTAAACATGCAATATAAATATGAAATTTTATTATCAATATGAAGAAAGTTTCTACATACTTTTATCTGTAGTCCTCGTTTCGAATTTATCAGCCGATGAAAGTAAGTTCTAATTTGAATGCATTTCATAACATCCGGTTTCAGGATTAATCCGGAAGTGAGACTATGGCTACCGCAAATGCAACATAATCGCTGTTTGGCGCAAGGTCGGATCTCGCCAAACCTGCGATATTCAGAGCCATCTATCGGAAAAAGGTAACTTTACGGATCGGTCTAAATCCGCCTTAAAAGTACGAGTCTACAAATAACAAATCCACAGTTCGAAAAACAAAAGTACTATAAACAAGGAACAAAAAACAAGCTTCAGTCTACTTGCTGCACCAGGTACGAGGTTGGGTTTTGACCCTCTCAGCCGCACCTCCGCAATGGGGGACCTAGACGCTCACTATTATACCTTTCCCCCGTGGGGGGACGCTGACTCCAATGGTCTAAGGGACGTTAACTAGGGGACTTGTTACGAGGCCCCGAGTGGCGCTTCTTATTTGGCAGCTATTTTCTCCATCTTATCTCTTACAATCTCAGTTTTTACTGGTTCATCTCCTTTCCCCCGTGGGGGAAGTTGACTCCAATGGTCCAAGGGCGTTAACCAGGGGGCTGGTTAAGAGTCTCAGAGTGGCGCTTCTTTTTTGGTCAGTTATTTTCTCTTTCTTATCATTCACAATCTCAGTTTTTACTGGTTCATCTTCCTCTGAGCTGCATTCCTCCATGGGTCATTCCATGTGAAAACACCCATTTTAAGAAAAACTTGTTGCTCCATAGTCACGGATTTTTTTTTTAATTTTTACCATGGATACACATGGTAATAAAACCCCCAAATCTGAATTTATAATGTATATATTGCAATAATTGCCAAGATACAGGCATTTGAAAAATGGCCATTTTTGCCGAATGGCAGCCATCTTGGATTTTGCACCAATGTTTATAAATGTAATAGCTTGAGAACTAATGGCTCAAATTAAACAATTCTGGTACTAATTTGAAGCTATTAATATCAGGAATATAAGTGCTATATTAAAAAATAAAAAAATATATATTTTAATATCGTTATTATATGAAAATTGCAAAAATCACCTTCGGATGGATAGTCAAGTTTAATGGGCTATAAAAAAATGGCCCCTAATATTTTTTTCTGAAACTTGGTACAAATATTAACTAATATGTGCGCTTTAAGTACAAAAAAAATTAGAAAGGTAATATTTCTTATTACAGAGAAAAATAGCTATGAAACATATATACATTTTACATGTGATGCTTTAATCATTTAAAAATATATATTTTTTAAAAATTAATAATGAGCAAAAACAAAACAAAGGAAATTTTCTACACACTAACTAGTATGTGTGACTAGTATGTGTGATAGTAAGACACCCACAGCTGCGATTTTTCTTGACATACAAAAAGCATTTGATAAAGTGTAGCACTGTGGATTAGCATACAAATTGATCACTCTAAAAGTCCCTGACGCACTTGTCAAACTTTTAATTTCATACCTAAATAACAGACACTTCCAAGTTAGAGTAAGAGATAACTTGTCTACACCCAAGCTCAATAAAAGGAGAGTACCGCAAGGATCCATCTTGGACCCGACACTCTTTAACATATATCCAAATGACACTCCCAGAACCCCAGACACAGAGCTGGCACTCTCTGCAGACGACAGTGCGATACTTGCAAAACACCCTTACGTCTCAGTAATGCACAGACAGCTACAACAACACTTAGACATACTCCAAACATGGCTGGAAAAATGGCGAATAAAATTAAATCCCAATAAATGTCATTGGATTTATTTCTCTAGAAAACGTAAACCTCCGTCGCCTCTGTACATAAACAACCATGCCTTAAAAGTGGAAAAATCTACTAGATACCTAGGTGTAACGATAGATTCCCACCTAACCTGGAAACAGCACGTAACGAACTTAATCAAAAAAGCGTATATAGCCACAGGAGCCTTATACCCAATAATAGGAAACGGAAATTTAAGTTATCAAAATAAACTCCTAATTTATAAATCGGTCATCCGCCCGGGAATGCTGTATGCAGCACCCGCATGGGGATATGCCTGTAAAACTACTATAGACTTACTAGAGACAAAACAAAACAAAACCCTAAGGATTATAAGGAAAGCCCCTAGATACTTAAGAAACTCGGTAATTAGGAAAGACTTCAAAATAAAAACTGTTAGAGCCCAAATTAAAAAGCTAGCGCTTAAATTCTACAAAAATCTGCCATCTGTTCCAAATGAACTACTATTCAATCTGCATGACTATGATCATCGCAAGGCCAAATCACGTAGGAGACTACGCGCGGTACTTAATATTGAAAATCGGAATTAGGTAAGTCCCACCTCAAATAGTTGAAATTAAATAAAAACCGCGATCAATGTTTTTCTAAATGTTCTTATACCTTAAACTGACAAATTGCTAGGAAATCCTTAGATCTGCACCAACTCTCCAAAATTACTCAAACTCTAAATGTGCAACAAACTGCCACACTAGGAGCTAGGTCAAATAATAAAAACAGTAAATCAAGAACCTCGAACCTCCAACTATGGGCAAATGAAATAATGTCACAGTATGAAGATAAGAACCACTCCTTGAGTTTTTCTGGACGAAACCCTGACTATAGTAATCTCAAATTTGTACTTTGGACTTCTCATTCACCAATACCTTGGTGATTTTCTATTGGCCCGCTAGTACCCCTGGCCCCGCCTTCCCCCGCTCGTACCCCTGGCCCCGCCTTCCCCCGCTCTTACATAGTAGTTCAGTTGGTCCAACTCACGAGCTCTAGTGTCTATGCGACATCCCATGTTAAAAATGTTGCCATAGGGTCCTATGGGAGTGAACCTTCTGAATTATAGTATTCTGCGGTTCAGTTGGTCCAACTCACGAGCTCTAGTAGTGTTTCCCCTAGACTAAAAAAAGGGCAGGGTGCTCATTCATAAAGAGGGCACTGTAGCTGAACGAAAGGGGCAATTTTTAAGGAACGGTGTCTTTTTTTTTTTCGTTGGGATCATAGCCTAGGTCATTGAATTCAGCTCTTTATAACATATATTCAATAAACTAGTTCCAAATTATTCAAAATAACTAAAATTGATTTTATTAAACCAGATTTTATGAATATAGCCTACACAGATTTTAGCAGTAAAATCAGTGGTTAAAATAAAATCAAAATATAGGTCACATTACATGCATACAAGTACTACCGTATATACTCGCGTATAAGTCGAAAAATTTGTGAAAAAAAAGGGGGGGGGGGCACATACGCGGAGTCTAAAAAAAATATCGTAAGTCTAAAAGTTATTTTTTCACGCGAGACAATCCAACCTAAAACGATGCGGTAATAATTACGCAATCGCGTACTCCTAATTTGTCTGCACTTCAAAACTCTCCTGTGAGTCACTGTCATCCCGAATGCTGCCGACTACCAGTGTATCGCGTCACCAAAAAATATGCATACATTTTCGTTCGAAGTTTATTACTCGCTTCTCGGATTATGGCCAATCGTTTTCGAGAAAAAATGGTTATTTTCAGAGATAATTCTGTAACACAGGATTTTAAGTTGAAAGTGTTTTTTTGTTTTGTTTATTGAAGAGAGTTTCTAATTTCTACTGTGTTAGGGTTAACAAAAAGTCAGCTCAAATAACGGGCGGAAGCCAGATACTATTTGATTGCGCGGTGGGGACGCTTGAGAGACAGGGATGCGCGGTCTCACTCACGTCCGTTTTGAGGACGCTGCGTGCTGAGAATAAAAGAATGCCTATAGCTTGTCACACGAGAATGACCATCCCCAAAACGGACGGGAAACAACACTCATATGTCATAGGCCTCTGGATCGGACTTTAAAAGAGTTCCGATGAAGTTTTTATTATGGAAATTAAATTTTATTATATATATATATATATAATTTACCGCTATTAAAAACACGGTAGGGACAGGGCGCATTTACGTTTGTACAAAAACGGGCACATACCTGCCAACCTGGAAAAATTGGAATGTGTAAAATTTTGCGTGAATGACATTTATAATGATTTTTTTTTAAACTACACGCGCAAACGACATTTCTAATGAATTTAACTATGTACAAGTACCTGAATTAAAAAAATTATGCATTAAATATCAGGCATAGTACAGATAGAATATGAAAATTCTGGACACCAATTTTATAAAATTTCAGGACAATAAGTTATAAAACAAAAAATATATGAAGGTTTTATCCGGTGAGAATTACTTTATAATGAAAACAAATATTTATGTTTGGTAAAACACAGGTTTTCACTAAAGAGAGCAAATATTGATCCTTAATATGAAAACAAACAAAAAATATATATAGCACTGAATTATATTCCTGCCAAAATGGTTTCCTTTTTATTTGCCAAAATACCACTTTTTGGAAATACCACTTTTAATACTACTTTTGGGAAAATATCCCTTCAAAGAGTTCCTACCCATTTTTTAAATAGAAAAATTTATATTATGCAAATATAATTAGAAAATTAACCTTAAAAATTAGCCATAATATGAAAATAAGCTAGTTTAGTCGATCTAATATGCAACATTTAAATGATGGAGATGGATGGAAAAAGATACTAACGTACTCTCGGCAATTCACGCAAAGTCTCAATTACGCAATAGCACTGTGCTTATGCGAAAATAATTAAGAAATTAACTATAATAATTAATCAGAATATGAAAATAGGCTAATTTAGTCGATCTAATATGCAACATTTAAATGATGGAGATGGATGGGAAAAGATACTAACGTACTCTCGGCAATTCACGCGAAGTAACTGAATTGCGTAATCGCACTGTTTATGAGAAAATAATTAAGAAATTAACCGTAATAATTAATTATAATTTGAAAATAAGCTAGTTTAGTCAATCAAAAATGCAATATTTAGAGGATTGAGATGGATGGAAAAAGATAATATTGTACTCTTGGCGATTCATGAGAACAAACTGAATTGCGCAATCGCAGTGTTTATGCGAAATTAATCAACAAAATAACATTTTAGCGATTTATACTGAATTAGACAACCTTTAAAGAAGTATATTTATTACTTTCATAACATAAGGGATCGAGATCTTAATTTACATTACACACGGCCGTAAATCTGTTAATTTTATTGGCATTACCCCGCATTTTATTATGGATTTGCTACGATCCCGGGAATGGTAGATATCAGTGCTCAAAAAGCGGAAAATCGGTGTTTCCGAGGAATTATACCATGTCTGGTTAATTGATAAATTTCAAATAAAAAAAGCCGGCAAATTTCGCCGGAGATTGATTTCCTAGTAATGTTAAAAAATTCAAATAAATGCGGAAATGCGTAAAATATAGCAATATATGCGTAAAAGCGTAAAGAGCAATTAAAATGCGTAAATTTTACGCATAATGCGTAAAAGTTGGCAGGTATGCGGGCAGGGCGCGTTTTACTACTGTAAAAAACGGGCAGGGCGCATTTATCACTATAAAAAACTGGCAGGGCGCTGCGCCCTTCTGAAAATGCCTAGGGGAAACACTATCTAGTGTCTATGCGACATCCCATGTTAAAAATTTTGCCATAGGGTCCTATGGGAGTGAACCTTCTGAATGTAGTATTCTGTGAATGAAAGTATACAGTGGCGGGTTCTACCCAGGCCCGGCTCTGGGTTTTTTGCCGCCCCAAGCAGAAAGCAATTTGGCCGCCCCTCCCTGCCACTCATTTTACTGTTAACTTTTATAAATGCAGTAGAATAGAGAAACACTGCTAAACCGACATATTTTAGTTTGTCCCAAATGTTTCTCAAGTGAATGGATTTTTCGTGGGATTAAATCTTTTGATTCTTACCGTTTTAAATTAAAAAAATGTGCAATATCTCAAGAACGAAATATGTTAGCATCATATAAATGATGCCATTAAATTTCAGATAAAAAAAAATCTATGGCCTAATACATGCTTTTCCATACATATTAATAAATTTTGTTATTAAAAACTTTTATTTACCTCGTCATGAATGATGCGTGTGTGTGTGTCTGTCTGTTCCAACTCCTTTGATGGCATTTTAACATACATTTCTACTTCCTAAAGAGCTGAAATTTGGTACACAGTGCAGTCCAGTAGAGCATTTTAATTTATTAACGTTTGTTACATCATCAAAAATCGAAATAAGAAAATCGAAATTACCGAAATAAGAAAATTGAAGATCTTGGCCTTCGAGAAAATTAAGAGGCCCTCTGACAGTTATTGGTTTGTACACCAAATATATTTTGATTTGACTAATTTTTTCTATACATATACCGCCGCATATGGAAAAGTACAATGCTCAATGCGAACATCTAAACAATGGTATTCATTCATTTCCTGTTAAAAGTATTTTCAAAATGGGTACTAACTTAATAAGATTGAGTGTATTTAATTTTTTTATGATTTTTTTTTCTGTTTCAAATAAAAAATGCAAATTATCCCGAAACGTCCTATATAAATGATGATATTCGCTTTTAAATGAAAATTCAATTAAAATATCTAATTTTTTAACATTTTTAAACTTTATACTTTTCATGCTTATCCTAGTTTTGATTTTAAATGTTCAAAAATGGATGGCTTTCTTCTGTCCCTTTTACCCTTAAATTAATGAGTCTCTGATATTTATTGATTGATTTAGTATTATCGAATTGTATTCTATTTTATTGATTTGTTATAGAGATATCATTACCAAAGACAAAGGTGATTCTTTTAGGAATATATCTGGCGGGGGGGGGGGGGGGCGAAGTTCCTTCTGGAAACATCCTCCCATCCACCCCCGGAGAGATTTTATGTCACTACCAAATGCTAATAAATTCAGAAACTCACAAAATACTTTTTGTGAAAAAATTTGCCGCATTTTAACCTAGTTTCCACTTCTTATGTGGGCAGCATTTAGATCATTATTATAATTTTATTTTGTGATTGATTATTTTCAGAATGAAATTTTGTAGCTATAATTCAATGTACATTATTTTAAAAGTTTTTCATCTTTTTGTTTAGCCGGAGCAAGTTTTTCTTGCAATATTTGTATAAGTATATTTGCTATATATATAGTAATTACTTCTATATATGTGTATATATAATAATTACTACTATTAGTAGTTAGTTAAAATTATATTAGATAACTTGTTCCCTTTGAGGTTCTATTTCTCCCCCCCCCCAGACAAAAATTTCTGAAAAAAAAAAAACACTGCGCAGATAGACAGACATCATTAAAAAAAATGGTTGATTAGTATTCAAGGACGCTCAACATTGGTAAACTTATCAAAATCCGAGTGTCCGGTTTTTACCCTATCACAATACTTCTCCTTTCCTATGTGTTGCAGGAAAAGAAATTATTTATGTAAATGATATATTTGTAATTCTTCTTGTCCTATTTATTTTACTTCCCTCGCTAAATAGAAGTAAGTATTCGAACATATCTTTTTCAGAGATCTATACGTTTTTGAAGGGACTGGTTACAAAACACAAAATAAATACTATTTAGTTTTTTGTTGTTAATCGGTCTTTCGGTCAGTATATTGCTAAATCGAGGTACCCTGCTGCTTGCTCTCAGAAACTAATGAGCAAATGAAGTCAGATTTTGAACATAGTTCGGCTGTTACTCGATCCAGTGAATAACGATTTTTTTTTTTTTTTTTGTAGTTTTACACTAGTCATTCACAATTTGAGCAAATGTCATTTTCACAACATTACAATACGACTACTCAACGGGTTGAAATAAAATTTTGTACGAATATGTCTTGTTATATGCTTGAAAAAATATTCTGCGAGAACATTTCTGTACATCACACTGCAAGCATTAAAATTATATATAAAAAAAATTATAAGGAAAGTGCATGCTTAAAATGCAAAATTTTAAAGTTTCAGTTAAATAGTAACATAATTTCAATTATACTCAACAGTTGAAATAATTTAGAAAGTTCAAGAAATTTACAGTATTTGTTTTTACTTTTTATTTACCAGAAAGAATGAAAATTCTTTGAGAGTTCATCATTTTTTTTTCGATGATTTAAAATGGAAAAATAAAAATTTGAAAGATTAGAGCTCTACATGTGAGACAGTTGGTTTAGAAAATAAATTTTGATTGATTTCCAATTAATTTTAAAAACTAAATTATTTCCTATTAACTTTTATTGTAAGTACTCAAATACCAAACAATGTTATATTCTATATGATCTTACTCCATAACTTAAACACAAAATTTAATATATGTAATAATGATATTTTTATGATCCGATATAATTCGTTTATAGTTTTCGAGTTTATAAGATAACAAGGGTTTCAAAGCGGCAAGATGTGAATCTGTTGAATATGGTCATTGTTTAAAAAATTACCTCATTCAAATCACAATAGTTGCTTTTAAATTAAACGAAGCTTTAGCTGAAATCCTGATAACTAAAAATTTGAATAATTCGAAAAAGTAAAAATTTCCCGTAAATAGCATAATTAATATCAATACATATTTTTATTTTAAGAAAGAATAAATGCAGTATTAGGTAGGGAAAACGCACACAGAAAAAGAAATCTAAAAATTGAGCAAAACGAGGAAACAATTTCTAAGAACTTTCAAGGAGCTAAATTTAGTATAACACCCTAAGAGCAAACAAACAGTATTATACTGATCCGTGTTGAAGACCCAGACCGTCCGACTCGTCCAAAGGACTAGGAGCAACTATTTGGACGGCCGACATATATATACTGATCCGTGTGAAAAATTTAAAATACCTTTTAGCTAAAAGGTGACTCAACTAAATACTGTATATAAATTGTTATAATAAAAACTATTACGGTCTTTAAATTAAGGACATACCTATTTTACACCTGGAATTTAGAATAATTTGGATCCCCTTGATGAGGATCTACTGTGTTATACGTTAATAGAAACAAATTTAAACAATCATAAAATAATTATGTCTTACTTACCTTATATTTTATAATTACACAAAATATTAGCTGAATATTTTAGATAATGTCAAGTTCAACTGTAAGAAAAATGACATTTGACTTTCTCACCGAAACGTACGACTAAACTGATTCAACCCAGAACAAATCTCACGCAGAACAAAATGATTGATAAACACATGTTTCATAGCCGATGGGATTGCTTGAGGTGTGTATGTACCATAAATTCTACAATGGTTCACCGATATTTCAAAGATGTCTTTTGAGACCTGTCCTTGTCCAGTTTTCTAATTACTTCCAATGTGGACACCTGTTTTGGCATAGATGTAAAAGAAGTCCTTTATTTATGTGTCTGAGTGATGGGGGAGATGATTTCCGGATTTGAAGAGTAGAAGAATAATTAACAAGGATGGGTAACCTGGCACGGCAATTCTGGGATTAACCAAAGAGCTAGTATTACACCTCGAAGGAAGGAACCCCATAAGCAATGTGCCCTCTCTGATCGGATTTTTTCATGGAATAGTTAACAAAAACCAGTTTCACATAAAAGCTTTTTCAGTTCGCAGATAATGGTTAATATGCCGCCCTAGACATGCTGTTGATAGTTGTACTGGACTCCCGGTGCTCTAAAGTAATTAGCGGTTACTTGCGTTGGAAGATAAACGATTGGGGTGACATACTGGAAGCCATCACATTTTGCCCTCTGGTCCTCTTTTTCCAAGGGGAGAATGAATAATAGCCGTTTTCACTCTTTTATCTGGGAACAAATTTTTAACATTTATTCAGTGTTTTGTTTTATTTTTTAGCTCATACAGCTGGATTTGTAAATACGGTTACACGCGCCCCAGAATTTTTTTGTATGTAATATCTTGTTGACTAAAATGCCGCCCTTAAAATGTGCCGCCCCAAGCAAGTGCTTGTTTTGCTGGTGCCTTAAGCCGGCCCTGGTTCTACCCACAGAATTCAAGGTGCGCAATCGCTTGTTCTCTACGGTCGCTGGCATTGAAGTCATACACGTTACGTTCTGATATAAACTTTCAACTTCGGAAAAACTTTTGGTGCAACATACAGATTTTGGAACTTTTTACCATCGAAGTCATACACGTTACGTTCAGATATAAACTTCCAATTTCGGAAAAACTTTTGGTGCAACATACAGATTTTGGAACTTTTTGCCTAACGTAAAGACGTTTGAACCAGTAGTATAACATACAAAACTTTTGAACTACTACCACAACAGAAAAACTTCTGAAACAGTGATTTGTTGGACTTGGAATTTTTACAGCACATTACGTAGACAACATATAATATGATAGCAACTAGATGGTTCTCCTAGAAAATTATTGTGCTTTACTTTTTCAATTTTGAGATGACATTGTTTCGTTTTGTGGTATAGTTGTGCTCTATATGTATATATATATATATATATATATATATATATATGATTTGCAGGTCTTAGGTGACTCCCCGGTTCCTGTTTCTCTAACTTCATGAAGGGGGGTGAATGTTACATGGCAATATGTAACATCGTAATGATGTTATTACACAGAGCAATTCCTTCCAGCAATTTTTCAGCAACACCATACATTTCAATGGGAAGAAATCTTGCCGCCGAATTGCCGCAATTCGTTCCTACTCGGCAATAAAAATTGCTCAATTTCTGAGCGGCGAGCCAATCAGAGGACGATAAAATTGGACGTCACTAAGCTCCGCCTTTCCTCTCCTCATTTGCATTCAAGATGGCGACTGTAATGCAAACACGTCGAAGCAGCTTAATTACATTAGAATCTGGAGATGGAAAAAATAATAGAACTTCTACCAAGTTACAGACACCTGTGGGATATAAAATATCTAAATTATACGAAAAAACACATTAAATAATGCTTCCTAAAATCGGCGGCACTAAACAGGAAGGGCCTGTTAGAAAGGAGGGGCTTACAGTATCATTGCTGGGCTGAATTGCTAAAGTTTGGATATGTAAAAATAATAATAGAACTTTTACCAAATTACATACACTTGTGGCATATAAAAGATCCAAATTATACGAACCCCCCGCCCCCCCACTAAATAATGCTTCTTGGAATGAACTCGGCGGTATTAGAGAAGAGGGGCCTTTGAGAAAGGTGGGGCCTAAAGTATCATTGCCGGGAGGAATTTCTAAAGTCTGGAGATGGAAAAATAATAATAGAACTTTTAACAAATTACAGACACTTTTAGGATATAAGATTCAAATTACACGAAAAACACACCAAAGAATGCTTTCTGAAATAAAATCGGTGACATTAGAGAGAAGGGACCTGTTAAAGAGGAGGAGCCTAAAATATGATTGACGGGCGAAATTGCCGAGGTTCGGCAATAACAATTGCCCTGTGTAATAACACCATAAGTTGTGGAGGGATTGCAACCTCTAAAGATGGTCCCTGTACTTCTTTTACAACTAATATAGGTTTCCCCAGAAGGACACCTGCAAGGATGCGAGAACAACGCTTTTACAACTTCATAGATAGGGACTTCTCAATTTCAGAGGGGCCCTCAGTGGGGCGCTGACCCCTTGACCGTTTCCGGCCGCACGTGCGCCCGGGTACGTGGGAATTTTGGCCTAGATGTCACACATTAATTCTGGGGTGCTAACCAACCCTCTGTGATGTCAGCACCCAATAGCTGGATGTAAACCCTTAATATCCAATGAAAATACCAGGGGCTACAGTGGGGGAGCCAATGACAACCTGGGGCGTAATTCCGTAGGAGGTGACATTTTTCGGATGTTCGAGAGAGTCAGATTTTGAGAAAAGAAGCGTAAATTGATTTTCTGATTTTGGGGAGAAGAGTCTCCTAAAATGACGGCAGCGACGATGGGCATTCGATGATCCCTCGCCCGAGGACCCCGCACCCGATGACGGTAAAACGAAGTATCGAAGGTACGCAATGCATGTCCTTTACATTCAGTTTGCCGACACTATGTTACTGCTCTCTCTCGACATCGTACTAGCTTTTAAACTTGAGTAAATTAATCAGTGTGTAAATTGTTTTAATTATATTTTGATAGATGCATAAAGTTATTACTAGTGTGATTTTAACTATAATTTTAATGAAGGAATTCGATTATATTTCCCAAATATGGATAATTATGAGAAGCGTGCGTATGGCACGAAGCAATTATTGTTATAATGAGAATAGACGTGAATGTCAATACGAGTATGAGATGGGAAATAATTATGATTTAGTGAGAGTGTTAATTAAATATGTTCTTATTATTTTAATTTCTTTTGTAAATAAATGTGTTATTGTTTTTAAGTTTGGTTCGCTGTCCTCATTTGTAATTAACATCTTATTTGATTGATTATATGTATTTTATTCGACACGGCCAATGTCGGAGATCACTTTAATGGGAGAGAATAATAATGATTTTTGCGTTCTGACCGAACGTGTGGTAGAAATCCACGCATCAGATGGGTTAGATCACATCAAAACCAAGATTCTAGCTATAGTGGAAATGCTTAATAATTTTGATACATCATCAACTCACTCACTCAGCCAATTCAGTGCATATTATATTTTTAATTGATGACATATTAAGCAATAGATAATAAAAATTTTGTGAGCATTTTTTTTTGTGTGTGCATGCAGAATTTTTATATATGTAAATTTGTGATAAAAAAAGATTTTGAATGAAGTTTCACTGCTACTTGAATTGTGCATTGCTCTGCAATAAAACGGATACTAAACTTAGATTTATCTACTACAAAACTGATATGAATCTTAGTTTCATCTGACACTTTTTTGTTAGTAATATATAGCACTTGGTAATATATTGGAATTATTTAAAGGAATTTGTAATTTAAGCAGCTGCACAGGCTTTGATTAATTTTTTGGAACATATAATTCTTTGGAAAATAATGCAGATATAAAGTAGAAGGTTTGAGAGTATAATCTATGAACTTCTTAAAAATATTTGATATGCCATTAAAATCTCTTTAATTTTTTTTTTTTTCAAAATTGGGTATGAACCCTGGTCTTAATATTTAGAAGCATTTGGAATGCACTTGAAAAAACAGGTATGTTTTGCATATTTTGCACTTATATTTGTGAAGGTCTGGTTTGAAAAATTCATATATTCTTCCTAAATTTCTCATGTGTTTGAATATAAATACTTTTATCCATGTACATATATCAATTAGGTTGTCCGATTATTATAATCAATGTACAAATATCAATTACGCTATCAATCACATTTTATGCAATGAGTTATACAGGATTTATTTTGGAGATTGCTATTAAAGATATTGTTAAAAAATGAGGAATTATTATCTACACTTCATTTGCTTGATTGACAAAAAAGCTATAAATTTTCATTTTACATTGTACAATTTCAGATTATGATTTAAAAATAAATTATAGTTTAACAAGTTCATAGTGTTTAATTAGTAAATTTCAGTTTCTATTTACAAGACTTCCATTTACACAGTACTTCTTCAGAATCAATCTACTATGTAAATTAAGGTTCAGGCTTCTAAAAATGTTACTTTAAAATTTTTAATAAGCAATGTTAAACATATCACTTCTCTGTAAAGTGTTTATTCTATAAAATTATTCTAAAGGATTTTATTCTACAGTCTACATATGATTATAAATAAATAAATATATATATATTTCTTGAATAAGAGGTAAGTGAATATATTATGTGTTTTATGGAATTTTATCTGTTTGCCAGTTGTAGTACAATACAGGCTAAAATATGTGGAATTGCATTTATAAGGATGGTATGGTGCCTCCTGTGGTTGCCTCCCCATTGGGTTTTGATATAAATTGGGTAACACTGTTTTGGTTGCTCAAACAGTTACTTTACACCTTTGGGTAGGTCAAATGGTTCAGCATTGATTCACACTAATCCATCAATGCATGGAGTTCTCGAGCGCAAGGGATTCTCCTCTTCTTCCACGCTGTATGAGGCGATGGGGATGCAAATGGTGTGGGAAAGAAGAAATCTTTGTGAGGCTGAACTTGCTTGGTTAGGATTTGTTTACTTTTTGACAGCAGCTGTTCGATTGATTTTCATATTGTTCTATGATAACATATTTATATTGAGGTCTGCTGTGGTCTGGTCCATTAGCACAGGCCCGAATTGTCCTGTGAGTCGGGTCGGGCTCAATATTTAAAAAGTTGGGCCGGGCGTATTTAAGTTTGAAAAAAATTTAAGTAAATTTTAATAGAGTACATGAGATTATTGTGTTGAATTTAGCTATATGTAAATATAAATGTTTGAAAAACTTTTATTTTAGTTCTTTATATAAACACATTTGAATGAAAATCATTTTGGCTGTGACTTAATGGTCTTCGGTTCGGGAACATGTTCTAAATTATGACAGGCTTCATATTTTAGTTTCTCTTGTGAATATTTCATGTCTTCTCCAGCTTAAAAAATTACTAGAGGTCTGGGCCTGCCGCTCGAGTGGTGTCCCCTCTCCCAGGCTGGGTGAAGGATGCAATCTCATATTTCCCAGGATATGGCCATATCCCAGTATATATATAAATTTGTTTTTTTAAATTCTCTATTTAGGGATTTTTCAAATGAAATCCTATTTTGGTAAATTCTTGAATTGAGCTTATGTGTATTTACTGTATATTTTTCACCACAATTCTCATTTAATATATTTATGAGATTATTTATTTGTGAAAGTCTCTCTCGGCCAATATTGCAAAAATCTTAATTATATTTCTTTTTAATTGTTTAGTAATTTCGAAATACACCAATTTACCAACAATTGAGAATTGATGCATTAGCATCTATTACATCTTCAGAATTAATATCTGTCAGCATAAATTTAAATAAACAGCCTTGGGTTTACATATATATATATAATTGTAAAAATAAAATCTTTTGAATTCCAACTCATTTTCTTATAAAAGAACTCAGATTTTTAATAGTATGTTGGCTGTGAAAAATCACCTAGTTTATGAGATCTTTACCATATATGTTACATTTTTCAAAAGTAAAGTTGAACAATACTTACCTTAAATATAAATGTTATTTTGCTTTTCAAATTTTATAATTTTTGACAAAAAGGCTTCATGAACCTTGTGCACTACTCAGAGGTTTTAGTGCATATGTTAGTAAATTTACCATTTTGCAAATTTTGGGTGTTTCTTAATGACAATTTTGTGCCCATTCTGCTATGCATATTTATTTTACATAATATTTTGTGTCTTTTGTATATTCATCAGTGTTTGTTAAAGTATTGTTTGGCTACCAAGTCAAACCTATTTACAAAATACCTAGACTTTCTTGGTATTTTAAGTTTTACTACTGAGACGGTGAAAAGTATTATCCAAGCACAAAAAATTTAATCTACTTTTATAAGCAGTAAATTAATATCATATCTGATCCAACTTAAGCTAATCCTGTTTTCTGATGTGGAACAATCAAATATTAACAAGATTTAGCTTTAACTGACTTTACAATTATATTCTGCAACTGTCAGCAAATAATATTGAAATAGACAAATGTGATTAATAAGTGACTGACTCATAGTTAATGAGAATAGTGCTAAAAAATTATTAAATCAGATATCAGGATTTTGTGTGAAGTATAAATATAATCCGACAAGACAAATGCTTATTTCTCTCTCATAAACCAATGCTCTTCCTAACTAATATCTTCAATAAAACAATGCACATTACTACAAATTCTTTTCGCTTCTTATCATTATTTGATCTCTGAAATATTAAATTGCTTCAACAGATTAAACTTAGTAAGCTGAAGTTTATGGAAGAAGAAATTGACATTTAAAAAAAATATTGCAGTAACTTCTTTCTCATAATATATATTTTTACCTAACATATTCGTCAAAGTAAAAAGAAGGATATCTGAGTGATAAAAATAGCCAATAAAGCACCAGTAAGCTTTCTGATATATTTTAGTAGTAAAATCAGCTTACCTTTAAAAATAAAACCATTTTCCCATAATATTGTAACTTTTAACATTTCCACTTGCATTTATAATTTTTTTTTTCTATTTCTTTAATCAGTTTAGAATGCTTTCAGGCCAACAACTTTATAATACCAGCCAAAGGCAAAAATTTTTGATAACCTCACTCAATTTACTGGGTATTTCACATTATTTCATGGAGAATACAAAATAGATAAAAGGATTAATCCACATTGCCGTGTATTTTAAAATTATGTTGGTTTAAGAGCAATCAAAACAGGCTGTTTGTTGAAAACCCAGACCAGCTGAGAGCATATAGCAGCTGGTAACAAGCTGTTTGTTGCAATATCAATATATATATTAGTTTAATTAAATAAATAGTATTTATAAATGAAATTCTCATCATTGCTGATACAGCTCCATCTTATAGGTTTTCTTAGTAGTTCATCTTTGTGGCTACTTCGCTAGTTTTGCTTTTCACATCGACATCAAACCATCAAAATTATATGCAAATTATATTCAACAACGAAAAAAATTTAATCCAATTGGACTTCCAGAATTAACATTTAGTTAAAAAAATAAAATGTGCTCATTTTGTTAGAATTTGAGTTGTGATAATTTTTACATTTGTTTAAAATTTCAAACCTGAGTTCAGTAATTGATATGCTCACAAAAACACATTTTGATTTTATTAACATGATTTTAATAATGCTTTTTCAACTTTCAAACCTGTAATGTTATATTTTTTATATCAATATAATAAAACTGGCTTATAACCATCGAAAATCAATGATGCAAGATGCCGTATGTGCTTGTATAAATTTTTTCAGATATTGTTTTTCCTTCCACTCAAACCAGAAAAATACTTAATAATGAAAAAAGAAAACAAAGAAATAAATTATCATTAAAGGAAAAAAATAATTATTTTTTTATTAATGCATTAACATTAATTGAATGGAAATGAAGAACAGATGTTTCTTATAATAAATCTAATAGAATATTTCAGTATAAACCACATATTTAATACATTTTCTTTTAGCAAATTAACTGAAATCTACATGTGAATCCAAACTAAAAACCAATATAACTAACTGTGAATCCAGTTTTGAAAACATATCTAAATTAAAATTCCAAATTTGTTGATCAACTGCCCATTGCTGAAATATTTTCCCTCTATACAGAAAAGTGTTGAACTTATTGGGTCTTACGGCATCTGATAAATTTTTTATCATAGATATTTCTTCATTTATGTGTAACCATATTAGTTTCCATATTTTAAATATCTACAAACCCTTTTAGTTAGGTGACAATTTGCTTACAATGGTAATATGAATAGCCATTGTTATAAGATAGTTAAAAAGGAGTCTAATATTCAGCTTCACTTCTACAGAGAACATTTTAATAAGAACAGTGAAGCTGAATATTGGACTTGTCTTATTCAATATTTTTCACCAGACAGAACACATATTGAGGCCAGCACACCCCTCCGAAAAACTTTGCATCATGATTACTCATGCACCCTTTTTGAGTAAGAACTAAATACTTACCAAATTTTAGCTTCCTATACATTATGGTATTTGATAGAGTTGCACCGAATATTCAGTTGGTATTCGGTATACTGCCTATTCAGCAGTCAAACCGAATATTCGGTTCGGCCGAATACTTTAATATTCGGCCGAACCGAATAGTAATAAAAATTTAAAATATTCTACAATTGGTAAAGCACATTTTTTTATACAATGAATAAAATTTATAGTATCATAGTACAAAATTAATTCAAATTGTTACTTACCAATATTATCGCATTTAAAATAATTTTATGTACAAGAAAACACTCTGGTATTAAATTTTGTTGTTTTTTCAATTTTTCTTAAATCTTATCACACCTTAACCTTACTAACTCGTATAAATATGAAACAATAACCAGAAAATAAAACTCATAATATTATGTGTTCAAAAATATAACGGTTAATTTTTTATAAAATATGCAGCTAAAAAAAGAAAAAAAATCAATTATCATTTCACCAATATTAAAAAAAGGTGAAGGTGATTAATATATAAAATTGGATGAATATTCAATTTTGCAGTATTTTAATTTCAATAGAGAAGATACTGAGGGTGCCATAGGTGTTCCTTTGTATCCATTAAAATGTGTCAAATAAGATAACCAAAGAATTTCTCTGTGTGTAGCCCCATTGTAGTCAACTCTTCTAATTTCTTTTATGATTTCTGAAGAGAAGATTTTGCTGAGTCTTTTGTCACAGGGTGGGTACACCTGTCTGTAACTGTTTAGTTATCTATCAGTATCTACTCTGTTGTAGTTTGCAAGACCAGGTGTGACAACAACTTAAAAAAGAATGGCTAGACATTCTAGCAAAGTATCCTTTGCACTTTAAAAAGAAAAAGGATTTGGCAATGTTTGAATTTGACTGCTCAGTTTCAATTTTGATAAATTTATTTATCAGTTACATTATAGAAGGGACTAAGATCACAAAAATTCACTTGAATAAATTTTAATTTGTAATGATATTTTAAGCAACTTGGGTTTGTATTTGTATGTAAGACAAATGCAAGATCATCTTTAACATAAAATGAAGTCATGATTATCACATATCAGAAATTAACTATCAATTAACATAAACCAAATTAAGTACTATATTAATTTGCTTTTGGAATGATTTATTTTATTTATTTTAAATTAATGATTATACTTAATGCAAATGCAAATAAATTTAGGATGTTAAATGTAAATGCATTTAAAAAAGGCACAAAATAGAAATATTTTCTATTTTAAATTGGTATAAAATAGAAATATTACGTTTAAAAATATTTAACCGAATATTCAGTATTCAGCCGAATATTTGGTTAGAATTTTAACCGAATATTCAGTATTCGGTGCAACCCTAATATTTGAGATGTTTTTGGGCCGACAGAGAAACCCAACTCAAAAGGTAGCACACTCCTTTGAGAAAATTTCTAAGGTATTCACATCAACTTTTGGGGTAAGAACTGATTGCCTACCAAATTTCAGCTTTTTAGGCCTAACAGTTTTTGAGATATTTTTGTCCCAACATTGAATCCCACACATATGGATGGATAAATTCAAAACATACTAATTAACAATAAAATCAAATACATAAATTTAATTTGTTTATTTTTCAGAAGTATAAAGCTAAAATTTTTAGATATAAGAAATAAAATATTTTATAACAGATTATGTTCAACAAATATGAATATTTTTTTAAAACAAAACTAGATCCAGTCAAACTTTCTTTAAAATTTCTAGTCCATACTTGAATGCAGAGAAACCTGTAAAAAATAAAATGTATATAGTTTTAAAGACTTCTCATTTTTAACTATTTTACCAAATTAAATGAATAGAATATCAGCAAAGGCTTGACATAAACCACACATGGGCAACCCATGTCTTCATTTTTTTTTTTGTTATGAATACTTTTTTTTAAACTTTAAAATTCTAATTGAAATTTATGTATTTGGATTAATGTATACCATAAAGCAGTAGATTTTGATCACAAAAGTGAGGCTTTCAGTTCTATCGTTAGTCGTACCTGATAAAAAAGTAACCACTGGCTGTCGGTTAGTTATACAAAAATGCAATTTTCTATAACCAAATAAGACTTTTATGCAGGAGAAGTAGATTAAAAATAGTATTGCTATCTTAGCTTATATGAAACATTTTCAAATAATAATGAGAAAAAATAATGGACAATGAAAATGCTTCTAAAATATTGGAATAATATTAAGCTTTGACTTTAGTGGCAACAAGTTGCATATTTTAATTTTCATTATTAAATTAAAATTTTAATTTTCAAAACTTTAATTTCTAAAATGCTAAATTTAATTTCTTGAAAATATTTCTTTACTCAGTGAGCTGCTTGCAAGCACAGGTCAGGCGTTTCCAAACGATCATCAGAAAGTCCTTGAAAATAAAATGGCTAACCCACATATGTGTGTTTAAGAGACTGATAAACGAATCATGAGGATTCAAATTGCAAATTATGAATTAAAATCACTACAGCAAGATAGTATTTATATGTTAGATGTGTTTGTCATTATAAAAATTACTTAGCATATATTATAAATATGGAACAGTTTACCCCACAAAGTCCTATATACAAGTATTTGACTTTTAACAGCATAGCAACATCTAACGTTTACTTAAATTCATCCACTTTACACTTTTTAATCACCAATTAAGGAATTTCTAATTTACAGTATATCAACTAGGAATAGTAAATGTCAAGCACTGAAGTTAATGTGATAAAAACATACCTTAACTTCTTCACAATCTTAAGGGATCAGAGCAGAGGGTGTGTGCATCAGCTATAGATTTTTCAGTCCCTCAAGAAATAGAATTGGGCTCTTTCTACACACTTTAAATTTCTGTAACAAATTAAATCAGAATTAGGATCACTTTATAACCCTTGGTAAAAAAGCACATCAAAACTGCTTGTACTCAACTGCTAGAATGAATATTTTTAAATTATGGTAACTAGCTGTAGATAAAAATTCATGATAATAAATATCAGACTTGAACTTGAATACCACACGCACCTTGAAAAATATTTCTAAACAGATTTTCTATCAATATTTCTGTTTATCAATATTGATAGAAAATAATATATAAAAACACATATCCATCACTTCAAAGGAGAATTTGTAAAAAAAAAATTAAAACTTCAGAATCTAAATTTTGAGGAAACATGAAAGAAAAAAAAAGGTCAAATAATACCATTTTTTTGCCTGTTAAGTTTTTACTACAATTAAAATACAAATGTATAATACATGCACACAAACTTTTATGAATTTGGTCACTGAAAACATTCCATTTTAACGCGGATTTCATATTGTTTAGGTTGCTTTATTTAAATTAAAACTAAAAAATCAGAATAAAATCTGCAATTATTATATCTTTCTAATGGAACAGGTTAATTATTGCAATGAAATATATTCAAGTTTTAATTTTCAAAACTTTAATTTCAAAAATGTAAATGTAATTTCTTGAAAATATTTCTTTAGGCAATGGACTGTGTGTATGCACAGATATTTTCAAACAATCACCAGGAAGTTCTTGAAAATGAAATGCATAACCCATCTATGTGTATTTAATTAAGAAACTAATAAGCAAAAAACACAGGGATTCAAATTTTGCGAATTAAAGACTACAATAACATAGTATTTACATGTTAGATGTATTTGTCACACTAAAACTTTACTTAACATCTATTATAAATATGGATCAGTTTACTACACAAAGTCCCATATATAGGCATTTAACTTTTAAGAGCATATTAACATTTACTGAAAATAACCCGTTCCACACTTTTTAACCACTGATTAAAAAGAATTTTTAATTTACAACATATCCGTTTGGAACAGTAAATATCAACCACTGAAATTAATAGTTGTGTAAAAAAACATACCTCAGCTTCTTCATAATCTTAAGGAATGGAAGGATATGTCTGTCTGTCAACTCCAGATTTTTCAATATCTTCAAAATATAGAAATGGACTCTATACAAACTTTAAATCCCTGTAACAAATTAGAATGGAAGGATATGTCTGTCTGTAAACTCCAGATTTTTCAATATCTTCAAAATATAGAATTGGACTCTATACAAACTTTAAATCCCTGTAACAAATTAAACTAAAATTATTTTCACTTTATATTTCTTGGTAAAATAAAGAACTTCAAAACTGCTTGTATACTGAATAATTAGAATAAATATTTAAAGTTTTGGTATCTCGCTGCAGATTAAAAAACTTTGATAATAAATATCAGATTTATATTTGTACACCACACACACCTCGAAAAACATTTCTAAATAAGATTGCTTATAAACATTGGTAGAAAAATATATAAAACATGTCCATCACTTTAAATAATAATTTGTGGGGAAAAAAAAAATTAAAACTACAAAATCTAAATTTTGAGTAAATGTAAAAGAAAAAAAAGTCAAATAATACTAGTATTTATAGTCTGACTGTTAAATTTTTACAATGATTAAAATATACATTTATAAAAAAAATATGCACAGAAACTTTTGTAAACTGTAATTAAACTACCCAGTGGTATAACGGCACACATTAAGCACCCCACCCCACTGAAAAGATGTGATCTCACAGTACATAGCTAATGTACTTCAGAAATGTATGATATGAGTGCCCCACCATCGAAACCTGTAGATTATTACTTCAAAACAAAATTATGAACGTTTATTTCACGATCAAAAATAGTCTATTTTTTCAGCTAATCCAGCAATCTGACTTGTAATATGGCACACCCCATCCTAGTCAAGCTGATCAGATATACAACTCAATACCAATTTTACTTTTTACCTAAATTAAGACCGGTCTTGGCCATGTCAAAATTTCCAATTTGATGTAGATTTGGGCTAGTCTAAATTTTCTAATTTAATCCAGGCTTGGGCTGGGTTTAATTTTTAAATATTTTGGGGCCTGGTCAGGTTTTAAAACTTTTGTTCTGGAAGTAAAGTAAAATAAATTATTTTAATATACAGGTGAACCTTGATATGTCGAACCTCGGTATCTCGAAATTTTCGATATTTCGAAATATTTTCATCTCCCTTCACGCACGGTATAAAACTAATGTAAAACAAAGTCTTTAACTCAAAATTTTTTTAATCAAACTCTCGATATCTCGAATTTTTTCATCTTACCATTTGGATCATCTTACCATTTTCACTTTTTCATTTGGAAAAATATGATCCAAAAAATGTGTTTAATGCAGAAGAAACTGGACTATTTTTTAAGTGTATGCCTGATAAAACTATGGCCATTAAAGGCATGTCATGGTGAGAAAAGGAGCAAAGAAAGATTAATTGTGCTATTTTGCACTAATACGGATGGTTCAGAAAGGCTCAAACCTCTTATGATAGGTAAATCTGCTAAACCCCGATGTTTTTCAGGAATGAAATCTGTTTCAATGACTTATTTTGCGAACAATAAGGATTGGATAACTGCCGAAATTTTCACTAATTGCTTGAAGGAACTAGACAGAAAAATGTCCCGTGAAAATCGCGATATTGTTCTCTTCTTGGACAACTGTACAGAGCATAATAATAGCGTGCCCAAAATTAAAATCCGTGAAAGTTCATTTCATGCCACCAAACCCAACTTCTAAGTTACAGCCTTTGGACCAAGGTACCTGTATTATTCAGAGTTTTAAAGTAAACTATCGCCACAAAATTAAGTTCATTTGGATCCGCCTAGCTCATTTGGAAAATGTGATAGATATTGAAGGATTCAGTACCTGTAACCAAACTGTCATAGATGACTATTTTGCAAGTAAAGAAATGCAAGATTAAATTTTAATAATGTGTATTACAATAAATGTGTATCCAATCATTTCAAGCTTCGCTTTATTTGTAGTCAGCATTTTCTTGGGTAATACTCAATTCTCTGTCTGTAAGATAAAGTAAGTGATTTTTTAAAAAATGTGTAAAGTATAGGACTAGGATGTATATATTCTTTTATGAATTCCTTAAAAATTTTTTCAAATTTTCGATATCTCGAATTTTTTTTCTACTCCCTTCAAATTCGACATATCGAGGTTCGACTGTATAAGACATTCGCCAATATATTATGTTAAATAACAACTTTCACATAAGTATTAAATATGCACAAATTCTGTATTCAAACAAGTCAGCAAAATGAAAATATAACAAATCTAATTGTAATGTTGCATAATATGCTATAACATTCTGCTAATAACGAGTGAATAATTCAGGGTAAGAAATTTCAGCTCAGAGTTCACTTGCCAAAAGTTTTTTCACATACCAGTATCATATAAATATAATAGCTGTGCTTAACTCTTTTGGCATTTTTTCTCAAAAAAAAAAAATAATAATTACAGTAAAATTTATAGCCAATTATGTAAAAAAATTAACATAAATATACATATCAGCGATTAAGATGTTGCTTACAGATGCAATGGACAAAATGTTGTTATACAAATATTGATTTACAATTTCAAAATCTGTAAGTCACTACTTTTCAAGATTCCCGGGATTTACACGCAAAATGCGAACAAGTACAAATTGCCTGTTACACAGAAGTGTACTGGCACTGGATAGAAGAGAACATACATTTCATATTAACAGTGGCGAATCATTGGAGAATGTGGTCCCGGCAATCTTTTCCGAAGAGGTCCCCCCCCCCTCTAAATGCCAGTTTAGAAAAAAAAAGTACTTATTGAATGTTTTCTGGTTTTTGCTGCAACAAAGTATCAATAACATATGTAAAATCTAACATTTTAACAAGGTCGTTTTCAATGCTAAGAATTGACAGATGATTTGGCCTCTTTTCAGTTGCTTCTTTCTTCAGTAGTCCTTTTCGCTTCTTAAGTTGCTTTTGATTAGTTTTAATTTTGAGAATGACCTTTCCTCACTAGCGTTGGAGATCATCAAACACAGATAAGTATGAAGTACTATTTCAACATTTGGAAACACTTGAATTATGTTTTCGCCACATAAATATGAATACAAACATTTTAAATCCACTTTTTGGTATTCATTTTCGAGTTCGTCCTTATTTCCTTCTTCACTATTAAAAATCTTTAAGAAATTTTTTTTTTCTTAAAGACTTTTTATTTTTATTTTTCGTTCAAAATGAGGCCCTCCTCTGAAGCAAGGTCCTTGGTGTTAGCCAGTATGTTTATTCACCACTGCATCTTAACTACTATTTTGCATGAAACAAACAAATATATAGTTGCAGTCTGCATATCGTGTTAACCGATATTTCACTTTCATGTTAAGTAGTCTCAATAGTATATATTATCACAACATTCATAGCTAGGACGAGGACCCTGTGTTGAAGCTGATAGATGCTAATATAAATGCCAGAATAAATTGTGCAATAAAAAAAAATTACGGAAGTGTATAAAATTCCCAAATTTGCATGCCACATAACAAATATGCTATATGTGAAGTCTGCAACAAAATATGGTTTGGGTTGTTTACTTTATTCACATAAGGATACAAAATATGGAATGCTTAAAAACAACACACATTACACTTAGGATTCAAAAACATACTAAACACATTATACAAATAATAATTATTTAAACCATTGTTTTTGGATATTAATTTAATTATAATTTATTGAAAAACTGTTATATCTAAAGGGAATTTCAACAATTTATAAATAGCATCACATATACATCTTGACAGATTCTTCATGACAACTATATGAAAAAGTATGACATCGCAAAACTTGAAATGCCGATAAAGTCCGGAAGGGATAGAAATATTTGGTATGGTCATGATGAATAACTGAGTGCGATTATATGCTATGTTTCTATAAAATATTTACAATAAATTTTACTCAAACATCCATTCATTGAGAGCATACTTATTTACATTGTTTAACATTAGAAGTGGAGAAGTTACTTAAATCACAGATATACATTTTTAAATTGGATCAAGTCGGGTCATTATACAGTTCTAAATTAGTAAATTAGGCGATCGGTATACATTAAAATAAAATTTTATGACTACACGTTCAAATGAACAAGTGATCACGCAAGTAATTTATCTAATGAACGTCAAACTGGCATAGATTTAAGAGTAAACTTCCCATGTTTCTTTTAAATAAACAAATCATAACTCACCAATCAGAATATTTTTCATATTGTCTGCTGTATATCCAAAATCATTCTTGCATTTGGAAATCCTCTGATCAAAGTGACGGCCATCTTGTTTCTAACGAAGCCTTTTCATTGGTGTCTTTTCAGAGGTAACACATCACGTGACCAACACATCCACCAGAATATGAACTTGAACCATATTCAACGGATGAACACACGAACTGCCTGTGATTGGTTGACACACAGCTCCCAACTGATGGGCAACGCACGAATGGATCAGTGTGAATCCAGCCTTAAAGGGATGGTTTCTTTCATAGCAGTTATTCTGTGTTTATTTTAATGATGAGGGTCTTGGGTGGTACGTTTAGAAGAAGATTATGACTAATTCTTATCACTGGTTTTCAGAGGGAGTATATATGAGCTAGTATGTATTTCATCAGAAGAATGTTGCAATAATCATGCCAAAAAGAGTAAAGTATATTTCTGAAACTAAAATTTAACAATTGATGAATGAATAATAATATAATTAAAGAAAGTGAAATAGTTGCAATGTGCTTTAGTGTGAAAGTTTAATTAAAAGACATTGATATGGGTGATGTTTTGGGAAATTTTTGGTACAGATAATTAGAGCTCAAATGTCGAAGATCCACTATCTCTTCAGTTGAACTCTGGATTACATACAAACAGTTCAATGCCATTTTGAAGGACATTAATTTTTTTAATCTGTATTTCATTGATAATATTAATATTATACAAGTAATAGTTAACAAAACAAAAGAAGTTTTCAAGGCTCATGTTTGAAAAATAATAGTACAGTAAAGTCCCTCAAAATGCAAACACCCGTATATTTCTATAATAATGGTATTTTAAAGAAAAGTTTTTATATGATTTTTTGCTGCGTTAGGCTTAGCTTCAAAAAGTGCTTGGGCCTGGAGTAGTAGACAATTCTCGCTATGCACGGTCTGGCAGAAATGCTTCTTTCTTCCTTATAATTTTAATTTAAATTATAACAGCATATTTATAGATGAGAATACATCAAACTTTAATATATCCTGTCAAAATGGCTCTATTTTAAATGCATAAATTGTTGTTTTAATACATCTTTCTAGAAAATATCCTTTCATTTTATTAATTACATCTTTGAAAAGTAATTTTCCTGCATAAAACATGAAATTATTAATAAAATCTTGGTCGATGCAAGCAGATTGCAAAAATTGAAAATGTCTCTTTACATACCCGAAAATCTTTTCCAAACTACCAACAAATACATTAAACACAACACTTTAAAAAGGTATCAATATACAAAATTAAAATTCTGGGCCAAATGTAAGCCATAATTTAAAATATATATGCTAAGTTTCAAACATATATTTCTCATTAGATCTTAACACTTAAAACCACACGGACAAAAACATATTTTTACCAAGGTGCTTTTACAATGGTTTTTTTTTTTTTTCACGGTGGTAAAAATATGCCGACCCTGGATCTAGACGCTTTAAGTATACTTGAATATGAATCAGTTATTTTTTTCAATAATGTATATAGAGACGATGTTTGTCAAACAAGTGCAGATAATATATGGCATAAATATGGTGTGATTATTTCAATCACTAATTGTCAGAGGATTATTGATTTTTAAGATGATTGGACCAGAAGGCTCTCAATTTCATGATATATATATTGAAAATCAAAAAACATTAATATTTTGTTAAAATTGTTACCAAAGTAAATAATTTACTCAGAAGCAAACTGGATGAAATTCGATATGATTATTTCAATGAATAAATACTAGCTCAGATAAGGGAGTGGGGGTGGGGGGGGGTACCTTCAATTTTTTAAAAATCATCAAAACATTATAAAATATATTTATGTTAAAACTTTTTAGAGAAATAGCCACTTTAGATGTAATTTTTTATTTACATGAATGACATAGGAAATGACATCATTTACAGAATGATTACATGTGTCATGCTAAAAATATTACATTTTTAAAAATCTAAAATTTCATAAAATTTTAAAATATAAAATGTGTTTAAAAGTTTTGTTCTATTTCTTATTGGCAAAAAGTAAAAAAAAAAAAAGAGGAATGTGAATGAAACCTTAAAAATTTTTACCACTCAAAGTTCACCTTTAAAAAGAAAAGAAACAAAATACAACATATTCTCCATTCCAATAAAAAATATTCAAATTGCATTCTAAAAACATGTTCAAACGAAGGCATTCCTACACATCACAGATTTTAGATATGAAAAATTGCTATAAAAATATGTTTTAGAAATTTTTCCTATGGAACTCTCATGGATATTTATAATAGATAAATCAAATCAATTGCTTCAAATATGACTAGATGCATTTAATTCCATTTAAAATACAAAAATGATGAAATGACAATGAGTGATTCTTTGTCGAACAGAGTACAGAACTTTTATCACAAAGTAAAAAATAAGTAGGCACTTAAGTTGCTATTTGTAGCTTAATTTAAAAGTATTAACTTCCATTGTTGGAACTTGGAACAATTGATCTCGAGTTATTTTTCTGCCAGAGTACATTAAAGAAAGCGATGTTTCTTCAGCATCTTTTCCAAATAAATCTGGAAATATTGTATGTATAGATACCTAAAATTTAAAATAAAATAATAAATAAGCAAATATTTGTTAAAAAAACTAAATACAAAAGTAAATGTCAAAACAAATACAAATTTGTTAAAATTAAAGTATTCCTACTTAGAGGGCTTTGTAGTGAAGAGAAATTTTGACAACAGGTACTTTGAAGGATATGTTCGCCATTTATTGAAATTTTTTTTTACAAAATTTGTTACTCGATGGCACTGTGGTAATAACTTTTGCTATTTGTATAATGCTTACTACATAGCTCTATGAAAGCAAATAAGTCTTTTGAAAGTCATATTGCTTGCCTTATAGCAGAAATGCCAATAATGCTGTAGGAAAAGGCTTTATTAGTGAAGCTTTGCTATCGGAACATCAACAACGCAGCTTTGGCTATCAGGAAATTCTGACATCAGAATAAGACATGGAAGCTCATGATATGGACATATAACTGTCTGTTTTGTCTGAAAAATGATTGAAAAATTTGAAGTGATAGGAGATCTTGATGTTTACAACCAGGTAGATGTCGAAAATGAGTGGACTCATTTCATGTTGAAGATGCAGCTATGACTGTCATGGATATATCAAGTCAATCTCCATGTGATAAGAGAAGTGTGCGAGCTGTTGGCCATGAAGTGGGCATGCTGCATTCTACCATAAGGCCAGTGATGAGTCAGGTGTCATGGTACAATCCTTACGAGATGCATATGCTACAGCAGTTAAAGTGTGTAGTGATGCTGATATTCAAGTCACATTTGCACAACAGTTCCTAGTGCGAATGACAGTGGATATCACTTGGCTATGGGTCATTCTTTGGGAATGGTGATGCTCACTTCTGCTGAAATGGGCAAATGAATGTGCATAGCTGTTACATTTGGGCAAATGAATGTGCATAGCTGTTACATTTGGGCAAATGAATGTGCATAGCTGTTACATTTGGGCAAAAGGAAACCTTTGAATTCAGGGCTGTAATTAGACTTGCTGTTTTTTTTTTGGGAGGGGGGAATGAAAATCAAACTTTGATTATAAAGATCCCTATACCACCCTAGATCACATCCCTTTTATGATATATTATGGTATAAGGTATAAATTTAGATTTTGAAATAAATTGAAAAATGTTTTAATGTTTTGGTCAAGAAATAAATAAAAATATATTTATAATAATTAAAAGATAATTAGACTGATATCCAATAGATGGCACCACCACAAGAGGATTCATTTGTGATACTTGAACAAAATCCACCTTTGTTCCCCCTATACAATTTATAGCATATACCCCTTACAATATATTATGGTACTAGAAGCTGTACCCGGTGTTGCTCGAGATTTACAGCAAGGATTAATTGAATTCATTTATTAAGTTCCTCAAAAGGCTTAGTCGCCCACTGTGTGAGCACATGCTTAAGTTACAAAACACATATGCTCACCATAAATGAGTATCTAATCACATCTTAGATTACTGCTCAAATACGTAATATGCTTTGGTCCTGGGCACATCGAATGCTATACCCTAACACACCTCTGTGCAAGTGTATACACACTTTTAATATGCCCTAAATAAGTTCTTTTGATACACACAAAATAAGCTCTTTTGATATGCTATAAATAAGCTCCTTTGATTCATCCCACATACACCTTTCACTCTCTGTGTGGGTGTAATATGCTTTAAATATGCTCTTTTGATACACTCTATATAAGCTCCTTCGATTGACTACTCAAGCTTTTTTGATTAAAGTTAACAGCATGTTTTCTAAATGATAATTCTTGCAAACTCTGATATTTTTTTATTATACTACCTTATATATAGTTCACAATCCAAGTAAATTTCAAAGCAGGCGATACCAGTTCAAGCTGATTTCTTACAGTGTTCTATGTTTCAAGATGACAACTCTTGACCCCATCCTAAGAACAGGAGAAAACCTGTTTTATCACTAATCCCATGCACTGCAAGAATTCTTTTGAAAATTTATGAGGTTTTACATAAAAATTTATAATTAATGAACGGAATACAGCAGAAACAATGTTTTCATTGGAGCAGTGTGTAATATTCAAGGAAATATCTGGTAAATTATGAAGATAGGATCATCAGTCAATTTTTTTATATTGCAATTTTGAAACTGGGTACGTTTTTAAAACACGAAAAGTACACATTTTTTATAAATTCATGAAAAGTTGTCTATTGATAGTATGGATTTTTATCCAAAAATTTTTTGAGAAAGAATTCTTTGATCTTTTCATCTTTTCGATAGCATCAATATGGAAACTCTGTAATAATATTTTTAGTCACTAGGTAACAGTGGCGGCTCGTGAGTGACATGTAGAAGGGGCGCTCATCTATGTATTTATATATATATATATCCCTCAGTTATTGTATTTGTGCCAACTTCGTCTTTTAGACTTCGAGTTCGGCATTCCTCTGACATTGACAAATTGGTTCCGGTGTTACCTGGAAACAGCTGTATGCCAAATTATTATTTTACTTGCACTGATATATGCTGTGCAAGTTTTCTTAAAATGAATAAGAGCCTATTGCAACCATGGAAATTATTTGAATACATTTATAAATAAATTTGTATCAAATTTGTAAAAAATAAATACTCTCAGTTGTATGCATGTGCAGTATGCTTTTTATGATTAGCGCAAATGTTTTTATATCCAAAATGCACATAATTTTTCTCATATACACTCTATGGCTAACAGTTTTGTACCTGACCGTCCCTGTAACCTAAACAGTAAAATAATTAAAGAGTAAAAATCAACTAAATCTACGGCCATTTATATATAGAAATGAAAGAACTATTTTTAATACAAGTTTAAAAATGAATTTGGAATTTACAGAAAATTCTTATGCTTTATGCTTATCTTTATTTGTCTATAAAAAGATACCAGCGAGTTATACCTGCTAGTAGTCATTATATATAGCAACAGGTTTTTATAGCAATAAATAGTTCTCCCTCTATGTGGGTGCAAAACTTGTAAAGCAACAAAAATGGATCAAAGTTTAGAGTAAGCAGATTGAGTGGGTCCATTGCAGAATAGAAAATACAGTGTGAAAATTGCATCAAAATTGGAGCAAGAGTCACTAAGATAGATAAAAAAGTAAATATGAAAAAGAGGGTTCTCCACCTTCCACCATGGTTGTTTCATATTATATAATAACAGATGGTATTTGTGTGTCGATGTGCGTGTGTGTAAGGTCTGTAGCGGAAAATGTAAACATCACGCGACCTTGAAATGTGGTACACGGGTATTTCAGGAACCAAGGCGATGCATTTTTTTGTAAAACCGAAATATGAAATTGAGGCTACTTAAAAGTAAAAGTTACGCCCAGGCGGTTGACACAATAAGGATGTATATGCAAGTGATTGCTACCAACAAAATCTAAATCGCTCAATTAGAAGGCGAAATAAGAAATTTGGGGGCTAACTGAAATGAAAGTTACGCCCAGGGAACTGACACAATAAATATGTATATCCAGGTCACATGGACAAATGGTGCCGGGACTATAGCCACCAGCGGAATTAAAATCGCTCAATTAGGAGTCAAGAGGGGAAATTAGAGGGAGCTACTTAAAGTAAACATTGCACCCAGGGGATTGATACGAAAAAATATATATTCAGATGGTACAAAGACTATAGCTACCAGAAGATTCAAAGTCACTCAATTTAGGAACCGAGATGTAAAGCCATGTGAGATAGTTAAACAGAAAGTTATGCTCAGGGGGTTTGAATAAAAAAATATGCATATCCAGGCGATACATGTACAGATAGTGCAGAGACACCAGTAGATTCAAAATCGCTTAATTAGGAAGCAAGATGAGAAATTTTAGGACTACCTCAAGTAAAATTTATGTCCAGGGAGTATCGGAGCAATATTAGTCTTCAATGAAATTAGAAGCAAAACTGAGGGGATTGAGTAGTTGCCGAGGGAATTTTAAGGAAAACAACGTCAGATCAAAGAATCAGGTATCAGATTGAAAATTGATTTTTAACATTCTTTAACAAATATTTAGATTTTTTTCAATCTTTAGATATGTTTTAATGTTAAATAGCTGAAAAAGTAAGACAGCTGAGTAAGTTAAGAGACCCCCCCCTCAAACAACACATTTCTGAAAGTGTCACTAAAAGTATCTACAGGTATGCCACAAATACAATACCCATGGCTGTTAAACAATTAAGAGGTCAAACGCATTGAAATTCATCAAAAAGAGCATAGAACTACCTTAAATCAGAAATGATCCCCTTTCCGAAGGACAGAACCAGCCTACATCAGAAATGGACCCCCCCCCCCCTCTCCACCGGGCGCTTACAGAGCGAAACAGTTTCATTAAATAATACGGCTGGGTGGATCAAAACTAAACTGAGTGCCCCAAACAATGCATTTTTCTACCGAAGATGAAAAACAGAAAACTCCAAAATACCATAAATAACCCCCACTTATTCAATTAAGTAAAAAGCACAAAATATGTATCGAAACTTTTTTGAATTTCTATTTTCTGCATCTAATGCTAAACTATTTCATCATGAACTAAAACTTAAAGAACTAGGTCAATAGAATTAATAAAATAAATCAGAATTACATAAAAACTGTAATTTGTTATCAAATATTTATTTAAACATCCAAATTTATTATTTTAAAAGGAAGCAGAGAGAGAACACACATTTATCAAGAGAAATTCGAGGCCAAATTAGTGAAACTGGGCCAATTCGAGCCAGTCGTTCACGGTATTCATTTCTTCTTTGGTAAAAAGAGCGAAAACCGATGCGGCTGACATTGGATTGCATTATTGCAATGTCTGTTTTTTTAACTCAAATTTCTATTGCCAATATATTAACATACCATTTGTTCTATCAGCCAGAGGTGATAAAATGAGGTGACCCTCATTAAAAATCCCTCGTCTTTCCTTGTAATGGAGTATTTTTCCCTATAGATTTAACATGCTATGAAAAGTGTACAGGAAACATTTTTGGAGAGTCAGAGCTTTAGTGCTGCCATCTAGTGGCAATATCATCACTTATTTCCAATAATTTGACTTTCGATTGAAATAAAATTCAACTAATTTCCTTAAAAATTTTAATTAAGCTATATAATTAAAATAATTTGAAGTGCTTGATCAAGGAGACCCACGTGTCCCTGCGCTCTCTCTGAATAAACGCCCCTGCTAGGTAACCAATTTGCTTGAAAATTGCTCAAAATCATGGTAAATCAAGCTAAAAGATAAAAATAATTAAAAAACTAATTAGGATTTTTAAAAATATCACCAAGGTGCATTATCCCAGATCATGTAGAATTTGTGTACCGAATTTCATGGCCGTATGGCGCTTAGATTTTTCACTACAGATGACACAAATATACAAACATCTTTCTTTATTATTATAGATTTATAGATGTGGTATATAAAATTTAGATCTGTAGCAGTTAGTTCTCGCCATTATGCTGGCACTTGAAAGCAATAATTTTCGGCACAGGCATCTGTGAAAACTAATATGATGGTGCACCTTACAAACATGTGGTGTACATAGATGACACTCCATAAATAAGACCTGTGACGACCAATGAGATGTTCGGCCATGCCTTCTGGGACATGTACAAATTTTAGTCCAGAGAAAATCTCTCAACTATTCAGACTAGACACTTGCTCTTGAACTTTCGAACTGCTCAATCGAAATCTCCGTAAGACTTTTGAACTTTTACTGTCCTAGGATGATATTGCTAGAGACTTCATGCAGGGCTCGTCAGTCTGCCGCAGAACTGCTCTGCTAATGTTTCTTCAATTATAATTATGCATATATCTCTTTCTATAAGTAATAAATATTTGATTATGCAAAAGTCCCTAATGTGTGTTTTCATATGGAACATTTTAATTTGAATTCATTTGTGTACTAGATGGCATTTATTGTTCATGCGAATAACTCCAATGTATTTTGCAGATATTTGATCTTGGCATAGGGAGGGGGGGATCCAATGAATCAATTCTCCATCTGGAGTGGTGAAACATAGTTTTGTAATATAAACAAACAGAACACTTCTCGTAGCCTCTGCTATTTTACAATTGAGTTTCGGTTCTCGTTTTGATTTTAGCTTAATGATTTCGTTGGTGAATCATAGGAATATAAGAGAGTATTTTTTTTAAGTTTGGGTTTTAGAGGAATGTGCAGAGTGAAATTATTAGGTTATTTCGGATAAAAGAATGGTTGGGCCAAGACATTTTCTTTCTGTGGAAGAATATACTCGTATGATAAATAAACCGGATAGTAATGAAAGTGATGCAAATAGTAAAGATTTGTGGAATTGTGGTATTTCTGATGATAAATCTAAAAATGCAAGTGATTCTTTAGATTGTGAGTGTACTATTATTACAACGCTGCCAGTTTCAGTAGCTGTTTCTGTAAATGATGTTTGGACAAGAGATTAGAAAGATCTGAATTCTTTTGAGTTTTTTAGCATACCTGGATTCAATAACAATATTATGCCGCCTAATTTAAATAAGGAAATTGATTTTTTTAGCATATTTCTCGATGAACTAGTAGAATTCATAGTAAAAGCAACTAACGAGTATTTTGTATTGATATTTAATATGAAATAATAATTTAATAATATGAAAAATATACATCAAATAGAAAATAAGTATTTCTTTTATTCCTGAGTTGAACAAGTGATTTTTAGTGAATTTTTTTTCATGAGCTAGGCTTAGCACAAAAAATTAGCAATCGTTTGAGAACAGTTTGGAAGTGAAGGGCTCTGTCCTTTGGATTGGGCCATAGCAGTTCCGGAATGCCGCTGTCTGCAAAGGGTTAAAGCAAAGTTTTTATAATATGATTTTTTTGCCGCATTAAGCCTAGCATCAAAAGTGCCTGGGCCTGAAGTAGCAGAAGACTCTGGCCATGCACGGTCTTGTGGAAATGCGCCTTCCTTCACTCTGTGGTCGTGAATAAGTTAAAAAGCTAAAAGCTATACCCAGTAGTAATACATGCACTAGAACACTTGGAAACTTCATCAAATGCTGAAAACTGCTCAAAATGCATGTCAACTGTTGTACGCTATATGCAGCAGTAAATTTATGATGTCATTGTTTGTAATGGAGAGGATTTTTGCATGTATGCTACCACTATGTAAAGCTCGTCAAGAAGTCAATGCAGATTTATCAGAATTATACGACTATGTTGATCATGTCCTTGATGTTATCGATAACTTCTGTAAAAATGCAGATAAAAATTTTAAAAATATTTGAAGAACCCTGTTCATTAATGTTTGAAAAGAGTAGCTTAAAGGATATACTGAGGACGACTGAGAAACACACATAGAGGAAATATTCTAACTAAAATTTGGAAAACAGTATTACAAGTTAAATCTCTATATACAATTTATAGCCCATGTAAGGGAATAACTTTATGAGAAATTTCAGAAATAAAAATTTGATTTCTTCATTACAGAAACTGATTTCGAACAAATGTCTGACTTCTACTCTAGAAGGGACTAGAACTTCTACTCTTAGGCGCGCGGTAGCCCATTGGTTAGCGCGCTGGAGTTGCACTCGGTAGGCCCGGGTTCGATTCCAGCCACTGCCAAAACTGCCGCCGTGTTCATGCGGAGTACGATCACGTTAAACATGTGGGTCCGAAAGTCCTTCCGAGAGGTTGGTGGTAGGGGAAGGAGGGTACGGTCCCTGTGGATGCCTCCCCCCCCTGGGTTCCGGTCTAAATTGGGTGGCACTTCCCGACCGTCCAAACAGTTACCGTACACCTTTCTGGTAGGTCGGACGGTCTGGGTTTCAACAACAACATTTTATGCCAAAATTCTTCCTTAGCCAGTCACATTCAGTGCTGAGTTTTGTGTCTGGTACTTAAAATGGGAGGAAAAGGAAAGACTAAACTCTGAAATTGAAAGTTTATTCAAATGCAACAAGATCTTTTTCACAAACATAAGCAAACTGCTTCAAATTTTATCTACACTGCCAGACTCAACAGTAACACTAGAAAGAACCTTATGCTATGAAAATTGGAAAACTCTTTGTGGAATTCAACAAGTAAAACCTGACTGAATGGTCTGGCTTTAATGTGTATTTATAGAGATGTAAAACTAAATGCTGATAATGTCATCAATTGATTTTTGAAATCAAAGAGAAATTGTTGCATTGCCTTATAGTGGGAATAAAAATGTGTAATCTTTGCAATACAAAATATTTCACTTTAGATTGCGCCTGAGTGAAATAGCATATTTACATACTACATAAATATGCTCTACATTTTTATGTAACAGCGAATTTACATTCTATGTATATGTGGTTCACATACTATATGTACTATGTAAACATCGTATATCTGAAACTGTAAATACGCAAGAAAATATTTAACAGTTAACCGAATTCAATCTGAATTTAATTTTAATTTAGTGAAGAAATTTTTTTTTTTAAAGGAAAACATAAGGGGGAGAATTGAACTTTAAAATTTGAGGTTTGAACCCTATAACCTCCCCTTAGATACAGCTCTGTTTGATTTATCAAAGAGCTTCTGTTATATTCTCCAAAAGTGACAGTGTGGTGTCAATTTATGGCCACTTACATCATTGGGCCTAATGTTTTTGAAGACTCAACACTGACTGGGCCCCCCACACCTGTTCTATCAATGAACAGTAGTATTATGAAATGTTGGCAAATTTCATAATATCAAAGCTGCAACAATGCAGGTGCTTTCAAGATACCGTATTCATGCAAAATGGTGCACCTCTCTCCAAGTTGTGTCTAAATATTACTGAGGTAACACTTTACAGACAAGCAGGCACTGTGCTGTTGTTTCCAGACATTTTGGTTATCCTGATCATAATATCTCACCTCTTGCAATTTCTGGTTGTGGTTTTTTGTTTGTTTGTTTGTTTTAAACCAGGTACATCAGGAAGAATGTCAAACTCTCAAATCTGAAGGACAGCATTAGACATCATGTGCTGGCTATCCATTTTCACACTGATTTTCTATTCTACCATACAGAAAATCCTGTTTTTCAACTGAAAAATGTTGTTGACTACAATGGAGGACAAACTGAACAATTATTAGTGCTCTTCAAATGATTTGTATTGTAATAGCACCATATTGTGACAAATTTTGAAACTAATATTTTTTTCAATAAATTGTGAGCACATTTTTTGAAGTACCTGTTATTCAATACTATTTCTATTATGAGCCTTAGAACTCATCCCAGAACCCTTTAAGTAGGGATACTTAAAGGGTTCTGGGACAAACTTGTATTCAAATTACCCAGTAGATCAAATCATGCAATACACTGGTCCTTATAATTATAAGGACAGTGCATATTTCAAAAAATTAAATAGGAAACATTTATGGTAGAACAATATATGTTAATTATATGTAAAAAAATTAGTTATGACATGAAATAAAAAATGTCTACACATTTTATTTGTCACAAAATGAAATAAAATATAAAAATCACATTTCCTTCATGTGCATAATTATAAGGACACCTAAATTTTTTCTTTAATAAGTTGAATTATTTAAATATTAATAATTTGTTGAATCACCTTTCTTAACCAGGCATTGTGCCATTCTTTGTAACATACTTTCCACCAAATTTTGCAAATACTTAAGGGTAAATTCTCCCCATGCAGCATAAACATTTTCTTCAAGTTCTGTAAGAAGAGAAAATTGTTTCCCACTTACATAAATTTTTCTAACAAGAACCTCCGGTTGATCCAGAGAATAATTCCCCAATCTTCCAATCTCATGAGTGTAAAATTGTTGCTAAGTGTTCCTTCCCAAGCGATCATCTCTTGTTGCCAAATCTGGTAAGCTACTCATTAGTACTCAGCTTTTATGGTTGCTACAATTTTAAGAAAGGTATTGCTGTGCATATTTGCAGATGTTTTATTTAATACATGGTTGGATGTTTTTTCCATTTGCATTAGCAATTTGATTCTTTTTTTGTTGTGGCTATTTTTGGATTATTTTAATTTATTTTTAGTCTGTTTTATGTACTTTTTTAATTGTTGATTATAGTTTCAAATGAATATGGATGATAGTTCTGTAAAATGCGGTCATACGGAGTCTGAAGGATGTTTTTTCTATTTACATTACCAATTTGTTGTGGCTATTCTTTGAATTATTTTTAATTCATTTTTAGCCTGTTTTGCAGATTTTATTTATTGTTGATTATAGTTTCAAATGGATTTGGGTGATAGTTCTGTAAAATGTGGTCAGATAGAGCAATGCCTAGCCAGAAATTTGTTCGGGGGGGGGGGGGGGGGGGGGGGGGCAAAATTTGTGGTAATTGGAAAAGCCAAACAACCCATATATATATATATATATATATATATATAGTAGACTCCTAAACTGCACAACTCGGGACCAGAGGTTGTGTGAATTATAGAATTTTGTGGATTATAGATGATTGCTACATAAACTAATGTATAAAAATAAGACATTGGTACATGCTGAATTATTTAATTAAAAATCACTCTACAATACTTTTACAACAAAATTAGCCAATTTTATAAATTTTCTGCTTATTTTTAAAATTTTCTAACATTGATTTAATTACTGTTTAAGGATTTTTTATTTAATATGTTGTCTTACAGTCTATGTAGTAACATTTTTCTCCTTTATCATCAGAATCAGTATCAGAATTAACTTTTGCAAAATTTAATACACTATTGTAACTTATTGTAAATTTAACTGTTTACATCCAATATATATTGCGAATTATAGGTGTTTGCGGAGTTGCAAATTAAAGAGAGTAGACTGTATATATATATTGATTAGAAATAAATGTTTGAATAGTAAGGAAAGTGATCAAGTGCATCACGATAGTGTGTTTATAAATGAAGCAGTAAAACAAGGTTACCCAATGGGCTTTGTAATCAAAATACTTTCGGAATTCACTGGTTTAACTGTAACTGAATGTAGAAGCACATATTTAAGCTGTTAAAACAGAGTCTTAGAGAATTGAAAAGACTCACGAGAAGCAAGTATGGATGGTCTTGAACTGGATTACAGGTTAAAGATTGTATTGGATACTTTGTATTAGACAGTTTCGGTAAGAGTTTTGGATTTTGTAGTGATAGGTTATAAATTGTTACGTTCATACGTTAGTACATTGAGTGATTTGGTTTGATTTTTTCATGTGACTTTCTACTAAAGGTTTTTGACTATTTGCTAAAGATTTTGATGTCCGGATGTTGTTGGTAATAAGGCCATTCCTTGAATAAGTATCAGCTTCCGGGAGTGTTGCCATGGCTTAAAGCATTGCTTAACCGGAGAGTGGGGGTCACAACTCCCCCCCCCCGGCCAATTGTGATACTATTCATTGTTTGCATTGATTTTCTGCTTTTCAGTGTCTTTGGTTTTCCATTTAGAAATTATATATATATATATATATATATATACTCTTTTGCAAAAAAAAAATGAAGCACCCCTAAAAAGTAATCTTATCATCTCAAAATTTCGCATGCAAATTCCTTTATACCAAGTATGCAAATGATTAAATTTGCAAGGCTAATGAGTGTTAACTTCGGTCATAGCGTGTGTTTCTACTGCGCAACTAGCACTCTATAAAACAGATTAAAAATGTGGACCGTTTATCTTTGCTCATTATCGACATTGCAGTTCCGTAGAGACACAACCAATAACTCCATTACGACGTTGCCGAAGACCTTATAAGCAAATAAACAAGTTTGAATGTGGTCATATAGTCAGGATGCTTGAAGCTGGTAGGTCATACTGAGCAATAGGATGCCACCTGCACCGAACGGGCACTGCTGTGCAAAGGTGCTGGCAGCACTGGTTGCTGCAAGGAACTCATCGGCGGAATGAAGGTTCTGGAAGGCCAAGGTGCACGAATGTGAGGCAAGATCGGATGATTGTGCGACAGGCCCGAACTGGCCCAACGGCATCATTATCCGCCATCCAATGCGGTACCTTCCACCATCTCATGGCACTTGGCTGAGTTGGGGTTACTCTCACAGCAGCCTTTAAGATGTCTGCCCAAAACCCCACAACATCAACAGAGTCGTTTGGAGTAGTGTCATAGCCAAGCATCATGGCTGCCAGTAGACTGGCATCGCATAATATTCAGCAATGAATCATGCTTCAGTCTTTCAGCAGATAAACATTGGGTACATGTGGGAAGTGCCAGGGCCAGTGGTCCCAATCAGCCTTTGTTTTACACAGGCACACAGCCAAAGATCTATCTTAATCAATTTCAATCCCCTCCCCATTCCTGAAATTAATATTTTATGAATAAGCTTCTTATCTGCTGTATAAAGGAATATATTTCTTCATTTGTAATCTCCATTTTTCTAACAATTTTTATAGCTGTTCGTTGACCTTAGAGGTTGGTTTTGGCTATCCTCCCTTCCAGACCACTCAAGAAGCTACTGTAAGCCTTAGGGCCAGTCGAGTAGTCTGGGTCTTCAACAAACACATAGCCATTATCCCTGGTGTGATGGTGTGGGGTGCTATCTCTTACGACAGCAGGTCAGGTCACCCCTAGTCATCCTGCATACAGCTTTAATAGCTCAATGATATGTTGATGAAATCCTGCAGCCATTTGCATTACCCTTCATGGCACATCATTCTGGAGCCATTTTCCAACAAGATAATGCCACGCCACTTATGGCTCATTAATCTGTGGACTGTCTCCATGCTGTTGATACTGTTCCTTGGCCAGCAAGGTCACCAGACCTTTCTCCAATCAAGCATGTATGGGATATGCTAGGCCACCAGATTTGGGCACCCTGAAATGTAGCAGATTTGGAACAACAATTGAGGAATGCCTGGCAGAATGTATCGCAGGATGACAGTAGGAAACTTTATAACTCCTTACCTAGACGTATACAAGCATGCATTGCTTCCAAGGGGGGTTTCACCAATTACTGATTTGAAAATTCAATGTACAATTGCTAACCATTGATGGGTCCTGCGGCCTTGATTTTGTAATCATTTCATTATCTGTTTATGAGCTGTATGCATATTTAATTTCAATAAAAACAGTCACTTTCATCATGGTGTTTCGTTTTTTTGAAAAAGAGTGTGTATGTATATATATATATATATATATATTAACTTATCACATGGCCTGAGTCTAATACTGTTTACTATTTTCGAATGACTATTTTCCACTTGTCCTGAGTCCTATATTGATTACTATTTTTGAAAGTTTCCATACATATTATGTATCATTCAAATGTATTCATTCCGGTGCCCACTCGCATTGACGAAGTGAGGTGAAATGCTCAGTTGCTTGTTCAACCTACACGTGGTAGCAATGCTTGTGAGTTAATATTTCTGTTCGAGGAGGTATTATTTTTCTGATTTGTAATTCAATTTGATTTATTTTTCTCCTTCCACTAGCCAGTAGACAGTTCCAATGGTGTCTATAGTTAAATACTATCGCCATTGTCAGAAACTGGCTATTCTATCGGTTTTAATTCGAATTGTATGGCTGTCCTGATGAGAATGCAATTTCGAACTAACCGTCATTTTTTGTGTAGTTTCAATTGATTGTTCTCTATGTCTTAATCTTTTATCTTGAGCTATTATTCTTGCCTTTTCTCATTTTTGCCGTGTTTTCTTTTTCATTTTTATTTATATTTATATATACTTTTTAATTGTGATTTTTGTATCCTAATATTCTTCTCATCCCCCTTTCCATTGTAGTGATATGTTACCTTCTATCTTTATCCTTAGTCTTGGTCTATAGTTACTCATTTGTAACAGATATGTTAGAGATGGTTTTTTTTGTACATATAGTAGTTTATACATAGTTTTCGATTAAAATATTTCAATTTATATATATATATATATATATATATATATATATATATATATATATATATATATCAAAATTTTTGTTGATAATGGTCTGAATTTTTGTAGAGTTAAAAATCTACTATTTTTTTAGTTTTTGAATGTTTTGGGACACTTTCTCTTTAAAATATTATGATTTTATGGACCAAGATATAACACTTTAAATATACATCCATACTAACAAACAAAATAAGTTTTATTTTTTTTTTAAAGTTCTAAAATTTTTCAAACTACTGAATTTGGGAAATATTGAAAAGTCCCACAAATTATAGTTTTTTTTCATCTGATCCCCCTCCCCCTCACACACACATTTTAAATTTTTTCCCTAGCTATAAATAGCTTATCTATTATTCAAAATTATAGTTCATAACAATAAATTTTGTAACTTTTGATTTTTTCTATATGTCTGAATAATTTTCAAAGCATTTTATTTTGCATTTGCACATTTTATGACAACTTCTTCCTATTTCAAATAATTAATCTTTAAGATTCTAAATTTAATTTCATATTATGGTGGTATATGTCACTTTAGCAGGGAGGAGCATATTTCAAATGCACTAACTTGGTGTGATTTGGTACTAAATAATAAGTAGAGAGGGGTTTAGTCTCCAGATTTACCAAACTTCCCACACATTCTAGATAATGTTTAAATCTGGGGAATTATGGCTAATTCAATAGTTTGATATATTTTTCTTCAGACCATTGTTTTGTAGCTTTGTAAGTGTGATTCAATGCACCATCTTGTTGAAATACCCCTTCTAAAGGTCATCCATATGTCAAAAGCTGTAGATCTATTATCTGCATAACTATGAGTCTATTGTAATAGTTACTACATGGTTGCACTCGGGCCCCTGATTTTCTCATATAACTTTCAAACTAATGGATGTGATTTAGTGAAATTTGACACAGACATAACTTGGTGTACGAGAAGCATCTTTGCCTTTTTTGTAGCTTGTTGGCACCTGCTTGTGGAAATTCCCCCATCTCCTATGACAGTTTACATAAGGACTTCTATGAAGCTATCTCCTATGACAGTTTACATAAGGACTTCTATTGAAGGAAGGCCAGCAGTCTGTTTTTCACTTTTGGGCTAGAGAGTAGTACCGCCACTTGTGTTCTTTTGTAACCATGCTTCTTATATACCAATGTATGTCCATGTGAAATTTCATTGAATTGCATCTATATATTTTTATGAAAATTATAAAGGATTCTTTTAAGTCTGAAAGTTATAAAAGAAAATCAGAGACCAAGAGCGAGTGAAACACACTGTAATCAGTTTTACCACTCGCAGAAAAGACATGCGAGATCAAATAACTGCATTTGAAACAGCAGTTAAATCTCATGTTCTTTACTCACCATAAATCATGCCAGTAGCTATGTAAATAACCAGGTACCTCGAATTTGAAACGTTTTTCATTAGGAAACTGCATCCATTTGACCTCTCTACGCATGATTTTATTCCTGTTTTGCCATATCTGGCTTCTTATTTCTATGATGCTGTGATATCATATTTATTCATAACACAAGTAACAGTTGAATGGGAAACATGTATGTTAAAATTACTTACAATTTTTCTAACTAATATTTTTTGCAGAACTGCCAAGTACACTAGAGGTCTCCAATTTTGTTTGGACTGCTTCCTTTTGACACCTGTTCTTTTCTTTACAAAACCATGTATTCTTCTTCAAATCATGTTATTAACTACACCATTTGACCTTTGAATAATTTTAGCAATATTTTAAATGGGCATACCTCTAATACGCAAATTCCTCACTTTTTGTACATTCACATAATTTAATTCCTATCCTCGAGGCAATTTTACAATCATCTTTTAAAGAAGAACTACTAACTGTGAAACACACGCAGTAGATCTATAGTTATCAAAATTTGCATACAAAACTAAAATTAATCAATTGGGTAAGAAGTTAAATACAAATAACTAAACTGTCCTTATAATTATAAACCAAATAAAAGGTGTAAAATTTGAATGCTTTCTAGATTAATCTATAATTTATTACATAATACTATAAAATACTATGGTAACATGTTCTTAATAACTAAATAGTTGTATACAATTAACAAGGTTTTTACATAAATGATTTCAATATAATTTTCTGAAAAACAAATGTCCTTATAATTATGAGAATCAGTGTAGTATGTCAACTACAAAACATTAAGATTGGTAGTGTACATATTATGTGAACTACTAACCTTAGTATATATCAATTATCAATATAAATAAAAATAATTTAAAAAGTTAAGTTTCTAAATTATAAGGTATGTGGAAATTATTACATTTTTATTCAAGATAAGTTTTAAAACTGAGAATTAACTTACAGTTCCATTCCGGTATAAACAAGTTCCTATCATCTCAAAACTACAATCAAATCCCAACCGATGCAAATTAAGTACTGAAGTTTCTGCAGGAACAAAACCAATACTTGATGATGTGGACAATGGTTTAAGATTGAGGACATGAACATCACACGGCATTTCAGAATCCATAGGGGAATAGGTTGATCTTAAGTGAATATCTGGATTACGCAATGCATAATTAGGATCAGTCTCAGTCTGTAGTCTTACTAAGATGAAAACAGGATGCAGAAGAGAGAGTGATGCATGATGGGCTAATAGTGAAGGGTATGCAGGAGAACCCTAGAATCAAAATTTTATTACATGTTTCTTGTGTCTAATATCTAGGTAAACTAAAATTATATAACACATTCTAGAATCATTATGCAAGTTTCGAATTACTTTCATAAATGAATGGCACAGAATAAAACCAACACAGCACATTAGATCCAGATTCCATCTAGATTACATCCAATAGATGCAGGGCTCGAAATTAACGGTGGTCCATTGGTCCGAGACCACAAAAACACCCAACGGACCAGCAGAATATAAATTATATTGGTCCGTCGGACTAGTAACCTTTTATTCCCATTTCTCTCTCGTAAATTAAATTTTTCCCTTTTCCCCTCAGCACTTATGCAAAGAAAGACGATATTCAATAGTCTGGGGAAAGTAAACAATACTGCTTCCGTGTTTGTAATTTTGTCACCCCCCTTTCTTCCCTCCTTCCCGTGCCCGCAAGACATCTGGCTATTCTGACTCCCTACCAGGCTTTGGGAAACCTGTAAAATCTAGCCAGTCCTCAAGGACGGCTATTAACATTCTTTACCCGTTTTCCTAAGAATTTTTTTTTTCACATTATATTCTTTAACATGTCTGCACAAATATATCGCACAACAATAATAAATTAGAAGCAGATGCCTCAGTATGACGTGCGATAACTGAATATTCACACACCAACCTCACAGCGCTTAACCACTGCGATCAAACTCGCCGATGACTGAACCCGTCGGAATTCCGATCTATGGGTGGGTGCAGAGGGGTAACAGATGTAAGAAATCTCTCCTCTTTCCAATGTTTGGAAATTTGAAGGAGTGGTAAATAAATAATCATATAAATCCTCTTGTCCCTAAGCAGTTTAAACCTCATTGACACTATTTGGTCTGAATAGATGTTTCATACCTTAACTTCAGTTCTCAGACAACTGAAGAAAATGCCATGAATGAATTGTAAACGTATGAGTTTTAAAGTTGAAACTAAAGTGGGGAAGAAAAGAATATACTTCTGGCTGAAAATAGAAGAATCTATTCCAAAAATTCAAACTTGTTACGTACTCCCATCTATTACAGCAAATGGAAATTTTATTAAGAATTAAAAGGTGATAGAGCTCTGCATGGGTTTGGGCTTAGGCCCGGGCTGGGCTTGAGTTTTCTACTGTTTCGGGCCGGTTTGAGTCCTTTTTTCAAACGTCCGTTATGACTGGGCCGAACATATTTATTCTGATTTTTTTTTTCAATGGATTTAAATTGAATACATGAACTTATTCCGTTTATTTCAGCTATCTAAAGATAAATATAAGAAAACAAGCTCAATTCTCCGTACAAAATTGTCACAAATTTGTTTTCAACATATTTGAATACAAATCATTTCGGGCTCGTTGAGACGCAGTTATCTTCAGGCCGAGTTCATTCTAAATTTATAAATTTCTTTAGTCTTGGCCCTGGTTTAAGCATTGGTATAATTGTCAGTCGGGTGAAAATCTGAAATTTCGGCACATGTAGACCTCGAAAAGGAGAACAGAACAAGTCACTTCGATCATGAACGTGCTATCTATCGCATTTTCGCTCAGTCATCGGATTCATTGGGTGGGGGGATATGAAGGAAGAGAAAAGAACTAGGGCTTGTAGTTACAATGCAGACCTGACGGCTCTCCTAGAAAGAAGGCGTTGATAATGCACACTAGCTAAGTTTATGAGGGGAGGGGGGATTTGCAGACAATTTTCATTTATGGCACGAGAAAGGGCAGCTTTCGCTATAATTTTACGATGATAACTTGTTATTTATTTATTTTTTACGGAATCTCTAATCTCAATGATCTCAAGGCCGTCCGGGAGGACGACAACTTCCGAAAATTGGCAGTCCTCTCCGAGTTTTAACCCAGCAAGGACAGGAGGACGGCCGATTTCCGGAAGCCTATTCCCCATGGACTCCTGCTGTGAAAAAGGGGAGGGGAACTGGAATGTATCCTGGGCATTGCTTCTTCCCCTTCCTTCCCCCATCGCTTTCTTTCTCCCATATTTTGAGGTTGTCACGTATTTAGAATATTTGTCTTCATCTTTATGGCAACAAAAGGGAAGAAATGGAACAACGGCCGTACTTTATAGGGTGTATAGACAAACATGATCTCACAACACCTAATCGTCAAAAGGCAAATTCAGCGTGGTGAACAGTCCTGAATGTTAAGTTAAAACTTTATTTTTTGTCTTTGGTTTTAAGAATTCACAGAAATTGCTTTGAAAAAAAGTTTGTTTTATCTTATCGCGATTTGATTTAGCTGTTTAAAATGTGGCGTTACGGCATCGGTAGCAAACCCCCAACGAAAAAGAATACAAGTGACTGCAGCAAGAAGGAGAGTGACAAAAAATATGACAAAGAGCAGAGAATAAGAAAATTTCAGGCGCAATGGCTGAGGCATTTCCCTTGGTTGAAATATGATACTGAAAAAAATGAAATGTTCTGCAAACTTTGTAGAAACTCAAAATATGCTGATAAAGAATCAGCATTTTTCAAAGGAAGTGCTAATTTTAAGCTAGATTCTATAAAAGCCCATGCTTCCAGCACTCAGCATGGTCAAATTCTAGACATGTTAGAAAGAGCCAAAGAAGTCCCAGGCACATCTCAAGCTAGCAGAGCCTTGCTGTCTTTGCAACGATGCCAGAAAGACAGACTTATATACCTTTTTCGCACAGCTCATGCCTTAGCGAAACATTCACGTCCATTCACTGATTTTGTGTGGCAGTGCAAATTAAATGTCATGAAAAATCTTGATATTGGAGAAAGCTACCAAAGTGATAAAGCTTGCAAAGAATTTGTCAAGTATATATCTAAGGCTTGTTTTCAACAGCTTTCCAGTGATATTCAGGAAGTGAAATGTTTCTCTTTACTATGTGATGAATCTACCGACAGTGCTGTAATAGAACAATTAATAATATATCTAGTATTCTGTAAGAAGGAGGAAATGTACACGAAATTTCTAGATATAATTTCTCTTCAGAAAGCCGATGCTAAATCAATTTATTTAGCATTACGAAATGCATGTTCTGGTGTACTTCAGGCTACAGAAAAGCCATTTGAAAAGCTTTTGTGCTATGCTGCAGATGGTGCTGCAACAATGCAAGGGTGTAAATCTGGAGTGAGAAAGAGAATCTCAGATGAACAACCTGCTGTAATTGGACTTCACTGCATGGCTCATAGGTTAGAGCTGGCATTTAAAAACACACTGAAAAGGTTTAAAGCTTATTATGACGTAGAAAACTTTCTTTTTAAGTTGTATAAATTTTATCATAATAGCCCTTTGAACAGGGCAGAATTGAAGGAAGCTTGTGTATCACTGGAAATTAAACAGTTAGTTCCCACCAGAGTTGGTGGAACACGTTGGCTGCCCCATCTAAATATAGCGCTGAAGAATTTTTGGGAGATATATCATGCCTTAAAACTGCAGTTGGAAAATTGCTCTTTGAGATCAAAAACTGATTCAGCTGCTGTGTCCCTTGGTCTTCTTAAATCTTTGAATACGCCTTCACTGATATATGCTGCATTAGAATTGAGTGAAGTGGTGTGCTGCTTGCAAAAAGTGTCACTAACATTACAAGAACGTAACACAACATTATTTCATGCGTATGCATGTGTGGAAGCAGTTACCATTCCTTAAGAAATCTTATCAAAAACACTGAAAAAATAAAAAATAAGATGGATAAGTTTGATTTTACTGTCGAAAAAAAGAAGAGAAATGAGCACATCACTGGAAGAAATTTTCAACAGTTCATTGAAAATACCATTCTGCAACTGAAAGAGCGATTTACTGATTTGAATGAAAGTTTACTTTGTGTTAGCAAAATCCTTTCATTAGGTGAATGGCCATTAAAACCATGTCCAGAGAATTTTGGAGAGCCAGAATTCAGTGCTATCCTTGAGAATTATGAAAGTACTCTAAAAAAATTTGACATCCAAACCTCTCAAGTTGAACTGGAGTGGAAAACTTTAAAGAAAGCATTATACTTACGTAATGAAGAACCAAATACTTTAACATGGAAGGATATTAATGCTCAGCTTCATATTGGACATTCAAATATCTTGGCAGTAATAGATGTATTACTCACCATACCAAGTAAATCATCAGAGTGTGAAAGAGGTTTTCAAAATATGAAAGAGATCAAAACCGACTGGCGTAGCTCTTTGTGTACAGACTCTTTAAATGACTTAATGAGAGTATATTTAGATACGCCAGACATTGAACATTTCGATCCGATACCAGCAGTTTCATTGTGGCTGGAAAGTGGAGAAAGAAACAAAAAAATTGTCTGTGCTTCTGTCACAGAATAGCATTTCATTATGTAGTTTTTTGGCAGTGTACTTTATATGTTTTATTCCACAAGAATTAAATTACATTTTATGTAACGCTTCATTTATATTTTTTAATTGAACTAGGTATGGCATTTATGAATTTGTGGAAATCCACATAATAACATTCCACATGTAATTTATTTTATTTTATAATTTATTGAAGTCCCGTGTATGGAACAGTAACAAAGGTTGCGGACCACTGAAATCATGAAGTCACTGGTCCTTTGGACCAGTGACTTCATTTTTCTAATTTCTACCCCTGAGATGTAATGTGGATCATCCAAAACAGATCGAAAATCCAGTGATTGACGTGTACGGACGTCTAACAGATATCCAGATGTTACTCCAGATACAATCTATGGATATCCAATGGATAGTCATCTGGATGTAAAATGGATGTGCAATAAACATATATTGGATCATCTATATTGCATCTACTTCTCATCCAAACTGACGTCTAATGGAGATGCATAATGAATGTGCAATGGACATGAACTGGATTCAGATTACGTTCATACAATTATGTCCAAAAGTTAAGCAACAAAGTGAAACAAGTGGATAAAAAGGAAAGTATTTATTTGAATTCATTGAAACATTCATAGATCATGGGAAATAACAAAAGACACTACCATGGGGAAATGCAAAGAAAATTACCAATACATCATAATTTGCAATGTAATACTGCTTAAATCAAACCCTGAGACAGACCAACAAATTCAAGGTCCAAGGAGCATACATGTGAGTGCACCTGAGAGAAAATCCTTATTTCCATACATCAAAACTAACAATTTGAAAATAGTTTTTGGGGAAAAGACATTTCTTTAAATGTTGGATGCTAACAAGAGGTTGACTGAACATTGATGCTCATAAAAGTGATTACACATAACCTGGATGGAAGGACAACCCACAAGGAGTGACAAAGCTGTAGGAGTAAAATCTAGTGATGCAGAGTCAAGACTAGAGAAAACAGAGAACAGAGTGATATCCAAATCAAATAAGAATGAAACAGTATAAACAAATTGTGATCAAATAGGATGGGGGAGGTTCAATGCCAGCCAGGGCTGCTACTCTAACAGAATACCAACTGGATGACCATCAACCACCACTGAGATCTTGCTGAGTTCTCCAATAGCATAAGGAAGCTGAACTGTGAGTATTTTCACAAACTCAGCAAGTTTGGAGAAGTCAAAGTCAGCAAACAAAGTCTTAAATACATGAAAGGCTTGGCTATTTCTAATTCATATAAGAAATTGAAGCAAATAATAAATAAAAATCACAGAATGTAAGATGAAATCTGCTAAATTTAAATGTCTGGATATTTGAGATGAATGCCTCATACTTTTTAAGAATATCATTTCCATATGTCGAGTTTTAACTCTGAAAAAATATCAAAACCCCTATAATGTAGTAGTTTTCTAAATTAAATTTACTATTAACTTTTACAGTAACTCTCCAGATGACTCAAACAGTAAACAAACACTATATTTATATGAGAAAAAATAGAAACTATTAAGAAAAACAGCCCCTTCCTTGTAGCTTAGACATATCTATAAAAAAACTGCCATAGCCCAGGTAGAAATTGTGCTTTCATTTTCTAGATGGAGAAAAAATGGAATTTCTAGATGGAAAGGTAGATGGAGAAGAGATTTGTCTCTCCGAAAATCCTGCCCGATGCCTAGAGGAAACATGAAAAGCATTGAACTTTGTGCCGGACAGAACAAATATACTTTGTTTATTTACATAGAAAATAATTTATACATTTATTTTGGATAATAATTAAAATAAAAGTTATTTGATTACAAATTATTTGGATAGACACTGTGTCCCTTGACACTTTGCCACTGGCAGTAAGAAAGTCATGGATTTTCCTAAACTCTGAAGGAGACCAGCTCGAGCCACATCATCCCCTCCCCCCCAACAAGTTTGTCAAGAATAGGGTATCAAGTGAGGCATTCAGCTCCTTTACTATTACTGCCCACCTGGAGCAAATATAAATGCAGAAGGGCTGAGGGCGTGGATCTAGTTTGATTTCAAACAAATAATTTATTTATTCATGAAAATACAAAGTCAAACCTTTCAGACTAATTTAAAATGTTAAACGGAATTACATTGGAAGGATTTAAATTATTATGTCAATAAAAAACATTAAGTAGCCTACATTTATGTATAGTGATCAAAAGAAATATCTTGAATTTTATTATCCTTAATATCTTGAGTTCTATTTATCCGATACATTAAACCTAGTCATTTCATTCCAAAGGATACATTGAAGGTACCAAAGGATACCTCATTAAAACATTTTTTATGTATCTGTATAAGAGTAATTCTACATATAGAAAAAACTCTGGATAACCAAGTTTCATATTTTAATGATGAAAAACAAAAAAACAATAGCCAAATGATGAAAAACAATAAATTGATTTTCATTATTTGGCAACCAATGTTTGTATTCTCTAATAGCAATCTATCAGTAGATATTTTGAGCTATATCTTTCTTTCTTTAAACATTTTGAAATTGCTGAATTATGTAGTCTGATAACCCAAAGAATTTAAGGGGAAAAGTGAATATTTGAAAATATAGATTGTAACATATTAAATTTTTACAAACTCAAATGAAAAAGAACTATTACTTCAAGATGTATTTTACGCTTTTCAATGAGAATTTGAAAATATGCAGGTGTATCCTTATTATCAGTTACTCCTTGTTGTAATCCACGATTGTCATCTTGATTTAATCTTCTATCAAGGAAAACATCAAACACACCTAAAAATTATAAAATAAATGCAAATGTATATTAAATATAAAATAAACAAGTTAGTTTGTATTGATTTAACAGTAAGTAAAAAGAAAAGTTCACCTTGTTCCAAACATGTAACACCAACAGAATGAGAAGTCAAGAATGTAAATCTTGTATGTTGATCTTCCATATATGCCATTGTTGTTACAGGATAAACATTAGCTTGTATGGGCAGTTTACTAAAATATCTCCTTTGTATCATCTAAAATGCAGTGAAACAGTGATAAATAATTTATTCACTTGTTCTACAAAACAACATAAAACATCTGTACTATATTAAAATCTGTCTGATCATGTATATATGTATGTCCTAGTGACTTAAAACACCAATTCTTGGGCTACAATCTCATATTTTTTTAAAGTGAAATAATGATCTGGGAACGTATGCAAAACATTCGAATATTCAAAAGAATGAGTGTTTTAATTACTTACAAAATCCCTAAAAAAGTACGAAAAGGTCAAAATTGATATGTTCCAGCAATATAAAATGCCAATTTTTGAACAAAATTCTTGCAGTTCCTTTTTTTAAAGTAAAGTATTATGTCATTGAGTTTGCATGGCAGTGATTTATTACTATTTGGACTGTCCATTGATATAAACAAAATTATCTTCAATGAAATATTAAACTAAAAAAATGCATCTAATAGCTCCTTAAGTAGCATATTGGCAGTTGCATGTTATAGAAAAATGCTTGTCAAATTCCGATAAAAAACAGAATTGATTTATAAGACCAATATCTAATGTAAATATCTAATTGGTGCTTCACTTGAGAATCAGTTGTGTCATCAAATGCCACAGTTACTTTTCCTCCACTATACAATAAGATATATCTTTTTCAAATCGTTATCAAAATATAGAGCAAGTACGAGAGATATAACATAAGCAGTTTTTAACACTTTACAACAAAGTTGAAAAGTGTTTATGACTTTGTTCATTCTGTCTGTCTGTCTGTCCGTTAGCATAACTGCCATAAAAATGACTTAATCAAAATAAAATTTTAGTATGTTGTTCAGACGGTCTGTAAGACCTATGGGAATATAAATGAATAACACCCAATTAGTTTTGGATTGAACCCGGGTTGAAAAAATGAAATACATTAAACCCTATGGGACCTAATTTTTCAAACATTTTTTAAGCGCATTTAAAATTCACAAATTGCTTCGAAAATTTTAAGTAATATTCAAATTATTCCATAAAATATATAAAAAAAATTTCAGCAAAATATATTCAGTAGTTTTTTAAATAAAAATTAAAATAATAATTACACCTCTTATATGAAGGGATCAGGTGACCACGATATGAAAAGATCACGTGACCCACTTCAAAATGAAATATGGCATCCATCTTGTCTCAAAATCGTGATTTTTAAAGTTCTTTTTAATTCATATTGAGTGTTGTATCCGTCCTAATACCGCTTTATTTTTGCTTAAATTCTGTGCATCTACATACAGAAACAACGCAATTACAATATATTCGAGTTTAAATGATCATCCAAATTTGATTATTTCTACAACGAAGCCTATTTTTCACTTATGTAAAATGTAAACAGCAAAATATGTAAAATAAGTTGTATAAGAATTGCTGTATTTCTTTAACGCAAAATTATTTAGCTCATGGAGTCTGCATAACTGATATGAATGAAATATTCATTGATTTTACAGAGAGAAGGATGATTTTTTTCATTGAAGTTTTAAGCATAGAGTTTAATTACTTGTAGCTCCATGGTCTTAAATAAAATAAATTATTTTAGTACTGTAATCAATAAAATGAATGGGAAATAATTTATGAATGAAATGCTGCTTTTATAGAGAGAGCCAGACATGCTATTTTTTCTATGATGTCATTTGAATGAATTTCAGTTGTTTTCGATGAAGTTTTCAAATATAATAAATTATTGTAGTATTATGATAATTTTAAAAATATTACCAAGGAATGTATAACATTTTAGAGATGTTTAAACCAGGCAATTTATATTTCAATGCCGTCATTTGAATAAAGTTCATTGTTTTCGATGAAGGTTTAAGTTTTCAAATATAATAAATTAATGTAGTATTGTGATAAGTTTTAAAATATTACCGAGGAATGTATTGTATTTTAGAGATGTTTAAATAAAATTGCATTGAAGTTGGAAAGTGTTCCATAATCAATGCTTTAAGCATGATTGATCTTTCTTGTTTCTCTTTCATTTGCATCCATTCTGCAATAGATGAATTATGAAACATTTTTTTTTAAATGCCAACAGTTTCTGAGCAGGACTTGTTATATTGCTTTGAGCAACTTTCATAACTCAAAGAGTTTCTGTGATGAGAAATTGAGCTTGTTTGCCGGTTCCTTTGATTTCACCAGCTTTAAATACCTCAATATTTAATTTATTTTGAAATCTATATTGAAATTTTTGATTATGTTTTTACCATTATGATGAAATTTTATTTGTGCAATGCCACTATTTGAAATGTCAAACATTTCTGCGCGTAATAAACATGGAGCAGAAAGCACTGAAGAATGTCCGGAAAACTATTTTTTGAAAACAACTACATCAAGTTCTTTAGTAAACCAAGAAATATTAAATGTAGTTTTACCTCCAAGCATTTTGTACCAAAATGCAATAGAAAAAGATGTATCAGGAAAGATATTTAGTCATATAAGGCCAAATAGAAACTCCCGTCAATGAAATGCAAAGATGATAAAATATCGACACGGTAGTGCACTCTATACCAAATGCTTATCATGCATGCAAAATTATTGCAATGAAAGAAATTGCAGAGTTCAACACATCTCCTGCTCTTTCTCCTCCTCATCCCTACCAATCAGTGACATCATCTAACAAGTTAAACAAACTCACCAATGAAAGAAAATAAACTCTAGCATTTCCCCACCGACATCACTACATAGATATAAAAGCTTATGCATCACACTGCAACTCCCTTCATGGGGAGATCTATTTTTAGAACATGATTGGCCATCTTACCATATGTGAGTGAAACCAAAACCAAACAAACATTCATCACCCACACTTGTTGCAAAACAAATTGAAAAACTTATGTGGAAATATTTTCTATGCTTACTGAAATATGCTTGTTCTCAATCAACTGATTAAATGTTGATTTTTTTTAGGAAATTAAAGAAAATTTTGAAAATTTTAAAAATATGAATAATATTTTAGGTAATTAAGAAAAACATAAAAAACAAGGAAGTTTAGGAAGACTGTGATCCTTGCAGTTTATATTTACTCTTTCAAATCACCTTAAACATCATAATAAAATTATGTTTTTAAGTTTTGATTAAAAATGTTTTTAAACTTTTAGAAACTTAATTGTTTTATAACTGCTAAATTGATTTTACTTTAACAACTTCCAAAATAAATATAATATAAATAATATTTCAAATACTTTACATTTATCTTATTACTTATAATAACAATATTTATTTATAGAATAGAGAGCCAAAATGTATAGTTTTAGTAATTTGTTAATTTGCGTTTTTAGAAAATTATGTTTCCTACCTTTCTTTTAAACTTATAACTAGTAACAACTTATAACAACTTATAGCTAGTTGATAAGCTAGTTTAAGTTGGAATTATTTTAAAGTTTCCATCTTTTCGGGATGATTTGCTGAATATATCAGAGCAGATAAAATAAAAAAAAAAAATTATATAGATTTTGATACTATATAAATCATTTACAAATTTATTTTTAATTTTTAATTTCTAAAATTGCTATTGATTCTAAAATTCTTAATACATTAAAGTACTTTGAGAAAATAAAAATAAAAATAAACAATGTATATAATTGTGCTATGTGAATATGAACATTATATGCAAATTATGTATTTTAGACTCATTATTTTATAAGCAAGTTAGAAAAATGCAGATTTTTTTAAAATTTAAAATGTAAATTATTATTATTATTATCATTTAAATTATAAATCAACAACCCTAACACTTAAATATTTTAATTAAAAAAAAATAGCTTTGTTAAAAAATGTTTTTAGTACTAATATTCCAATGTTATATAAGGAATGTTAAAAATATAAGTATATATTTATCATAAATAAAATGACAGATTTTCAATATGTGAATGTTTTGCCTACATCTGTAGCATTGACAACCTGCATGAAGAAATTTTTTTAGAATTCAGTATATTTAACAGAAAATTATGAAATAGATTAGTTGCAGATAAAACATCAAACTCCCTTGTTTGTAGTAAAATATTTAATCAAATTATATACATATTTTTCATTTCCCATCCATATAAATAAAATAATTTGTTCCATTCATTGATAAAATGTATTTTCTTATACTATTATGTATAATTTAAAGTAATTTTAAGTAGAAATACATTTAAATTCAATGCAGCTCAATGACTAGCGTGTTATATTATGCATATTGAAAAAAAGAAAAATCAGATATAAATTAATAGTATAAATGAAAAAATTTGATCTTTTTAAAATAACCAACCATATGTTCTGTTATATTCCCACCTAACTTTTACGCTGTTCACGTTGCAGGCTCAGTAAACACCAGCGAATAGGGGACAAAACCTTTTGATTTACGAAGTGAGTTACGGGGTAGGCAATTAGGGCATTTCGGGGTTAAGCAAGATGAAATAGCTTGTGAAAAGAGTTACAGGTGCTGGTGAGCATCAGCTACTAGGGGGGGGGGGGGGGGGGGGTGAAGCCCCAACAGGTGTATTATGTCTGTGGCGAGCACTAATGGGTGGCAGTAAATGGGCTGGAGCCCCAGGATTTGGTGAGTATCATCGAGCATAGAACACATAGGAGGTTGTATGTTCCGGGTGGGTTTAAAGAGTTTGTAAAGTGAGCTCCAGGGTTAGTGAAATAATCCTACCACAATATAGGAGTCAGCGTATCCTCAAAACAGTTGTATACTGCATTTTGTCTTACTTGTGCTTAAATATGTACCTGAAGTTTTAGTTATTCTTTGCACAAAATGCTTTTACTTATTGATATTCTTTCTTTCTTTCGACCCAGACAGTCTAAACCTATGTGAAGGTGTAAGGTATCTGCTTGGACATCGGATCCCAGTAGGTGCAATGCTCACAGAGACTATACCCCCCTCCCCTGGCACCAACCTCCCAGAAGGCTTTTGGACCCACAGATTTAATGTTCTCATACTCTGCGTGAACACAGTGATAGTTTGATCACAAATGGGAATCAAACTCGGGTCCTCTGAGTGCAATCCTCATGCCTTAACCACTGGGTTATCCCACTCTATAACAACAATTCTATAAGTTCTGAAGAGGAATGTCCGAATTGGAAATCAGATGATGAAGCAGCAGAAAGTGAAGACACTGATGACGGCTTATTTGAATTGAAACCAATGAGGAAACAGACTCTTCTGTATATTCTAACCTGATTCTTTATTTGGATATACCTTGGAAGCAGAAAGCTATCCTAAGACCTGATAGTAACAGAATGGATGTATATTATAATGTTATGGGTGACAGGAGAAGGTTTAGATCCTATAATGATGTAATGAAGTATTGTGACACACAAAAAAAAAAATTAAATATGACCACAATCATTTTAACTTCAGGAAAAAGAAAGGTAAAGCATAGGCAAAAAAGGTTAGCAAACAATATTGAAATTACCATACCTAAAAACTATGAAGCAGCCCTAAAACCACCCTAATCCAGTGAGTGATGTGACCCCCATGACTGAAGAAATAAATGTAATGAAAGATGGGAATGTCTGGGAGTTAGTTCCTGCACCCACCTCAGAAAAAATAATAGGTAGTTAATGGGTTTATACTCTATCACAGGGTTATATCAATGAAAAAGGAGAAATTAAGAGAGATTTAAAGCTAGATTAGTAGCACAAGGGTACAGCTAAGAAAAGTGTCACTCATAAGTTTTAGTTCAGTGGTTAATTTTAATGTTATAAGATTATGTTCACTATTTTTGTTTTCCTGTTTGGCAGGATGTATTATTAATTAGATATCAAGTGTGCATATCTATATGAAAAAATTAAAGTGCAAAAGTTACATAAAAAAGCCACTGGATTATATCAACTAAAATCACTATGATTATATATGTTTACTAAAAAAAACCATATATGGTCTTCAACAAAGTGATAGAGATTGGTATCTGGAACTTGACTCCAGACTTAAGAAATTGAATTTTACCAAGTTCAAATGATGCAATTGTACAGCTGTTCAAAAATGAAACACCTGACCGCAATTGCACAATTTATAGTGCAGAACAAAATGGAAGTTATTATTCAATACAGATTAATATTTTCTACAAATACTAATATTTAAAATTTGCATAAGGGACCATCTTCATAGTTAATATGGCACTAACTCCAAAATCTTCAAGGGCATTAATCATTACATATTCGGATTCACCGAAAACGTTCATGCAGATTTTTAAAAAAAGATGACAAAATGCTCAAAATTAACTGAAAACATCCTTAAAAATAATTAAGGGTGTGTCTAAAAATTGAATTCTGCAGCAGAAAAGGCAAATTTCAATCTGATAGTCTGGTTCTGCCAGTATGTAATGTTCTGGTTTTCACCTACGTTTTGAGGAAGCTTTGTTTTAGTGTTACACATGTTGTTGTTTCTGAAACATTTATAAGTTAGATGTAGTGTACGATGTCTTTAATCATATATGGTTTTCAAAAAACATTTGAGGTTTTCTTCCAATAACAATGTAGTAAAACATTTTGCCCAAAATTTGATATTTCATTATTGACTTTGTTCGATTTAGTATGATGTTATTATTAATTTGTATGCCTTTTTGCTATGAAAAATAGGTCATGTGTTAATCAATGAATGTTTGTTATAAAAACGAAAACATTTTCTGTTTAAATCTTATTTAATATGTTTTGTTTGTAATATAAATTTTATGTTTTTAATACAATATTTATATAGTGAAATTTCAAAGAAATTATTAAAATTTAATTATTTTTATCCCAGGTGCAAAGTTAGGATATTTTTCAACTGTGGTAAAGCTGGAGTTTGGCACCCCATATCTCACAAAATCAGCATCACTGGCATCTGGGAAATTTACCCCTCCCCAGTTCTACCAATGCCTATCCTCAGTAGAGGTTCCTTAAACTTAAGTGGCTACAACAGCCACTGAACACAAGAAACAGGTGATCGGACAACAAAGTTTTCTGGAAGCCAAAAGTTTCAAATTCTGCATTAGCACTTGCTGGCTGTTCTGAGAGTGATAAATCCGATCCTTGCATGAGAAGGGTGACCTCCTGCATGGCTGGATGCCTGTAGTGGTTCAGAATTCATTTTAAACTAAACTCCTCGGTTCAATTAATCACAGGATGTGCCAAAAATGACCCTGGATATCAAATTTTGACTGCCCTTTAAAAATTCAATGTTTTCTGCATAACAAAATAATATAAAATACAAAAACATTACAAAAACTAGCAAAACTCTTAATTTCATATTTAATTCCATACTTGCCAACATCGAGGGGAAAAAAAATCCAGTAGATAGCATGGTATGTGTGAAACTTAATGTGAAAACTTATGTGCATGTATGGAAGTTATTAATATGATTAAAAAAGATAATTCTTTTTTAATCACATTATATATTTTTCATGCCAGGTACATTTTCTAGTGATAAATACAAGAGACAGAGGCAGATTCAAAGAGAAGGAAGTAATCATTATAAATGAGCAGGCACTTTTTGACACTTTTGACACAGGAAAATTCCAATTGCTGAGAAAATAGATATTTCTCACTGATGAGACTTTACATCTTCTGTGGTCTCTAAAAACTTAAAATTAAGAATATATAAAACCATTATTACTTATGGTGCGGAGACATGAGACTCTGGTTGATATGAATAATTAACCCTTTTAATTTGAGAATGTAATATTTTAAGAAAAATATACATCCTTATCCAGTCACATGCTGTGGTATGAAGCAAAGGAAGCACTGCTTAAGGAACCACAAATATAGAAAAATCCATAATTTAAATCTTAATTTTTTAATAAATTTACATAAATTTTCACTGGAAATTGCAATCCCCCAAATCATAAATTACAATTCAATCATTAAAAATTTATCTTCAGTTTCCAACAGCTCTTCCTTAAAGTTGTTTTCATCCTGAACTTCTGAAAGGAAGCAATTGGATCTCTGCTTGGCTAACAAGAGCATTTACAATGTATATTGCTAGCAATGTGCCAAGAATTGGAGCTGGTGCTGATTATTCTTTTGATTCATAACACGACTCCCAGATTAAATGACTTTCATTTCATATTTATTGAATTCTGTGTTTATGTATGATTGAAATATTTTTCAAGCATTTTTTCTGTATATATCAGTGATCAATCTATTCTGTGCAACGCTTGTTATTCGACTGTTTTGCTATTAATTTATGTTTTCATTTGATATTTTTTGTGTTTTAATTTGATGTGATGGTTATTTCTATAGAATTGAAATATTTTATAATACTATGTCTATATAATAATAACGTAATTCTTAGTGTATTAGATTTAGATATGGAGATTTGTAAATGTATATTTTTTTAGTTGTTCTTAAATATTTAATAACTATTTTTTAAAGCTGTCTAATTACATAATTAATGTTCTGGTTAAAAAATCACTTTCTATATGATCATTTCCAGAGAAAACAGAAATAGTGAAGCATGGTAGACTGATGCCCAAGTTTCCAAACTTGGTACAAAATTCGAAATCATTTACTCGTCATTTTTAAGTTAGTGCATATGTGAAACATCAATGGCTTGTGGGAAGTACCATATTGAATGCTCTTTACTTCATTGAGGCAACTTCAGCAATTCCATTATTTACTGCATGCCACTGGCCCTATCACTGTGAATGGTATGTGGGCTATTAAAATAAACAGAGAACTGGAGGATTTATTTGAACAACCTAAAATTACAGAGGTGACTAAAACTATGAGAATTAAATGGCTGGGGGCATGTGATGAAAATGGACGACAGTAGATGTTTAAATAAACTGTTTAATAGTAAGTCTGAAGGTAGAAGAAGAGCTAGAAAACCACAAAAAGTGGCTGGATGATGTGGAAGATCTGAGCAGACTTGGAGTAAGAAGCTGGAGAAGAAAAGCTGGAAAAAGATCAGAAAGGTGTGCTTCTGTGCAGGAGGCCAGTGCCTTTTAAAGATAGTAGACCCACCATGCTATTGTTGTAAAGATTGTTTCTTGTGGGCAGTGGCAGCTCGTGATCAATATGTAGAGAGGGGTGCTGATTTAAGCATGTTTTATATATATCCATATAAATAAATCGAAAATATGTTTGTATATGTGCTTACGTATAATGATAATTGGCTGCTAAAACTTGAATTTATAATAAAGCTTCAAGTTTTATTATAAATTCATGACTTTTAAACATTTTGCTGTGAGAGTGGTTTTTATTATATATTTTAAATTATTGTTTCTTAGTTTCATAGTTAAATTTGATGTTTTTTTAAACATTTAATAATTGAATATTGCACTGTGCTGCAAAATTTTTTTTTGAATCATATTAGATGTATAGGCATTTATGAAATATTTACTGTTATTCGTAAGTTTTTACATTCAAGAGTAAAAAACATATGATGTGGACTGCATATAAATTTATTTCATTCCAAGGTAAGTTAATTTCTGCAACAATCTAATAATCACATGTAAAAAGCTTTGAACCTTGAAAGCGTTGAAAAAGCTTATTCACATTGAATCAATCACAGATATTAAAATTGGTTCTTTTGCTATCAACACCTTAATAAACTTAATAATTGCACTCATTTATATACACATACAACAAATATATAAAAATATTATATTGGCTTCGTATTGCTTTGAATGGTGTTTGGCATTTTTGGCTGCATTGATGGCATCATTATTCAACATTGTTTCCAAATGTGCTATAATGCAAAAATGCTGCATGAGAAAGGAGTTGGGTGATTTTTTTCTTTTTGCAATTTTTGCATGAAAAGTTTATTATACGAAGTCGTTTCATGAATTAACTACCAACATCTCAAAATCGGGGCATGTCAAGGTTTTAAAATCGGTATTATTTGTTTCCTACTGATAATAAAATTACTGTATAATTTGGTTTCTGATGATTATAAAATACCTCTTATAAAATGATCATGTATATTGATTATCAGAAGATTTTATAAGATTGAGTGCCTGTTATTTATTTTATATTAAAAAATAGTTTTCATAAAATGATCATGTATTTTGATTATCAAAATATTTTACGTGATTGACTGCCATTTATTCATTTTATATTAAAAAATGTAAATATAGGTGATTTTTGCATGTTTGTACTCACTAAAAGTAAATAGCATTTCATACATCATAGACAATATTATAGTACAAAATATTGTTCGAATCGCCCCACTCGTTATTTGGATATTGTGTCCACAAACTCTTACATGCATAATCATCTATTCACACATGTAGATCATGTAAATTCGAGTTGAAGGATGTTTTCAATATATAAATACATCTAAAAGACAAATTTAACCATTCAACCCGTCACACTTTCCCTTTATATACATAAATGTAGATAATGTAACAAATTCTTGATCGTACTTATATATGAACTTTTATATTTAAAAAATATAAACTGTTGAAAAATTTAAAATAGAATTGCTTATATAACTTTAAAAATAAACTAAGTTACACTTGCATAAACAGTAATTTTGTCCAAGGATTTATTTAAAAATACCAAAACTATATTTGAAAACAACAGAAACTGTCAAATTCATATTCTTAAACACAGCCACAATAGAGAAATAATGTCAATTCTAGAAGACCGACCATATACTGACTCATTTTCTGGTGACAGGCGATCAATGATACATGGCAGACAATGCTTTGAAAATGGCCAATGTTTATATTCATTCATTCAAACTCAGTATTTAAAACTATGTATCTTCGTTCTATTTGGGTCGCTCTGAATTCACGGCCCTACGACAAAATTACAGTGTAAACTGATCTTGTAGTGGTGCCATCTGATAACATGCTCAGCAATTAAACTGTCGATTTTAGTTGCTCAATGCGTTACAAGATGGCAGCACTACACTTTTGTGGAAGAACATTTTGCAAAATATATAATTTTTTTTACAAATATTTTTAACACATATGAATAAAAATAATAATGCAGGGATTTTATATGAGGAAGTCACACATCGTGCGCCCTCTGGGCATGAGCCGCCACTGCTTGTGGACACAAAAAATTATGTAAAATATAAAATCACATAAATTGTTAAATCAATCACTTTTCAACTTTATCTTAATTGATTATAATTTAGTTTTGAAACAATTTTTGTTCAGTAGCAAAAACAATATACACATACTATCTTAATATATAATAGATAATATATTTAAAATGTATTGCTTTCTTTGTTCATTTACTATTCTTATTGCTAATTCCTACATAGTATCATATCAGATATTATTTCAGTTTCACATTAAAAATAATTATTTATGTACATAATGAAGACTGAAGAGAAATTAATATACCAAACTTTTCATTAGTCACACTGTTTTGAGAGCATTTATTAAAGCATGCATATGAATTAAGAGCACTGAATTATACAAATTCTAAAAGAAATTTCTTATAACTACATTACCTGGAATCCATTTAAATCAGTATAAAATTCTTGATGAGTATTAGTTATGTTGGTAACAAACCGCATGACTAATTCTTTATTAAATTCAGATGCAATGTTTATTTTGTTATATATGTGAAAACCAACACCATCAACACCTGTAAAAAAAATATAAAAGAAAAACAATTATATATCAAGAACAATATAGCAATATACTTATTTTAATTATTATTAATATTCACTTCTAGCCATTTTACCTGGTGAATTTTTCAAAATAAAATGATGCTCTACTTCTCTCAAAACAACAGTTACTTCAGATTTTAAAATGTTTTTAGTAACTGTAATAGCTGGTGTACCATAGAGAACTTCCTATTGGGATGAAATACAATCTTAAAAGCTAGAAAATTAAGTATTTTATGATTGAATAAATTATATCTAAATGATTAAATGATATGAGTAATAATTATATAATTGATATAAATGATAAAAAATCTATATATGTGACATATTTATTATTTAATAATTTAAAGTTGAAACCAATTAAGTCACAAAGAAGATTAATTACTATATTTATTTCAGTTAAGCATTATAAAGTATGCATGTAACACAGCACCATAGCTTATGAGCCTATTCTGATGTAATGGCATCACAGTTTAAGGAAATGTTAAAGCTGCTCTTCTCACTGCATATGAAATGCCCCCTTAAAAGAATTATAGTATATTCAATTTAACTAGTCTCCTGGAATGGTTTATTTTAGGAGAATCAGTCTCTTTTTCGGGTACATACAAGCCAATTTTCAATGGAATCTTTCCTGCACCACAATCCTCATTAGAAGAAGGTAAAATGTCCCCAATATAAATCATTTTAATCTTTTCAGAATTTGCGACTTCCAATTTTTGGGGATTTATACTTCAAATTTGAAAATTTGTTATAACACAATGACATACGATTGGTGGCTCCACTATCAAAAAATTACAAATTTGAGTCATCACTTCTTGGATCATTCACTGCAAATGCATGATGAGTTTCTGTTAAATAGTTAAATGTAAACAAACAATGTATCATGATAGTATTACGGTTAAAACTTATTCTGTGGATATTTCCGGGATAAATGTTTTGATAAAGGATTATTTGTTAAATGTCCAAACTGAATTTCATTTAAGTTCAATGCAGATTGGGTCTTGACTTACAGGAATATGCTAATTTTCCATATCTCCAAAAAGTAGCATACTCCAGAAATTTCACAGTTAAAAATGGGTATAAATACCTGGTGCTAGGAAGGACACTTTAGCACTTATACTCAGACAGCATATGCTCAGCTTATTCGCAAGAGTCTTTATGCTCATAGCTATCAAGCTGTTGTTTTTGTTTTGTTCAGTTGGAGAAGTGCATTTGTTAGAAGCAGGTGTTGCTCAATGCTTTGACATTTGGTAACTATGTTTAAATATTGTAAGTTACAATGAATTATCTGGAACATGTAAATCATCATAATGTCTTGTGCAAATTTGCTTATGAGTGAATAAGCTGCATCTTTCTCTACTATTTCACTATCAGTGACATCAAAGTCTGCGATGTTCATCGTTTTTCTTAAAAAGTCATCATCATTTATAAAAACATCATCATCTATGCCATCAATTACTAAAGCAACATTTCTTGAATGATTTTGCGACCATTTCGAGCAGGTATTGCATTCCTGCACCAAGCGTCCTTAACCCACTGACCTATCAAACCAATATCTGGCTTCCATTCGTTATTTGAGCCAAATTTTTTCATTAACCCCGAATTGACTTATAGCAGCACAGTTGTTATTAGATACTCTCTTCAAAAAATAAAACAAAAACACTTTCAACTTAAAATTCTGCATTAGAGTTTTAAATAATCCATGTTAGAGAGTGTGGAAGACCCAGGCCACCCGACTCACCCTAGGGTATGAGTAGCAAGATGAGTGGCTGGGTGTTACGGAGTGTGTAGTTCTGAAAAAAGCCATTTTTTATCGAAGACTATCAGCCGTAATCGGACGAGAGATAAATAACCTTCTGAGAGATAAACATCAAATGAAAAAGAGCGAGTTGTATGCAACAGTTGATTGTATATATTTTGATGACAAGATACGCTAGTAGTCGGGAGCATTGAGAGGGCAGTAACTCTCAGGAGAGTTTTGAAGTGTAGCGAAATTCGGAGTGTGCGATTGGGCAATTACTACTGTATCATTTTAGAATGGATTGCCTGGCGAGAAAAATAACTTTTAGACTTAGGATTTTTTTTTAGACTCCGAGCATAAGTTGACCCCCCTCCCCCCCACACTTCGAAGCTTTGTTTTGTCACAAATTTCTCGACTTATATGCAAATATATATTGTAATGCTTAGATTTTTGAGTTTATAGTAATGTTTTCATTTAATTGCTTTATAACTACATTTTTGCTATATTTTATATTATATTTACATATTTTATATATTCCTATAAAATAAAGATTGGCAAGTTGGTGTTATCAATCAAATTGTTGACGTATTTTAAGGCAAAGTTGATTTAATATGATTTTTTTGCTATGTTAGGCTTAACTGCAAAAAGTGCCTGGGCTTAGACTTGGAGATGATTCATACAACATGCAGGCCTACAGAAACATTATTTTCTTCATTCGCTGGTCGTGAACAGGTAATGTTCCAATATCATGTAAAACTTTCAAACATAAAAGTATCAGTTTATTTACCATGGAGGCCAAATATATTTCTTTCACCAAATCTACTAAAGAAATGGTATGGATGCAAAACATCTTGAAAGAATGTAAAAAGCTAGGAATTAAATCAGATAAAAGTTTTGTGATAATCAAGCTGCAATAAACTTTTCTAAGTCAGCCATTGAGAATCATAGGACAAAAATGTAAAATACCACTTTCTTAGAAATTTATTCGAAAAATAATTATTTGTAATAAAATTTGCAAATAATAAAAATAATATAGCTAATAATTTTACTAAACCTGTAACTGAAGAAATTATTTTTAAATTTTGTGTAGAAATTTTTAAAATATAAAATTCTAAATATAAAAACTTAAATAAAATTTAAGTTAAAAAAAAAATTGAACGTTATGTGTAAATTTTTAAAATTGTATTCAAAATTGTGTAAAAGTAAATATATACAGTAGAGTCTCCATTCAACGAACTTCCATTTAACGAAGTTTTCTATTTAACGAAATTTTTTACAGAACCTTGACTTTGAACGACATTTACATGTTATTTACTGTCCATATTACGAACGATAATTTCTATATAATGAAGTTTTTCCTGGCTTTTTTTTTTTTTGCAAATTTTCATTGTTTTGCAATGTTTCATGACTTCTCATTTGTCAAAGTAAATTTAAAAAGTTGATAAATTTATAAAGAGACATGGATATCGTATAAAACCATATCAGGAGAAAGTGCAGATGTTTCTGAAGGTGTGTGAAAAATAGAAAAAAGAAGCTGTAAAACTTTTGGACGAATATGGTGCATAAAATATCTTTAATGCTGATGAAATGGGATTATTTTTTAAATGTCTACCGAATAAAACTTTAACATTTAAAGATGACAAGTGCTTTGGAGGGAAGAATAGCAAACAGAAAATAACTGTTTTGTTATGTGCAGTGACTAGTGAAGAATGTGACTAGTGAAGAAAAATTAAAACCATTAGTAATCGGTGTAAGTCAAAAACCCAGATGTTTCAAAGAAACAAAATCTTTAGAGGTGGACTATCATTTCAATAAAAAGTCATGGATAACTTCAACAATTTTTGAAGAGTGGCTGTCAAAATGGGATAAACAATTGGAAAAACAGTGTCACAAAATTTCATTACTTATAGACAACTGTCCTGCACATCCACCAGACTGTGCTTCAAAATGAAAATTGAAGAACATAAAGGGTTTTTTTCTTCCGGCCAATACAACTTCAAAACTTCAGACATTGGATCAAGGCATTATAAAAAATCTTAAAGTTCATTATCGAAAACGAATCCTACAAAAAGTTATTCTTGCCTTAGAGCAGCCAGTGCACAGACAATTGTATTAATTTAAGAATCTCCATATCAGAATGACGAAAGCTTGGCAGTGTGATGTGACTGCATCTACTATAAAGAACTGCTTTGTTAAAGCCGGTTTCAAAAGTGATGTTAAATATGATGATGATGATGAATCCAAGTGTTTAGCAGTTTTGAAAGAAAAATGGCAGCATCTGAAAGACATGGGAGCTATTGAAGAAGGTATAGAGCTGTCTAATTTTCTCCATGTTGATGAATACATTGGGATTGCTGAATATCCCAAGGAGCATGACATATTTCAAAGTGTTAGGAAATGCAATGAAGACATTACAGTGAGTGATGAAGATGACAATGAAGAGGTTATTAAAAAACCTTCACAAGAAGAAATGCTAACAGCGTTTGATACAATACGAAGGGGATTACAGTTTCAAGAAAATGTTACAGATGATGTGTTTCAATCTTTACAAAATTGTAAAAATGTTTATGAAAAATGTGTTCTTTATAATAATACAAAGCAGGATTACAGAGTTATTTACTGTTTAGGATATGTGTTAAAGTCAATAAAATGGATATGTAAGTTTCAGTCTTTGTTTTTTTCTCGTTTTTATAACTTAATTTACAAATTTCTATTTAACAAATTTTCTTTATAACAAAGTTTTTAAGTGGAATGATGAGACTTTGTTAAATAGAGACTCGACTGTACATAGTACAACTTTTTTCAAATCCCTCATTATACAATTTAGTTGCAAATAAGTTTATACTGAGTGGCAATGAGTGTTTTATTTACTATTCTAAAATCAATTTTTATGCTACAAAATGTCTTTACAAAATTCCTCAACAAGCAGGTTAGTTACTGTTGATTTAAACTATGTGGTGACATACAAAACTTTTTAAATTATAAATAATATAAAATATAAATATTTTTTAAATTTCTTAACAAGCAGGTCAGCTGCTGTTGATTTAAACTGTATGGTGTTTTAAAGTTAAAAAATATAGTATTTAAGAAAATCATCTGTTGACTAGATAAGGATTTTTTATATATATTTTTACAGTGAATTATAATTTATCATGAAAAGTGTTTAATAAAAGTAAAAGTATGTTGTTGTTGAGATCCAGACCGTCCGACCTACCAGAAAGGTGTAAAGTAACTGTTTGGACGGCCGGGAAGTGCCACCCAATTTAGATCGGAACCCAGTGGGGGAGGCATCCACAAGGACCGTACCCTCCTTCCCCTACCACCAACCTCTCGGAAGGACTTACGGACCCACATGTTTAACGTGATCGTACTCCGCATGAACACGGCGGCAGTTCTGGCAGCGGCGAGAATCGCGCGCTAACCACTGGGCTGCCGCGCCCGAAAAGAGCCAACAACACGCGGTGTTCCCAGGTGGTCACCCACCCAAGTACTAACCGCGCCCGATGCTGCCTGACTTCGGTGATCTAACGAGAACCGGTGTTTTCAGCACGGTACGGTCGTTGGCCTAAGTAAAAGTATGTATTAAAACTTGCAAAATTTTATAATTTTCAATGAACATGTGTCAACAGGTACAAAACGTTTCATAAATACACTGTGAAAATGCTCAGCCTACACCATGAAATCCCATTGTGCAAGTGCAGCATGACATGTACAAGGCAGGGAGAGTAGAAAAATTTCCCCTTGCCTTTACTCTCAGCTTCTTGCTTGGGGATGGAAGCATTTCACTTTTCGCCTTACCCAAGTGAACTTACACTACTGCAGCAAAATAAGTTCCACATCAAAAAAATTCTTGACATCAAAACCATCAATTAAAATGTAGTATGAAACAGACACAGTGAACTATGACTCAATAAAATTAATTATTTGTAAAACAAACTGATGAAAGACAAGATTTTCCTCTGAATGTCACAACCACTGTGTTTGCATCATGTTTTCATTGCAGAACACAGCAAAGTTGTGAGTTCTAAAATTTAGTGAAATTTTAGTTAAATAAAGTTCTTAATGATAAATAGAAAAAAAATTGCCTCACCAGACAAGATGAGAAAAAAAAATTAAATGCATGAATTTTTAACCTAAATGATTTGTTAACATTATATACTCATCAAAAGTGAAATTACAACACCATGAAGGAATGCACATAGCCATATGCAAATCACAGTACCAGTAGAAGAGAGAGTCATATGTAAATGATTGAAAGAACAAACAAAGATATGAAAAAAAAAAAACCTGTTTATTCAGTAAAGAATGTGGCCTCCACAAGCAGCTATACAGGGCACAAGGCATATATCGATGAGACTATTAATGGTTGCCTAAGGTAATTCTTGTCAAGCAGTGTCCATTGCAGCACACAGTTTGTTTGCAGAAAGTACCAGTGGTCCCCAATGCACCTGACATCCAATGAGGGCCTACACATACTCAATGAGAGAGAGAGATCCAGAGAGGCTGTTGGCCAAGAAAGGATGTGAATCCATTTAGGCTGTTGAGAGTTTGGCATGTGGTGTGGCATTGTCTTGCTGGAACACCATGCTGGGGACAGCCTGTACGAGTGGCCAAACCACAGGCATCACAATTTGTGTGATGTACCACTCCACTGTCAGATTACCAGAAATGTGCACCAGAGCTGTCTGTTGATCGAACATGATGCTGCCCCAAACCATGATGCCCAGTGTGGGGCCGGTGTGGCGCTCGATGATATGAGCTGGCAAGTGGGAAGCCACCACATCTGTGCACGGCTGTTATTTCTCCACATGCAGAAGTGATATTCATCTGTAAACAATACCCGTCCAGTTGCAATGACGACAACACCACGCCAGACGTGCATCCTTGTTATTGAGTGTTTAATGGCACCTAAGTGGCTGACCGCCATGCGAGCAGCTGTACTTCATGCAACCTGTTGTGAAGGATTTGGGTTCATGCAAGTGCAACCGTTGATGGTAGCAGGCTGTTTTGGTTGTCACTTGCTGTTACGAACAAGTTTCGATAAGACGTTTGATGCATGTGTCGGTCTGTGCACTCTATCATGTGCCTGTTCGATCCCTCTTGCGTATTCTCTGATGTTCCTACGTCCATCATGTCACACATCGCTGAATAGTACTCACATCGTGCTCAACATGCGTGGTCATTGCATACATCGACAAACCCACATCACTCAGCTCCAGGATATGGCCTCGCTCCCCAGTCATTAACTGCTGGTATACAACTCATTGATGTCTTCCAAAGTATAGCTTCTTCACTTTTTTGAAAGTTCAGCTGTTGTAAATCATCACTGATAGCATTTATGGGATGAGCCATCTGCTGGTCTTTATTACCCGAAACTGGGTATCATATAACATACAAAAACTTAATCATTTGCATATGCGCTGTTCTACCAGTACTGTGATTTGCATATGGCTACGTTCATTCCTTCATAGTGTTGCAATTTCACTTTTGACGAATGTAGTTTAGCTTCAGTTCAGGGTAAAATTTCTAATATTTGAAAAAACAAATGTTATATTTTAATGACTGAGAATGTGAAATTATGGTATCAATTCTTATTTATCATTTTTAAATATTATCATTATTATTTTATCGATAAAATAACTTAAATCAATATTAATTTGAATAGAAAGTTATAAATAATAAACTAGAATATAGTTTATGTATATGTAAACAAATTTCTATTTAGTTTGCTCACCAGATTGGTGTCCAGAATGTAAACACATAAATACAAACTTAATCAAATTGAAGAAAGCTTCTGAATAAAGACATTATTAAGATTACAACCTTATTGAAAGAGTTATTAAAATATAATTGAAATGAAAATGCAAATTTTTATAATAATAAAATGACCAAAAATTTGTAAATTCTTGTAGTTCTATATTATGTGACTGCATGGTATAAAAAAATACATATAAACAATTATAAAAAAATTAAAAAAATACCTTATATACTCGCGTATAAGTCGACCCTCTTAGTTTCAGAGAAAAAAATTGGAAAAAATCCAAAACTCGCGTATAAGTTGATCCCAAAAAGAGAAAAAAAAATTTTCAATTCAAAAACACTTGAAAACGAAAAAATATATATATATAATAATAGAATTTAATTTCGATAATAAAAACTTCATCGGAACCCTTTAAAGTCAGATTCCAAGCAAGTTGGCCTATGACATATGAGCCATCTTCCTACAGAAGGTTCACTTCCGTAGGAACCCATGGCAACATCTTTAACATGGGATTTCGCATAGACACTAGTGTTCGGGGAGCCAACCATCAGCACTACGATGCAAACAAAACTCGGCTGCTAGATTTAGCGAGTATCGCTCTCTTGGCAATTTTATGTTAATGCGGCCAAGTGAAAAAAGTATGAGACTGTACCATCATAATTTTTTAAACTATAAATATGAGCAGCTTGTAAAAATATATATTTATTAGTACAAATATAATTATTAGTTTAAGTAAATTTAAATAAGTAAACATAGATATACATATTTAATTCATATAATTATAAACTAAATAAAAAAATAGATGCACTGCATCGCTATAAATCATTATGCACCAAAAATTACAAGCTAACAATACTCAAAAGACTGAAATATTATATAATGTTTTCAGCCTAAAAAGTTTACTTTCGTGTTGATTGTTAAATTGCTTGGTTCTTAATTTATTCTGGGATGCTGATAATATAATTTCTTTTAATATACTAATATTCTTATAATAAATAACAACAAATTTACATAAATGCACTATCAAAGGTGTGGAACTCAATCATTAATTACAAGGGAAGTAGGGATTTTCCACATTATGTCACTTAGTAAAAAGTATATAAAATACATACACATACAATACCACATTCAACTTAACTAGCTCTAAGAAAAAGCTATCCAAATATCAAATTTTATACATTTTATAAAAATGCAACAAAGATTTTTTAACTAAATTAGATTTACAAAGATTTTTTAACACTGTTTCTTAGAATTTAGTCCAGTCGGCAGTGATAATACAACACTTATTTCTTATTATGAACATGTGTATACTTATGATAAACATGTACATAGGATGGAACATGGGATGGATAACAAATATTCTTGTTATTTAAATAAAAATAAATTGCATACCTTATAACGTAATCACTTTTCTTTTGGTAATCCATTTCTTGAAATAATCGATTCACTTAACAAATAATCTTTTTGCACGCTACAAGAAAGCATGGCTGTAAGTCTGTGTCTAAGTGTTTTGTTCGGAGTCAAATAAGGTTATAATGTATAGGCAAAAACCATTGTTGACCATTTCTGATTGTCGCCAAGCATGCCAATTTTAAATTTGATTTGAATTTGATCGAAGGTGGAGGGCGCTACGGTAACGACTGAAATATCAGTCGTTAATATTCTGTTAATTAGTCTGTAATATGAACGTTGTCTCCCGTTTGTTTTGAGGGCATTTGTTCTCGTGTGACAAGCACCAGACATTCTTTTACCCCCAGCACACAGCGTCCTCAAAACAGATGGGAGACAAAGCTTGTGTGTCAGGTCTATACATATAGTCCGAGTCAAACTTGCCAAATAGTTTAAAAAACCATTGGTGCATCATGTAAATATCAGCAATCCCATCTATGCCCATGTCATAAAAATCACTGTCATTATCATTTATAAAAACCCATAATCATCTATGCTATCAATTACTAAAGCAAAATTCATTACTAAAGCTACATTTCTTAAACGATTTTGCTACCATTTCCCGCATCTCTGTCCCAAGCGTCCTTGACTCTCAGTGCAATCAAAACAATATCTGGCTTCTGCCCTGCAAGTTACTTAAGCCGAATTTTTCATTTACCCTGAATCAACAGTTGTAAATAATTAGATACTCTCTTTAAAAAACACTTCCAACTTTAAATCCTGCATTATAGTTTTAAACAATCCGTGTTACGGAGTGTATAGTTCTGGAAAGAGCCATTTTTTGTCGAAGGCAATTAGCTCAGCCGTAATCGGGGAAGCAAGAGACAAACATCGAATGAGAATAAGCAAAATATGCATACAAAGTAAACAAATTGTATGCATATTTTTTTATGGTGCGATATGCTGGTAGTCGAAAGCATCGGGAGGGCTGTGACTCATAGGAGAGTTTTGAAGTGCAAAGAAATTCGGAGTGTATGATTGCATAATAACTTCCGCATCGTTTTAGGATGGATTGCCTTGAGAGAAAGAAGAACTTTTAAGACTTATGTTTTTGTTTTTAGACTCCGTGTATAAGCCGACCTCCCCCCCCCCCCCCACTTTGAAGCTTTTTTTTGTCACACATTTCTCGACTTATACATGAGTATATATGGTATATACCCAAATTTATAGAATGAACTTATGTTTAAGAAGTAGTAATTTAAAAATTTTCTATTTTTCATGATTGCATGAGATAAAGATTTATTTTAGCAATTTTAAAGTTTAAATCTACTCTTGTCAAAACTCTTTAAAAATGGACAAATTAAGTGTGTAGCTTGGAAAAGAAAAGAGAGGGACACATGATTAAAGAAAATCTGACCCAACATTGGATTATACAGGGTGATTGTAAACTCTTTCAACAACAAAAAAAAAAAGAAGGATAGAAGAAAAAAAGAAGTACACATCAAAACAAACAATATTTGCAATGGAATCTAGGGCCACATTCCACTCATAGTGTCAGAAAAGAGTAAAGTTGCATATCCCCCCCCCCCCACATTGATCCTTCAATAGTGAAAAAAAGAGAATTAATCCAGCACGCTTGGGCTCAAGAAAATTCACACATTACTGACCCTTGTAAACACCAGCAGAGATTTGCTGTCAACACCTGGACAGGTTTACTTGGTGATTGTCTGGAGGGACCTTACCTCTTGCCAGAATGTCGCAGAGCACCATGTGTTCCTGAGGCAAGTGCTTACTGGTCTGTTGCAGGGTGTTTCACTCACCACACAGATGGTGGCTTATGCATGATGGACCTCAGCACACCTTTCCACCAAAGTCTGATACTTCCTAAATGCGACACATCCCAGGTGGTAGATTGGACATGGTGGGCTTGTCGCTTGGCCTCCACGCTCTCCGGACCTTAATTTACTGGACTTCTGGTCTGTTACAAGGTGTTCCACTCACCACACAGATGGTGGCCCCAGTACCCCTTTTCACTTAAGTCTGATACTTCCTAAATGCAACATATTCCAGGGGATGGATTGGACGTGATGGGCTTGTGGCTTGGCCTCCATGCTCTCCGGACCTTAATTTACTGGATTTCTTCTGGGGGCACTTGAATACATTGGTGTACGACACACCTATGGACTTCCTAGAAGATCATTGTTGTTGCAGTCAAGAAGATTAACACCACATCAGGAGTCTGCAATAGTCTTTCATTTGCCGGCGTCAGCTATGCAACAATGCCCTTGGATGCAACTTTGAGCAGCTACTTTGAGTCTTTCTCTGAAGCGAATGGAAATGTGGAACTTCTAAATTAGTTTTTTTTTTCACTGTTGAAGGATTAACGTGGATATGTATGTAACTTTACTCTTTTCTGGCACTATGAGTGGAATGCTGCCCTAGGTTCCACTGCAAATATTGTTCATCTCTATGTGTACTATCACCCCTCGTTTCTTGCTGAAAGAGTTTACAATCACCCTGTATATTGAAGACAAGTTTCAAATTCAATTAAAACAAATTTAGCTGTTTTTATTCAGGTACTATTAAATTAATACTATGTCAACCCAAAAATTTTTACAATAAATGAAACTGCTGTTTGTAAGATAAAAAGTTACAAAATTTCCTTGAAGAAAGCAGGCATAAATCAGTAAAGTGATGACAATTGTTTTGACGGCATTATAAGCCCCCTTCTTCAATGAAGAAGGGGCTTATAATGCCCTCAAAACAACTGTCATCACCTTACTGGTATATGCCTGATTTCTTCAAGGAAGTTTTTCAAAAATTTTGTTTGTAATGACTTAAATGCTTTGAGCTAAATTGAATAATTTTAGTCTTAAAACAGATCAATTACCACACTAAGAAATTTCAAGTTGTATAAATGAGTATAAATAATCATAATGAAAATTCAATTAATAATTTTTTACACAAATTTCTGAATATAGACAATGTATTAACTAAAAAAAAAAAAAAGAATATATTTGAATTGTATCAAGCAATGTTAGTCATGCAACAGAAAATTAAAATGTTAAGGTAAGGAACCACAGGAAAGAACATAATACAGTAGTACCTCCGAATACTGATCAGTTATGAGACCAGAAGTTTCATCCATTATTGGGATGGCACTATTGGGGAGGACACATCATGTTCTTTTTAACTGATAGCATGACATTCAATGAAAAATTAGCTCAAAATTTTAATTAAAAATGCAAAATACATAAGAGAAAAGGAAAAATATTTAACTTGTTACCTTTTAAATAATCTATTTTTCTTAAATAAGATGTTCACAACAAAATTGACACTAGTAAAAAATATATGACATTACTAAAATATATGACACACATTACTAAATATATGGTATTACTTAATATATGACATTACTAAAAAATATACTGTTTACAATTTGCTTCTTTTTTTTACACTGCAAACTTGTTTCTCAGTGTGAATTTTTAAAGCATTTAGCTTTGCAAGGTCCTTAGGAACCCTGTTGTTTAGAAGAAACTTTGCAATTGTTCACTACATCTCAGTGCATCTTAAAAGTCCTTAATTTGGCACACATCACTTTCCTCCACAGCCTTCTCATCACAAGCATTCTCAGATTCTTTAGTAGTATCTCAAAGAATGAAATTGTGTGTTGTGGTTTTTGATTCTTTCTTAATTTTATACATAAATATAATTTTATACTGCAATAATCCTAGTTCAAATCCTGGTCATAACACCAAACATGTTAGATAGTTTTTTATACTCTCTTAAATTAAAAAACATGTGACTAGGAGAATTTTACAAACAATTAATCTAGTTAAATTTTGAAAATAAGAAATAAGAAAGATTGAAAATACCTTAACAATACTAAAATAATTTAATTCAACCATTAAATACGTATAGTGGAAATTTTAAACTCAAATAAACAATACAACACTTTACTTTTATTACTTTTAAATTACTAGAATTGCAATGTGTTTTGCCAGAAAATACAAAGAATTGTGCTGTGTTTTGCTTAAAAATAGAAAGAATTGTGTTGTGTTTGAAAACCCAAAATAGATTAAATACTGTGGCATTTGGAGAATCTAGTAAAGAAAACAGAAAAGGAATACACATTTTAAAGTGATCGCATTCATTATAAGTTATCCATGATGAATAAATTCTCACCCCATACAGTATGCCCCACAGGTGAAATTATCAAAATCCTTGAGACATATTTACACAAAACATCAGCTAAAGAAAAGGTTTTGTCCATTAGACCTGTCAGTTCATGATTTCATGAAACTGTTATGAGTTCATAAAAAAGCAGACATGGTACAATTCTGTGGAAATTTGGATTCCCACTTTTTTGACACCAATTTTTACCATTCCTGGGATCGATGCAAATCCATAATAAAATTTTCTTGAGGGGGTGGGGGAGTATCTTTGTTAGCAACAAAGCCAAATCAGGATCAGTTAAGTGACTTGTTTAATCATTATCAATGTCGATCCTTAACCTCTCCAGGCAACAGTGCCAGAGACTGTCACTACAGGGGAATTTTCAAGAAAAAGGGGGTAGAGGTAGAGGGGTGGCCAGTATCAGTCAGTTTGCTGCTCGACGGTAATGCACTTGAGAGAAATATGAAATTTAGGACTTTGGACACTGATAAGGTAGAGGTAAGCAGTGGAAGCTTGATGTGAAAGATGAATGAGGTGAGACCATGTGGCATGTGGTGTGTTTCGTTATGTATCAGGGTTGTTCATTTTCTTTCTTCCAATCCAGCTTGTCATCTTGGAAAAATTAAGTACAAAGCTGTTTTGATTTTGTGCTGGGATGTTCCTATTTTGTTTTATTATTTTCCATGGTTTCTTCAGATGTGACAAACAAGTGTTTTGTTTCAACAATTTTTTATTAAAATCATTTTCTTATGAACTTTATTGAAATATATATATTTTGGTTAAGTTTTCAGATTTTTATTTAAGTTCAGTGATGTGATTACAAAAAGCTCTTTTGGAGCAATTTTTGGAGCAGCAAATTTTGGAAATTGTAGCAGGCCATGTTCCGAAATTGTAGCAGTTTGTAGCAGGCGATTTTCCGAAATTGTAGCTGTTTGTAGCAGGTATTTTTTTTTAAAATTGTAACAGTCTGTAGCAAGTGATTTTTCTATATTGTAGGAGATAGAAGCAAGGCACATTTTTATTTCAGTACTTTGTCATATATACAACAGGTATAAATAAGCCAAGACAATGAAGTTTTAAAAATCTAACAAAATTTAAGTATAAAAGTTTAGAATGTTCAATTAACTTTTAATAAGCTAAAATAGCGTATAAATTACATTAATAAAAAATGCATATTTTTTATAAAAAAATCTTTTTCTCAATACATATTCTTTAATATAAAAATAAAACTGCAATAAATAATTTTAGTAAAGATCTAAAAAATTTAAAATTGCAATAAATAATTTTAAAGATTTAAATAGATTTTATTGCATTAAATATTGAAAAAATCTAAAAAATATCAATAAATAATTTTAAAACATATTTTAAAAAATTAAAATAAGCAAAGATTTAAAATTTTTTTATTGCATTAAAATTTTTAAAAGGATCTAATAAAATGCAATAAATAATTTTAGAAAAAATTTCAAATAAATAATATTTTTAAAAAATCAAATAAATTGTAATAGATAATTTTAAGAATTTTTATAATAGATTTTCTACAAAATTAAAAACTTACAATAAGTAATTTTTGAAAAAATCTAAAATAATTTAAGAAAAAAATCTAAGCAGTTCTTTTTTAATCTTGTAGATTGACATTTCTTGCTTGGTTATAAAGTGTCTTTGCTCAAGACCTTTAATATACATAATTGACTGTTTGTACAAGATTATCAATAGGTATTTTTTCTTGAGTATACATCAACCTATCGACTGCTTTCCCCTCCCCCCCCCCTCAATTCGCAGATGAAAATATCTCCATGTTACTTTCCCTGCAATACTAGGTAATGTATAGAGTGTATAGGGAAAGTATTGGAATCATGTCGAATATCACAAATCAAGATTTTGACGGATCTACACATTTTGAGACCTTTAGAATATGAAAAAACTATTCTTAGCATGACGTCTGTGTGTGTCTGTCTGTACAGAGTTTGTATCCACTCTAACTCAAAAAATAATTGACCAAATTTCATAGGTAAATCACTTGTGGGTTACCCTGACACTGATTAGATTTTGGTATGATTTGGGATAAAACAACCTGCCTTTTTTTTGTGAAATGGCCAGCAAAAATTGCCTGTATCCACTCTAGTATGAAAAACTAATAGACCAAATTTCATAAAATTTGGTAGATAAACCACTTGTGAGTTTACACTGGTGGCGAATAGATTTTGGTAAGATCTGGAAAAAAAGAACCTGCCTTTTTTTGTGAAATGGCCTGTAAAAATCACAAAAATTTAAAGTAAAAGACTACATATGCTCAAATATATCAATTAAAGGCTTGTTTTACATGCAATTTTTGATGATAAACAGAATAAGACCAACTCATTACTTTAGGACTAGCCATTCTGGAAAGATTTTAGTTTTTTAGCACTTTCACTTCGCCACCTTTGAAAATAAATCCAGTTACCAAATGAAAATAAAAATGAAATTAAAAGTGCAAATTCAGTATAATTTCAAATAATTATGGGTGTTATTTTTTATTTGTGCAATTAAACTCAATTTAATGAATTATTAAATTGAGTTTAATTGCACAAATAAAAAATAACACTGAAGGGAAAGTCTGAAGGGAAAGTCATGTGCTGCCCACATCAGTTTTTAAAAATTTTTACTTATATTTCCCCTCCTCTCCAAACAGATAAGCAAATTAACTAGTTAACTCTGGTATGAGAAGGCTCAATTCAACCTTCTTATACCAGAATCCATTTTTAATCAACTTGTGATTTTTTTTTTGTATTTGCAAATTTTACAACTTTTGTTTGAGAAGTCCGTATCGTTGTTCTAAATGATTCCAATAATACCATGTTACCCTTCATTTTAAAGGGCTTGGGAAAATCTTTTTAATGATACCAAGTTTGATAATGTATCCCCAAAAGGGGCCTAATAACATCATAAACACAAAAGTTGTAGCAGTTATTTTTCACTATAATTACTGAAACTATTAAATTTCACAATCATTGAGCCTATTAATCATCAAATTTTGTTCTATGCCGCTAAGTTAAGAAAATATAAAATTTTGAAGTTTTCACTGGAATTTAAAAAAAATATTTGTAGTTCTACATTTTTTGTTAACAAAGCTGAATACAAAGTTTCATGAAAATCCATTAATATTTGTAGCAGTGATAGTGTACACAGGAAATTGATCACAGACTGACACCACTCCAAAAATAGTCAAAATGTGTTCAAAGGATCTCAAAGCATATATTGTCAGCAAAATCTCAAATTAAAAATTTTTTTATGAGAACAATACTTTCAATACCACGTAAGAGAAAGAAAAAAAATCTCAAAAGTTTTATTTATTTTTTATCATCAATACAACATTGTTATATTAATTAAAAAAAAAAAACTGATGATGCTGAAAAGGGAAAAACCGTATTAGAAATAGTCAAGCATGTAAAAAATAGAGCACTAGATAAAATAAATAACCTTTCTTATAAAGAAAAATACCACTCCTCAAAGATTTTTTTAAAATACGATGACTCATTACGAATGCAGCTGATGTTGCCCCTTTGAGAGGTCAGTGTGTTAATGGTCTTGCTGTTGCATGCTTTTCAATACAATTTTTGTTTAGTTATTTGTTATTTATAGAAAATATAGCTTTCCAAACAGAAGAGCAAAATGAACTAATATATATGTTTTTTAAATATGTCAAATATCTGCTTATTGCACTAACAAGTATAAATCCACTGTCGCCCGCCCCTCAGACCACTCAGCTTTAACAAGGTGCTTCTCAATTGCATCATTGAAAAATACGAAATCAAAACAATCACAGCGAATGCTTTCATCTTTCCTCCCCACCAGTCGTCTTTCCTAAGTCATACAGACAGAAAATCAAGTTATCTGAAACATTCTGCCAATTTCTATGTACACCTTTACATCATTAAAATTGGTTTTAGCTTGAAGTTTTATATAAGCTGCTTTTGTACTTTTTGGTTTACTCATTTTAGTTAGAGAGATCACCAAGTTAAAAATTCCCCGATTTTTCCAAAATTTTGAATAAAAAAACTGATTTTTTCTGACATTTTAGTCCACTTTTAAACTCTTGATTTTCAGAGTATACACGAACCTACGAGGGTACGATCCCTGTGCATGTATATTTGACTCCATTGTGTCTACCACACTCGATCACATTACGGTAGATCATAGGAAATACATCTTTCAAAACAGTTTAGCGACGGGAATTTTTTTTTTTCACTCCTGATTCAACATAACGGTTCCCATCAGGTAACCTGGTCAAGTACTCACTGAGTAATTTAGTTTCTTTGGGGAGAACTAGCTGTTAGGGAGTCCCTTTGTTCGAACTAAACAACCCCACAGCTGATAATATTTAGAGCTGTCTGTAAAGAAAGAAGTCTAGTCCTCTGATTTTGCCAGTATATTGCACTCTTCTGAGAAATTTTTGATTCAATTTCCTTCCTCCCTCAACATTCCTTTCCCCTAAACAAGAATTACGTTTTCCGGTATTTTGTGAAATGGTGCAGTGTTGGCGCAAAATCAGTTAAATTTTACTTTTTGTATTAGAATGGCATAGACTACTTTGGCATAGTTTGGCACAGCAATCACATCACTGTAAGTTGTTCATATAACAATTAGAATGGTGAATATTTTTTCTGATAGTCCAAAATTACGTGACATTAATAATCTAGAAGTGTTTTTCAAACCTTTAGGGTGCATTAAAAAATTTAAGCATACTTTTATGCTTAATAAGAAAATTTACACAAAACTATCACGTCCCGGAACTCCAGGATTACATGAAACACACTTTAAAAAATACTGTTCTAGAAAAAAATTAATTTAGATATGACTGGTTTACAAAGTTTGTAAAATTAAAATTTGGTAATAAACAAGCTCATGTGATGCATGTGCAGTATAAACAAGGAAGATCAATTATACATAAATGTCGTATTTTTGGAGCTGGTGTGATTTCTTGTCCATGCCTGCTTGTACTTGCACAATGAGTGCGTATAACACGTCAGAGGGAATGAGAGCTTTATTTCGGAATGAGGATATGCTTATTAAGTTAAAGAAGATCAGATTTGATGTAACAAAAGAGGATAGATGTATGGATTGGGCTGAGACAATGGAAAAAGAAGAGGAAGCATTAGCATGTGGTGAGAAAGAGGAAAAGCAGGCAGTGTCCCCCTTCACCCTTGCTACCTACATCAACAGCTACCTGAAGCAAAAGGGTTTCAAGCAAGATACACTTCTTCTTACATGCATTGAGTGGCAAATATGGAACTACTGCAAATGCTATGATTTCATCATCTCCATCCTGGAGGACGAATTAGATGAGGACATAGACTTGGAAAAGAGGAAACACCTGGAGACCATCCTGAAAGGTACTGTCCTTGACTCCAACTTGCTTTTAATTACCCCAGATAGCAAAACCCTTGCAGAGCATGGCTCATACAAGCTTAATTTTGAGATGTACAATTTCCGTAAATCAAACAGTGAAGCTGCGTTTTACAAAAATTTCAAATCCCAAATATATGACAATCTGGAAGGTACAAAACTCAAAGTATAAGCAAAAAGCTAAAAAGATCGGATAAGAACCCTCAAACCCCTCAGGAAATTTCTGTAGCGAATAAATTAGTAAATCTTAAAGTTCAGGAAGCAGAAGTAGTAACGATTGCGGCTCCACCCCCTAAAGCTAATATCTCATTATTCTATGTGGACTCCTCAAGCAATTAGGGAGCCCTCATAGAAGATCTAGACAAAATTCTAACTTCTAAAATTCAAGGCCTTTTAATGGGAAGGGTAATCAGAATCAATCCTGGATCTGTCGAGGATTACAGGAGTGTTCAGGTTCAGGCTCACCTGACTCAAAATAAAATCTCTTTCAGTTCTATTAAGGGGGGGCATCACCTTGGCCAGCACATTAAACACTGATATTAGACCAAAATCTAAACCTCAGTTACTCCTTAAATAATTGTTTTGTGAGAACTAAATTTTTTATGTGCAACAATGTGAAAAAACATAGTTTTGAGATTGAGTTTTAAAGTTAAAATTTTGCTCTTAAAATACCTTTTACAGTAATTTTTTGAAACATTTATCATCTAAAACTCTCCAGAAGCATAAGTAGGATCTTCTTTCAGTGCCAGAACTTCTTCGATTGACCTTTTGCTTTTTCTTCGTGCTCTATGAGCTTCTAATGTACATTCTTCTGCTCAAATTTCTGCCACAGCGATTCGCTTTTTATCTGTTTCTGAAACATAATGTGCATAAAAAATTCCTCAATCTGGAAGCCCAATTCTCTCATTGTATTCAACTGGCCAATTTAGCCTTCATTGAAACATACAACTGCTTCATTTGTAGCAATTTGAACAATTTTTCTGGCTGAACTGGATGTTTTCGGGCAAAATTTCCAGATGAGGGCATTTAAACTTTCATTTGAATTTTGAGTATGTCCTCCTAGGCACTTTTTTTTAACAGAGACGGCATAGAAAGGTCTTTAAAAATGTCTTTAATGGTATCCATAACTGCATTTGGAATAGAAGTTGAATGTCTGTGTGCTTTTTTGCTCACAACAGCTCTTTGGTATGGACACCAAGAGCTTTCTCCTTTTGGACAAAAGTCATGGAGTGGCTCCTCATCAGTGGAGCGTTTGTGGTAGAATATGGCCCATATCGCTCTTTGCATGTCTGTCACAGATTTACAATTTCTCTAAATAGCATTGCCATAATAAACTGTAAGTTTATCGATAATAACATCTGTCAAAGGACCTTTTCCTTCAATTGTTTTTCAGTCACTGAGTTTTTTGCCTTTCACATTTTGTTTTTGCTTTTGCAGCTTTATACCCATCCTTTTTTTAATGTGACCAACACATTCTATTTTGAACACTTTGCACTCTGGGCCATAAGGATGTGCACTTTCAATAGTTAAAAATGTTTTGCAGTCACCGTCCCCAATGTATTTGGTGTAATGAACATCACATGTAGTTTCGGATCGTTGGAAAATTCTATTCATGCCTATAACCTCCATCATTCCAGCAGATCCACTATGATTCTTTTCACATGATAATTCATGTTTTTTACTCCATTTCTCATAAAGGGTTCTGACATGAGGATATTTCCAGAATTCACAACCTTTGCACTTGGAAGATCATACTTCAGTGTCAATGACTTTTCCAGTGAGGGAGCCAACAACTGTGCACACTCCAATTAGTGAAGAATGGCCACGTGTTTTCCACGTGCCATCTCCACTGATAGTAATATCACTTTTATTATCACTTTCTGTAAGTGCCACTTCTTCAGATGCAGATGAAACCATGCTTTTTTGAACAGATAGACTCGAAGCTCTTTCAATATTCACCACACTCTTATTATAAGATGATATGGTCACAGGAGGAGGCAGATCCATTATTGCACAGAATGTTTTAGCAGCAGCCAGTCCATGCCCAAGGCATCTCATAGCATAAATAAATCTTGTATTAATTTTTGATTTTTTCTGACTTACCAATCATAACTGAATTTTTACAAGCAGATTATAACACCACATTTTGTACATGTAACAGAAATGTTTACAAACAGTCTATAAATAATTTTGGATTCTATTTTAACAGGTGAATGACACACTGCAGAAGCAAACGTCAACTAAACTCCTGAATGTTTGAGTTCTAATACTGGCTGTGTTATTTTGATTATAGTTTTGTCGTGTTTTGTTTATAGTACCATTGTAACTACCATTTATTTCGTTGTTTTAAGGTTTTAATGAGTTATTTACAGTAAAATATGAATAAGAAAGTAAGGAAGAATGGATATAGACCCCCCCCCCCCCCCCCGAAAAAAAAATAACACACTGAACAAGATCCTTCCCGGCCACTCATAAACCTGCTGCAAGTCTTTGGGCCAGCCGAGTGGTCTGGGCCTTCAACTTCAACACTGAACGAGATACAGAACTTTCAACAGATGTAAACACAACTTTCTAATTAATAATTGCATAACCCTGAAAGCCTGGGTCGCTATTTATCACATGTTTCGTTTGAAGCTTTTTAGAAGAAGCACTAAGCCTTTTATTCACTTTCAATGTATGTTGATTACCCTGGAATTTTTTTTTTTTGGGGTCTATATCCATTCTTCCTTACTTTCTTATCCATATTTTACTCTAAATAACTCATTAAAACCTTAAAACAACGCAATAAATGACAGTTGCAATAGTACTATAAACAAAACATGACAGAACTATAATCAAAACAACACAGTCAGTATTAGAACTCAAACATTCAGGAGTTTAGTTGACATTTGCCTCTGCAGGGGAAACACTTCTTCTTCTCTTTACATGTAATACCAATAAATCATTGAGGATAGGAAAACAAGAAATAAGCGATTGCACTACTAAACAGAATGTAAACAATTACACAGCAGATGCCGAGATGACGTCATTGTGGGTTTAAAGAGTATACACTGGCATGCAATACAAATCGTGAAAAATACACTAGAAGAGTCACACAGTACATTAAAAAAGGCAAATGAAATGATATATCGAAAGGGCAAGAATAAAATCGAAATCCATTTCTGTTGTGTCCTCTCTCGTAACTGAGATGGACCTGGCTGCCTATCTGTGCTCTTGGTGATGCAAAGAATCTTAGTATAGAGCATGTGCCTTGTCACATATTTTGCAACTGCAGATTACTTGAGATGGACTCTGTTGCTATTTTCTCTTTGTTTTTCATTGCGATACATGCATTTTGTGGAATAGCATTGCTTTTATAAATATTTAAATTATTTGCAACAACTGTACTGAAAAATACAGTAAAGTGTTAAAAATAATAAAAATAGTTAGTCCAATTGCAATTACCTAGATCCTCTCAAATATTTGATATTGCCTTAAAGTTAAGAAGTAAGGTCACCCATATACAGTATGTAAAGAATAATTAAAATTTTTTTTTTATGTGTTCAAACTAGTAAAAGGGGGATCATATAATGGGGAAATAAAGATTGGAATAAATAAATTACATTATGTAAAATTCAATAAATATAATAAACGTTACTGTGCATATGGGTGCCTGAAGAACATAGGGAAAAAATAACAACATAGGTATTTTGTTACTAAATAATTAATTTTTAGACAAACATACCTGATTTGTCTCCATACCTAGAAAAATATTAATTCAAGATTACTTCAAAAGCTGATTATACTCGAGGACCCAAAACTGATTTTATTATGAATCACTCTAAGATGAATAATCAAAAAATATTCTTTATTAAATTTATTAAACAACATCTTTAGAAATATTGTTCTTGATGGCACTACTGCATTCTGTTTTTTTTACATATCACTTGTTCTTAGTCACATGAATGTATGTTCAATATAGGATTGTTATTGTATGATCAATAAAGACGTTTTATGTTCAACATCATAGTTAAAATAATTAACACTCATGGAATTTAAATTTTGAAATTATAAATGTCTTATTATCAATAAACAACATAAGTATTTTCGCATAACAGTTATTTCACAAGGATAATATTCGACTCAATACCTGTAGTGATACTGTCATAGATATTTTTTACTCTGCAGAAAAATTCCCAAAATTATCTACTAGTTTTTTTTTTAAGTAGCTGGTATAGACTGGCCTAACACTAATCTCCATTGTTGTCAAACAACATGCAGCAATTTGAACATTGTAGCCACTCAATATCATACAGAAAACTTCAGATGACTCAAAATCAGTAATACCACAAAGTTAAAGGATTGGTTCAAGACAAATATAAATTGTCTTGGCATGCTTACTTTATTTTTATAGCCAAGATTAAATTCATCTGAAAGAGATATCCAAGTAATTATTTGCAATATGTATTAATCAGAATGAGATACAGCATCTATTAATCTTCATATAATAATTCAGGAAGAGATTCTCAGAATCAGATAAAAAAAAATATGGCATTTGCCACCCAGCCCACTTTGATTGATTATTACCAGTCAAGATTAAGTACCAGAGGATGAAATGTTTTCCTCTGTTGCTAGAACAAATGCCTGGGAAAACAGGCAGAGGGATTCTAAAAAAATACTTCTACATGAAAAGAAGACCAACGAAAGTGATTTTTTGAAGTGAGCAAAGTCTTGTCGACAAAATGGCTAATATTAAAAAGAAAACTGAATATTATCTGAACATTTAGATTTACAATGGAATTATTTTACGCAAAGCAAAATATAATGATTTGGAATATTGTTTAAAGTGGCAGATAATTAATAAGAAATATTAAATTATTGAAATAAATAATTTGGAATTAGAAAAAGAAATAAATGTAATAAAAGTAATAAAAATTGTAAATTTTAAAATTTTTTATAGTGCTGGGATGATCACATCACAATACCAAATAGTGACGAACAAAAATACCAATATGGCATACTGCATCAGTTAAAAACACAAGTCTGCACAGCAGAACTTACATCTGAAAGCATAATGCAAAACAAGTAAGCAAGCAAGAAATGAGCCTTTACTACAGCACTTATATATGCTGAAATAGTGATGTCACGGACATATGCAAATGTCAGTGCAATGCCCCAACTTTTCTTGAGAGAGGTAATTTGCATGATTGCCGATCGAAACCAGAAAATCTAAAACTGACCAGTTAATTATGTCATACTTGCAATCCATGACAATATGGCATAGAATCATGACATTACTATACAACCGATGACATCATACTGCAAAAGATAGCGTTTAAAAAAGGAAACTAGTTTTAGACTTATTTTCAAACATTCCGGTATACAAAATGGTAAATTTTTCAGGTTGTCATTTTTGGTGATAGACATAAAATTTTACTGTAATCAAGAATAATTTTACAGTCGTTACTGGTGATGTGATGACCTCTAACCTCGACCTTGTCAAAGCACATTCTTTCACTAGCATTTTCAAATTCACATTGAATAAATCAATAATTTCACTATTATTTTATGCATAATTAAGATGGCAATTATTGTAATCTTTTTTGGCTCCAATACTTATTAAAATATTCTATTATACTTTGAAATTTGTTTGTATCTGTCTCACTTTAAAGCTATTAAGAATATAAATTTATAAATTCACCCCATTATTCCTAACAATAAAGTAATTTTAAGATTATCTGGCTTTCAAGCTTTTTTTTTTTTTTTTTGGTTGTAGCTACTAAATGAACCAAAAACATTTACTTAAATTTGTGGTACTTAATCAAAATCCCTTCTAATATCATTCTGGATGGAACTTTTACATATCCATTTCTAATAGGAAACAAACATTTTATTCTACTTACAATTTTACATTCCCTTCCAAAAGTTGCCATCAGCTCTTTTTATTCACTTTTCAATCAAGTGAAGAATTGAAAGTTTCATAAAACTTGTGACTGCCACCATGTGGTATATTAATTACTATTTAAAATATTTAAAGCTGAAACCAATTAAAATACAAAGAATGCAGCAAGATAAATTAGTATGTTTAATTTAGGTTAAGGAAGTTAAACATTTAAAATTATGAAAGCATCATAGCACTGAAGCTTTACAAGCCCATTCTGATGCAGACATCAGTTTAAGTTGCAGCTAAAGTTGCTCTTTTTCATTAAATATGACAATATAACTAAATATATATTACTATTATATGTTATAAAACTAAATGTATAATTCTTACCTTAGCATCACCATCGGGAAGAAATAGATAAGCACCACTTTTATCTTTTCCCTTGCTTTTGGTTCCATATTTCAAAAACTTAATATCAACATCTATTTCTATATTTTCTTTCAGATATATTAATTTCTAGATAAATTTTTGTAAAAACAAAATATATATATATCAGTTTATATTATATTTGACAAATAATAAAGTAGTACAAAATAACATATAAAACTGATAACTAAAGATGAAAATGTGGCACATTTGTATAACTGCCTTACTATGAAAGTCAACACAATTTGATCAATGAAATGCAAGATTAGTGAAGTATAAAACACAACATTCAGACTCTACTCATATGCTCTATTAATTTGCTACAAAGGGAAAAAAAATAAAATAATAAAAAATTAACATGATGCAAAATGATTATGTCTACTGTTTACATTTTTATATATTGTAAATTCCATACACAGTGGCATCCACAGAAATTTGTCGAAAATTAGAAGATTTCTTGTTTATTATCTTCTTTCTAAAGTAATAGAATAAATTTACCTGACATTGTGCAGAATTTAAAGCAGCATGAGCATAGCTTAAGTTACTGTCTTTAAAGATAAGTTCTATTATAATTAAGGCATAAATAAATGCATTGCATAATATGATAGTCTATTTAAAGCGAATGTCCATTTGTTCAAATATTTCACATTTCTTCAGGTACCTACAGGCAATCAATGATTGTTTGTCAAACATGTCAAATCTCAGAATCGTTCAAAAAAAATTTTTTTTTTCTTTAACTTCATGTGTCAGGCCAGGGTGTTCATTGTCTCCCTTTTATCTCCAAAAATAATTTTAAGTTCTACATTGGTAGTACAAAACATACTGTCAGTATTCATTTAACTGAGCATGCTCGCGATATTAAAAAATAGAAAACTGTCCATGGCTCTTACCCATTTTGTTAGTAACATTAAATTTCATCCTATGTTTGATAAGACTATTCTTTTAATTAGCTGCAATAACCCTCGTAATATTTTATTTTATGAATCCCTTTTCATTTAGCTTTACCTTGATTCTATTTGCAATTTTGATCCCATTCAGACCCTCAGTTATGCTTGGCATCTTGTTCTCGGCTCACTGCGTGTTAAACCGTTGTATTTTCTGGATATTTAGTAGCTGCTTTCTGTTGCTTTTGATGACATATCTATTGGTTAACCTGTAATTTATGACCTTTATTCATTTTGTATTTTGTAATTAAATTAAGTTTTTTAAATGTATAATATTTAAAATGTAAAGTGATTTATATGCAAATTTTAGTTCGCGGTTGTGGCCTGTGCATTTAAGCTCATGTTTTCTACTTATTTTAGCTTTGCCACTGATGAAGAGCATAATAATGCCCGAAAGCGCTATGGTTGTGAATTTTTGTGTATGTTGTTAGTGGAGATTTTAATTAAAGTCTTTTAACAATAGCCAATTTTTGGTTATCTTTATATTTTTAAGTGTTGATGATTTCATATGTTTTCCATACAATTTATTATATGTATACAATTTATTATATGTATATATATCTCAATCGTATTTGGAATGGACTCTATCCATACAGTCAATGATATTTGACATTATGACAATGAGGATAGTTTCATTTCATCTCTAGTAAATGGTGCTGTTGTATTTATTTACTAATTTCACAATTATTGCTTGAACAGTCAATGATTGTCAATGTTTATGATTAAAAAACTTATAACACTTCTGTATTGTTATCTGTATCGTAATTTGAAAATCTAAAATAATACAATTTTTTAGAAATTCAGCAAATACTCTCAATTACCCACCATAAATTTACCATAAACAATCTATTTTTAAATAAAAATTGTAACATTAGTTTTTTTTACGATTACTACTGATCTTGTGATTTCTGTAACAGAATCGACTTTAAAAGATTAAAGTCATTAATTGTTAAGCTTATTTCATTTAGAAGCAAAATATTTCTTTAGAAACAAATTAAAAAAATCTGATGTGGGCAGCATATGACTTTCCCTACAGACTCATATTCACATTCTCTTTATTTCTTCAATAATTCATTACTTTGAGTTTAATTGCACAAAATAATATCCATAACTATTTTAAATTACACTGAATTTGCACTTTTAATTCAATTTGCATTTTCATTTGGCAACTGGACTTATTTTCAAAGGTGGCATAGCGAAAATGCGAAAAAACTAAAATATCTCGAGAACGGCTAGCCCCAGAGTAATGGGGTTGGTCTTATTCTTTTCATTGTAAAAAGTTACACACATAAAACAAGCATTTAATTAATATATTTGAGCATACATATTCTTTTATTTTAGATTTTGATGATTTTTGTGGGCTATTCACAAAAAGAGGAATGTTCTTTTTTCCGAATCATACCAAAATCTAATTAGCACAAGGGTCACCAACAAGGTACTTACCTACCAAATTTTATGAAATTCAGTCAATTAGTTTTTCAGTTAGAGTAGATACATACATAGAACACATACAGACACACAGACATCACACTAAAAACAATGTTTTTGTGTTCTAAAGGTCCTAAAAACATGTAGATCCATCAAAAACTGGAGTTTCGGCATGATTTCAATACTTCTATACATTACAATATACACTGGTGTAAAGATTATTTTAGATTTTGATGATTTTTGTGGGCTATTCACAAAAAGAGGCATGTTCTTTTTTCCGAATCATACCAAAATCTAATTAGCACAAGGGTCACCAACAAGGTACTTACCTACCAAATTTTATGAAATTCAGTCAATTAGTTTTTCAGTTGGTGACCCTTCTGTGTTGGTGACCCTTAGTGAGTAGATACATACATAGAACACATACAGACACACAGACATCACACTAAAAACAATGTTTTTGTGTTCTAAAGGTCCTAAAAACATGTAGATCCATCAAAAACTGGAGTTGTGAGAACTGGAGTTTCGGCATGATTTCAATACTTCTATACATTACAATATACACTGGTGTAAAATAAAATCCCAACACCAAGAAGGAGTTGTGCTAGATAAACGAAATTTGGGAGGCACATTTTTCCACATATGAAAGATGACGCCTATTCAAATTCGCGCTAGACAAATAAGAGTGGCGCTAGTAGTGCTACTATGATCATGCAAATCATGTTTGCTTTAAATATGCGATGTAAACTTCGTGAGAGTTATTTATCATCCGGATTGGACGTTGTGAGCTAGGTTTGAGTCAAGAATGCCTTTAAGGAGACGAAGAAGGCAGTATCAGCAGTTTAGTGATTTTGAACGAGGCTGTATAACAGGACTACGAGAAGGTGGATTTTCTTTTGGCGATATTGCAGAAAGACTTGACAGGGATATATCCACTGTGCATGATTGCTGGCAGCAGTGGTCATGAGAAGGCACTGTCTCAAGAAGACTGGGGTCCGGCCGCACACGGGCCACTACTGAGAGGGAAGACCACCATATTCGCTGCATAGCTGTGGTGGATCGTACTGCATCTGCAGCAGCAATTAGAGCTTCTGTTGGCCCCAGAGTGACACAGCGAATTGTAAGAAATCGATTACTTGAGGGACAGCTCCGAGCCAGATGGCATGTAGCATTCATACCACTAACTCCGAATTACTGTCATCTGCGATGTCAGTGGTATCAAGTTAGAGCTCATTGGAGGGCGGAGTGGAGATCTGCTATATTCTCAGATGAGAGCCGTTTCTGTCTTGGTGCCAGTGATGGTTGTATGTTGGTAAGAAGGAGGCCAGGTGAGCGCTTGAAACCAATCTGTCTGCGGCGTAGACACACTGGACCTACAACAGGAGTTATGGTCTGGGGAGTAATTTCCTATGACAGTAAGAGCACTCTCGTCGTTATCTCAAGCACCTTGAAAGCAAATTTGTACATCAGACTGGTGATTGAACTGGTTGTTCTGCTATTCATGAGCAGTATTCAAGAGGGTGTTTTCTAACAGGATAACGTTCGTCCTCATACTGCTGCTGTCACCCAACGTGCTCTACAGAATGACGACATGTTGCCTTGGCCTGCGAGATCACCAGATCTTTCTCCCATCGAGCATGTATGGGGCATTATTAGAAGACAAATCCAGCATCATCCACAACCAACATTAACCGTTGCTGATTTGACTGACCAAGTGCAACAGGCATGGAACTCCATCCCACAAAATGACATATGATACCTGTACAACACAATGTATGCACATTTGCATGCTTGCATTCAAAATCGTGGCGACTACAGCCAGGGCCCCCACAAAGGGGGGGTCAGTTGGTACCACGGTACTGGGGCCTGGCGATTGTTAGGGGCCCGTGAACATTGCTGAAGATAAAATATTTATTATAGAACATCTGTGTATGAATTTATAATATTTTTCCTAAATTACTTGAAGATTGTCTGTTTCCCAAAATAGTCAAACAAGCTAAAAGAAGATCTCTCCTTAGTTCAATACAAGTTGTCTGGGTAGAGATAGCTTCATAATGTCTTTGTGTTTAACGACAGAATCTGTCATTATTTGTTGTCAAGAAAGGCGATGGCGATAAAAAAAGGGCAATAAAAAAAATGATCCCTACAAGGGAAGCAGGGAGCAATTTTCTAGAATTGCACTGCTAAAATGGATACGTTTATAACACTAGTGGGTAAGTTTCATTCATTCAAGTTTACAGCTCATATCAATCACATCCAGCTGACTACTAAAACGAATCTTGTCTACAGATTTCTTTTGTGAAATTATAAGGACGGGAAGGGGCGATCTTATCTTCCCTCCTCGTAAACCAATTAACACGACGGGGTATCCATAGTGTCCTATATCCGACTTGGTCCGACTGGAAAGTTGGTCAGTAGAAAGGAAAAATGCTAGTTTCTATCTACAGCTTTGGCATGGCAGGAACCAAAGCAGATTAAATTGCTCCTTCCTTGAAGGCATGAGCTTGCTTCCCACTTTGATTTCAGTGATGTAATAGTTTATAGTACTTTAAAGAAAGTACAAAAAGCAAGTTTTGTTATCGGTGCTAGTGCATCTAAATTTTATAAAAAAAAATAAATTATTCACTGAAACAGAGGCAGTATTGTATGCATACTATACCATCTAAGATTTAAGGTATGTTCAAAATAATTGTCTTACATTTTTCAAATATTATTTTTAGATATCTTACTCCTGAAACAAAGTTAATCTTAGAATAAATTAAATTTATTTTATCACATTTCTATGCTACTTTGTAAATTTATTCCTTTAAAATAACTATAGTTAAATACGCACAAAATTTCAGGCAAAATATTGCATATTAAAGGAATATGAATGCTTTAGTGTTTATAATAATGCGTTTTAAACTGTCGATTTTATGTTGAACTTCGTAATTAGTAGAGAAAAACTATTGAAATAGAAAATTCACACACTCTCTATTATATATTACATTTTGCCAAGACGTATCCTGGGGAGGAAGCGGGAGATTTGGGAGTCGTCTGCCCCCTCTACCAAAATTCTAATTAGAAAATGCTTTTTTTATTAATGGCACCTATTGTGCATACTCATTTGACATTTTATTTCATATCAGAATTGATACATTTTGGAAGAAATATTTTATGAACATAATGAATGAGTTTAGAACATGTGGCAATATAATTTTGAATTAACTTCATGTTTCCATTCTTTTAATGTAATTATAAAAATGAATTAGAATAAAATAATTAGTTATGAAACAAAAACGTTTTCGATGAACTTCATTTTATCAATGTTATATTGGCGGATTGTATAAATATGGGAGTATCCAGGCAGTTTATGTATTCACCGTAGTTCAAAGGATATTCACTAAATTTCTTTGAAATTTGGTAGCTGTGTGGGTTAGGCATTACTCTGGTGGTAATTTGATTTTTGGTGACTATCAAACAATAATAGTGGCACTTAAAAATCCGAAAAATGAAAAGTTTCTATTAAACTATCTACTCCGTGAAGTAATTGTAGTGCTATAAAATAAAATAAAATGTTACTGCTCCCGCTATGCTGGTATAAACTGTTTTCAACACCATTATATTTTCAATTGTGGCACGATACTTGGTGAATTGGTATTTAAATAGAGTTAGTGTACTATATAAAAGATGAAATTCAATGATAAACTGCAAAACCAATGTAATTTAGAAATTATAATTTTGTAATGACATAATGCTTTAAATCAACAAGAAAGATCAATCAGGCATAAAGCATTGATTGTAAAACACTTTCCAACTGCAATGCAATTCTATTTAAACGTCTCCAAAATGCGATACATTCAGCAGTAATATTTTAAAAATTATTACAATACTACATAATTTATTATATTTGAAAACTTAAAACTTCATCGAAAAAAATGAACTTTATTTAAATGAACAAAGTCATAAACACTTTTCAACTATGTTGTAAAGTGTTAAAAATGATTTCAGTTGTTAAAGTTTTCAAAAATGTGCCGATTAAAATCTTTTAGGATAATTTTAGTAGAGCATTTGGAAGATACAAACTTTTACTGTAATTGTTAAAAACGGTTTTTGTCAAAACCAGAGAACTTTCCGTCTTTGGATGTTTCAGTGAGTCAAAACGATTGAGGCACCAAAATGGCATGTATCTGAACATGTGCTGTTTCCATCTAAAAGATTGCGAAACAAATGAAAGTTGATTTTCTGATAAAATCCCAAGATACTTTGGACATATTTTATTTTATTTATATGCTGCATATCCATGTTGATTGGGTATAATTCGACTATCACACCGATAACTTTTTTTTGTGTGTGGTTGTTTGCCACAGAAATGTTGCAATGCCATTGTTTTCATAAAAATTTTTTTGAGGTATCAATTTCTCAGGATTTATTATAGATGAAACTTAGATACGACCTGGTATGGATCGAGAATTAAATTACGGAGGAGGTTGGCAGGTTCACTAAAGATTTCCATATTTGATTCTTTTTACGTTTCTAGTTCAGTTTTCTCTTTTCCTTGAAGCATCCATTTTCTAAGATTGGCTAGAGCTTTGGTGATGGAAAGTTGAGGGATTGAGAAATAATTTTTAATTCGGATTTTTTCCTACTTCCGGTTCAAAACATTTCACTTGTTTCTTGGAATTGGCTACAGATTTCCAAAAATTTCCAATCTATGTTTTGGAATTGACTACAGATAAAGCTTAGCCAATGATTGATGCAGTCACATTTTGAAGAGGTTAGGGGAAATCACTAAGAATTTTAACTTCCGATTGTGGAAATGTCACTTTCATTTAAAAAATTTACATTTTTCTTGCAACATCTTTTTTTAATGAGCTTAGATGATGACTGATATGGATTCAGCATTAAATTCCAAAGGAATTAGGGAATCTTCTCTGGAATTTCGTTTTCTAAGGATTTCTACTTGCAGTTTTGCATCTTATGGTTCAAACTATTTCCTTCAAATGTATATTTCGATTGACTATAGATAGAGCTTAGGTGATGACTGATATGAATTTAGCATCGAATTTCGAATTTCAGGGACGATGGGGATTTAATAAGGAATTCTACTTCCAGTTCTTTTTCCAATTCTGGATAAAAAAAATTTCATGTTCCTTTAAGCATTTATTTTTCAGAATCGGTTATGGATACAGCTTATGATGACTGATATATTATCGATTCAGTATCAAATATTTAAGAGGTTAAAAAATTCATTATGGATTTCTATTTCTGGTTCTATAGATGTCTCTTTCGATTAAAAAATTAGTTTTTTACAATAATTATTTCTCAGGGTTGGTTACTGATTCTACATCAAACTTTGGAGGTGGTCACTAATGATTTACACTTCTAGTTCTGGAAATGTCACTTCCGATTGTTCCAAACATGTGTATGACTCTACGAGATACACGAGCAAAGAAGTATAAAAATATTCCTTCTAAAATAAAATGTATACCCCACTAGCCATCATATGAAATATCCTTCACAAATTTCTTATTTTTCAGTGTTATATTGTATAAAACCTTGTACTTGATATATTTTATGAAATTCTACTGTACTCCTAAATAATACAGAAAAAAGAGGCACCTTCCCCCTTTATTCTTTTATCTAGGGCCCGCGGCTCGACTTGGTCCCTAGGCCCAAAATTGGATGTGGGGGTCCTGACTACAGCAGTTATTAATGTACCACTATTTCACATTTCAAATGGCTCTTCTCGCTCATACTTTAACCTGTGACCTTGAAACTTTAATCAAATAAATATGTTACGTATACAATTGCTTTGTCTAAATTTCATTCCTCTAAACTAATTTCTTCTTGGTGTTTGGATTTTATTTTCTGCCAGTGTATATTGCAGGGAAAGTAAAAATATATGTAAAATACAGATGATAAAATTTTGGTATTTAAATTAAAGAATTGCTGGATTCAAAATATGCATACTAATTCTTCCCAAAATTGGGATATGTACTGCACTAATATACAAAACACAGTTTTCTACATTGTATAAAGTTTTCCTATTAATGGTGTTTGTATTTGAGGGGGGGGGGGTGTACAGTGCCATATATTGGGTGGAAAGGGGGGATCATAATGAAGAATAAGCTGGAACATTCAGGTTGGTTAAATTTTTCATGTTAATTACACATGTAGCAGTTGTTAAATGTTTAAGATCAAGGTATCATACTGTTCTTAGATTGCTAGAATATTTGAAATCAGTTTAAAAAAAAAACATACAATATAAAAAATGTCTCAAATACTAAATAAACTTACAAAGTCATAACAAATGTGCTATTATACTTACATATTAGTTCAAAATCTAATGTAAATTGAGAGGGGGGAAATATGAAAGTTTTATCAAGTAGCAGTTCTTAAAATTTTGGCAGCTCACCATTGGTTATGATCTTTCCATTGGCAGAACAATTATACTAGTTATTCATAGAATCCTTATTAGAAAATGAAATTTAGCCCTGTAAATCTCTATTCGATCATTGACACCCCTCCTTTCTGAGATCCCGTCTATGCCTATTTAGGGAATGAGAGATTTTGCCTACAAGCTATATTGTAGGGAGCTCATTTAAATCTCTAGTCTTATAAAATAGGTCAATATTTAGAATTCTAATGAAAAAAATCTCTTATGCTTGTAAGTATCTGAGTGAAGCACAGTTTATATATTTTTCATTTGCATGCTGTATTCCATTCAATTGGTCTTCAGACATTCCTATCTATAGACATTAATTTTGATGTTTATGCTTTTTTTTTCACTTGTTCCTTGAAACGCATATATAAATGGTCTGCTTTACTGTATAACTTCATTTCTAAACTAATATTTATTCTCATTGTCTAATGTGTTTCTCTACACATATAATCAAGTAACTAATTAAAAGTAGGGATAAAAGTAGCAAAATATATCACTATAAATTATCAAATTTTGTATTGTGGTATTAAAAAACTATTTTTATGTCAAAATATAATATGCTAAAGTAAAAAAGTAGCATGTAACAACAGCATCTTTACTTGTCAATTCCTCGTGTTAATCCATTCAAACCCACCAGGACATGAATTTTCAATTAAAACCATAGACAAACCAATAAAAATAGGTACTTACATATTATATCAATCTCTATATAATATTTATCACCAAAACAGATGATTAACTGTCAATTTTGATGCACAGCATTTTTGGCATATGATATAGTGTACTCATTCATATATATTAATGTGTACAAAGCCTTTAAAAATAAACAAAACAGTGAAAAATATGAAAAAATACAGACACATTTAAATTTAAAAAGTAAACAATTTTTTTTAAATTTAAGATACTGAAAAGCTTTAAAAATTTAAATAAGCAAAAAGTGTACTCAAATATTTTAAAACTTATTTTTATGTATTAAAGCAGGGGTTAGCTACTTTTCTGTACTTGAGGGCTGCATTCAGGTTTTTGATTTTTGACAAGGGTCACAATTAAATACTCAATAAATAGCTATGAGTTAGAATGGGACAACGAAGACGATCATAAATGTAAAATGTTAAAACATTAGTGAATACAGTAAACTAAAGATGCAGGAATGATTCCCCTTTATATGTTCAGAAATAACACAGTAATTAAATAGGTAAAAGTATTAAAAAACATTTAAAAGTATTTGATTGACTGTGATTTAACTAAAATTTTAGTTAACAAATAAAATTTTTAGAAGCAATTGAGAAAGAATCTTTATTGTCAGCATACAGAATTTGCATCAAAATCATTCAAAAACTAGTAATTTGATAATCTAAAAATATTAATTTTTATTATTCATATATATTATCCTTTTAGTTATAAAAGGGCAGAAATTCCAGTATTTGCTGCCAAATGCTGGTCTAATTTTTAAGTACTGATCTAGAAGCATCATATTTTGATGGATATCATTTTCAATATGGGAAAGTTATTAAAATGAATTAACACTAAACAATCTAATTGCATGTAATTTTTTAATTTTAAAATCACATTTTTTTTTTAATTTTTAGAAAAATGCTCTATGGTTAAATAAAACGAAAAATATTTCAGTGGTCATGGGGTGCAAGTAATTCTAGTGAGAGCATTTGTGACCTAGCGTTTGCCAGTCCGTGTATTAAGATCAGGGCTGTGGAGTCTGAATTGGTAGCAGTTTGAGGTGGAGTTGCAGTCAGTAAAAATATATCGACTCCCAAAATAAAACTATTTAAAAATAATTTTATTTTGGAATATTTAATTTTTAATAAGTTTCTAGGCAATAAATAAAAAAAAAATCAAATGTTTACTAATTAACCCCTTGCCTGTGCCACCCGAATCCAGTTTGGGCAACTCCTTTGTGCCAAATTTGGAATGCCCGAACTGACTTCGGGCAAGCGAAAAATCAGTATTTCTATTCCGTTGATCCCGAATTGAGTCCGTTTTGCCTTACCAAATGTTCTCCAATATAATTTGTTGTTTTTCCAATAGATGGCGATACTTGTCCACATTTTTTTTGGAAGTAGGCGGGATCAGCTAGCTTGATTAGGCGGGATATAAACCGAGTTTATTGTAAAGAGTGTGATGTCGGCTTGTGTGCCGTGTCATATTTTTCGTATATATCATACTATAAAAGATTTGTGAAATTCTGAAAAATGATTCTGTGAAATGATTTGTGAAATTCAAAAGATTATTTGATTTATTTTGCTATAATTAAACAATTTTGAGTAAAATATGAATATAATCGATTAATTTTCCACATGTATGTCAAAATATTAAATATAGTAGTTATTTCATATAAAAATTTACATTTTTACAAAATAAAATTTTTCTAACCTTTTTAAATGTTATAATAGACAAAACTGAAGCATAAAATTTTTTTTCCATTTTTGACCCACTTTCCTGAAATATATTCCACAGGCAAGGGGTTAAAAAACTATTGATATGAAAAATTAATTGCTATTTTTGTCAGTATTGGAGTCAGATACTAGAAAACAAGGAGTCAAGAGTCAAAGATTTGTGATAGACTCCACAGCCCTGATTAAGATATTCATTTAAAATCACAACTTGCCAGAAAGGGCATCCCCAAAAATATGAAGACACTCCTATCACAGAATTGCAGATAACAGTATCCATGCACTGGGTCTGCTCCTTTTTAACAGGTTCTTGTGATTTTTCATCTAGCCCAAGTGAAATTTTATATGGATTTTATGCCTGCTACGTGGAAGCACTGAAATTGGCAGCTCCCATAGACATTCGCAAAATTGCAGGAAATAACAAGTTTTCTTGCTGCCATTGCAGTTAATGGTTATTCCATGGTGATGAGTTCTTAATAAGTGCAAAACTGGTTCATGGAAACTGTTATATGCAATGGAAATGTCTTCCTAAGATATTCATTATTTTAATGTACTTAAATATATTTCCCCCATTTGTGTTTTGCTATTGTTTACATTGTGCTTTGCTGCTATGTTATGGAACTAAATTATTTTAGATCAGGAGAAATGCAAAATCCTGATCGATTTTAAAGTGTATCATTAAAAGTTAGTATCATACAATAGTAGCTTAATGCAAGATACGATTATCAAATTTTTTATAAATATATTTATATTTCTCACATTTTGACATAACATATGAATGGAAAATTTTTGCTTTCCCATATTATATGTACGCACACTCTGTAAATTTATTTCATAACATACTACATTTTTATGTATGATTTGAACACCTCAATTTAAAATGACAGATGACAAATTTGATTGTTGACTTGTTGGGAAAACATAATTTGTATAAGCTTGTTCATAACAATTTTAAGAGATTTGATGAAAATAGTATGTTATATCTAAACTATTGCATGTTTAAAAATCAACCAGCTGGTCATCCAAGTTATGACCAGATATGTCATGGTTGTTTATCAATCAGTGGCGGCTCGTGCCCAGAGGTCGCAAGGCACGCGACTTCCTCATAAAAAGCCCCTACATTATTATTTTTATTTATATAAATGTATTAAAAATTTTGCATATTTTACAAATTTTTTTCAAAACATTTTTCCACAAAAGTGTAGTGCTGCCATCTTGTAACACATTCAGCGACTAAAATCGACAATGTAGTTGCTGAATGCGTTATAAGATGGCAGCACTACAAGAATCTTCTACACTATGGTTTTGTCGTAGGGCCGCGAATTCAGAGCGACCCAGATAGAACGAAGATACATAGTTTCAAATACTATTGTGAGTTTGAATAAACGAATATGAAAATTGGCTATTTTCAAAGCATTATGTGCCGCATATTGTTGAGTAGCCATCGACAGAAAATAAGCCAGTTTATCATGGGCCTTCTAGAATTGGCATTATTTCGCTATTGTGGTTGCGCTTAAGAATATGAATTTAATGGATTCTGTTGTTTTCCAATATAGTTTTGGTATTTTTAAATAAATCCTTGAATAAAATGACCGTTTATACAAGAATAACATCGTTTATTTTTAAAGTTATATAAGTGATTCTATTTTAAATTGTTCAATAGTTTATATTTTTAAAATATAAAAGTTTATATATAAGTCTGATCAAAAATTTGTTACATTCTCTACATTTATGTATATAAAGGGAAAGTGTGACGGTTTGAATGGTTAAATTTGTCTTTTTGACGGATTTAAATATTGAAAACATTCTTAAAATCAAATTTAACATGATCTATGTGTGTAAATGGCTGTTTATGCATGTATGAATCTGTGGACACGATATCCAAATAACGAATGGGGCGATTTGACCAACATTTTATACGATTATATTGTCTATGAAGTATGAAATGCTATTTACTTTTAGCGAGTACAAATATACAGAATGCACACATATTTATGTTTTTTTAATATAAAAAAATCTGATGTGGGCAACACATGACTTACCTTATATAATGCAATGAATTTACTATTTTTACAATAAAAAAAAATAGGTTTTTCTTATAGTAGCTATTTATATTCTTTCCAAGAAATTGAATTTTTGTCAATTAGTCATTATTTTCACTGATTTAGTGTCATTTTTATCCTTTTGGCGAGATTTCCGTTAATTTGGCAACATTTAAAAAAGTCGCCAAGTTGGCGATATTCCGCCAAAATCTTGTCAAGCATTATGGACGGAGAAATAAGTTATTCTTATAACACATAAATAACTATTAGTATTCAAATACAAAAGTATTATTCAAAGTATCTTTTCTCATGAATGGAATGAGCTAGATCCACAAGAATGATGTCACCCAATTTATCGCATGATATTACATATGAAAAGTGAATATGTTTCTCAACAGTTAATATATTTTTCTAATTTATGGGTTTTTTTTGATAAATTTATTTAAAAAATGTGCAATATCTTGAGAACGGTTCATGCTAGCGTGCTAAAGTTTATGTCAATCTTTTTCTAAGGAAAAATTACATTAGAAATGCCTATTTGCATAACTTTATTAAAGGTTTTGATTTTTTGATGATTTTTTCAAAATTTCACTCGACAATTTAGGGGATTCTGAACATTCGATTACGTTTAAAAAAAATAGGCTTCCAGTATTCACGGATTGTAATTTTTGTACCAAATTTCGTTCGAATCGGCCCATTTGTTCGTCAGTTATCGTCTCCACAGACTCACTGATACACACACACACATACACACATACTTTCAAACACACACAGACATCACCTCAAAAATGTTTGATTCGTGATCAGGGATGTTTGAAACGTGCTCTACCGTCGAAAACTTGAATTTGAATTTTCAACCCCGTCACAATACTTTCCTTATACATTATGTATATAAGGAAAGTAATAAATAAATGGCAGTCATTCATGCAAAATATTTTGATAATCAAAGTACATGATGATTTTATGAAAACTTTTTTTCAATATAAAATGCTTTTTAATATAAAATAAATAACTGTCAGTCAATCATATAAAATCTTTTGATAATCAATATACATGATCATTTTATAAAAGGTATTTTACAATCATCAGAAATAAAATTATACAGTAATTTTATTATCAGTAGGAAAAAAAAGAATACTAATTTTAAAACCCTGGTATGCCCCGATTTTGATATGTTAGTAGTTAATTCATAAAACGGTTTATACTCGTATAATGAACTTTACATGCAAAAATTGCAAATTAAATTGGTTAACTCTTTTCTCATGCAGCAATTTTGCATTATAGTACATTTGGAAACAATGCCTTCAATGTAGCCAAAAATGCCAAATACCAATCAAAGTAATACAACGTCAATATAACCTTTTTATATATTTGTTGTAAGTGCATATAAATGAGTGCAATTATTAAGTTTATTAAGGCGTTGATAACAAAAGAACCAAATTTTAATATATTTGCGATTAATTTAACATTTTTCAAAGATTTTCACACGGGATTATTAGATTGTTACAGAAATTAACTTACCTTGGAATGAAATAAATTTATATGCAGCCCACATCATATGTGTTTTTGACTCTTGAATGTAAAAAATTATGAAGAACAGTAAATATTTCATAGATGCCTATAAATCTAATATGATTCAACATTTCGTTTTGCAGTGCAGTGAAATATTCAACTATTAAATCTTAAAAGAAAAAAAACTATCAAATTTAATTATAAAACTAAGAAACAATAATTTCCTAAGATATTTAAAATATAGTAAAAATCACTCTCACAGAAAAATATTTAAAAGTCTTGAATTTATAATAAAACCTTGTTATAAGTTTTATTATAAATTCAAGTTTATCAGCCAATTATCTGTATACACAAACACGTATACAAACATATTTTCAATTTATTTATATAGATATATATATACATAAAGCATGCTTTAATCAGTGCCTCTCTCTACGTATTGATTACGAGCCGCCACTGTTATCAATTATCTAGTTACTCAGCCGAAGAGAAATACAGTTATCCTGCATGGTTCTAGACAGTATTTCCCAAGGTTAATAGAATATTAACAGGTTGTCTCGTTCGCTATTCCCCCCATGAAAACATTTCTGGGCGAGCTTTGACGTCACTGCTAGACCTTCCGTTCTGTTGACCAGTGGCGCTTCGTTGAAAAACATTGGAAAACAGCACGGTTTTATTTAAAAATGCCTTCAACGAGATACATGAAATGTTTCCTAAAATAATGTGCTAACACTGAAATATGACAAATGAACTCAAATTTGAATTCAAAACGAACTAAATTGCTGTAATTAATGGATGAAGAAGTCAAAAACAGCGGTTTGACAAATTATATACTAAGACAAGGATATGATTTTCCGGGTGATTTCGTATAACAAATACATTCATCCTCTTTTTTACACAAAATTTACATATTTCATGTGTAAACTGATAATCTTTATTAATATTTTTACTCACAAATATATTGCATGGATATGGATTTTAATATAGCATTTTTTAACAATTACTTTTACAACACATTAAAGATTTTAAACGAAATATCGCGTTCAAATTCATTAAATAGAGACTGTGCACTTTACTGTCTGTATTGTCTATTAAAGGTTTGAAATAGGATATAACTAATGAGAAATATGTAAAAATATAATTAAATAAGATTTATTTCTATAAAACTCTCCATATGATCTTTATCAATTTGCAATTAAATTTTTATTTCTTTAAAAATTGGATGATTTAAAATTTCCTGCATATAAATGCTATGGTACTTATTCTGTCGAGTAAAAGTAAGCGTACCATTCCGTTCCTAATAGTTCTTATACAAAAAATATTTGAACTTTATAATTTTCTGAAAAATGTCATCGATTTGATTTTAAAATATTTAGATTGTATCATTGTAGGCTCAAGGCATGTGATTAATATTTTCATTTTATATGCTTAAAGAAAACCCTGTTTCTATATATTTAATGATATACATCTGCTGTTTAATTTTGTTTATTTGAAGTCTTTGTGAATTCATTTAATTTCTTTTATGGTACATATATTACCGTAGAATTCAGTCAATCAGCACTTTAAAATGCGACAGAAAATCGTGGAAAATAAAGGGGGGGAGGGGGTATCATCCAGAATTTTATGCAAAGATTCCATTCACCGTTTGCTTTAAAATAAATAGGGATAAATGTATCATTTTAATGCGACTATAAATTTATTTTGTTTTTACAAAATTATCTATAAAATTACACTAGTTTCTTTTAACTTATGAATATCCTTTTCTTGAACAAAAACCATTTTTATTGAATCGAAACTACTCCGTCTTACTCATGATGAAGCCCTTCAATTTGACGAATCAAGATATAAATACCTTAGCAAAAACTTTATTAATAAATTTACTAACAAAAAAAATTCTTAACAAACTACATTTGACGTGACTAATAATTATTATTGCAATGATTTGATAAAATATGTGTTTTCAAATTTAAATCAATTACTGTTTTTTCTTCAGATGATTTTGAAAGTTTTCTGACCTCTTAAATCCAGATGATATATTTTTTCTAAAACATGTAAAATTTTTGAACTAGACAAAAGCTATGCATTGCATTGCCTGGAAATAATATTTATTCTAATTTATACTGCGTTATTCATGCCTGTAAACTTCGGAATACAGTCAATACTTAAATGATGACTGATTTGCCACATTTGGATTTGAAACATATATTTACATCCTTCTCAAACCGATTCACATAACACACCTAACAACTATTAGCTCTTCTCTGATCATTCACTATTTTTTTATACATAACCTTTGCTCATTCAATTATCTTTCAACATAGCATTCAGTAATCTTTGTATAAACTTCCCTTGTGTTAAAATTTTAATAGCTTCCACTCTCATAAAAAATTTGCTATTTCTTTTCATATGTACGGAATTTATTTTCGTAAACTTCACATTACTATGCATGTACTGTTTTATTTTATTCTATATTGCTTGCACACAGTCACTATTAGATAAATATTTAAATAGTTTCCGATTAACGTTTCTCAATAGTTTTTCTCGCCTCTGTCAGAGAATGGGTCTAGCAGTGACGTCACTCGTCTTTCCTTCCCGGGACAACTTTTTCCCCGAGCAAGACAACCTTATATATAAGATATTCTATGGACCTTGAGTATTTCCAACAAAACAAATCTTCTGCACATCACACGATCATATAACCATGATAACCGGGGGAAATTCAAGGTCATTCTGGTTATAACTGAACCATAACTGAAACGAAATTTCAAAAGGCAGCGGTTATCATCAAGCAGTTATGAATTAACAATTTTTCAAACACTCTGATCATGACTAACGGTCACTGGCCATAACTGCAGAGACTTTTCAAATGTGCCCATTATGACAATAAAATATACCAAACCATGTAAATTGTTAATAATTAAATGTACTAAATTTAATATAAATTGTATTCAATCGAAATATATATTTTTTTCCAAATTGTACATGTGTAATGAGTTGATTGTTGTTGAAACCCAGACCGTCCGACCTACCAGAAAGGTGTAAGGTAACTGTTTGGACGGTCGGGAAGTGCCACCCAATTTAGACCGGAACCCAGTGGGGGAGGCATCCACAGGGACCGTACCCTCCTTCCCCTACCACCAACCTCTCGGAAGGACTTTCGGACCCACATGTTTAACGTGATCGTACTCCGCATGAACACGGCGGCAGTTTTGGCAGTGGCTGGAATCGAACCCGGGCCTACCGAGTGCAACTCCAGCGCGCTAACCAATGGGCTACCGCGCCCACATGTGTAATGAGTGTAAGAATATAATCGTATACAGTGGCGAAGTATCAAAGGAGACAGTGCCTATCTAAATAATTTACTATCAAGTAACTTTTATTTTAATTATATATATTATCTGAAATAAAGTATTTTTGCTTCACCTGGCAGTGGGCTTACAGCTGGAATCTTTATGCTTTTGCTAAGCATCAGTCGCGATTTTCAAGAGAGACGAATCTCTCTTCATCTACTTACGTCAAAAGATATTTCATTGGAAATGGAACTGAAGAAAAAGGTGCATGCAACTGCTAAACAAGCAATGGCAGCTCAAGCAATGTGCATCCATTCTTTCTGCTAGAAATGCATTTCAGCAGCTCAATGCATTATATTTTTTCATAGAAACATCATATAGTGACATACTATTTTCGAAAATATTCGCTCATCAACAAATACTTTTTCTGGAGGCTCTTCAACTCTACAATCACTAAGTGATACGAGGTGGTCTTCCAGAGTTAAAGCCATAAAAGCACTACTTGATAATTTTGAAGTGGTGATTTTAACACTGGAAGAATTATCTGAAAACGATTCTCTCAGTGGTGGAAGACCCGAAGCCCTTTTAACATGCATGACATTGTTGGAATTTTTGTTCACTTTGTTTGTATTGAACAGTGATCAATACAATACTCTCTCAAAGCATCTTCAATCATCTGATCTTAATTTTCAGACTGGGCAAGCTTTGGCTAAAGCTACTATTGAAACTGTTAGTTCTTTTCGCACTGATGCATATTTCAACCACGTGTGGAGTTTTGTGACAGAACTTTGTGAAAAAAATTCTTATTCTGGACCAAAACTGAAAAGGCGTAAAAAAATTCCAAGTGAATTCGGAGGAGGTGAAAAAAATCCCCATGATGATGTTAAATTATATCACAGAATCAATATTCAATATGAAATTATAGATTCAGTATCTAATGAAATTGAGACAAGATTTAATGTGAACAATATATCTGTTTTGTTTGCCCTTAGTTCAGTATTATCCAGATCAGATGTCGAAACAGAAAATGTTTCAACCATATGCAAAATATATGACTTCCTGAAAGAGGAACTGCTGTGTGAATTGTGACTGTTTTATTCAATGGTGAAAAATGAAAACATAGACCATCCCAATTTTAAAAGTCGCCTGGATTATTTTAAAGAGCGGAATTTAATAAATGTGTTTCCTGTCATAACATTATTAGTTAAATTGTTTTTGACTGTGCCAATCAGCTCAGCCAGTTGTGAAAGGTCTTTTTAGTGTCTTAGGAGGCTGAAAAATTATTTTCGCAGTACAAGTCAATGGGACAAGAAAGACTTTCATTTTTAGCTGTTTTAGCTATCGAACAAGATATACCACTGGATTATGACGATATTGTAACAAAATTTTCTCTTCTTCCAGACTCTCCCCCCCCGGGGCGGGCCACCCAAGATGGTGGTTTCGGATGTTGGCTCTGTAGCCTAGATCCTCCAAACTGGGGGGCAAATTAATCCGGGGTAATCAACCTCGCTGCTAAGGACTCACGGATGCAATTGCGGAAGTGACGAGGCAGTCCCCGGACTCTTCCAGGTGGCTGGATCACGGGACTGTGGCTATTTATGCCCTGAGCCCAGGTCTGGCCGGTGACCGGAGTCGGGCTCGGCGGGGACCTTCGGTCCCTGCCCGGTGAATGATTCTGCCTGTTTCGCGACCGAGGTTGCGGCTTTGCTGGAATGGAGATGAAGTGGTTGCGCCTCGGTGCCCACTTATAGTTATAAACCTTTACAGGTTAGCTGGGCCCGCAGGTATGTACTCTTCTTCCAGACTCTAAGAACCGGCGTTTAAAACTTCAATATAAGGTAAATAAATATAGATATTTGTATTTAGAAAAATTATGTTAACAACAATTATGTTAACACAATTATGTACAAAAATTATGTTAACAACAATTATTTTTCTCAACATCAATTCAATTTTGTGATCTCCCCCCCTCCCCCAGTTAACAAACATTTTATTTATTCCATATTGTGAATTTTCATACATACAAATCTCGCACCCCCAAATGGAATGCTGAAATGCTGCCCCTGGGTAGGGGTAAAAGGATGTTTTGCATAGGAGCCTGGGAGGCTTGGGGGGGGGGGGCATGTGTTGCATAAACAGTTTACAAAAGGTCTAATTTCTATAATAGGGGATAGTAAGGGATGCACATTTGTTGCATAGAGGCCTAAAAATTCTGTTGCCAGCACTGTTCGAGTCGATTTGACTGCACTGAGGTACATCTGCTATAATAGACTGAATGTTTTTATATGCAGATTTATGTTCATTGAAGTTTATCTTGTATTTTTTAAATTGATTATATGTTTTTTCTCATACTGTATAGTGTAATTCTGTCTGTGTAATGCTTTAAGTAAAAAATATCACATTTATTGTCCATTATTTTATTTTAAATTAACTGTTGTCATTTTTTACCTCATTTCATTTTGACTTCCAATAATCTGGCACCACTGAAGTCCTGAATGTGCCGAATTATTGGAAGTGAACTGTATATTTTATTATTTGTAACCTAGCTAAAATATGTAGCATGAAACTTTATTTGCAAATTTTGTTTCTGTCTTCCCAAATTATTTTATCATGCTTCACTACTGGTCATATAACAGAAAAAAAGCTAACTTAATTTTTGACATCTTCACATTGCAAATAACCTTAGAATTCTAAAACCAATGTAAATGGGATAACATGTGTCTAACAAAATGTATATGCACTAATTGACTATGATTAACTATGTAGACAGCACCATAAATCAGTTGCCAATGGTACATGGCATATGACATAACTTCTAGAGTCCCACATTAAATATTTTATTTGCTTAATGTTTTTAAATTTTTTGAAAATCCAATAAAAATTGGAACATTTAAAAACATGCATATACAGATTATAAAAGCTTTAAACCACTGCAAACAAATATGATTTTAAATTCAAATTTCTGATAAAAAATTGTTTGAGAATACTAAATTTGATGTAATTCAAATAAACATGGGAGTTTTCAAAATGAGCATGCACATAATGTGACCAACTTAGACACAAACAAAACTTTGAAACTTGAAAGACACATTTGAAACAAACCATTCACATTTTAATATATTTCTTTTTCAATTGACTACAACCTTACCTTGATGGTGGCAATTTGATATATGGGTCAATGGGTTCAATAAAACCTCCAGGAAAAATCAGTCTTTTTTTAAATGTTCATTTAAAGAGGTGCTCAGCACCAAAATGTTTGAAATGTGAAATGACAATAAAATGTACTTTTCAGTAAGTTAGAAACTTAAAAATTTGTACAAGGATAGATCGTTACATAGGATGAAAGCGTACAATTTCAGCTTTCTAATATTGACTACTTAAGGGTTGCTGCACACCAAAATGTTCAATTTGCTGAATATTTAACCCCCACTCACCTTTAAGTGTGATAGATATATGAAATTAGGCACACAGGTCAATAATTAAGAAGGCAATTAAGGTAGAAAGTTGAAATTTAGCACAAGTGGCAGTTTGATAAAGCTGATGAGACATTCCATAATTCTAATCATTTAACCCTTTCCGGATGGTGGCATTCCGGAACTACCGTGGCCCAAAGGACGGAGTGCTTTGCTTCCGAACTGTTCCTAAAGGAAGGCTAATTTGTTGCACTAAGCCTAACTCTCGAAATAAATTCACTAAAAATCCCCTCTTTAACAAGAAATCTACTTTTTTCAGGAATAATATAAATACTTATTTTCTATTTGATGTATATTTTTCATACGAATCTCAATGCAAATACTTGTTAGTGCTTTTACTATGAATTCTACTATTCATCATAAAAAAAAATATGCTAAAAAAATTAATTTCCTTATCTAAATTAGGCGGCATAATATTGTGATTGATTCCAAGTATTCTTAAAAACTTAAAAGAATTCAGATCTTTCCAATCTTATGTCCAAAAAAATCATTCGCAGAAACAGCTACTGAAGCTGGAGGCGTTGTAATAATAGTACAGTGACCGCCGCTTATAAGAAACACGTTCGTTTCGCTCGTTTTGTTTCTTATAAGCAGTTGTTTCTTAAATCCGGAAATTTTTTAAATATCGTTCTTCCATTGTAAATACTAACTATTGAACACAATTTTACAGAATTTAAAAGATAAATGTATATAAGTAAAATATTAGTACATACATAATACATTTGTAAATTGAGTTTTGCATTCAAAAATATTTCTTATTTTACGAATTAAGCCTTACAACTTAAAATATTATCTATATGTATGCATATACTAGTATGTAATTAAATAAGAATAAAAAGTAAAACTCATAGGTCGTTCATTTATGTATAAGAGCATAGTACATTTTCATACATACCGTAATCTATTACTGAGGAACAGCAAAAAATTTATCCAGTGTTGTTTGTGCTAATGAGTCTGTGATTAGTTTACGTACATCCATTTCTAAATCATAAAATAGTCCATAAACTTTTTCTGATGCCCCTCTATGTTCAAGAGTTTTTCTAATTATAGTTAGGGCTTCTCGCGACTGTTTGGCTGTAGGAAAATTTTCTTCTTGTGGAACGTCGTCTTCATTTTCTTCTTCATTGCAAACATTCTGAATTTCCGCCACTATGTCATCATCACTTTTTTCTTCAGATGTTTGTAAATTTTCATCGATGTGAATCCATTCTTCGAAATGTGCTTCTAATTCTTCTACATCTTCTGCTGGTATGTCAACATTATTTTTCAAAAATCCTGCTTTACGGAAGCAATTAAAAATGCATATGTCAGAAACATTTTTCCATGCGCCTGCGATCATATGGATAGCATCAAGCAAGGTTATTTTCTTGCTTATTTCGCAAGCCGATCCTTTCTCTTCATCAATTGCATCTACTATTTTCTGTCGCAAATTTGACCGATACAGGGTTTTAAATGCTTTAATAATTCCTTGGTCAAGAGGCTGTATGATGGAAGTTGTATTGGGTGGCAAAAAACAAAGTTCAATGTTTGTCAGCTGTACTACAGGATGAGCCGAACAGTTGTCAAGGATTAAAAGAATTTTTTCTCTTCCGATCAGTTCCCTGTCCCACTTTAACAAAAAGTCTTCAAAAATTCTACTTGTCATCCAGGCATTCTTTGAATTTTCGTAGATCACTGGCAATTTTTTTATTCCACTTAAACAGCGCGGACGTTTGCTTTTGCCAATAACTAAAGGGCTCTTTTTTACAGTTCCCGTCATATTTGTTGTTAACAGAACTGTAACTCGATCTTTTTGTTTTTTTTCCAACGGACGATAGATCATTTTTGAACATCATTGTATACTCGGGCATCGCTCTAAAATAGAGCCCAGTCTCGTCAGTGTTAAAAATTTGATGAGGAGCGTATTTTTCTAATAGAGGTGGTAAGCTTTGCGTAATCCATGAAGATGCCGACTCGGAGTCCGCGTCCTGCTTCTCTCCATAATTTTTTTTATACACAATGTTATTTCGTTCTTTCCAGCGGCTTAACCAACCATCAGTCGCACGGAACTCTTTTTCTCCTAATTTTTCCGCAAAATTTTCTGCTTTTTTCAGTAAAATTGCCCTACTGATAGGAGCGTTCTTTAATCTGGCGTTAGAAAACCATTGTAAGAGTGCTTCCTCTATAGCAGCTGCCTTTCCTTCTCGTTTCCGTTTTCTTTGAAGATTACAATTTGGCGTCAAAATTTCATTTCTGCCTTTCAGGATTTTACATAATGTTGAGTGCGGAATTTCTAATGCAGAAGCAGCTTCTCTTTGACTACACAGAGGTAGAGAATCATACTTTTTAAGTAAACTTTGCTTTTCAAGCAAAGTAAGGGTTTTTCTCTTTTGCGACATGCTTCCACTAGCAAAACATAAAATGACTAACTAAAGCTGTACGAATCTTATTTGAGTGCATAAGCAGAGATGCCTTTCCTTATCAGTATGTTTCCTTAACTGCCAAAAGATTAAAACTCGTTTCTTACTGGTTTGGGGTTGTTCCCCCTAAGCCTTTCTACGGAGAAATTCTCTGTCATCCTTTGTTACATAGCAAACTCCCACCCCCTCCCCGTACGCCCAGAGACAAGAGATAACAACTCGTCCTTCAGTTAACCTTAAACAAATGGATTTTTTTCTTTTTTACACCCGCGTCGCAAGGAAATCAACAAATTTTCTGTAGAAAACTGTTTCTTATAAGCGGAATCGTGTTTCTTATAAGCGACACAATTTTAATGTTAAAATGAAGTTTGTATTTGTTTCTGTCGTTTTGGGTCTTATAAACGGCTGTTTCTTATAACCACTGAATCTTATAACCGGCGGTCACTGTACACTCAGAATCTGAAGAATCATTTGCATTTTCATATTCATCTTCAGAAATACCACAGTTCCATGAATCTTTGCTATCTGAATCACTTTCATTACTGCCCGGTTCATTTATCATACGAGTATATTCTTCCACAGACAGAAAACGTCCTGGCCCAGCCAACCTTTTATCCGAAATAACCTAATAATTTTACTGCTGCACATTCCTCTAAAACCCAAACTTAAAAGAAAATACTCTCTTACATTCCTATAATTCACCAATGAAATCATTAAGCTAAAATCAAAATGAGACCAGAAACTCAATTATAAAACTGTAGATGCTGCGAGAAGTGCTCTGTTTGTTTATATTACAAAACCATGTTTCACAGCTCCAGATGGAGAAATAATTCATTGGATCCCCCCTATGTCAAGGTCAAGTATCTGTAAAATACATCGGAGTTGTTCGCATGGATATTTAATGCCATCTAGTAGACAAATAAATTCAAATAAAAATGTACCATATGAAAACGCGCTCCCGTGACCATCATCTTTTAGGGTAAATTTTTCCTCAATGCAGATGCATGACAGTCATCCTTGAATGCAAGTTCGCAGCTGACATGCGGGTGCGTCAACCATCCGGAAAGTGTTAGCAACAAAATAAGAAACATTTAAATTCCCCCAATTATATAGCTACGTATATAACTGTTCAGGATATGCTTATTGTAACAGTGTCAGTTGATTTTCAACGGGTATTTATTTGGCTAGACTGTTTCTAAACATAGAATTTGACCTCATAGCCAATTCTCTTAAAATTTCTGTAATGCATTATTGCTAATACTTAATAATAAGCCCCTTCCTAATACTTAATAATAAGCATTTTCTTTTCTTTTTTATAATTTTTACTTTTCATTTTAATCATTATTTTTTACTTTAATCTTAAACATTTTAAGCATTTTAACTTTAAGTATTTCCTTTTTGTTCTAATTTTTAATAAAACTTATTTCATTTTTGATGATTAAACAGCATTAAGATTTGAAATTTAAAAGACGTATAAATGTAGGATAACTTCTTTCAATATATTGTATAAAATTTTAACCCTAATGATGAAAGTCTGTTATTGTACAAAGGCAGGCTTTTTTGGAAGCAATATTTGCCATTCAAAGAGCACTATTTGGAAGTCAAATGTTTATGTTTTATGAATCTTATACAATCATGGACCACATATATCTGGTATAAGTAGGGAAAGGGATAAAAATTTTCAAGGAATACAAAGACTGTGTTTATTAGCCACACAAATTGTTTTGATGTTGTCTAAATCACTTTTAGGAAAGGATATTGCACTACTATGGATAGCTATTACAATTCTCCAGAATTAGGGGAAAATTTGTTAAAATGCATAACTGATTTTATTGGAACATTGAGACTAAATAGAGAAAGACCTTCCTAAAGAACTGAAAAACTAAATAGGGGGAGTATCAATTGCATTTCAGAGAGGGAAAACAATGGTAATGAGATTGAGAGATAAGAAATATGTTTAATTATTCTGCATTTTATTTATTTATTATTTAGTTATTTCATTTATTCTGTAACCTCTGAAGTAAAAAAAACTAAGATTGCAATGGGCTATAATAATACAACAGGAGGTGTAGATCGTTTAGATTAGCAGATTGGTTAAAATATTACAAGATCTTACCAAAGAAAGCATAATAAGAAAACGTTTTTTTTAATAGATATAGTTATTTACAACTCTTTTCAATTATGAAAAATGAATGGAAATAAGAAATCAAATTTGGAATTTAGACTTAAATTACCTAGTCAAAAGAATTGTGGAAAAATATCACAAAATTAGACGTGCCAAAATGAAACCTACTGAATCGAAAACTAATATTTTATGACTGATAAAATGTCATTTGCCTGATTATAATTTTCCCGTAGACTAAAAGAAAAACCTACCAGATGTGTGCTATATTACAGCAAATTTTATTCTAATGGCAAAAAAAATTTGCTATGAAACACATACTTATTGCGAAGATTGCAATGCTCCATTGTCTGTAAATCTCTGTTTCAAAGTGTTTTAACACACAGAAAAACTTTGAGGTAAATATAACACTTTTATCAAATTTAATATTCAGTATGTTATTAACTTATAATTTAATTATTTAGTAATAAAATTATTTAACATTGTGTGTATTATTTGTTATACATTTAATTTAAAACAGTTAACTTTCTGTCTCGAAATATACATAACTCACATTAAAAAAGTTGGCCTCTAACTTTCTGCAGCATTGTCGAATATGAGTGTCATTTATAAAAGCAGCTGGGGGAAAAAACAGATGCCAATTACTGTCACTGCTGCTACAGGGAATCATGTGCAATAGGGGAGCAATGGCTGTTGATTCTGGCAACAGCCAAAGGGTTAAGCTGATTATGAAATAAAGATTTCCAATTCTACTGAATTCATAAAAATAAAAAAACTCATATTTAACAAAAATCTAAATAAAAAGTAACATTTAAGTGAGGGTCATATGACGGATGCTATACTACTACAATCACTAAAATAAATGCATCTTCAAGTTCATATGGAACAAGTAGGTTCATTATTTTGTTCATTTTTCTTTTATTAAAAACAAATTTTACATTAAAATAAGTATATTATATGTGGTAAATTTTAAAGTGCATATAAAATGTGAAATGTACAGGAATTTTTCCACAAAAAGTAAAAACTCCTAGGAATTTGGTCAAATTTAGTCTGAACTTACTTTCCTTATTTTTATGGCTGTAAAAACTTACAAAGAAATTGTGTCTCAGTGACCAACCAACTGAATCACTGATTTTTGATTAATCAGATGACACCCTATCCACTGAGCTACTAAGGCAATCATCTTTTCTCTTATATTTGAAGTAGATCCTACAATTTTTTTCTCTTCTCAGAACCTTTGTTTTAATGATTGAATTTGCGAGCTTCAAAGTTTTAGATTGAGCCCATGTGTGCATCTAGGTGTATGAAGTATTGATTACACATACTTTATATAATAAATAACTGAATCAATGCCAATCTTTCTGATGATAACAGTTATCAGAGTTTCATATAGCCAATCTTGCTTTCATTCCATCATTCTCATTAAATAATATATTTTATTGCCTGCCTCCATAAAATTACTTGCAATTTCATTCTAATATTTTATATTAAAACTGGACCAGTTTTGCACTTTTATAAACCTTCCTTCCTGAAGAATAACTGCCGATATCCACAATGGTATTAAAAAAACTTGTTATGTGTGCCACAATTTTACATGACACAACTTCTATGGAGACTGACAAATTCAATCTCATCACACTACAATCACATGATTAAATTTCTATACTAAAAAAAACTTTCACCAACAGAATCAACCAACAAGGAATCATCAACAAGGCCTCAACAGCTAAAATAGCTGTTGAGGCCTTGATCTATAGTAAAAATTGTTTGTTACGATTTGAAAAAAAAAATGTGTTCAATTTATGATGTATTGATAATGCAGAATTTTAACTTTCTATTTTGTCTGCAACAATAATAAACACATTTTTTACAGTAGAAATTGTTTTCTATTTAGCACATTAGTGCCAATAAATTTTGCTGCATTTTTAAGTAATTATGATGAACGTTAACTTAATTAAAATTAGAGGAACAGATATCAGAATAGAAAATAGAACACAGTTGTTACATTGACATTTCACACAAATTCACATTCCTGAAGACAGAAAGAGATGGCTCCCAGGAAAAATGTACACAATTTGTATGAGGCTTCTGTCATGAACACCTGTATGGGATACCAGTGGATGTGCAGTGCACTCCCCTTTTTAACCCAAGAGAGGGTATTTTTGAATTGCACAAGATGCTCAAGGAACCATCTTCATATCTAAATGTGCACAAACTCTGAAATTTTTAATGGCAACACCGAATTTTCATAATAACATCTGACAATCATAAAAGAATTCTAGAACCCCAATTTAATCCAAATATAAATTTTTGCTCAATTTCAATCTTTATATCCAGAGATATTCAATATATTCCAAAATGTGCAATTTTCAGGGGTTAGCTCCATATTGAAAACCTCAATTTGAAGGGTAAAATTTTGTTGATTGACTACAACTATTCTAATAAAGTGGGCCATTTGCTATTTTACTGAAAGATATCACTGGTCTATTCTAATATATTATCTTGTTTTTAAAAATGTAAAACTATCAGTCTTTACTATCAAAAGACGATGTTTCTCACCATACATCGGTCTCTCTCCCTAGCTTCAGAGATGGAGTGACTGAATCGGGATGAAGCATAAAACAAAAACAGCATTGAAACCAAGCAGACTTGCATGCTGGTTACAATCTGCGAGTTCAATAAAAATCAAGAGACTGCATTTGAAGACACAGTAGAAGTTTCAATAATAAAAACAATTTATTTGAACAAAATGCAAAACTTTGAAACATATTGAATGACCCTCTTTAAGAAAAATTAAATACACTTTTAACAAACATGAATGAAGTGACACCTCGACATGGGTATTTAGCTGAATCGTCTCTTTCAGACGATCATTAAAATGTTAATGGAGATATAGGGTCGTGATGAAAACCCTGGGAGTGTCAAACATACTGACTGCTACAGTCGTTTCCCCACAGAAAAATCATCCCAAACAACAGAGTCCGCCATATATATCCTCCATAAAGTTCATTGGCACCTGGAGGTAGTGTCTTCTCAGAAATGATTATTTGGGCTCTAAGCCCCACTGATGACACATTAACGTGCCTACCCCACACAAGTCCGGGGAACGATGGGTGCTGCTGACACATTTAGTTTTGATACAGCAATTGTCTGGGCACTAAGTCCTCATGTTGACATCTTAAAATGCAACCTCTGTGCAGATCTCTGAGGGTTCTAGGAATCCGTGCCTCACATGGAGCATGGGGTCATTGGTGTACTGTTTTCTGCGGATATTTTTTGGCAGAATCTTACAAAAATCCTCTTCAATAATCATCTTATGAGATTTTAAAATGATCTAATTAATGGATGAATTATACGAATGATGGAATCAGCACATTTTAATAACATGTGAATATGTCAAAGTCATGAGATTAGTTCATCGAACAGATATTTTAATAATCTGTTCGACTCTACTCTTACAGTTCTTAGAATGATGCAATAACTATCATACTAAACCACAAATCTGCAAATTAGTCTTTTAACATAAAGCGACGTCTTATGGTAATTAGCATCTCATAATTTTATTATTTATTAGATTTTTATAAATTTTTATATATTTATTTTTTCTGTATAAATATTTTATTATCATAAATTAGCACATAATTTTGTGACTAATTTTAACTCATATTAACTTCAGGACTATCAATAAATAATACAATATAACGTTTCAAATCCAGAGGTTCGAAATTTGGAATTATCCAAAATCCAGACACTAACAAAAACAGTAAATTTTTTTAAACTATTATTATTATTAATGGGCCGGCACTTGATCATCTAATCATTTGCCCATGACCTGTGAAATATAACTAGACCCTTCAAACACAGTAAGAAAGAACATAAAAAACTCTCTCCTCTTCGAAAATGAAAAAGAACTAACTGCTCGTATGAAGGAGATCCCAGCAAACAACCTGCTAATCTATTTTTAGAAGCAATGGGATTCCCACCAGTTACTAATCAAGGAGTGATAATAACTGTTTACCCGTACTGTTGTTGACTTTGGGAGGAAAAAGGGGATGGGTGAAAGAAACACAATGCTCTGGCTATTTATATGTTTAAGCAAAGCTGAACTCTATTTCTTGCTGGCAAATCAAGTTTAGTCTTGGTTTAAAATGATTGGTCAAATAAGGAGAGTGTCTGAAAAGAAAAAAGGGGAAGGGCTTGTTCTGTCATATATCTGATTTTCGAAAAGTAGTGTGCGCTTTCAAATCTTTATTTTTGCATTTGATTTTATTCTTTGTAAAATATAAATCATATCATTGTCAAAGAGAGCCAGTGAATCTACTTTTAAAAGTTTGAAAAAAAAAGCATAATTTTCTTTCAATTAAGTAGAAGGCTTCTGAGAAAAATGGAAAGAGGAACCTTCCCTAAACCTTTGATACAGTTGCAGAATTAAGTTGATTAGGTTGCATCTTTACTATGTTTTTCATACAAAGTTTTATTAAAACTGGGTAAAAAGCAGGGCCCCCACAAAGGGGGGGGGGGGGGGTCAGTTGGTACTACAGTACTGGGGCCCGGCGATTGTTAGGGGCCCGTGAATATTGCTGCGGATAAAATTTTTATACATTTATGTATGAATATATAATTTTTTTTCTAAATTAATTGAAGGTTTTGAAATTTACGTATTATGTGTAATTATAAAATTACAAATATAAATTATATATAAAGCCTAAACACAATCTGTAAGTTTGAATGAAAGAAAAGTACAAAACGTTTTGTAAACATCTGTTTGGATTCTATGTCTCATTTTTGAAATAGTCAAAAGAGTCTCAAAGAAGGGCCCTAGTTCAATACAAGCCTTTGAAGAGTTATCAATCATTTGCAGAACCGAAGGGGGACATACTGGCCAGTGGACATGCTTTTGATAGCTAAAGAAAGGAAAGACTACCTCTAGTGATTCTAGCTCTTTGATAAAGAACCGTCTGGGTAAAGATAGCTTCAGTGTCATTGTGTTCAGAATCTGAGGCAATAAAAACTGATCCGGGAGAAATTTTCTAGAATCGCACCAAAACATATATGTTTATGACTCTAATGGGTAAGTTTCCTCTTGCTCATTCATTCATGTTTACAGCTCATGTCAATGACGTCCAGCTAACTACTGAGACCACCCGTCTAGAAGTTTCTTTTGTGAAATTATCAGTTTGGGAAGGGGGCGATCCAAAGAGCTAGACTGGAAAGGGCGATCTTATGTTCCTGCTCTTTGAGGTCGTAAACCAATTAACGCGACAGGGTGTTGCGACCAATTAACGCGACATTGTGTCGGACTGAATGATGTAGAAAGAAAAATCCTTGTTTCTCCCTCCTGGCATGAACTTGCTTCCCATTTTGATTTCCGAGATAGCCGATATTAGAAAGCACAAAAAGCAAGTTTATTTTAATGTCTCATGCAATTATATTGTAATCTCATATGCGTTTTCAGTGCTAGTTGCTAGTGCAATTCTCAACACATGATTAAATCTTGTAAAAAAATGATTCGCTGAAACAAACCCCAATGCTACCATCTAAGATTTAAGGTATGTTCAAAATCATTTTCTTATAGTTTTCAAATATTATTTTCAGATTTATTAATCTTAAACAAAGCTAATTTTAGATTTAATTAAAATTTATTTTATCGAATTTCTATGTTGTTTTGTAAATTCAATCGTCTAAAATAACTATAATTAAATATGTACAAAAATCTCTGAGAAAATATTGCATTATGATAGGAAAATGGATTATTTTGTGTTTATAATGCTTTTTTAAACTTTCACTTTATATTGTATGATTTTATGTTGAACTTGGTAATTACTAGAAATATTCAAAAATTTCCCTTGCGTCATCTATTTTTTGGAATTGCCTAAGGATGGAGTTTAGGCGATGATTTATGCAGTATCAAATTTCGAAGGGGAGGGGGGGGGGGGGGTTAGAGGAATTCACTAAGAATTTCAACTTCTGTTTGTGGGGAGGTGTTAATTCAATTTAAAAAATTTATATTTTCGTTGCAACATCAATTTTTTAACACTTTACAACATAGTTGAAAAGTGTTTATGACTTTGTTCATTATGTCTGTCTGTCCCTTTAGCACGATAACTGCCGTAAAAATGACTTAATCAAAATGAAATTTTAGTATGTTGTTCAGACGTTCTGTGGGACCTATGAGAATATAAATAAATAAAATCACCCAATTAGTTTTGGATTGAAACCGGGCTGAAAAAATGAAATACATTAAACCCTATGGAACCTAATTCTTCAAATATTTTTTAAGCGAATTTAAAATTTACAAATTGCTTCGAAAGTTTTAGGAAATATTTAAATTATCTCATAAAATATATAAAAAAAAATTTCAGAAAAATATATTTCGTAGTTTGTTAAATAAAAATTAAAATAATCATTACACCCTTTATATAAAGAGATCACGTGCCCCACTTCAAAATAAAATATTGCATCCATCTTTGTCAAAATCGTGATTTTTAAAGTTCTTTTTAATTTCTATTTAGTGTTGTGTCTGTCCTAAAACCGCTTTATTTTTGCTTAATTTCTGTTCATCAATGTTCAGAAACAATGCAATTACAATATATTAGGGTTTAACTGATCATCAAACTTTGATTATTTCTACAACGAAGCCTAATTTCCAGTTATGGAGATTGTAAACACATCAAGCTGTAAGATGAGTTGTATAAGAATTGCTGGATTTTTTTTAACGCAAAATTATTTAGCGCTGGAGTCTGCAATATATAGCTGATATGAATGAAACAGTCATTGATTTTACATAGAGAACAGACTATTTTATATCAGACTTTTTCGGTGAAGTTTTAAGCACAGAGTTAAATTACTTTTACCTCCATGGTTTTAAGTTTTTAAATAAAATAAATCATTGTAGTATTGTGATGAATGACAGGAATTGCATAAAAGTTTATGAATGAAATTTTTACTGATTTTTTATAGAGAGCCAGGCGATTTATATTTCAATGACGTCATTTGATAAAGTTCATTTTCTTTTGACGAAGTTTTCAAACATAATAAATTATTGTAATATTGTGATAATCACAAAATTATCGTCGCTGAATGTATCGCAATTTAGAGATGCTTAAATGAAATTGCATTGCAGTTGGAAAGTGTTTCATAATCAATGCTTTATGCATGACTGATTATGAAAAAGGATTTCTTATTAAAGATGAGCTTAAATGATGACTGATATAGATTCAGCATCATATTCCAGAGGAAGTAGGGAACCTCCTGCCCCCTCTGGAATTTACTTTTCTAAGGATTTCTACTTGCGGTTTTTCATCTTACGGTTCAGAACATTTCCTTGAAACATATATTTTGATTGACTATAGAGCTTAGATGATGACTGAGAGGAATTTAGCATCGAATTTCAGTAAGGGTATGGGTTGAGGATTTACTAAGAATTTTCACTTCCAGTTCTTTTCCCAATAATGGATAAAAAAAAAAAAAAAATTTTCTTCAAACATTTATTTCTCAAAATCGGCTATAGATAGAGCTAAATGATGACTGATATGTATTCAGTATAAAATTGCTTAGGGGTTAGGAGAATTCATTAAGGATTTCCACTTCTGGTTCAACAGATGTCATTTCCGATTAAAATAATTATAATTTTCTTTACAATACCTATTTCTCAGGATTGTCTGTAGGAATAGCTTAGTTAATGACTAATATGTATTCAGCAACAAATTTTGCAGAGAGTTGGGATCACTAATGATTTACATTTCCGGTTCTGGAGATGTCACTTCCGATTTTTCCCAAAATTCCTTTGACTATGCGAAATAAGTGTGCAATTGAGTATAAAAAAATTTCGTTTAAAAGAAATGTACACACCACTTGCCATTATATGAACAATCTTTCATAAACTGTGTTATATTTCGTACTTGATATATATTATTAGATTGTATAAACTGTGTTACTCTTCTGTGTTATATTGTGTTAAACCTCGTACTTGATATATTTTATTAAATTCAATTCTACCCCTAAATAATACATAAAAGAAAAAAAGGTACCCCCCTCCCCCTTGTTTTTATCTAGGGCCCGCAGCTTGACTTAGTACCCGGCCCCAAAATAGAATGTGGGGGCCTGGTAAAAAGTAATGTCCTTTAAGGATTAAATTAAAATTAATATAACTTTTTCAAATTAGTCATTCTTTTTACAACTAGTATACGACCCCTAAAATCCTCATGATAATGAATATTTAAACATAGGAAAAGAAATATAGGGACGAAACTACTGAAATTTTGCATACTGATATAAAAATCTTTGTGAATCGATTTCCATCAAAATATGTCTAGGTTCCTATTCATCTTTTTTTAATATTAATTTCATAATTCATATTTCAAATAAATAAATATTAAAAAAATAAAAAAATAACTTAATTGTGTCTGGGTTGCTTCATAGTAATGTAATAAAAAAATTAGCATGAGAAAATTATTATTACAGAAGATATGAATAAAAGTTTAGGAAACTAATCATCTACATTAGGAGATCAAAACTTTACATTTTCATAACTCTGAAATGCTTTATCCAAATGACTTGAAATTTGGTATTAGAGACTAAATTTTGCTTTAGATTTGAAATATGTTGTTAGACTTGAGGGGTTGATTCATTGGAAATGTCAAATTTTATGCACATTTTAATATGATGTTTCGTTATGCAAATTTTACAAACAAGGATTTTTAAAGGACATTATTCCAAATCAAATGGTATCTCTAAATTTGCACTATAATAAATAACACTCAAACAACAAGAGGTGGAGCTTTTTTTCCCCTCAGCTGTACATATATATTCTTGTGGAAGATTGTTAATATAATAAATTTATACTTTGTCTATTTTAAATTTTTGGCCTCATTTTTAAAGTGTTTGATTTACTTTTAAAGTAAAGTATCGATGACAGCCAACAAAAATTTTCAATTGGGGTAATGGGTTATTGGCAGAATTTATAGCATGCTGGACGGGGTGTGAAATTTTGACGATGCAACATTAATACTGCCATGACTAGCATCTGTCCTTTGGAAAAATATGTCAAAACTGGTAATAAGGAAAATTAAAATTAGTAAATTAAATTCTAGCTAATTAAATTCTAGCTAAATCAATTTAATTAGAATCCCAAACTTGTTAAGATATCTTAAGAGTGAATTGTGTTTAATTTTGTAATTTAATAATTTAGTGAATTGTATTTATTTACTTAGAACATCTGTCAAATAAGGATTTTAGTTCGTCGAACGCGTCAGTCTATGATATCATAAAATTATCATGAGTTCATAATAAAGAATGCTTTTATCTGAGATTTGATAGGAACTTGGTCTGCCGAAGGGAACTTTTCTGAGACCACTAGATGTCATGATGTTAGAAGATGGTCCAAGAGGAGATTGTGATTGATGGCTTTAACTTCACTAGCCACCGGAATGCCAAAGGGCCAAGAGCAAGAGGGAACATAGCCATCCATGAAAAAAATTCATTCTCGGCCTTTTCTAGTTATCTATATAGAATCTATTTACCTGTAGGCTCTATCTTGGGGACTTCAGCGAAACTGCTCAATGCACAGGGGTGCTAGTGAGAAGATTCCCAGGAGTTCGCTAAGGTATGCAGCCTTTTCTGTCACTGCACCAAATGTTCTGCAGTAGCAACAAGCAAAAAAATGATGCATGGCACCAGCATAGCGAACAAGCAGTCACATTAGCAACCCTGTGGATTATGGAATTTTAAGAATTCTGGTAACCTCCCCAAACAGCTTCAAGCATGCATGCAAAGCAAGACAAATAGCACATGCATGTTGGTACATGAACGTCATTTCAAATAACAAATTATGTTTGCTGAAAAGGGGGGAAATAATGTAGAATACATAAATTTTTCAAAGGCCTTAAAAACAAAGAATTATTGCCAAAAGTGGTAAAAACATTAACATATTAAAAACAGAAAACATTAACATATATAGGAACTTTGAAAAGAAAATGGGATATCCTGTTAAAAGTGCTATAAATTCCACTGACAACCCATTACCCCAATTGAAAATATTTGTTCACTGTCATTGATACTTTACTTTAAAAATAAATTAGACTTTGAAAATGAGGGCAAAAATTTAAAATAAACAAAACATAAATTTATTGTATTAACAATCCTCCACAAAAATATGTTTGTACATTCCTGAAATAAAACTTCCCTATTAACATTCTCATTCTAAACTTCCAGATACACTACAATTCTTTTAATAATCCCCTTTTATTATTCTGACAATTCCCTTGTGACATGCAAGATCAAAACTTAAATTCTCTTAAAGCAAAATTATAAAACACAATTCACTATTAAGGTGTCTTAAAAGTTTGGGATCCTAATGAAACTGTTTTAGTAATAGTTAGAGAGCATTAAGGGGAAATCTAAAGTGTACATAAGTCATGCAAGGTCTAACTCAGGCATGTTGAGAAGCACAATGTCGGAGCGTGGACCCATTCTCTGAAAACAGCTCCGTTCATCAACAATTTGTCCATACTCATTAAATTCTTGATCAAGTCTCCCCCTTTTAACTTCATTAAAACTAAACTCTCTTTCTTAGTACTTATTTTAAGACCACCTCCATTTTAGCACCGCTGCATTAACATTTGTTAGGATAGGGTTACAAATATGTCCTAAGACACCCCTATTGATTCAGACCTTATCCTTGATATTGGTGGGAACCCCAGAATTTAATATCTCAATGAAGCCACTCGTCCAAGCTCATAAAGCAAATAAGGAACCAGGGTGGTCAATGAGGTCATCTTTGTTAGTGAGCTACACAATCAGTACCTTGTCTAATTCAAGAATATCATCTCTTGAGTTAAAAAGGGGTGCATAGCACATCCACTGGTATCACATGCAGGTGTTCATGAAAGGGAACCTCATACAAATTGTGTACATTTTCCCTGGGGACCATCTCTTTAAATTCTGACCTCAGAAATGTTACATTGACGTGAAATGTCAATGTAACAATAGTTTTACTCAATTAGTGCAATTGCATCTATATGAAACCAGGATTTAATCCTTTGAAACAAATTACATACATGTGTTCTGCCATTTTGACTTAAATGATATGTCTATTTAATTAGTATAACATGCATGACACAAATATACAAAATGTGACAATGAATGTAACTGCTACCTGTGAGAATACAAATTCCTTGTACTGTCTAAAAAGAATCAAGCATATGAAAATTAGATGATTACAACTGTTTCAAATGTATTACAATACTATCAAGGAAGTACAAGAAATTTGTATATAAAATGCCACTTTGTACAATAACAAACGAAGTAAAAACATAAATAGCTGTGCAGAATATATATATATATATACAGTATAACATGACAAACTTGGACGTCCAAAATTTGGAATTATCCGAAATCCGCACACTAGCAGACTTTTATTATTTTTTTTAAATGAGGGACAGGCACTTGATTATTTAACAATTTGCCCATAAACTATGAAATATAGCTAAACCCCTTTAACACCATAACTAAGGTCAAGAACATAAAAATCTTCCCTCTTTGAAAACGTGAAAGAACTAACTGCCCTCTCAAAGGCTGACAACCACCTGATCATCTATTTTTTGAAGGAATGGGGATTCTCCTACCCGTAAGCAAAATCTCTTTGCCTATATTGTTCCTTGATGTGCTGGGAGGAAAGAAGGGGATGGAAGAAATGCAGTGCTCTAGACATTGACATGATTAAGTACCATATATAGTAGAGAAATTTTTGACAAAAAAAAAACTTCAAAGTGGGGATCAACTTATACGCATAGGTGTAGAGTTGTATGGGTCCATGGGGCTTGAGCTCCCCTCTCAATAATTTTCTAAGGTGGGCTGAGCCTTCCCCTCCCCCCCCCCCCCCCCAATATTCTAAAAGCCACATTTTTTTATGTCAATCTGTATCTATGGCAGTTACTGAGAGTTTCTGATTGTGCAAGTGCATAGTTTTTTTTTTTCTGGAACAATCTCTAAAGAAAACTGCAAGGACTCCATAGCAATTGCCTGAGGGTGCAAACAATCTGTTTATTTGCTTTTTATGACCAGGAGAACATTTCATTATATGCTCTTTTCTCGTAAGGCGAATGTTGACCACATGTTTGGAAAGTAATTAATTATGCCCAAAGACGTTCTTTGATTTAACTTTTGTTAAATCTCTACTCCATGGGAGTCGAAGTTAAATTAGAATATTTCAGGTGGGGTGGTTCTGGAAGACTGAAAGAAATGCTCTCATTTATTAGAAACCATTATTTGAAATGATGTATAGATATTTACTCTTGATTATTTTTGGAACTTTAATCAAGTGTTTGAAATGAAATATAAAAATGAACTGATGACAACCATGATGTTACCTATGGTAAAGCAAATTTTAATTAAGCTTGGGAAAAATTCTTATTTTCATCTTATATCTTAACTCTTTGGTGTTCGAATGCACTTTACCCCTTTCAATTTTCTGTATCATATTATTCAAGATTTTTGCCTACTTAATAATAACCAAAACTTAGATAATTAGTAAATGCTGAAAATTAGTTATACATCTCCATACTGAACAACTGTACATATGCAGGGGTTATGGGCTCCTCCAAGGAGCAGGACCACCCATACAAATTGTAGGATCCTCTAAAACTTTTATGATGGGCCCCCTCTGCAAACTTTTATCATGGCCCCCTTTATAAACTTTTATCATAAGCTCCCTCTACAAATTTTTATGGCCCCAGGGACAAAAGTACAAAATTGTTGGATCCTCTAAAACTTTTATGATACAAATTACCCTTTACAAACTTTTATCATGGACCTCCTCTACAAACATTTATAATGGGCCCAAGGACATAAGTACAAATTATGGGATCATCTAAAACTTTTATAATGTGCCCCTTTAACTTTTATGATGTGCCCCCTTTACAAACTTTTATCATGGGCTTCCTCTATAAACATTTATAATGGGCCCGAGGATGTAAGTACAAATTGTGAGATCCTCTAAAACTTTTATAAAGTGCCCCCTTTACAAACTTTTATCATGGGCTTTCTCTACAAACATTTATCATGGGCCTCCTTTATAAATTTTTATCATGGGCTTCCTCTACAAACTTTTATAATGGGCCCAGGGACGTAAGTACCGGGGCAGGGGGGGGGGGGTCACACACCCTGACTCAAAAAAGTTAGAAAAGTTTGTAATCACTTGGGAAAATTCCAAATTGGAGTGGGCTTTGTTCATTACAAATTCCCCTTTAAAAATATTTTTTCTTTTAATTTTCTATAAATGTGCACTAGAAAATAACAATTATTTTCGATAAAACAAACAAAATCCTTGACAAGGAGAGGGCAATGCTAATGAGTGTAATCTATGGGGGGGGGGGGGGGTCCAGCAGAGGGCTATTTATAGCCCGGGGTCAAGCAAGTTCCCATACATTGTCGACTTTTTTTATTGAGGAAATCTGGAGATAAGGATCTTGCATCCAGCTGCTGCACGAATGATCAAAATTTTTATCATGGGCTTCCTATATAAACTTTTATAATTGGCCCAGGGACGTAAGTACCGGAGGGGGGGGGGGGGGGGGGGGGGGTCACACATACCCTGACTCAAAAAAGTCAGAAAAGTTAGTTATCACTCAGGAAAATTCCAAATTGGAATGAGTTTTCTTTGTTCATTATAAATTCCACTTTAAAAAAATTTTTTTTTAATTTTCTATAAATATCCACTAGGAAATAACAATTATTTTTGGTAAAACAAAATCCTTGACAAGGAGAAGGCAATGGTAACGGGTATAATATGATGAGTATAATAAAAGTATAATGCACCATGATCATCTGTAGTATAAATTTTCCTGACAAAAAAAAAACGCTTTTCTTCACAATACAGTTGAATTCACAATACAATTTCTTCACAATACAATTTAATTAGGCAAGTGATTTATGACTCTCGGAAAAAAAAAGGATGGTCACCCTTTTCTGTAGAAAGTACAAAAGCATGCATTTTAATTCAGCTAAGATTGCTCAAGAGAGCAGCAGACAAATCAGCTATCCACTCTTGTATTTTGTGAATTTTAGTTTAAGTTTATTTTTGTATAGTTTATTACATACACGTGTTTCACAAAACAAAGTTTTTCAATATGAAAATATGTAATCAATGTCGATATTTGAAAGTATGATGTCTTCAATATGATGTAAGGAAGTATTTTTAAATTATAAGCATGCATACGAAATGTTTATACAGGGTGAGTCAGAACTCTTGGGCCAAACTTTAAGGGGTGATAAATCACATCTAAACAAGCAATTTTGTCATACAAAGCAAGGTCGTAACGCAAGAGGTGAACCGCTAGACGTTGCTGACATTGAATGCAGTGACGACTGTGTCAGAACTAGCCAGGGTTTAAGCTGATCGCCTGATTTCTCCTGTCTCAACTTTTTCTTATGGGGCCATATGAAAAGTCGAAAAGTAATACGATAGCCCCATCGACTCCGACGAGGACCTTGTTGTTAGGATTGCTGTTGGTGCTGGCATTTATCAGTCTGTTGGTCAGTCTATTGCTAAATCGAGGTACCCTGCTGTTCTCCGAAACTACTGAACCAAATGAAGTCAAATTTTAAACATAGTTAGGCTGTTACTCGATACAGTGAATAACATCACAATTTATTATTATTTTTGTAATTTTTCCCTAGTCATTCGCAATTTGAGCAAATGTTACTTTCACAACATTATAATACTACTATTCAACCGACTGAAATAAAATTTTGTGAAAGAATGTGGCTTGTTATATGCTTGAAAAAATATTCTAACAGGACATTTCTATGCACCACACTACAAGCATAATATAAAAAAAAATATAAGAAGTACATGCTTAAAATGCAAAATTTAAAAGTTCCAATTAAATAGTAACATAATTTCAATTATACTCAAAAGTTGAAATAATTTAGAAAGTTTAAAAAATGAACAGTATTTTTCTTTTACTTTTTATTTTCCAGGAAGAACGAACATTCTTTGAAGTTTATCTTTTTTTTTTTTTCTGATATAAAAAAATAAAAATTAGAAAGTTTGGAGCTCTACATGTGAGAAAGTTGGCTTAGAAAATAAATTTTAATTGATTTCCAATTAATTTTAAAACTAAATTCCTTCTTATTAACTTTTGTTGTAAATACTCAAATGCCAAAGAATGTTATATTCTATTGTATTCTTATCCCATAACTTAAATGCAGAATATAATATATGTAAATGATATTTCTATGATCCGATATAATTCATTTAAAGAATTCAAGTTTATAAAATAACAGAGGTTTTAAAGCGGCGAGATGTGAATATGTTGAATATTGTCTTTGTTTCAAACATTATCTCATTCAAATTATAGTAGTTACTTTTTAAATTAAGCAAAGCTAACCAAAAATTTGAATAATTCGAAGAAATTGAAATTGCCCATAAATAGCATAAGTAATATTGATACATACTTTTAATTTAAGAAAAATAAATACAGTATTAGGTAAGGAAAATGCACACAGAAAAAGAAATCTAAAAATTGAGCAAAACAAGAAAACAATTACTAAGAACTTTCAAGGAGCTAAATTTAATATAACATCCTAAGAGCAAACAAACACTGATCCGTGTGTAAAATTTAAAATATTTTTAGCTAAAAAATGACTCGACAGATGCTGTATATAAGTCGTTATAAGCCAAGTCAAGACGCTTCGTTACAGACTTCTATGGGACCCAAGGTCCCTCACGTCCACATCAGAAAATAATATTGTCATTTTTGAGTAGTTTTTGATGATAGCAATAGCAAGATAGCATTGGCATTCTTCGAAGCTCGGGTGCTGTGGAGAGGTCGGAGACGGCTGATGGAATGCCGTCTTCGTCTTGGGAGGCAGTAGTACAGGCTGTGGCTGCAAAGGAAGAGGAGGGCGGGGCCAAGATTTAGGTGGGCCAATAGAAATTTAGATCAGTTTACAGCAGTGCTGAATTAAGAAAGGTCAGAAGTTTGAACTTAAAAAGAATTAGAATTAAACAGTGCAATAAAGTACAATTTAAAGTTAAGAACTGGGCTGAATAAATTAAATTTACAATTAATTTTAAATTTGCAGTTAATTTTTAAAGTTAGCAGTTTACAAGTTGCATTTCCGATTGTGAAAAAGAAAGGCCCTTTTCAGGGACACAAGTCACAAATTTAACAAATTTTTAAAGGCTGGTCTTAGTAAAGTGCAGATAAATAAGTAGTCTACCCCCGATGAGACCGGGCTGGTATTAAAACACAAGATCAATGTGATCAGTAAAATAACACGTCGCGGTTCCAAAAGGGAAAACGTGGCATAGCCAGGTATAAGAACTGAGGGGGGGGGGGTATCATGCAAGAGCATGATAGCTCCTGAAGATAATCCAAACCAAATCAACTTGCGTAGTGCCTTACGCAGATCAGGGAGTGCATTTTCAAATGCAAGGATAAGTAATTCCTTGTCATGAGAATTTCTCATGTCCAAGAGAATATTAAGAAAGTTGGCATAGTTAATAGCACAGGTGCTACCAACTTGATTTTTAGAATTTAGGGTGGTGACGGCTGGGGCCAACTGTACCTCAACAATTTGTCCGGAAATTTTGTCGGAAGGGTCAGCTTGTTCCTGGGGTACAGGAACGGTGCTAGTAGGAGCAGTTCGTTCCTGGGATCCAGAAACTATACTTGCGAAATTCACATTGGGTTTAATACCATCTGGTCGGTAAGGACGACCTGAGTTCCCAGGGTTTAATCCTGGGGGGGGGTCCCTAGTATCAGTATTAAGTTTGCGTTGGGGGTTTGCCCTACTGCTCTTAGTCACTGACGAGTTGCCTGGATGTTTCAGGCAACCGTGCTAATTAGCGGCATAGTTGCCGCTGCAGTTGCAGCATAATTTAAAATCAGCAGTGCAGTCTTTGGCGGCGTGGGGCCCTGCACAATTTACGCAACGCAATGGCAGACCATATGCCAAGCTGCTATGATAAAAACCGTTGCAGGAATGACATTGGCTGACAAAGCCTTTGCGTCCAGTGTACGGCTCCAGTTTCACTTCAGTGCCTAAGAGCCTATTAACTTCATAAAGTTCATCCGGGTTAGTTCCGGGCTCTAGCTGGAGGTAGTATAGAGGGAGGAGTTGTTTACTCCCTCTTTTAGAAAGCCTACAAATGTTAATGATTTTAAATTCAAGGGTTTCCATGGCCCTTTTGATAAGATCAATTTCAGTTACAATTGGGAGTCCTCTGATCACAGCCTTGACTGGAAGGTCTTCTCTCAGATAGAAGGTTTTATACTGCACACCAGTTTTTCTCATATAGCTCATACAGTCACGATATTCTCTCTCGCTTCTAACGAGGATCTTGAAAAATTGACGGTCAAGGACCGGTAGGTACAATTTTAGGTGCAAACCTTTTCAGGTTAAAGATGATGGAGGGCCAGTCAGGCTGTGAGGCACTGATAAACAGCGGCGGTATACTCAGGGTTTTTGGCACAGCGGCCGTCCTTACCAATTTCGGTCGAGTTGCCATTGGCCAGCTCAGAATCTTTTGACGGCGTATTACTGATAGCAGATCTAGAGACCTTAGGGGCCTTATGGATGAATTCATTGAAATCAATGAACGTACGAGGGTTAGATTTCCCGCTGAGAGTTCTTCTCTTTTGATGTCTACAGCTATCTCTAGTTTTGGTATTATTTGCATTAGTTGCAGGATCAATAAGGTTTAGGTTTGAGTTTAATTTCTCAGTCTGATCGTTCGCCTTAAGGGCATCCTGAACGGTTTGATTTTCATTTCTTAAGTCTAAGATTGAATTATTATTTTTTGATTTAGATTTAGTGCTTTTGTCCTCATGGTTGCAAATTCCAGAAATTACACTGGCATTATGAGCCTTAGCTTCATCTTCAACAAGTGTGGGGAGGGGGGTGTAGTTAAGATATGCTTACCACAGCCTTTCCTCGCTGCAATCCTCTTGAAGTCAAGGTCCGCTTCATCCAACTTCTGTTTCAAATCAGCCAGGTCTTCCGAATTCTCGTCCGATGCAAAAAAATTCTGTTTCAAGTTCTAAATGCGTTTCCTCAGATTAATTGCTTCCTCAACCATCGGCTCTTCATCGTTATCATTATCGACTTCCATTACTACTACGTCACTTTTGCATGATGTAATCACGTGTAAAGGCCCAGCCTGCTTTTTCTTTCCCATGTTGGGAGCTCGCTCTAGCACAACCTATCCGCACGGAGTCTAGGCTCCGAATCCACAGGAACAGAATGAGAAGTCGTTATAATGAAAACTATCACACTTGCTTACCTGAAATTTTAATCTTGTATAAAATGCTAGATGAATATTTTAGATAATATAAAATTCAACTGTATAACATTTAGAAAGAAAAACGATAAACTATTCTTTGTAGCAAGAAAAATGTTTGACGTTTCTCGCTGAAACGCATGACTGGACTGATTCACCGCAGAACAAATTTCTTGCGAAACAAAATGATTGATAAACACATGTTCCACAGCCGATGGGGGGGGGGGGGGGGGGGGAGGTATGTACCATGCATTCTACAATGGTCCACCGATGTCTCAAGATGTCTTTTGAGATCTGTCTTCCTCCAGTTTTCTAATTACTTTCAATGCGGACACTTGTTTCGGCATAGTTGTGAAAGAAGTCCTCTATTTATGTGTTTGGGTGATTTGGGGAGATGATTTCCAGATTTGAGCTTAGGAGAATAATTAACAAAGGAAGAGTATCCTGGCACGGCAATTCTGGATGGAACCCCATCTTTTCAAGTAAAGTGCCTTCTCTCATCAGATTTTTTCATGGAATAGTTAATAAAAACCAGTTTCACATAAAAGCTTTTGCAGTTCACTGATAATGATCAATATGCAACCCTAGACATGCTGTTAATGGCTGTACTGGACACCCGGTGCGCTAAAGTAATTAGTTGTTACTTGTGTTACAAGATAAACAGTTAGGGGCAGCATACTGGAAGCGATCCCATTTAGCCCTCTGGTCCTCTTTTTCCAAGGGGAGAATGAATAATAGCCGTTTCCACTCTTTTATTATCTGGGACCAAAAGTTTAATATTTTCTTAGTGTTTTTGTTTTGCTTACAGCTACCCTTGTAAATGCTGTTGTTCGCGTCCCAGAACTTTTTTATTTTAGACCCAGAACTTTTTTTTATTTAAGAGATTTTTTTTTTATTAAGATTTTTTTTATTCAAGATTTTTTATTTAAGTTGACTGAAATGCCGCCCTTAAAATGTGCCACCCGAAGCACGTGCTTGCTTTACTGGTGCCTTAAGCTGGTCCTGTCTGCACTGCAATATATCAAAATTAACAAGTTTCTTTAATGATTAAAGTTAAAGAGCTTTTGCTTTGCAAAAGAGATATGGTATTATTTAAGTTAATATGTTTCCTTAAAGCTGCTATCAATTTGTGGCACCTCAATTTAGGTGTCGTCTTGAATCAAGGAAGGGAGCAGTTTAACAAATTCTAATTTCCTGAAGGCATTTTTTAAAATTATTTTATTGCTTAATTCGAGTTGATTTCTAGTTAAGAGATTATATTATTAAAATTGTGTTCATATTTTCTGATTACTGAAGCTGTGTATTTCTTTTAACGCCCAGGATCTAAAATTTTTGAGGAAAGTACAGTGCTTTGTTTTAAAACAATTTTTAGATTTTTAACTACCCCCGAATATCCATAACTCGCTTTGCGAGTCGGGAGGCTTCTACTCACTGGTGCTCGCTTCGGAAGCTATTTCAAGCCAAAATACAGTTTAAATCTGAAAGCAGTTTATTTCACTGTGTTTCCATATTATTTCTCTACAAATGTACCAAATTTCATATTTTTAAATGTTGTAGTTTTTGTGGTATGAGACAGAGAAACTCGACGGACGCGTCGATACAGAAGTACATTTTTCATTTCAGAAATCCATAAAAAGTAGAACTCATAAACTACACTGGAATTAAAAAAGGGCACCATCATATGAAAATTCAGCTATGTAGGTACATGCTTACAAAAATTCATGGTCTAGTTATTCTTAGTTTGTCCAGGACACAAACTCACAGCTCAAATATTTAGTCTTTGACTTTGATATTAAATATTTCTTAAACTAAAATTTAACTCGAAAATCAATTTATTTCAGCTAATCCTCCAGACATTTTTCCTCAAGTGTACCCAATTATATGTTTTTATATGCTATAATTTCTGTGGTGCGAAGAACAGAAACTCGAGAAATTTGTCAAACAGAAGGCAGCGGAGTCAGTTAATTTTTTTAAATATTAAGCGATAATAAAAACTTCAATTTTGGCACCCTTGTGATAGTGGCCAAGGCGGCCTCCATGCCGGTTAAACCCTCATCACGGCCTTCTGACTACTAGAGCTGCCACTATAAGGAGGAAACAAAAAACTGATGAAATTAATCTCAGATATTAAATAGCAGATGGAAAATCTTGTAAAATTCATCAAAATAGTAGAGAAAATAATACATACTTTTTACTTTTCCTACATTACATTGGAATGTGTAGGGGAAGTATACTATTGAAACCGTGTCGAAAATTAGAACCCAAGTTTTGGAAGGATCTACACATTTCAAATAAAAAAGAATATGAAAAAGTATTTTTAACATGGAGTCTGTGCAATGTATGTATCCAATCTAGCTCAAACACTATTTGATGAAATTTCGCAAAATATGAAAGGCAAGTCACTTCTAAGTTCCCCTGGTACTGATTAGAATTTAGTACAATTTGAGAATATAGAACGTTGATTCAACATAGGTTAAATCATGTTGTTCTGAACTCTGATCAAGAGAAAATGGATAAATTGGATATATCCTGCTTGATGAACATTTTAATCTAAAGACATTATTTAAATTCATTTTTTATTTAATATTATATAGTTTATTGCATTATTAATTTATATTTATATTGTTTTATTATTTTATGAGTTCTTATAGAATTTTAGTATTGTATTATATATTTTAAAAAATATGTAAATAGTCTCAAAAACTTCACTAATATTCCCAAAAGTCATATTTGTAGTATGAAATGTTTCACATCAAAATATGCCCTCACAATTGCAATATTTATACATTATTTTTTGCTCTATTTCTATTGTACTTTACCTGATAACTAATAATAATTTTGAATTTATTTTATGCTATGTCAACTACTTCATAATCTAGTCAGTATGATGAATTATTAAAAATACACAGATTTTTTAACAGTACAGGTTACTGCAAATTTGAAGCTAAATGTGATTGAAAGTTTATATATTTGTTTTAGATATTTAATTATGTGTGGTTTATTTAAATATACTATTATTTATTTAATTCTTTTATGTAGCTTACTAGAAATGCTACTAATTGTTGTTTTGGATTTTTATATAAAAACCTATCAATTTTGTACGGACATTTTTATCAAGGTATAAATGAAATACATGCACACACATGCAACTCCAAACATCAACAAAATGTTTTGATGAGTAAACAGAGGAGGTATTAAAGCATGAACAGCTACAAAAATAATTTGAATTATTAAAACAGTGTTTCCATATTGTATTCAGAATTATAAAAATATATTTAATATAATAATATTTGAGTTTAATAAACAAAGATGCTATACATTCTGTGAATGTTCTGCTCTGAAAATCATTTCTCTCAAACTTAGGTTCATTTTATCAAGATATTAGTTCCCTATTTTTCGTTTTATTTTTGAATAATTTTTCGAAAAGATGAGCATGCTTGTAGATTTAAATAATGAATTTTAAAAATGTCCACTGAAAGGTTAAAGTAACGAAACTATATTTAATATATGTGAAAACATAAGAAAGTTTGATTTGCAAAGTACATCTATAAACCTATTTTAATTTCTTCTGAAAAATAAATTTCAGAGCTTTGATTTTCTTTAATACTCGACAGAAAAGTACTGTTATCCAATAGTTTTAGTATATTATTGTATAAAACTCTATATATTAATTCAGAAAAATAAACATTGAATTCAGAAAAATAAATATTGAATTAAAAAAAAATAAACATTGAAAAATAATTATTGAATTCATGATCATTTTCTGCTGCTTTGTTTTTATGTTCTCATAGCAGCCAACTCTGAATGGCTGGAAATCTGTAGATTTTTATTTACAGGAAAAAATTCATGACTTTAAGCAAATTTATCGACGTTATGAAAAATCATCGTAAAATAAATTTACATCATACTTAAAAAAGGAATAAAATAACCTAAAATAGGGAAAAGAGATAAAAAGGCTAATAGAGGAAAAATGGCATTGTTATTTAATGTAATTTTAAATTCTGTTTTATAAATATTAGTCGGTACTACATTTCACAAATGTTGCTGAACAAGATTTTGCTCTTTTTTTATCAAACACAGTTTCAAAACATTTAGCACTTTGTCTAAATTTTGTTATAAGACGTTTTTCCAGTATTTCATTGGACATTGATGACCTGAAATCAGTCCTTATTTTCCTGATATGGTTAAACGCCCTTTCACATTCTGCATCACTGTGGGGAATAGTGAGGACAGATAACATAAATTTTGAAAGTTTTTTAAATGTTAGCTGACCCTGCTCATTTTTTATCAGAGCCACTTTAACCCACTGCACATCAAAGCGTTCTTCTTTTACTATATCTTCAGGAATTTTATAATTTGAAATTCACTGAATTGAAATTGTAAATTGTCCAATGCATCATTTACTTTTTCATTGTCATCAAGTAACAGAAAAACTGGGAACTTCTCAGCAAAGTAAAACTTCTCAATCATCGTAAAATAAATTTACATCATACTTAAAAAAGGAATAAAATAACCTAAAATAGGGAAAAGAGATAAAAAGGCTAATAGAGGAAAAATGCCATTGTTATTTAATATAATTTTAAATTCTGTTTTATAAATATTAGTCGGTACTACATTTCACAAATGTTGCTGAACAAGATTTTGCTCTTTTTTTTATCAAACACAGTTTCAAAACATTTAGCACTTTGTCTAAATTTTGTTACAAGACATTTTTCCAGTGTTTCATTGGACATTGATGACCTGAAATCAGTCCTTATTTTCCTGATATGGTTAAAAGCCCTTTCACATTCTGCATCACTGTGGGGAATAGTGAGGACAGATAACATAAATTTTGAAAGTTTTTTAAATGTTAGCTGACCCTGCTCATTTTTTATCAGAGCCACTTTAACCAACTGCACATCAAAGCGTTCTTCTTTTACTATATCTTCAGGAATTTTATAAATTTGAAATTCACTGAATTGAAATTGTAAATTGTCCAATGCATCATTTACTTTTTCATTGTCATCAAGTAACAGAAAAACTGGGAACTTCTCAGCAAAGAATTTTAGGCTGAAGAAAGAAGATTTTTCATTCTTTTAAATTTGTGCTACTTCTGTATGCAGAAGCACTTTAGAATTATATGGAAATTTATTGTGCATATAATCACATGATGTAGTATAATATTTCCTCACATGGGAATAGAATGTACTCTTATCATCTGGCTTTAAGTTAGAAACTAATTGGGAAGCTGCATGTCCAATTAGCATCTTAATGATGAAACAATTTTGTTTTGTTCTTTAACTGCCATTTCCTGAAGAATTGAAGATGTTTTGGTTTGAGTACAGGCATGATTTTTTGCAATAGTTCTGTCAGGAAACATTTACCAAAATAATTCTCCAGCGTGACCACTGCAGGATACAGGTAAATTGTGTTCAACAAGGAACGATGTAAATAACCCCCAGGTAACACACATACGGTATTATAACCGTTATTAAACCGTTTATACGTTGTATTTTCGTATGTGTTATACGATAAATGGTAATACATCGGTTATAATACTGTTATGAGTAAACGGTATATAAAAATACCGTATATCATACGTATGAATTACCATGTATGAACATACCGTATGTAGAAATACCGTTTTAAATACGTATGTATTACTGTTTATTTTACATTAAAATAACCGTTTTTATTACATTAAAAATACCAATTTATCATACGTAAAAATAACCATTAACGCTCCCCCCTTGCTCAAATCCTCTTTCAGCTTTGTTCTCGAACCCTTTTCCCGAAGGCATTTTCATGTATTACCGTTTATCATACATTATAAATACCGTTTATATTACATTAAAATTACCATTTTTCATACGTAAAAATAACCATTCCACCTCCCTCCCCTTGGGACTTCTTGCTAATCCCCTATCAGCTTTGTCCTCCAACACAGGTGGTCAGGGATCTCCCTTCTTGTTTATCTTCACCCTCCCAAGTTCTAACCTCGGTGATCGGACGTGACATCACGCAGTTCAGGAAGCTTCCAGAACGGACTCATTTCTACCTCAGCGGACGAAGCCATAAGCTCTGTGAATCTGGCAACACTGAGTGCAGTTAGAGTTATTCTTTGTTTCCCGCCGTGTTTGTAGGTTTGTATCTTGATCTTTCTGTGTTAGCTTAACACGTTGCTTAATTTATATATTTTAACTTATTTAATTATATTTAGCTTTAACTTTTATTTTATTTTATATATCTTCCTAGCACTTCCTATTACTTTTAGCATTAGATATTGCTTTAAAAGCAAACGGGAAAAGTGCATGTTTTCAGCATCGTTGTATGTGCATCCATGCTCGCATTTAATACTGTCTAAGCAGAGATTAAATAAAAACGTGGTTCGAGATTGCATTTGTTGTCATGCATGCATGTTTATTTCAAATCTTGTAAAATCATAAATTATTCTTTTACATGTTTTTATGTATTTTAGACTTAAGACATACTAAATGAAAGTTGCTTCATTTATAACCTACCTGCAAGTAAATATACTTATTTAGTATTGGTTAGTGTTTATAATAAAATAAATTTAATCTATATAACAGTAAATAAAGCAACTTTCATTTAGTGTAATTATACATGTCTAAAACTAAAATCTATGAAAAACATGTAAAAGAATAATTTGATTTTACAGGATTTGAAATAAACATGCATGCATAACAAATGCAATATGACCACGTTTTCATTTATTCTCTGCTTAGACAGTGTTAAATATTAAAATTATTTTATTCATTTAAAGTATAAATTTTTTATAATTAATTTAATGTTATTTGCAGAAATAAAAAAAATATACGAGGAAAAAATTTTAAAATAATACGCTACTTAGAAAAAGTTGATACAGGAGTGAAATGTTAAAAAACACAATACTAAATTAAAACAAATTTGATACTTTGAAGAAATTTTTGGAAGAAGTAATAAAAGCCTTAAAAGAAAATAAACATGATACTTAGAAATAAAAACACACATAATTCTTAGAATTTTTTTAAAAACACTATATGCAAAATTATATTTCATAACGTAGTAATTATAATTTTTGCAATTTTTAGAAATTAGAATTAAAAATATACTTAAAAAAAGAAATATAATTAGTCAAAAAAATTCTAATTCATTTTATAGCAGTTTGTGTTCTGTGCATCTAGAAACATGTTCTATTTGTGCTTTGTGCCCTTACTCACTCTGTTCACTCTTAAAAATCATTACAGTCGTATTGATACCACCGTTGATTTTTTAAAGGTAATATTTCTATTTTATGCCAATTTAAAATAGAAAATGTTTCTATTTTGTGCCATACTTGCAAAGATAGCAAGAAAGTACTTGTCTGCACCAGCTAGCAGCGTTGATAGTGAACGTTTATTTTCAGAAAGAAGCAGGGAATGTTTATGAACCAAAACGTAATAGGCTGCAACCTGAAAATGCAGAACGCCTAATGTTCCTGTACCATAACTTATCTCTATTAAACTTTGATTACAAAGAATAATTAGTTTGTTTATAAACAATATTTCATATGGTGTAAAACTTAAGAAATTAAAATACTGCAAAATTGAATATTCATCCAAGGATCATTCCGTGTCAAATCAACCAATGATCTGAACCTTGACATCATGGAAAATGATAATTTTTGGTACAATGGTAGTACCCGTGAAGCTGACAAAAACTGTAAAGTATTAGATTTTTTGGGCTCTTAGTTTTCAGTTATTGACTTTCAAAAAAGCGAAATCTGCCAAATTTGGCAAAGTTTTGAAATCTGAAGTTTTTAAACAGCTGTAGATCAAAAACTATTTGACCTAGAGATCTCAAATTGGTGTCTTTTTTTTTTTTTTTTGCTTTTAATGAGTCTTCATTTGATATATGACTATGCTATTTCAAATTTGAATTTTTTGAAAAATTTTTTTTTTAGATTTTCTAAAAACAATTTCTCTTTTAGTTTGTAATTATTTTAGAAACTCCAATTTTAAAAAAGAGTTAAATACCATAATCATGTTATATATCAAATTAAGGCCCACCAAAAACAAAAGACGGCACCAATTTGAGCTCTCTTGGTCAAATAGTTTTTGATCTACAACTGTTTAAAAATTTCAAAACTTTGCCAGATTTGGCTTTTTTAAAAAAGTGAATAACTGAAAATCTAGGAGCCCAAAAAATCTGAAATTTTACAGTTTTTATAAACTTTACTAGTACTATCACTATACCAAAAATGATCAATTTTTTAGGTATCAAGGTTCAAACCATTAATTGATTTAATACAGAATGACATACATTTAGTACATAACTCATTAACCAGTTGTTTCAAACATTCAGCCCACATATGTTCTCAATTTTAAAAATTTGCTACACACTTAATATTCAGGGTGGCCACTCAACCTGGAAAAGTCTGGATTTTTTTTTTTTTTTTTTAACTAGTTGTCCATATAAAAACAACTGACCAGTTTGTATGCCATTTTCGAAAAATTTCGCCAAGTATTATGCTGTACAAGTAGCCGCTAAATAAAGGTTGCCATGTGTCCATTTGATTCTGTATAAAAGCAAAAACGCAGAGTTTGTGCTCCATTTTGGACAAATGTCGCCAAGAATATTATATACATTTAACTATATTGTTTTCTATTTTAATGACATTCTTTTGACATTGCTGAATTGACATAAATTATTCAATGGCTGTGGCTTGTTACAGTGTAGTTATTGCATATCTTTAATGATATCTGTCATTGTGAGCAATTTGCAATGCCCATATTTAAGGACATCAGTTTAGACTATTTCTTTTTATATTTACAATTATAATTACAAAACGTTACTTTTTTCAAGAACTTTTAAAATAAGTTCTTCTCCAAACTGAGTGAAGATAATTTCATTTCTTCCTTGCTCAGAGTACAAACTCTCCCAGTTGCAGTAACAGGCTCTACGTTTTGCAAAATGGTCTCACCTGGCACATTCAATACGTCGCTCGGATGAGGATGAAAGTAAGAGAAGGTCCCTTAGTATGTAGAAAGCTTACTTTGTAGTCGCTCGTAACATTATTCTTCTCAAGAATACATGCAAGTCACCAAGATCCCTTATAGACTATATAGTGCCAAATCCAGATTCAATTTTTGCTAAATTAGTTGGTGTAGTATAGTCTAATGCTGTCACATGTTCAGTAAACCAGTGTTCACTACAGTAATAATGCTTAACAAGAAACCGATTTTCAGAAATTGGGTAAAAAGAATGAAATTTTTTAGTACAGCACAGTTGATGAGTATGAAGAAGTTAAAGAAATACTGTCGCCACAGTTGAATGACTTCAAGGCAATCATGGGTACTCAAAAACTTCATTCTTTTTACCCAATTTTTGAAAATATACTTCTTGTTAAGCATAATTATTGTAGTGAACACCAGTTTACTGAATGTGTGACAGCATTAGACTATATTACACCAACTAATTAAGCAAAAATTGAATCTGCATTTGTCACTATACTCTATAAAGGATCTTGGTAGCTTGCATGTATTCTTGAGAAGAATAATGTTCCGAGCGACTATAAAGTAAGCTTCCTACATCCTAAAGGACCTTCTCCTTCTTTCTTTTATCCTCAACCAAGTGATGTATTGAATGTTTGAATGTGCCAAGTGAGACCATTTTGCAAAAAGTAGAGCCTGATACTGCAACTGGGAGAGTTTGTACTCTTGAGCAAGGAAGAGATGAAATTGTCTTCACTCAGTTTGGAGGAGTACTTATATTGATTGTAAATACAAAATTAAATTTTGAGTGACATATGTGAAATATTAAGTGTGTAGCAAATTGTTAAAATTGAAAAGAACATATGTGGCCTGAATGTTTGAAACAACTGGTTAATGAGTTATGTACTAAATATATGTCATTCCGTGTCAAATCAATTAATGGTTTGAACCTCAGAAATTGATCATTTTTTGTACAGTGATAGTACCAGGAAAGTTTACAAAAACTGTAAAATTTCAGATTTTTGGGGCTCTTAGATTTTCAGTTATTTACTTTTTTAAAAAAGCCAAAGCTGGCAAAGTTTAGAAATCTTTAAACAGTTGTAAATAAAAAAATATTTTACACAGAGAGCTCAATTTAGTGTCGTTCTTTTGTTTTCGATGAACATTAATTTGATATACATTAATTTGATATACATTAATTTCGATGAACATTAATTTGATATACAACATGATTACGGTATTCTAACTCTTTTTTTTTTTTTTTAATTGTAGTTTTAAAAAAAAAAATTACAAACTAAAACAAATTTTTTTTTCTTTAGAAAATCAAAAAAAAAAAAAAAAACTGATTTCTTTTAAAAATATATATATTTTAAAGACATTAAAGGACTATTTGTGTGAAAAATTTCATAATCGGTCGTTAAGGGGTTCCTATGGAAATTAAATTTTTTGTACTTAAATTTAGCTAATTTCACTTATAGTTTAATACAAAAAAAAAATAATTTTCATAGGAACCCATTGGCTTCCCATTGTGAAACTTGGCATATAAGTAATCCATAAAGCATATATTTTTTTCAAAAATATTGAAAAGAGTGTTTTTGAGATTAAAAAAAATTTTTTTTTTGAAGTAATCCATAAAGCATATATTTTTTTCAAAAAAATTGAAAAGAGTGTTTTTGAGATTTAAAAAAAAATTTTTTTTTAAGCTTTTCAAAAAATTCAATAGCGTAGTCATGTTATATATCAAATTAAGACTCATTAAAAGCAAAAGAAAATTATACTAATTTGAGCTCTCTAGGTTAAATAGTTTTTGATCTACAGCTGTTTAAAGATTTCAAAACTTTGGCAGATTTTGCTTTTTTGAAAGTCAATAACTGAAAAACTAAGAGCCCAAAAAATCTGAAATTTTGCATCTTTTGTTGTCTTGATAGTTACAATAAATAAACACCTTTCAACTATGTTGTAAAGTGTTAAAAAGGAAAAGATTTCATTATGAACAAGAGTACATTTTGAAATTGACACTGAAAAAAATGTGAAAACATGAATAATAGTCGAATTTTCATAAAAAAAAAAAATCGTACAGAAAAGTATTATTTATAAGCATTTAAAAAATGATATTTCGATATAATTTTTTTAAATACATGTTGAAGAATTATATATACTGGAAAAAAAATATATACTAAGAAGAAATTTTAAAATAATATGCTACTTAGAACAAATTAAAAAAAAAGTTGATACAGGGGTGAAATGTTAAAAAACACAATACTACATTAAAATAATTTGATACTTTAAGAAAATAAAAAAAAAAATACTTAGAAGAAGTAAAAAAACCCTTATACTAAAACCCTTAAAGAATATAAACATGATACGTACAAGAAATAAAAAACCCCATAATTCTGGGAATTTTTTTAAAAACACTACACACAAAATTATATTTCATAATGTAGTAGATTATAATTTTTGCAATTTTTAGAAATAATTGTGATACAGTTTGTGTTCTGTGTATCTAGAAACATGTTCTACTTGGGCTTTGTGCCCTTACTCACCGTTTTCACTCTTAAAAATCATTTACAGTTGCATGATACCACCATTGATCAGAGATGTGTAGTTTTAGCATGCACATATATAATTTAAAATAGCCTATCAACCTTATTACAATATTATTAATATTGTTTTTTAATATATTTTTAGTATTGAAGTTTACTTAAAAAAAAAAAGTTATTTTCAATTTAAAATAGCTTATCTTTTAGATTTAAAATTATATTTCATAATGTAGTAGATTATAATTTTTGCAATATTTAGAAATAATTAGAATTAAAAATATATTTAAATATAAACTGAAAATAAAGGAAAAAAACATTTTTGCATTAAAATTATTGTATTAACAATATATAATATAAATTAAAATAAAAATTATATTACATATGAACAGAGTGATTCCATAGTATTGTGAATTTTGCATACATGACACATTTGATATATAGTATATAGTATCTTTGTAAAAATATGATTTAGATGAATGTAGATACTGTTTCAGATTGTGTTGATTTCAATATTAATATGTACTTAAATTTATAAGAAAAAAAATTATAAATTCAAGTACATTATTGAAATCAACACAATCTGAAAATTTGACATCTATTGTAAAAATATATTCACCTAGCTCAATATTTTTGTTTTACAAAGATGCATAAAACTTTGTAAATATCATGTCTGCAACATGCACTATACTGTAGAGTTGTCCAATGTGTGATAAATATGTATATAAACACGTAATAAATACGTGTAGAAACACAATATAAACACGTAATAAATATGTGTAGAAACACAATATAAACATGTAATAAATACATGTAGAAACACAATAGAAATATGTATGGGAATGCATTATAAATACATATGGGAACACTTTATAAACATGTATGTGGATATACGTAAGAAACACGTATGTGAATATATGTAATATACATAATATACACATATATGATACGTAATAAACATGTATCTGGATACGTAATAATAACGTATGTGGTATACATAATATACACGCATGTGATATGTAATTAACACGTAACTAGATACGTAATAATAACATATGTGCATATACATAATAATAACGTATGTGGATACATAATATACACGTATGTGGATACATAATAATAATGTATGTGGGTATACGTAATAATAACGTATGTGGATATACGTAATAATAACGTATATGGATATGTAATAAATACGTATGTGCATATACGTAATAATAACGTATGTGAATATACGTAATATTAACGTATAAGGATACGTAATAATAATGTATAAGGATACGTAATAATAACCTTTTTTATAATGGTTGGTATACCGTATTCTAACATACCGTTTTTGCGTAATAATTACGTATGGCCTGACACGTAAAGATTACGTATTGCTTGATACATAAGAATTACGTATTTGTGCTACCTGGGCCATTCTGTGTTTATCACTGAAACATCAGAATTATTTATATAAAACATAGATTTTATGGAGATATTGCTATCCACAACTCTAAAATTGCATTTGTTCATCGATGTTATGAAAAATCATCGTAAAATAAATTTACATCATACTTAAAAAAAAGGGATAAAATAACCTAAAATAGGGAAAAGAGATAAAACGGCTAATAGAGGGAAAATGGTATTTTATTAAATGTAATTTTAAATTCTGTTTTATGAATATTAGTTGGTACTACATTTCACAAATGCTGCTGAACAAGATTTTGCTCTTTTTTTTTATCAAACACAGTTTCAAAACATTTAGCACTTTGTCTAAATTTTGTTATAAGAAGTTTTTCCAGTGTTTCATTGGACATTGATAACCTGAAATCAGTCTTTATTTTCCTGATACAGCTAAAAGCCCTTTCACATTCTGCATCACTGTGGGGAATAGTGAGGACAGATAACATAAATTTTGAAAGTTTTTTTAATTTTTGCAGACCCTGCTCATTTTTTTTATGAGGGCTACTTTAACCCACTGCACATCAAAGCGTTCTTCTATTACTATATCTTCAGGAATTTTATAAATTTGAAATTCACTGAATCGTGATTGTAAATTGTCCAATGCATCATTTACTTTTTTATTGTCATCAAGTAACAGAAAAACTGGGAACTTTTCAGCAAAGAATTTTAGGCTGGAGAAAGAAGATTTTTAAATTTTTTAAATTTGTGCTACTTCTGCATGCAGAAGCACTTTAGAATTATATGGAAATTTATTGTGCATATAATCACATGATGTAATATAGTATTTCCTCATATGGAAATAGAATGTACTCTTATCATCTGGCTTTAAGTTAGAAACTAATAGGGAAGCTGCATGTCCAATTAGCATCTTAATGATGAAACAATTTCGTTTTGTTCTTTAACTGCCATTTCCTGAAGAATTGATGATGTTTTGGTTCGAGCACAGCCATGATTTTTTGCAATAGTGTTGTCAGGAACATAGGCGCCGACTACGGGGGGGCAGAGGGGCACGAGCCCCCGCTGAACTTTTCCAGAGGGGGGCAAAGCCCCCTCTGGGAAATTTCAAGATTTTTTTCTAACTTTATATTTTACTAAATACCAAAAAATGAAGTTTTTTAAGCATAAAAATATTTGAAAGAAAATAATATCAACGTAAATGTCACATCTCAGTCACAGTTCAGTCTTGTTCACATCTTCCTTATCATAGCTCCCTTAACTATCTCGCACACTAACCAAGCTGATCTTTACTCCCAGAAAACATGTTTACGCTAATGACAAAAACACCTGGTTACCAGAACTTTTTCGACTGACCACCTAATTCAAAGAGAAATTGAATATTTACAGCCATGTTATTGGCATTTCCAAAAAATAGCTGTTTCCCTCCAGTAATAACTATAAATGATTACCACGAAGTAGGGATGACATATTTTGTCTACCTAAAGAGATCTTATCTGTAATTACTCCTGGATTCTATATGTCAGTGCTGTCTTTACAGGTGGGATCCATTCCGTTTGAAGCTGCAATCCCCGTGGGTAAATTCCTGGTGAATACCGGACGTTTGACGCAGCACCGTAGTCAGGCAAGGACCAGAGGGAGCTAAGCCCCCCCCCCCCACACACACACACACACTAGGTATACTCAGCCCATCCCCCTGATATAAATATTAAAGTTTTAGTTGTGATATGAAATGTCAACCAACATGTCATCCAAATTTTGCATAAAAATATTATTTATGAGATTTTTTTAGAAATTGCTTTGTTTTAAAGATTTCTTAATTTAGCTGAATGTGTGGTTATAGTGATGATCAATTTATTTACATATTTAATTTAAAAATATTTAAATATAGACAATAGTATTTGGATACTTTTGTATTATTGCTGGGTTCATTGTTTTAATTTGTGTCAAAATCACCTGATAGGTAGTTAAGAGCTGATATTAAGCGTTAACGTGTATTAACTTTCAGACTTTTTTAATTAATTAACAGCTTTGCTACTAGTTAATTCTTATATAGTAAAATCCATTGTAATTATTATATATTTTAATATTGATGCATAGTAACTATATGGATTTTCCTAATAAACTCTTAGCTTACTCCTAAAATAGGCCTAAAAAGATTAAAAATATTTATCGTACAATAAATAAAACTGCTGATATCTTTCTTTCGACCCAGTCCGTCCGACCTACCCGAAGGTGTAAGATATCTATTTAGACCGCCGAGACAATGCCATCTAATCGCTCGGAAGGACTTTCAAACCCACAAATTTAACGTGCTCGTATACGAGAACAGTTTAGGCAAAGCCAAAAACTGAACTTGAGTCCTCCGAGTACAATCCTGTGACTTAACCACTCGGTTATCTCACTCCAAAACAGCTGCTTGTAAAACAATAACTTACAAAACTTCCTTGAGGAAAGCATATATATGTCAGTTAGGTGACTACAGTTGCTTCGATGGCATTATAATCCCTCTTTTTCAGGACAAAATAACCGTATGAGCACTTAACAACCACTACTGCCATTCGTTGGACAGTTCGTTCTTGGCGGTTGTTAAGGGCGGATACTGCTCTTTTGGCCTGAAGAAGGGGCTTAAAATGACCACGAACCAATTGCAGTCACCTAACTGACATATGCTTGCTTTCTTCAAGGCGGCCTTGTAAGTTGTTATATCTTTATCGACTTTGTGAATTTTTATATAATTTATCGGCTTGTGCCCCCCCTGAGATTTTGAAAACTCGGCGCCTATGGTCAGGAAACATTTTCCAAAATAATTCTCCAGCGTGATCACTGCAGAATACAGGTAAATTGTGTTCAACAAGGAACAATGTAAATAATCATTCTGTGTTTATCACTGAAACATCAGAATTATTTATATAAAACATAGATTTTATGGAGGTATTGCTATTCACAACTTTAAAATTACATTTGTGCTTTGCCGTTTTCGCATGTAGAAGAATGTAATTTTTCCACCTCCATGTGTGATGACAATATCGTATCTACAACATGTGCAAAACCCATATTTTTCACCAAGTCTTGTCTTTTTATGAAATTAAAAATATATGAGTAATTTTCTTTATAACTTTGGTAATACTGTTTTTTTTTTATGAACTAGACATTTCTAAAGATAAAAAAAGATCTACTGCATACACTGGAACAACTAACATGATCGCGAAAAACAAAGCTTGCGTACGGGCTGCAGTTGCAGGCAGACGAGAAGGGGTTCAAACTAGATTGGTGACATTCCACGGCAGGAGGAGCATTTGGTCACAAGACTTACATTTTCACAGAATGATTCATCCAATCATTGAGTGTTATAAGTACTCAGTGCCAGTTGGTACATCTTCACGACTGCTATTCTCCATGTGAATGGAATACATCCGCAAGTCGCCAGAAAGGAAGCGAAGAAAATTTGTTTATCATTTTCAGAGGAAGAGGGGACATTTTCAAGAAATTTTTGTAGCGGAATCGGGGTAAAGTAGGAACTTTTAGCTTGTGAACGAAAAATCGGAAGAAATTGGTTTCCGATCGGAACGGAATAATGCCTGAAAATCGGAAGCATTGGCAGCTATGTGTTCTGAATTTTAAGTGCAATTGGAAGCTATAGCAGCTTTTTCTTCTTTAAATGTATGATTTTTAAATGTATTTGACATAAATCATTATTTGTAGTTGGCCGGAGAGTAAGCTATTCTATGGTTAAAGAACTCTAGATATTTTGTGGGACAATTTTAAAATGTCCTTTAAATGAATGTGTCTGTTATTGAGGAGTGTCGTTGAGTAAAGACGTCTGACTTTCAGAAGTGTAAGTTAGAAAAGCTTTATATGCCCCACATTAAAAAGAAATGGGCAGCCCCAAGCCCTCCAATATTTTCTAAAACTCGCCATATAAGTATGCTTATATGGCGAGTCTGAAAAGAAAATAATAGTAAGTCTAAAAGTTCTTTTTTCTGCAAGGCAATCCATCTGAAAACAATGCGGTAGTAATTATGCAATCGCACACTCAGAATTTCTATGCACTTCAAAACTCATCTGTGAGTCACTCCTGATTCTCCCAACTATCAGCGTATCGTGTCATAAGAAAAATACATACAACTCGCTCGTTTATAAAAAAAATATACATACAACTCGCTCGTTTTTATCCAATGTTTGTCTCGTTTCTCTGATTACAGCTGATCATCTTCGATAAAAAATGGCTCTTTCCAGAGCTGCACACTGTAACACGGATTGTGTAAAACTATAATTCAAGATTTTTCAGTTGAAAGTGGTTCTTTCTTTTTATTTTGTAGAGAGTACCTAATAACAACTGTGCTGTTTCAAGTCGATTTGGAGTTAACGGAAAACATCAGCTCAAATAAGGGGTGGAAGCCAGATATTGTTTTGATTGCACAGTGGGTGAAGGACGCTTGGCATAGGGATGCAATGCTTGCAGGAAATGGTAGTGAAATCGTTCAAGAAATGTTACTTTAATAATTAAATTGATGGCATAAATCATGAAGCTTATTGATGTGATTTTTATAAATGATGATGACAGAGATTTTTATGACATGGGCACAGATGAGATTGCTGATATTTAAATGATGTGCCAATGGTTTTTTAAACCGTTTGGCAATTTTGACTGAGACTATGTATATTAGACTTGCTTGACTTTAAAGTATTAGCCTTGCAGACTTTAAAGGGTTCCAATGAAATTTTGTTACTGAAATTAAATTTTATTATTATTTATATATATATATATATATATATATATATATATATATATACTATATATATATATATATATAAATATATCTCCAAAAGGAATATAAAAGAGAAATGAACAAAGAGTACCAAAAAGTGGTCAGGGGGGAAGGGTCGTGACCCCCACCCCCTGGTTAAAGCATGCTTTGAACCGCGGCAACACTCCCGGAGGCCGGTACCAATTTGAGAATGTTATAAACCAAAAGTATAAACAAACACACTACAAAACAAAACAAACCGAACGTGGAAAAAGATCAAACTTGAATTTCACATTTTAAGTATTCAAATACAAAATAATGTACACCAAAACCAATGTTGACACAAATACGATAAAAACCACCATAACGACAAAATTCATACCTTCAGCAACTTTTATCATAAAGTCTATGCTAATAAAACGTTACTTATGGTACTGAAGTTAGTTATAGCAAGACTCAAAAAACAAGGATCATACTTCATCAATAATAGTTATGAAGTTATTAATAAATTAAAAGATATACCGTATGATATGGTTTATAAAAGTTATGATTTCTGTGATCTGTACAGTGATATCAATATCAATAATTTATTTCAGACAGTAATAGAAATTTACCATACACATGATTTGCAAACATGGATGACATTGGGAAGGTATACTGCACTTGTGAAATTAGTTTTGTTTGAGACAGTGGTATACAATGGACTGGGATTTTACAAGCAAATAAAGGGAATCCCAATGGATGACAGTTGTTCATCTATATTGGCCGATATTTATTTGGACAGGTATGAGATGGGAACCTACATTTTAAATGTGATGGTATACATGCGTTATGTTGATGATATGATTTTGTATTGTGACAGTTCAGATTCTGTAATGGATTTCAGTTTCTATCCACAAACTCTACATTTAATAGAAACTCCCAGCAATAGCAACAATAGTTCAAATTACTTGGATATATGTATTGAGAAACCAGATAATAACACTATATTTACCATTTTTGATAAAAGAAACATTTAAAATAAATTATATTACACCTTGGTTTACAAATTTACATAAAAAGTATTCAGAAATATTATAATTAACTAATTGATAAGAAGCAAACATTTAAATACTAGAGATACAGATAAAGTTAAAAGCGATAGGAAATTTTTAAATGAGGCTATGAAACAAGTTTTTTGATCAAGATAATATCGGAATTCTATGGTTTGACTGTAACTGCAAGTACAGTACAACCTCGAAAATCCGGACGTTTTTCAAATTTTCGGGGACATTTTTTTTTTTTCTCGGACTGACGAAGTTGCGGATTTAAAAAAAACAGGGTAAGATTATTTATATGGAAAATTATATTTTATAAACAAATACTGTATTTTCCGGTCGACTTTCGAAATGAAACGAAAGTTTAGATGGACAGCCGTAGATCGACTCGTGGTTTGAGCGTGAATTACGTTGTTAGCGTTAATCCCTCCTTCCCCTTATTCAAGTTACAACTCCCGATGAATTATTTCGCATAAAATATACATCGTTATTTAAATACGATTTTTTATTATCAAAATTTCCTTTTCTCATTATTGAAAAAGACATTTTTCTGAAACAATGTCATTTTTAATATTAAACACTTTAAAACCTTATCGAAACATTTTATCACAGATTGTTCATTTAAATCTAAAAATCCCGAGAATTCATATTAACGCTCACGGAAATTTATTTTGTTCACTTCGTAGTACGAATTCCATTCTTCAATGTATTCTGTTTTGTCTTCAGAATCTCCTCCCCCTCCTGATATCTGACAATTTTTTCATTCTCGTCGAACGTGTCAGTTTGAAATTGACTGTATATTTTGCCTTTTTTGTTTAGAAAGCCATATTTACATACTATAGATAGAAAATAAATAAATAAATAATATCATATTGGACAGAATAGAGCAACAAGGTCATTAACACACAGACCTCTCAAAAGGATCGGCTGCGTTTACAAATTCCTTTCTTCGCTTTCCCTGCCCCACCACGTCCCGATGCTGCTGCAGCCTAGTAATAACTCATTGTAATTTAGAAAAATCATTGAGAGGAGAGATATTTTTCTTTTTTGGAAAATATATTTATTTTATCTACTGCGATATTTTTTACATATTTGACTATTACTAATAAAGTTTTTACTTTTTTCAGAGTCATCAACCTTTTTAAACATAACTTTATATAGATGCTAGAAAATAAATAAAACTTTTAAGTTCTTATTTTTTGTTTTTCATTCGTTAATAGCGAAAACGGTTTAAACACATTTACACCCTTAAATATATCATCAAAAGTGCTAATCCTCGAACTTTATTAAATCTGGGCACTTCATTAAATCTTCCGGAGCTTCATTAAATCTTGACAAAGCCGATATAATGGAAGTTCTGCACTCTGATGTGTCGTAAATAAACTGAGTGATGGTGAAATTCCTGATATGATATTAAATAAAAAAAGATCAAAGTAGCGACTATAAATGTGGAGAAGAAAAAATACCCATTGATAATCTTATGCAAACAATCGATCATGCAATTAAAGGTGGTCTTGAACAAAGAAGCTTTATAACCGAGCAGAAATAATATCCATCTACAGGATAAAGAAAACTGTTTTCCCATAAACCAAAATTAATGAAATAACGAATGTTAATTCAAATATTTAAACGATATGATAAAATGTAATTTTATCATTTTGTTTCGTTCACACATTCTAAATTATTAATGTGTATATTTTTTCTTAGAAATTTCTTTTGCTCAATTTTTTAGATTAAATAATATGTTTTAATTGATCTTAACTTTTGCCATTATTTTTACTAAAAATAGTGCTTTATAGTGTATTCAGTTAATATTAAATCTGAATTTTATTCAAATTCTATAATCCGGAAAAATCGAAAATCCGGAATCGTCTGGACGAGTCCGGATTTTCGAGGTTGTACTCTATATCTATATAAATAAATTGAAAATATGTTTGTATATGTGTTTATGTATAATGATAATTGGATGCTAAAACTTGAATTTATAATAAAGCTTCAAGTTTTATTATAAATTCAAGACTTTTAAATATTTTACTGTGAGAGTGATTCTTACTATATATTTTAAATGTCTTAGGAAATTATTATTTTTTAGTTTTGTAGTTAAATTTGATAGTTTTTTTTTTAATTTAATAGTTGAATATTGCACTGCACTGTAAAAAGAAATGTTGAATCATATTAGATTTATAGGCATCTATGAAATATTTATCGTTCTTCATAATTTTTTACATTCAAGAATCAAAAACACACACACACACACATATGATGTGAACTGCATATAAATTTATTTCATTCTGAGGTAAGTTAATTTCTGTAACAATTATGTGTAGAGAGCTTTGAACAATGCTATTCACATTGAATCAATCACATATATATTAAAATTTGGTTCTTTTGTTATCAATGCCTTAATAAATTTAATAACTGCACGTGCAACAAATATATAAAAAGGTTATATTGACTTTATTACTTTGATTGGTGTTTGGCATTTTTGGCTACATTGATGGCATTGGTATTCAATATTGTTTCCCAATGCGCTATAATATTAAAATGCTGCATGAGAAAGGAGTTGACTGATTTATTTTGCAATTTTTGCATGAAAAGTTTATTATATAAGTAGTTTCATGAATTAACTACCAACATCTCAAAATCGGGGCATGTCAGGGTTTTAAAATCGGTATTATTTGTTTCCTACTGATAATAAAATTACTGTATAATTTGGTTTCTAAGGATTATAAAATGCCTTTTATAAAATAAAGGTTTACAAGGCCTCTGTTTGGAGGCCATTGTAAAATATGAGCCTTTAGCTCATATGAAGTTGGTCTTGTACCAGTGGTGGCTCGTGACTTCAGGAATGGGTAAAGCAAATTCGGTGGCAAGATTCCTCCCACCTCATCTTACAGCAGCGCACGCTACTGGCACCAGTGTTGCCAAATAATATCTAAAAATAGCCAAATGAGTCTGAAAATTTGCCAAATGATTAAAAAATATGCAAGAAAAAACTAATTAACTAGTAGTATTTAAGTTTTTAGATTAGTTAGTCTTTAAGTTTTTAGAAAATAATTCACAAGCTATTTTTGTATGGAAATAAATCTGTTTTATTGCTTTTCAAAATATTCGCTTTTAACATCAATACATTTTTTCATTTGAATAAGACAATTTTCAAAACAGTTATGCCATGCTGAAGTTCGTATAACAGAAATATGTTATTTACAAGCTTCAACTGCTTTTACTGGGCTGTAAAATCATTGACCACACATTTTATTTTTGATTGTTGGGAATGATAAAATATCATTGAGGGCTAAATCAGTTGAATAAGAACAGTGACTCATTAAATCAATTTTTTTCATGCTTCAAATAATTGATAATTTGAAATACAGTGTATGAGCTTGCATTGTCATGATGAAGAATGATGCGACATTACGCATTGTTTTTTCTGATTTGAGTAATTTTTTTTTTGCAAACAAATTGCCGTATACTAATCAGTATTTACTGTTCTATGATTCTCCAAAACAATGGTTGCTACATAGTCGGATTTACCAAAAAATGAAGCAATTATTTTCTTTAAAAGACTTCAAGCATGAACAACTTTTGTACGATTTAATTCATTTTAAAACACTCAAACAGTAGACTGTTGCTTTGTTTTGGGTTCATAGGAATAAATCTACAGTTTGTAACCTGTTGCAATGTCAAAGACATGTTTTGAGGCACCAGAGTTGAATCTTTTGAGATTTTCCTTGTACCATTTGACACAAGCATTCTTTTGAGCTTGAGTTAAATTGTGTAGAATCTAACGTGCATATACCTTTTTGATTTTTAAATGATCATCTAAAATTAAATGCACTCGGATCCAGTAGTGTAGTGTGAGATTTTTGACTGGGGAGGCTGAAAATTTGGCAAAAAATTTGGTATAACATGTGAAATTTATTTTGGAATTCGCATTTTCATAAGTTTTATTTCAATAAGCTTTATTTATTGGTGAATAAAATAAAATAATTTTATATAAAAATGCGAAGAGTGGATGAAATGCACAAGATTTTAAAATGTTACCAATGTAAGATGAATATATACAAAATATAACATTTTAAGTATTTTCTTATTTCTAAATTAGATGAACTTTTACAACCATTTTATTAAATATACAGTCATGGTAGCCCATAAGGGATGTAAAGGGGGGCTCACACTCCCCCTTGGACATTTAATATAACAAAGGTGAGCATCAGGCCTATTGATGTTGCACATCATGGGCTTGAGTTGGCCCCCACCCCCAGAAAAAGTTTTACAGGCACCCATGTATGAAGTAGAAATATATTAGAATATTATTAGCGATTGATAGAAAAAGGTGTTAAAAGGATGTTGCAGGTAAGCTCGGATATCAGCTGGTGTTGCGGAATCAAAGGAGCTCACAGGAGTACTGAGTCCGTAGAATGGCAGTATGTCCCAAGTTGCGGGAGCTGGGGCGTTCCGGAGTCTGCCAGTGTTAAAAGGGATGACTGGATATTTTGCCGCTGGTTGGTAAGGGGTGTAGAGGGTGCAGTTGGTCGAAAAGTATACAGTTTCAGGTCCCTCCTTTCACATCACATGCGGAAATTGGCTGGCTTTTGACGTGATCACCAAATGTATCAAGTGACGTGCGGAGAGGCACTCCTCTCCAAGGTTATTTTGGAGCAAGTCACGTGAAATTTCTCCTTTTATGTAAGATGGAGGAGGAGGGCAGGGGTGCAAAAAGATCTGAATGAATGATGAAGAGCGTCAAATACTTCGGATTTGATTAATTTAATGCATTAAAGACTTCGCATTTACGTTCAAGTTATAGCTGAATAATGCATATTATATATAGTTATAGCTCTAAGGCAATGGATTGATTTTTACTTTCATATATATAGGCGAAAATTTGAATTCCAGTTTTTGTCGGGAGAGCATGTTTCAAGCAACCTTGACCACGAATCAGATGTTTTTAAGTCATGCATGTATGTGTTGGTGTGTGTGCGTGTGTGTGCATATGTGAGTGTGTGAGTGTGCATGTGTGAGTGCGTGTGTGTGTCAGTGAGTCTGCGGAGACGATATCTCATGAATGAATGAAGCGATTCGAATGAAATTTGGAACAATATTACAATTAGAGAAAACCAAAAGCTTGCTGCTTAATGTTAGAACATGTATTAGCAAAATACGATTTCTTTTAGCAAAATGCTAAAAAAAACTAACATAGTTTAAACCTTTATTTGGAACTTACATCTCCTTCAAGGAAAAAATAACAATTTATAGTTTGCAATTATGAAGACTTCCTAACTTGTCAATATATATATATATATATATTATATACTAGCTGCCTTTGGCGACCAGCCTGTTCACTACTCTTGAAAATTCTGACCATGGCAAACACGCTAACGTGACCTACCAGAAAGGTGTAAGATAACTATTTGGACCGCCACTGCATGAACATGGCAGCAGTTTTGGCTGTTGCGGGAATTGAACCCAGGCCTACCGAGTGCAACTCCCGCACGCTAACCACTGGGCTACTTCGCACTCCGCGACAATCTCCATAACTTTCTTTTTATTCACCTAATTTAGACTGGAACCCAGTGGGAGAGGCATCCACAGGGACCGTACCCTCCATCCCCTACCACCAACCTCTCGGAAGGACTTACGGACCCACATCTTTAAAGTGATCGTACTCCGCGTGAACACGGAAGCAGTTTCGGGAATCGAACCCGGGCCTACCGAGAGCAATACCCGCACACTAACCACTGGGCTACTTTTCCCTCTGCGACAATCTCCATAACTTTCTTTTTATTCACCCAATTTAGACCATATCCTCTTTTCCCTACCACCAACCTCTCAGAAGGACTTACGGACCCACATGTTTAACGTGATCGTACTCTGCGTGAAAATGGCGGCAGTTTTGGCAGTGGTGGGAATCGAACCCGGGCCTACCGAGTGCAATTCCCACGCACTAACCACTGGACTACTTTGCCCTCCGTGACAATCTCCATAACATTCTTTTTATTCTCCCAATTTAGAACGGAACTGATGGCAAATTTATAACATATAACCTGTTGGTATATATTATATTATATAAGTTAAATCAAATGTTCGTTGAAAATTTAAGTAGTGTTGCAGCTATAACAACGTCAAAGGGTAGTTGTAGAAATACAAGTAGCTGTAGAGGTGTTAAAGGAGAACAGTTCCAGTTTAGTTCAAAATCACTTTTATTGAAGAGTGAATCCGTTGCATTTGCTTACAAAATATTTCATGAAAAACAGTAAAGCAAAACAAAGCATGCTATGTACAAAAACATGAGCTTTACAGCTCATTTGAAGGCTTTCAGTAATAGTTCCACGCTTAGACACGTTTCTGGTTTAAGCAGTATTTACACGAGTAAGTAGAATAAAACATTTCAACTTACGTAACCACGTGCAATTTCCGACGCCACCACTAGCTGGGCACACGCTATGGCAAAAACTTTAAACTTCCCGGATCAGCACTATATAAAGTCCACAACACGGAAAACATGGTCTCCATAACTGAGAACCACAAAAACTACTTAGTTTAATTTAAACATCCGCGTCCACCGATAAACATTTATCGTAACCTTCGACTACGTCGAACATGACTTTATGTAGATCCGTCTGCCCGATCTAGATCCTTCTAGATCCTTCCGTCGATCAGTATATCGATCCGTCAAGCTGATCTGTCAAGCGAGCTACCGTGATCTAGCGATCTAGAGATCTACCGATCTACCTTAAACCAGAAAAGTGTCTAGCCTTTATATCCGACGATGGGTGCGTTCCGGAACATAACCGTTGCCGCCAACGCCCTCTGGATATGCAAAACAGGATGCGTGAGCGGTGAGAAGGTGATTTGCATGATAAGCCAAGTTTTGTCCACATCGCGATTCGTTCACGAGAACAGAAAAATCATTTTAATAATGACGTCACGCTCCCGCGAAACGAGAATTGCGACGTAAACAAAACCAAGTTTCCAACAATCGGCCCCCTCATGCAAAAACACCAACTCTCGGCGCCCATGCTTTCATCCAACAAAAGGTTACTCTAAGAATTAAGGTCAAAAATATCAAGGTTCTTAGTATCCTAAAAACATAATGTATGCATACACAAAATTTTATACATTAAAGAAATTTATAATACTTATAACATTCTAGAAAGTGAACAGCCTTTTCTATATCTTAAAATGGCAACAATCAAATAAGTACACTTCTCTATAATGCAGATCATAAGCATTCTTTAAATTACATGTTTAAGGATAACATAGTAAAAGAAACTGAGTATAATCATACTATTGCCCTTTCTTAAGTACTAGCTCATACTAAAGAAAGCTATTTCTTTACTATTTTGAAAATTTATAGAAACATTAAGTTTAAAATTTAAAAATCTAAGATATCAAAAATTTAAGCTCTAGAAAATTTAGGTATAGTTATTAAATTTAATATTAAAGATTAAAAAATTTATTATACATATCAGATTCAAGTTGTAGAAAATTTAGTGTATAACTATGAAATTTAACATTTAAGATTAAAAAATTTTAAGTCTTATTATCTTAGCCTATGACTAGTATACACAATAAATACCCAATACAATGGCAATGATAATAAAAGATACAGAAGGTAAACATACATATGAGATAAGCACAGATTCAAAATTTTATGATTCATGTGAATTATATCAATAATGTACATTCAGACACATATTTTATTCACATAAGCAAAAATGCATTATGCGTGTAGTAAAAATGGATATATATTTTTCAAGTGTAATGTGAGAAAAGTAACAGTTCATTGTCACATAACAATATATACTCAAGATACATTTCATTTGTATCAATGAGAGAGGAATAAATTATAAGATACCCTAACCATTTATACTTTGAAAATGTGAAAAAAAATTTAAAGTAAAATTTCTATTTGAACAGTTAAATTTTACATTTTAAAGATATCATTACTAAATTTCAAAACTCTATCTTTAAATTCCACACCCAAAAGTCTTTTGACTTTTCCTAATTCTTTGATATCAAATTCTTTACTCAAAAGTGAAACAGTATGGTCTATATCATTTTGTTGTTTAGCAAATAAAATTATGTCGTCTACGTAAACCAGCATTAATACTTTATTCTGATATATATAAGCACAGTTGCACCATTTAAATTTTAAAAAGTTCAATTTTTTCAAGGTGGTGTCAAGCTCTGTATACCATTCCCTTCCGCTTTGGTGAAGGCCATATATTGCTTTCTTAAGCAAACAAACATATTGAGGCTGATTTGGATCGACATATCCATGTGGTTGTTTCAAGAAAATTTTATCATTCAACTTGGCATAAAGATATGCGGACTTAATGTCCAGTTGAAAATGTTTCCATTTAAGCATGCAAACAAATATGGAGAAGAAAGCTCTGATTAAACTAAAATTAATCACAGGGCTAAACACTTCATCATATGAGTCCCCCTTTATCTGGGTATATCCTTGAGCTACTAGGCGAGCTTTGAATCGTTTCACATTTCCCCTTTCATCCTTCTTAATGGTATAAACCCATCTACTTCCTATAATTTTTTGTTGTGAGATGGGTGCAGGCACTAAGTCCCAGACACCCCTCTCCTGCATTGTAGCTATTTCATCATCCATGGCTTCTTGCCATTTATCGGACTGGGGAGATTCTATTGCCGATCTATAGCTCTTGGGTATCAAGATCTCAACATTGCTTGCTTCCGGTTTTCTTTTGATATCACTTACCCCCTTTTTCTCTCTAAAATTAAACATTTGCTGATCATAATGAATGTTAGCTTTTCCACAGAACTTTCTGACATCATTATGAGATCTCAGCCTTTTATTGTCACCTTTTACTGAGTAGTAAATATCCGTCCTACTCCCATCAGGCCTAGGTACTGCTTTCCGTATCCAGTTAATATCTGAGCAGGGTGTCAGACCAGAATCAGCAGGAGAGTCCTCATCCCCACTAGATTTGCTAGTGTCACGGCTCTCACCTGCTTCTTCCTCCGACACTCCTCCCAAGCATTCTGATTCCGAGTCAATCGACTGAGTAACGTTCAATTTCCTCAAGGTGATTCCTTTAGGGTAATTAGGGTTCAGGACGCCTTCCGCTGCCTCTCCTTCCTCAAATCTTACATTACAAGTTTCCTCAACTTTCTTTTTACTTGCTATATAAATCCTATAGCCTTTGGTGCTTTCGGCATAACCGACCATAATTCCTACTTGGGCTCTCATATCCAACTTATTCCTAATTTGTTTGGCTGTGCCCATATAGGCTTTGCACCCAAAAACTTTGAGGTGAGCAACGGCTGGCTTCCTTCCATAATATAACTCGTGTGGAGTTTTGGTTTTGAACTTATGACATATCCTGTTCTTGGTGTGTGTAAAACACAAAATCGCTTCTGCCCACATCCTGTTATCAACCTGACTTTGATCAAGCATAGCTTTTACACAATCTAGTGCAGTTAGATTAAATCTCTCAGAAACCCCGTTCTGTTCGGGCGTATATACATTTGACCTTTCTGATTTAATCCCCAATTTATTTAAGTATGCCTTGAACTGGTTATGACAGAACTCCATACCATTGTCCGTACGGATACACAAAATCTTTTTGCCTAGCTGCCTCTCTTCCTTAGCTTGGAATTCCTTAAATATTCTAAACACCTCTGATTTTTGTTTCATTATATACACAAACACTTTCCGGCTGAAGTCGTCAGTTATTGTCAAAAAGTATCTGTTTCCGCCCATTGAAGCTGTAGGTAAGGGACCACACACATCCATATGGAGTAATTGTAAAGGTTTAGTGGACCTTATCCTACCAATTGGCTTAAAAGAAATTCTCTTAGACTTTGCTAATTTACAGTACGTACAATTAATTTTTGCATATTTTAGTCTAGGGAGTCCATTAGCCGCGGAAACTTTACTTGTCTGATATAAATAATCAGTGTTAATGTGGCAATATCTCCTATGCCAGAGTTCCGTTTTATTTAAAACCTCAGAAACCGAACAACTTGGTTTATCATTAACTTTTCCTTTTGACCTCGACTTCACCTCAGAGTTATGTTTACTTTTATTTACACTAGGCAAATTTTTCATTTTGTTAATACTGTTTTTCTTATTTAGGGGTTTTCTATCTTTCTTAGAATCTTTATCCCTATCCTGATCCTTTCCTTTAGTTTTACGGTCTTCAATATTGTTATTTACAGTCTGAACTTCGTATTGAGGTTTTAAAAAATATAAGCCTTCTTTTCGTTTAGCATAGAAGAATTTTTCTCCCTTTGGAGTGTAAAACCACAATACCCCATTAGCCCCTTTAAATGTATACCCCTGTTCCTCAAGAACAGATGCGGCTAATAAGTTTTGTCTTAACTTAGGCGAAAACATTACATCAGATAAAACAATATCACTTCTTACGTTCTTAAACTGAACAAACATTTTGACCATACCGATAGCCTCAACTAGGCTCTCAATATCACCCACTGCTAGCGACATAGATGCACCTTTGCTTTCCTTAAATTTTGAGAATAGATTAATATCATTGCAAAAGTGCCGCGTAGCAGCGGTGTCAATTACCCAGCTGAGTCTATCGCTAGGATCCTGCACAGTATTTGCTTCAATTCTAGCAGAAGAATATAATTCAATTATATTTGAGCTAGACTTAAGAGTAGGGCAATTTCTCTTTAAATGACCAGCCTTTTTACAAAAATAACACGGTCCTATGACCTTTTTAACTGGTTTAACATTTTTAAACACTTTGTTATTTTTACATTTTACATTTACATTACTTTGAGACAAGAATACAGATGGATTCTGACTTACGTTGTTTCTGTCACTACGGAGTTGCCGGATACGTCCTTCCTCCGCGGATAACTCGCGTTGGATTTTCTCCAAAGTGAAATCCTTGTCCTCCCATCTGTAGATTAGTTGAACCATCCCTTGAAAGTCGTCCGAGAGGTATCTAATGGCCTGGAATGCCACATACACACTTTCCACCGGGTGCTTAACGTCCTTCAGTTTGGCGACCGCTTTCTTTAAACGTGTGCAGAAGATATCCACAGGTTCATCTGGCTCCGGACGCAGGCTGAAGAAGTCATCCAGTAAGCGCACTAGGTTGGCGCGAGTCGGCGCTTCGAAGTGCGTTTTTAACTTATCCCACGCATCTGCCGGATCGTCGTTAATGTCAATTAACTCTTGGTAGTCAGATGAAACGTTCTGGAACAGGATCGCTAACGCGCGGTCCTTTCTGCGCATGTGTTCTTCATAATCACGTCGTGACGTCTTATCATCCACCGGTAACGCTGTTCGGTCTACAAATCTGAAACAGCCCTCTCCTTTCAGAGCGAATGAAACTTCATTCCTCCACGTGACGTAATTGTCTCTTGTTAATGTACTAATTTTATTTGCCTCCATGGCAAGGTGGCCTTTTGGAACTGAACTGAACAGTTTTTTTGTTTATGCTTTCGTCGACATGCAAATGGCGCCGTCCGCGGCCCCCGTCGACAGGATTCTTTGCTGGAACACTAACACTTCTGAATTTTTAACGTTGTTATGGGGAGCACTGGGCCCATAACCTGATGGCAAATTTATAACATATAACCTGTTGGTATATATTATATTATATAAGTTAAATCAAATGTTCGTTGAAAATTTAAGTAGTGTTGCAGCTATAACAACATCAAAGGGTAGTTGTAGAAATACAAGTAGCTGTAGAGGTGTTAAAGGAGAACAGTTCCAGTTTAGTTCAAAATCACTTTTATTGAAGAGTGAATCCGTTGCATTTGCTTACAAAATATTTCATGAAAAACAGTAAAGCAAAACAAAGCATGCTATGTACAAAAACATGAGCTTTACAGCTCATTTGAAGGCTTTCAGTAATAGTTCCATGCTTAGACACGTTTCTGGTTTAAGCAGTATTTACACGAGTAAGTAGAATAAAACATTTCAACTTACGTAACCACGTGCAATTTCCGACGCCACCACTAGCTGGGCACACGCTATGGCAAAAACTTTAAACTTCCCGGATCAGCACTATATAAAGTCCACAACACGGAAAACATGGTCTCCATAACTGAGAACCACAAAAACTACTTAGTTTAATTTAAACATCCGCGTCCACCGATAAACATTTATCGTAACCTTCGACTACGTCGAACATGACTTTATGTAGATCCGTCTGCCCGATCTAGATCCTTCTAGATCCTTCCGTCGATCAGTATATCGATCCGTCAAGCTGATCTATCAAGCGAGCTACCGTGATCTAGCGATCTAGAGATCTACCGATCTACCTTAAACCAGAAAAGTGTCTAGCCTTTATATCCGACGATGGGTGCGTTCCGGAACATAACCGTTGCCGCCAACGCCCTCTGGATATGCAAAACAGGATGCGTGAGCGGCGAGAAGGTGATTTGCATGAGAAGCCAAGTTTTGTCCACATCGCGATTCGTTCACGAGAACGGAAAAATCATTTTAATAATGACGTCACGCTCCCCGCGAAACGAGAATCGCGACGTAAACAAAACCAAGTTTCCAACAGGAACCCAGTGGGAGAGGCATCCACAAGGACCGTACCCTCCTCCCTCTACCACCAACCTCTCGGAAGGACTTCCGAACCCACATGTTTATCGTGATCGTACTCTGCGTGAACACGGCGGCAGTTTTGGAAGTGGCGGGAATCGAACCCGGGCCTACCGAGTGCAATTCCCACGCCCTAACCACTGGGTTACTTTGCCCTCCGCGACAATCTTTATAACTGTTGGAAAATTTTAAATTTGAAGAAGCAAGATGAACAGCAAAGTACGCACTGGCATAGAGTCAATAAGTGTTGGCTGGGTCATAAAAGTATGCAGATCCAGTTTCAAAGAAAAACATCGTTCACTTTATTTCATGAGAAACATAACTAGGCAAGTTACACATTCCAGATTTCTATGCCACAAAACATAAAAAAAAATACTATGTACAAAAAGTTTGCAGTTGTAAATAACCAGACAGAAATTCCGTGAAGCATGGGTAGTAAGTAACTATACTACCTCTATCACTTGCGTGTATTTGCAGCCACCATTGAAGGTATCACACTTGGCAAAGGAAAACCAAAGGATAAGACATCAGAAGAATATTTAACGTAATTTCCAGACACATGTAAGTAAATTTAATGTTCAATACATACTGGTCTAAACTGACCATCTCTGCGTCCGTCTCGACTAAAAACCGTCGTCAAACGATATCCCGCAGTGCTTCTGTCTAAAGCATTTCTGTCTGCCTGCATCAGACCATCAGTGTCTATGTCTTAAAAAGCCTTCTCCGCTCCGTTCTGGATCAGACTGAGTGAGAACTCTCTTTGATGATGTTTGCTTCAAGAAATCTCTGCCTTATATATCCGAGAATGGACTGTTCCGGAAATGCCCCCGGATATGCAAATCAGATGCGTACGCATTGAGCATTCATTTGCATGAAACCTCATGTTGAAAAACGTCACGGTTCACGCCTGTGAACGGGAAGAGTCGTTCATATTAAATTTGCATAAACGCCCGTTCACGGGAACGTGAATCGCGACGTTTTGATTTTTTCCAACAATAACATTCTTTTTATTCACCCAATTTAGACCAGAACCCAGTGGGAGAGGCATCCACAGGGGCCGAACCTCCTTCCTCTACAACCGACCTCTCGGAAGGACTTACGGACCCGCATGTTTAACGTGATCGTATTCCGCGTGAACACGGCGGCAGTTTTGGCAGTGGCGGGAATCGAACCCGGGCCTACCGCTAACTTCCCATGCACTAATTTACAATTTAAAATGACCATGTGCTAAGCTCTTAATTCCATCATTCTCATTCGATCGTTCCATCATTTAAAATATCCATCGTTCCATCATTTAAAATATCCGTAAAATTAAAGTATCCATTCAAAATAACCATTTAAAATATCCAAAAATTAAAATATCCATTTAAAACAGCCATATCGTTTCATCATTTAAAATATAAATATAATAATTTCTACAATACATATGCTAAGCTCATTCATTTAAAACCGATAAGCGCGGGAAACAGAGAGCAAACACTAACTTGGTTTTTTATTGTCCCACCCATCGCTATGCATATTCAAAACCGTGACATCCCCTCCACCTAGACAAAAACCGGCACCATTGAAACACGCACTTGAGGGAAACGGGCAATGGGAAATGGGAACTTCTTTAGCCTGCCGATGAATTTTAAAATCATGACTTCTTTAAAATTCCGATCCAGTAGCCAATTTTAATTATTTCTTAACCAGATTAGGCTTGTAAGAAAGCCAGATGTTTGAGCTTTCTAAAAATGAAAATTATTAGTCGAAATTATGAGTCCTTTTTACTATGGGAGAATTTAAAAATTAAAAATAGTTTTCTTGAGCCAAAAGTGACTTTTGTTTTAAAATCTTCAAAAAATATTAGAAATCGAAATTGAGATTTAAAATTGATATATTTTTACTCACAATTGTCTGCTCTTTTCGGTGGTGTGATTTGTTTTTTTTCTACAACGTAAAAAGGAGGAAACTTTTCTACGGAGAAAAAAGGGCAGAAAGGGCAAAAAATGGTCAAAATCGCATAAAACATTAAATAACAACAACAACAACAAAAAAAAATTAAATTTAAATCGGTTTTCATGTGTCCCCTTCCCATCCACCCTTGGGTCTCCGATTGCCAAATTTCGTAGCTTTCCAACGCGAGGTCGCTGAACGTATAGTGTATAAGACTCACAGACATTGCCTTTTATTATTTAAGATATATATGTAATATATATATATTATACAGTACGTGACCTCTTATCCGGCGTTCCAATATCTGGACTCTCCCAAAACTGGAATACGCCAAAATAATGCCAAATTCTGCGCCAACAAGCGATTATTTGTTAAATATTGCGCCAAATAGCGATTTTTTGTTTAAAATCCCGCCAAATGCTTTTTTGCTTTAATTAACAATATCAATAAAAAAATGCATTGAAACCTACTATTTTAGAGGGTTTGAAATAGGACGCGCAAACCGTGCACGAAATTCAAAATTCCTGTACAGAAAAAAATGCCGCGCGCACTCGCCGCCGCTGATTCTTCTTAAATTTCGAAAACGAACGCAAGGAATTCTCGCGATAGCGAATGAAAATATTCCGTGGATCATGTTCTTTCCGAGAAGTTCCACAACACCTCTTTTCCAGAAATCATCTGAAGTAGAACCGTTTTTCCCAAAAATTTCCTAAGGGGCTGCATCCGGCCGTCACCCCCGATAGTAGCTCTCGGAGGTGACGATCCGGCATGGGCGATGTTGGAAACTTGGTTTTGTTTACATCGCAATTCTCGTTTCGCGGGAGTGTGACGTCATTATTCTAAATGATTTTTCCGTTCTCGTGAACGAATCGTGATGTGGACAAAACTGGGCTTATCATGCAAATCACCTTCTCGCCGCCACGCATCCTGATTTGCATATCCAGAGGGCGTTGCCGGCAACAATTGTGTTCCGGAACGCACCCATCGTCGGATATAAAGGCTGGACACATTTTTGGTTTAAGCATAGGGATCTTATGGATCGCTGATAGACGGACCTGATCGCAGACGGATCTACATAGAGTCTTGTTCGATGTAGTCGAATGTTATGATAATGTTTATCGGTTGACGCGGATGTTTAATCTAAGTAATAGTGGAACTTAAAGATTTTGTGGTTCTCAGTTAAGGAGACCATGTTGTTCCGTGTTGTGGACTTTATGCAGTGTTAATCCATGAAGTTTAAAGTTTTTGCCGTAGCGTGTGACCAGCTATAGGTGGCATCACGTAATTACGCAAGTTTGAAAAGTTTGTTCTACTTACTCGTGTATTTATGCTTTAACCAGAAATGTGTCTCAGCATGAAACTTTTACTGAAATCCTTACGAATGAGCTTGAGAGCTCATGTTTTTGTACATAGTATGCTTTGCTTTGTTTTACATTGCCATGAATATCTTGTAAGCAAATGCAATGGATTTGCTTCTTAAAAGTGATTTGAACAAAAATTGGAACTGTTATTTTCAACACCTCTACAGTTAGTTGTATTTTTACAACTACCATTTGACGTTGTTATCACTCAACCTCTGCTTAAATTCCAGTAAAGTTTTTCAATTCGTACCTCATTTAAATTTTATAACCAGAAGGTTTATCCTGTACATCCTGACAGGTTATATGCATGAGTGTATCGTCATCTATCTTTCTGCTGGACCAACAGGTTTATGAGGACCAACAGGCTATATTGTTAATTCCATCAGGTTATGGGCCTTAGCTCCCCCATAACAACGTTCAAAATCTAATTTAGAAGTGTTTGTGTTCCATAAAGAAGCAGAGAATCCTGTCGACGGGGGCCGCGGACGGCGCCATTTGCATGTCGATAAAAGTATAAACAAAAACTGTTCAGTTCAGTTCTAAGAGACCAACCATCTTGCCATGGAGGCAAATAAAATTAGTGCATTGACGAGAGACAATTACGTCACATGGCAAAACGAAATTTCATTCGCTCTGAAAGGAGAGGGCTGTTTCAGATTTGTAGACCGAACAGCGTTACCGGTGGATGATAAGACGTCACGGCGTGACTATGAAGAGTACATGCGCAGAAGGGACTGCACGTTAGCTATCCTGTTCCAGAATGTTTCATCTGACTACCAGGAGTTAATAGATATTAATGACGATCCGACAGATGCGTGGGACAAGTTAAAGACACACTTCGAAGAGCCGACTCGTGCTAATTTAGTATGCTTATTGGATGAGTTCTTTAGCCTGCGTCCGGAGCTAGATGAACCAGTGGATATCTTCTGAACACGTTTAAAGAAAGCGGTCGCGAAGCTGAAGGATGTTAAGCACCCGGTGGAAAGTGTCTATGTGGCATTCCAAGCCATCAGATACCTCTCGGACGACTTTCAAAGTATGGTGCAGCAAATTTACAGATGGGAGGACAAGGATATCACGTTGGAAAAGATCCAGCGTGAGCTATCCAAGGAAGAAGGCCGCATCCGGAAACTCCGTAGTGACAGAAATCATGTAAGTCAGAATTCATCTGTATTTTTGTCTCAGTCTAATGTAAATGTAAAAAGTAAAAATAACAGTGTATTTAAAACTGGAAAACCAGTTAAAAAGGTCATAGGACCGTGTTATTTTTGTAAAAAGGCAGGTCACTTAAAAAGAAATTGCCCTACTCTTAAGTCTAGCTCTAATATAATAGAATTATATTCTTCTGCTAGAATTGAAGCAAATACTGTGCAGGATCCTAGCGATAGACTCAGCTGGGTAATTGACGCCGCTGCTACGCGGCACTTTTGTAATGACATTAAACTGTACTCAAAATTTAAAGAAAGCAAAGGTGCATCTATGTCGCTAGCAGTGGGTGATATTGAGAGCCCAGTTGAGGCTATCGGTACGGTCAAAATGTTTGTTCAGTTTAAGAACGTAAGAAGTGATATTGTTCTTTCTGATGTTATGTTTTCACCTAAGTTAAGACAAAACTTATTAACCGCATCTGTTCTTGAGGAACAGGGGTATACATTTAAAGGGGCTAATGGGGTATTGTGGTTTAACACTTCAAAGGGGGAAAAATACTTCTATGCTAAAAGAAAAGAAAGCTTATATTTTTTAAAACCTCAATATAAAACTCAGACTGTAAATAACAATATCGAAGACCGTAAATCTAAAGGAAAGGATCAGGATAGGGATAAAAAATCCAAGAAAGATAAAAAAACCCTAAATAGAAACAGTATTAGCAAAATGAAAATTTTGCCTAGTGTAAATAAAAGTAAAGATAACTCTGAGGTGAAGTCAAGGTCAAAGGGAAAAGTTAATGGTAAACCAAGTTGTTCGGTTTCAGAAGTTTTAAATAAAACTGAACTCTGGCATAGGAGATATTGCCACATTAACACGGATTATTTATATCAGACAAGGAAAGTTTCCGCGACTAATGGACTCCCTAGACAAAAATATGCAAAAATTAATTGTTTACATTGTAAATTAGCAAAGTCTAAGAGAATTTCTTTTAAGCCAATTGGTAGGATAAGGTGCACTAAACCTTTACAATTACTCCATATGGATGTGTGTGGTCTCTTACCTACAGCTTCAATGGGAGGAAACAGATATAATTTGACAATAACTGACGACTTCAGCCGGAAGGTGTTTGCATATATATCATGAAACAAAAATCAGAGGTATTTAAGATCTTTAAGGAATTCCAAGTTAAGGAAGAGAGGCAGCTAGGCAAAAAGATTTTGTGTATCCGTACGGACAATGGTATGGAGTTCTGTCACAACCAATTCAAGGCATACTTAAATAAATTGGGGATTAAATCAGAAAGGTCAAATGTATATACACCCGAACAAAACGGGGTTTCTGAGAGATTTAATCTAACGGCACTAGACTGTTGTTGTTGTTGAAACCCAGACCGTCCGACCTACCAGAAAGGTGTAAGGTAACTAGACTGTGTAAAAGCTATGCTTGATCAAAGTCAGGTTGGTGACAGGATGTGGGCAGAGGCGATTTTATGTTTTGCACATACAAAAAACAGGATATGTCACAAGTTTAAAACCAAAACTCCACACGAGTTACATTATGGTAGGAAGCCAGCTGTTGCTCACCTCAAAGTTTTTGGGTGCAAAGCATATGTTGGCACAGCCAAACAACTTAGGAACAAGTTGGACATGAGAGCCCAAGTAGGAATCATCGTCGGTTATGCTGAGAGCATCAAAGGCTATAAGATATATATAGCAAACAAAAGGAAAGTTGAAGAAACTAGTAATGTAAGATTTGAGGAAGAAGAGGCAGCGGAAGGCATCCTGGGCCCTAATTACCCTAAAGTGATCACCTTGAGGAAATCGAAAGTTACTCAGTCGATTGACTCGGAATCAGAATGCTTGGGAGGAGTATCAGAGGAAGAAGCAGGTGAGAGCCATGACACTAGCAAGTCTAGTGGGGATGAGGACTCTCCTGCAGATTCTGATCTGACACCCTGCTCAGATATTAACTGGGTATGGAAAGCAGTACCTAGGCCTGATGGGAGTAGAACAGATGTTTACTACTCGGTAAAAGGTGACAATAAAAGGCTGAGATCTCATAATGATATCAGAAAATTTTGTGAGAAATCCAATATTCATTATGATCAGCAAATGTTTAATTTTAGAGAAAAAAAAGGGGTAAGTGATATCAAAAGAAAACCGGAAGCAAGCAATGTCGAGATCTTGATACCCAAAAGCTATAGATCGGCAATTGAATCTCCCCAGTCCGATAAATGGCAAGAGGCCATGAATGATGAAATAGCTACAATGCAGAAGAGGGGTGTCTGGGACTTAGTGCCTGCACCCATCTCACAACAAAAAATAATCGGTAGTAGATGGGTTTATACCATTAAGAAGGATGAAAGGGGAAATGTTAAAAGATTCAAAGCTCGCCTAGTAGCTCAAGGATATACCCAGATAACAGGGGACTCATATGATGAAGTGTTTAGCCCTGTGATTAATTTTAGTTTGATCAGAGCCTTCTTCTCCATATTCGTTTGCATGCTTAAATGGAAACATTTTCAACTGGACATTAAGTCCGCATATCTTTATGCAAAACTTAATGATAAAATTTTTATGAAACAGCCACAGGGATATGTCGATCCAAACCAGCCTCAATATGTATGTTTGCTTAAGAAAGCAATATATGGCCTTCATCAAAGCGGAAGGGAGTGGTATACAGAGCTTGACACCACTTTGAAAAAATTAAACTTTTTAAAATTTAAATGGTGCAACTGTGCTTATATATACCAGAATAAAGTATTAATGCTGGTTTACGTAGACGACATAATTTTGTTTGCTAAACAACAAAAGGATATAGACCATACTGTTTCACTTTTGAGTAAAGAATTTGATATCAATGAATTAGGAAAAGTCAAAAGACTTTTTGGGTGTGGAATTTAAGGAGATTGAAAACAAATTTCATATACATCAAGGTGATTACATTGACAAAGTTTGTCAGATGTTTAAAAGGTTCAAGTATCCAGTTTCCTCACTACCTATTGCAAAGGGAAGCATCTTAAGTAAGATTGATTGTCCAATGAATGATAGTGAATTAACACAAATGCAGGGTTTCCCATACAGAAGCTTGATTGGATGTCTAGCCTATCTGTCCAGTAGAACTAGACCAGACATATGCTATGCAGTTAATATTCTGTCTCAGTTTCAGGAGAATCCAGGGATAAAGCATTGGGATGCATTATTAAAATTGTTGGGATATGCTGAAAAGACCAGAGAGTATATGTTAAATTTGTCAAATATTTGTGATTAAAGGCTAAACTGCTACTCAGACTCAGATTTTGCAGGCAATAGAGATGACAGAGTGTCACTTGGTGGTATGATGCTCTTGATTGACAAAGTACCAATTTCTTGGCGAACATTTAAGCACAAGTGTGTTAGTCTGTCAACGATGGAAGCTGAATATGTTTCATTGGCAGAGGCCACTAAAGAAATGACATGGATGCAAAACGTTATTGAGGAATGTAAAAAGATAGGTTTAAAATTTGACAAAAATAATTGTATAATATTTTGTGACAAACAGGCAGCAATAAATTTTTCAAATTCCCCAATTGAGAATAGTAGAACTAAGCACATAGATATAAAGTATCACTTTTTAAGGAACTTAGTTGTAAATGAGTCTTTTAAAATTAACTTTGTCTAAAGATAACGTAGCAGATTACTTCACAAAACCAATGACTAAAGATAGAGTTTTAAAATTTAGTAATGATATCTTTAAAATGTAAAATATAACTGTTTAAATAGAAATTTTTCTTTAAATTTTTTACACATTTTCCAAAGTATAAATGGTTAGGGTATCTTATGATTTATTCCTCTCTCATTGATACGAATGAAATGTATCTTGAGTATATATTGTTATGTGACAATGAACTGTTACTTTTCTCACATTACACTTGAAAAATATATATCCATTTTTACTACACGCATAATGCATTTTTGCTTATGTGAATAAAATGTGTGTCTGATCTCAAGAATGTACATTATTGATATAATTCACATGAATCATAAAATTTTCAATCTGTGCTTATCCCATATGTATGTTTACCTTCTGTGTATCTTCTTTTATTATCATTGCCATTGTATTTGGTATTTATAGTGTATACTAGTCATGGGCTAAGATAATAAAACTTAAATTTTTTAATCTTAAATGTTAAATTTAATAGTTATATATATACACTAAATTTTCTACAACTTGAATTTGATGTTTGAACTTAAATTTTTAATCTTAAATGTTAAGTTTAATAGTTATACATGACATTTTCTACAACTTGAATTTGATGTTTGGACTTAAATTTTTAATCTTAAATGTTAAATTTCATAGTCATACACTAAATTTTCTACAACTTGAATTTGATATGTATAATAAATTTTTTAATCTTAAATATTAAATTTAATAATTATATACCTAAATTTTCTAGAGCTTAAATTTTTGATATCTTTAGATTTTTAAATTTTAAACTTAATGTTTCTATAAATTTTCAATGTAGTAAAGAAATAGTTTTCTTTAGTATGAGCTAGTACTTAAGAAGGGCAATAGTATGGTTATACTCAGTTTCTTTTACTATGTTATCCTTAAACATGTAATTTAAAGAATGCTTATGATCTGCAAAATAGAGAAGTGTATTTATTTGATTGTTGCCATTTTGAGATATAGAAAAAGGCTGTTCACTTGCTAGAATGTTATAAGTATTATAAATTTTTATAATGTATTAAATTTATGTATGCATACATTATGTTTTTAGGATGCTAAGGACCTTGACATTTTTGGTCTTGATCTTTAGAATAACCTTTTTTGGATGAGAGCAAGGGCGCCGAGAGTTGGTGTTTTTGTATGAGGGGGCCGATTGTTGGAAACTTGGTTTTGTTTACATTGCAATTCTCGTTTCGCGGGAGCGTGACATCATTATTCTAAATGATTTTTCCGTTCTCGTGAACGAATCGCGATGTGGACAAAATTGGGCTTATCATGCAAATCACCTTCTCGCCGCTCAAGCATCCTGATTTGTATATCCAGAGGGCGTTGCCGGCAACGATTGTGTTCCGGAATGCACCCATCGTCGGATATAAAGGCTGGACACATTTTTGGTTTAAGCATACGGATCTTATGGATCGCTGATAGACGGACCTGATCGCAGACGGTTCTACATAGAGTCTTGTTCGATGTAGTCGAATGCTATGATAATGTTTATCGGTTGACGCGGATGTTTAATCTAAGTAATAGTGGAACTTAAAAGATTTTGTGGTTCTCAGTTAAGGAGACCATGTTGTTCCGTGTTGTGGACTTTATGCAGTGTTAATCCGTGAAGTTTAAAGTTTTTGCTGTAGCGTGTGACCAGCTATAGGTGGCATCGGGAAATGCACGTAATTACGTATGTTGGAAAAGTTTGTTCTACTTACTCGTGTATTTATGCTTTAACCAGAAATGTGTCTCAGCATGAAACTTTTACTGAAATCCTTACGAATGAGCTTGAGAGCTCATGTTTTTGTACATAGTATGCTTTGCTTTGTTTTACATTGCCATGAATATCTTGTAAGCAAATGCAATGGATTTGCTTCTTAATAAAAGTGATTTGAACAAAAATTGGAACTGTTATTTTCAACACCTCTACAGTTAGTTGTATTTTTACAACTACCATTTGACGTTGTTATCACTCAACCTCTGCTTAAATTCCAGTAAAGTTTTTCAATTCGTACCTCATTTAAATTTTATAACCAGAAGGTTTATCCTGTACATCCTGACAGGTTATACGCATGAGTGTATCATCATCTATCTTTCTGCTGGACCAACAGGTCTATGAGGACCAACAGGCTATATTGTTAATTCCACATTGACCGTCACATTGACGGCGAAATGTGTCATTCCATTCTTCCCTAGTTTCGGATAAGTCTCCTGCATAGTATATAGGAGTCTTATACTATACAGGAGTTAGTTACGGACAAGTCGCGGCAAGGTGCTTTTTTAATGGCGTTTCATTTCTTTCTGGGTGTATAGGCACTAGACACAAAGGTTATGATTTTTCCGAATTCATTACATTTTCTTTTTTGCGCTTTGTTCCGGGACTTTGATTTTCGGTAAAAGTATTCCAACTTTTTTGCTAGAAATATCACGATATCGCTAAAGAAATCCTACGCTCTTCAAACGCGATGTGCTGTGCAAAATTCACACTATTTTGCACAAATTAATAAATATTTATTGGAAAAGATGAAAAAAAAGAGAGTCATTAGCGCATTTACGAGATGATAGAAAGTACGTTTAAGTAAGGAATTCCCGAAATTAATGAGAGTTAACTTATGCCGAAATGCAGATAAAAGTATAGCAGCTATAAAATGTCATTCAGGGCTTTCTGATTGATCTCTTTAAATACTTAACCTAAGAAATAAACTTGTCATTTTCTCGGGAAAATCCATTTTTTTTTTCATCTCCGTGGAAATATACACATCTTCAATATTTTAAAAAATGTTGATGGAATTCCAAGATCAAAATCATTTTCAATTAAATCCTATTATTTGGATGAAAACGGCTATTTTGGACCGAAAATTGACCCTAGCAAAAAGTTCCATTGCAGTATATTTATGGGGTTTTAACGTGTTACATTTATTAATTAGTAATTTATAGAAGTCAGTTCAGCAATATCGTGAAATTTTTTTATTTAAACACGATCGCCGGTATATTTCGTTTTATTTTTAAATATTTTCCATTTTTTCAACCTGCTTCCATCCACTAATATTTTTATATTTTTTGTGCTTTTTATGCTGGGATATTATCTTTTAAATATATTGTTGGTGAAAATGAGACATATGATTAGGATAACGAAATTAAAATTTTATTTATTCAGGTATTTGGAATTATAAGGCTTATTAGAAATACATTTGAAGAGCATAAATTAGAATTTGAATATTTGCACCCATAGTTGAATATCTCATTTCAATTAAAAATGAACATCCTTCTCATCTTAATTTTATTAAAAGTACTTTAAAATATTTTGAAACATATGAACAAAGGTGCTTCTGCCAAAATATTAGCTGAATATGGTGAGGGCCCACTTTAGTTGAGACGTTAAAAAAAAAAAAGACTTCTAATAACTACCCTGAATAATCAACTTTTTTCAGACATTTGTTTCTTTCAAAATTTTTCTTAATCACTAAATTTGATACCATAATTACATGTAATTTGCATTTTAGTTAACCCATATAGATTGTAAAAAAGCTTAGGGAAACCTTGCACTTAGGGAAACCTTGTGAGATGGTGTTTTGTAGGAAACGAAAATCGCATAAATATCAATCTTCCTTTTTACTGTTTATTCTCTGACTACGCATTAATTGTCCCAGTATAATATTTCTAAAAACATTTTTGTGCATACATGAGTTCCAGTTTATGATATAATTGATTTTGAAGTGGAAGTCGTTGCGTTTATCATACAAACAGAAACCAGTAGAACCACCTGGCTGTTTGTATATTGTTAGATCCAGAAAATTTAGACTTTTGTTGACATTGCATGGAGTTTCAGTAAGTTTTAAATGCTGTGGATAGAAAGTAAAATCCATCTGATATGCTTCACTTGGATATGCTATTAAAATATCGTCAACGTAGCGAATGAACAGGATTTCGTTTAATATATGCGTTCCATCTTGATATTTATTCAGATATATATCAGCAAGTATTGATGAACAACCACCACCCATGGGTATACCATGTAATTGTTTAAAATAAGATGTGCCATCAAACAGTACAGTTTCGAATAAAACCATTTCTACTAATGTTTTAAATTTATATTTATTGATAATAGACTGCAAGTTGTATTTTTCGTAAATCTCTATGACTATATCGTATAAGTCTTTGATGTTTATATTTGAAAACAAATCATTAAAATCAAAACTTTTAAAATACAAATATTCAGTAATTACATTTATTTTTTTAATAGCTTCTATACTATTACTAATAAAATATGCACCTTTACTTTTAATCTTAATCATTACTACTTTTAAAATAGATAAGAGTTTTTTTATTAGCTGTTGTCAAATATGATTGAAAACCATTTGTAATGGGACGAAATTTAATAGGGTCTTTATGAAGCTTAGGTATTAAATGAAATGAAAGTTTGATTAAATGAAACGAAAGAAATGAAACGAAGGTTTAGATGGAAGGCCGTAGATCGGCTTGTGGTTGGAGCGTGAATTACATTGTTAGCGTTAATACCTCCTCTCTCTTATTCAAGTCACAACTCCCGATGAATTATTTCGGTAAAATATACATCGTTATTCAAATACGGAATTTTTATTATCAAAATTTCCTTTTCTCATTATTGAAAAAGACATTTTTCTGAAACAATGTAATTTTTAATATTAAACACTTTAAAATGTTATCGTAACATTTTATCACAGATTGTTCAATTAAATCTAAAAATCCCGAGAATTCATATTAACGCTCACGGAAATTTATTTTGTTCACTTCGTAGTACGAATTCCATTCTTCAATGTATTCTGTTTTGTCTTCAGAATCTCCTCCCCCTAATGATATCTGACGATTTTTTCGTTCTCGTCGAACATATCAGCTTGAAATTGACTGTATATTTTCCCGTTTTTGTTTAGAAAGCCATATTTACATACCATACCTGCCAACCTGGGAAAATTAGAATGTGAAAAATTTTGCGTGAATGACATTTATAATGACTTTTTTTAAACTACACGCGCAAATGACATTTCTAATGAATGTAACTATGTATAAGTACCTGCATTAAATATCAGGCATAGTATTGGTAGAATATGAAAATTCAGGACACCAATTTTATACAATTTCAGGACAATAAATTATAAAACAAAAAATATATAAAGGTTTTATCCGGTGAAAATTACTTTATAATGAAAAGAAATATTTATGTTTTGTAAAACACAGGTTTTCACTAAAGAGAGTAACAAATATTGATCTTTAATTAATAAAATAATATATATATATATATATATAGTACTGAATTATATTCCTGCCAAAATGGTTTCCTTTTTATTTGCCTAAATCATTGCTTTAATACCACTTTTTGGAAAATATCCTTTCACAGAGTTCATACTCATTTTTCAAAATAGAAAAATTTGTATTATGCAAAAGTAATTAAGAAATTAACCATAATAATTAACCAGAATATGAAAATATGCTAGTTTAGTCGATCTAATATGCAACATTTAATTGATGGAGATGGATGGGAAAAGATACTAATGTACTCTCGGCAATTCAAGCGAAGTAACTAAATTGCGTAACCTCACTGTTTATGCGAAAATAATTAAGAAATTAACCATAATAATTAATTAGAATATGAAAATAAGCTAGTTTAGTCAATCAAAAATGCAATATTTCGAAGATTGAGATGGATGGAAAAAGATACTATTGTACTCTCAGCGATTCATGAGAACAAACTGAATTGCGCAATCGCAGTGTTTATGCGAAATTAATGAACAAAATAACATGTTAGCTATTTATGCTGAATTAGACAACCATTGAAGAAGTACATTTATTACTTTCATAAAATAAGCGATCGAGATCTTAATTTACATTACACACGGCCATAAATCTCCGTCAATTTGAGTGGCATTACCCTGCATTTTACTATGGATTTGCTATGATCCCGGGAATGGTAGATATCAGCGCTAAAAAAGCGAAAAATCAGTGTTTCCGAGGAATTATACCATGTCTGGTTAATTGATAAATTTCAAACAAAAAAAGTCGGAGAATTTCGCCGGAGATTGATTTCCTAGTAATGTTAAAAAATTCAAATAAATGCGGAAATGCGTAAAATATAGCAATATATGCGTAAAAGCATAAAGAGCAGTTAAAATGCGTAAATTTTATGCATAATGCGTAAAAGTTGGCAGGTATGACATACTATAGATAGCAAATAAATAACTAAATAATATCGTATCGCACAGAACCGAGCAACAAGGTCATTAACACACAGACCTCTCAAGAGGGTCGGCTGCATTTACGATTAGGAACTAAGCAAATTCCTTTCTTCGCTTTCCCTGCCCCACCATGTCCTGGTGCTGCTGCAGCCTAGTAATGACTCATCCTAATTTAGAAAAATCATTGAGAGGAGAGATGTTTTTCTTTTTTGGAAAAGACATTTATTTTATCTACTGCGATATTTTTTACATATTTGACTAATACTAATAAAGTTTTTACTTTTTTCAGAGTCATAAACCTTTTTAAACATAACTTCATATAGATGCTAGAAAATAAATAAAACTTTTAAGTTCTTATTTTTTGTTTTTCGTTCGTTAATAGCGAAAATGGTTTAAACACATTTACACCTTTAAATATATCGTCAAACGTGCTAATCCTCGATCTTTATTAAATCTGGGCACTTCATTAAATCTTCCGGAGCTTCATTAAATCTCGACAAAGCCGATATAACGGAAGTTCTGCACTGTGATGCGTCGTAAATAAATTGAGTGATGGTGAAATTCATGATATGATATTAAATAAAAAAAGATCAAAGTAGCGACTATAAATGTGGAGAAGAAAAAATACCCATTGATAATCTTATGCAAACAATCAATCATGCAATTAAAGGTCCTGAACAAAGAAGCTTTTTAACCAAGCAGAAATAATGTCCATCTATATGATAAAGAAAACTGCTTTCCCATAAACCAAAATTAATGAAATAACGAATGTTAATTCAAATATTTAAACGAAATGATAAAATGTAATTTTATCATTTCGTTTCATTCACACATTCTAAATTATTAATGTGCATATTTTTTCTTAGAAATTTCTTTTGCCCTATTTTTTAGATTAAATAATATGTTTTAATTGATTAACTTAACTTTTGCCATTATTTTCACTAAAAAAAGTGCTTTATAGTGTATTTAGTTAAAATTAAATCTGGATTTTATTCAAATTCTATAATCTGGAAAAATCGAAAATACGGAATCGGCAAAGTCCGGATTTTCGAGGTTGTACAGTTTAAGCAGATATTTGAGTGGTTAATACAGGGATATAAAAGTATATGGGAAGACAGAAGTGGTTCATGGTTATGGAGAATTCACTTAAGTGAAAGGCTTGAGATCAAGCCTTATATGGATTTGAAAAGATCAAGACAAGGTAACAAGTACTGGTTTAAGGGTATTATAGTTAATATTTTTATGTAAGATATGGTAATGATTACTAGGGAAAAGTAGAATACACTTTATAGTATGGTGATATAAGTTAAATGAAAGTCATCTGAGTGAATAGGCAATAGGTTTTACATGTGCTTTTTCTGTGGGTTTTGTTGTTTTCAATTGGTGTTTTTTTTTTATAATAAGGCCATTCAAAGTAAAAGTATTGGCTTTCGGGATTGTTGCCATGGCATAAGCATGCTTAACTGGAGAGTGGGGGGTCACAACTCACTCCGGCCAATTGGTGTCTCGTTTTATTGTTTGTATTCAATTTTTCACTTTCATGTGTTTTTCATTTTCTATATAGATATTTTATATATATATATATATATATATATATATAATGACTTATATGAAAGATTTGGATTTTTTCCAATTTCTTTCTCTGAAAATAGGGGTGTCGACTTACACGCGAGTATATACGGTAAGCAGTGGCGGCTCGCGTATAGGTATTGTGGAACTGCAGCATCCCTATTTCCACTTAATACTATCGATAACATTTAATATAATGAGTCCTTTTTTCTTTAATTCCTTCTTTATACTCGTACAATATATAATCCTTAAGCTTAATGTCAGTAGCCATCCCCCAGTTTATAAAAAAGATACAAAATCTTTGTATGGAACTGTGCGCTTCACAGTTCCAGCGATGTGGTATTTGACTGTTGTGCACATAGGAAGCTGCACGTGAGGCTGAGAGAGAGAGAGAGAGTACTGTCGCTCCCATAGTGCTGACCCTGGCGTGCTGGTGGTAGTTTTTTTCTTTACTCCATGTGTATTGTGTATTGTGCTTAAAAACTGTGTACCATATTCTTGAATGTGATAAAATGTAGAATTAGATTATTATCCTGCTTCTAGCTATTTTATTTGATTCATTTTTTTTCATTTTTATTCATTTTTAAAACAAAGGATAAAAATTTTCTGGAAGAGCAATCCCCACTAATTTTAGCTGGGGTAAGTGATAATAATTGGTGGAAGGGAGTATCTCAAAAGAGAATACATAGCAGAGAAGTGTATAGTAGTTGATCCGGAGCCAGACCCGAACCAGGGACCCGGTGCTTACAAGACCAACATTATAAGGTTAGAGCAAAAGCTAGCTTCCACTTCGAACTTATAATTCGGGTATCCTAGCATCTTCGATCGATGTCTTTTGGCAGGAGCAGAGTCGGCTGCTACCACACACTCCACCCCTGATGAGAATCCCTGGTCAATTTTGGTGAGAAGGGGGCCACCCAGAAAACCCCCGCACGTCCCCATCTGAAACTCAGTTGAGGGACTGAATGGCCGGGAGGCGTGTCATACCTCGGGCGTGATGTCAGTCGTGATCAGCCAGGAAGGGAGTGGTAGCGCCTCTGGCTTCATGTGGTGCTGCTATCTTGTATTGAGAGGTGAGATCGTTGGAGAGAGAAGGTTCATGCTCGTATGTCCATGGTCATCATTGTAGGAATTTGATGTTGCCAGGCCCGAACCAGGGACCCGGTGCTTACAAGACTGACATTATAAGGTTAGAGCAAAAGCTAGCTTCCACTCTGAACTTATAATTTGGGTATACTAGCATCTTCGATCGATGTCTTTGGCAGGAGCAGAGTCGGCTGCTGCTACAAGGGTTTGTTCTATCATCTATCTGATTTGTGAACAATAAAACAAGGTTTTAAATCTTTATCTTGCAACCTGGGCCACTTATAGAAATTTCAGGGTCCCCCTTTAAACAAGTATCACAGCTTTCCTCCATATTTGATTTTCTCATATTTTGTGAATTTTTCATATTTTCTCCAGCCCCCAAAAGAAAATATAGCAGTCCGGGCACTTCCACTCTAGTGGTGTCCATTTGTCCATTCCCCTTTATGAATGGCTCTGTTGTAGCAATAGGAAGATAGTTACTTAGAGATCATGGCAATGATGATGTTAACGAACAGAAGGTTTCTTTGAGGAATTTAGAAGGGATACTGAACAACATTATTAAAAGACTGGAACCAAGGAGCTTTGTAACAGAACAAGAACGTATGTCATTAAAATAAAAGATAAAGTTAATTTTGAAAAATAAAATTATGAGACAATGCACCATTAGAGAAATTATTGCTAAAAAAGTTTAAATTGTTAAAGTTGTATGATAAATAAGAATTTTCTGTTTAAGTATTTTTTTGTTTGTTTGTTTCATATTTTTACTTAACTGTTCATATTTCTGTTTTGCAGTGAAATTCAGACAGTTCAAATTGCAAAAAGGAGGGAAGGGGGAAAGACATCCATACTTTTTTTTTTCAAAAATGACCTAAAATCTGGAAAAGTCCAAAATTCGGAATCACTGAGGCCTGGAGGATTCCGGATTTGATTGAGATGTTGTACACCAAGAAGGAGAACAGAGACAAAATGAGACACCAAGAAGGAGTGGGCAGAAATATATGCAAATTGCTGGGTAGACACAGCTCACCGAGTTATGTAAATGATATGAAATATGCAGCTGTCATGCGCATGTTGAGTGAGATATAAGGAAAGGAACCTGCACAATCGGCAATAGTCGTGCTGCTCTGTCTGCCAGAGAAATTATTTTGCAACGTTTTTGTCTCAGAGGAAACATGTAGTAGCAGAGAATGTCAGGCCGCCACTAACGGAGACAGTTCCAGCAGACAGACGATTTCATGAGGGGTATGGTGATTGAACTCAGAAGGGCAGGTTGGTCCCTACATCAAATCTCAGGGGACCTACATGCGTCCATAGTGCACCGGCTGTGGCGAAGATAGTTGGAGTTGGAACAAGGGAATGTGGCATGTTTGAGGGGTGCCGGTATGGTCAGAGCGACATCAGCATGTATGAACTGACATATCTGCTGGCAAGCATTGGTAGCGCCGCAGGCCAATTCCGTCACCCTTTTGCAGCATGTGCAGCACAACCTTGATGCTCCCATATCGACCAGGACCATTATCTGCCCATTGGTTGCCGGCGACTGCACTCACAGTGTCCATTAAAAAGACTGCCACTGACCCAACAGCACAGATGCTTCCATTTGCAATGGTCTTGGGATAGAGTGTGGATGGCGGAATGGCATAGGGTCATGTTCTAAGACAAGTCACGCTTCTGTTTTATCAATGACAGTCACCGTGTATGAGTCTGGCACTGAAGTGGTGACAACAGGCCACATCTGTGGAATGCCACAATGTGGCATCATGGTTTGGGGCACCATCGTCTACGATAACAGGTCACCTCTGGTCCGTATTGAGAGCACTATGACGGACCGTGCTGCGACCGGTGACACTACCCTTCCTTCAGGGTGTGCCCAATGCCATTTATCAGCAGAATAGCACCCAACCACACACGGCACGCATCAGCTAACATGCCCTGCAAGGTATCCAGGTGCTTTCCTGACCACCAGTCTCCCCTGATCTCTCACCAGTTGAATACATCTGGAACATATGTTTGGAACATGATTGGGCGTCGCTTGCATGCGCTGCAACCACCGCGTTTAGAAGATGAACTCTGGCAAATGGTTGACAGGGAATGGGCAGCCGTTCCTCAGGACACCATCTGCATGCTTACTGACTCTGTACCTAGACATGTTGCTGTCTGTATCACCGCTTGCGGTGGTCCCACAACCTACTGATCAAACGGTGTTATCGCTCAGTGTATAGGTGTATCATGTTGCAATAAACATCACTTATTGTTTGTTGCTACCTCTCCCTGCTGATTTTCATCACTTTCTGCCCACTTCTTCTTGGTGTCTCATTTTCACTATCACATAGTGTATATATATATAGATATATAAATCAAATGATTATTTTGGAAACATATATTTTTAAATATATTTAAGTATATGTTAAACTTAATTTTTTTCATACAAGTAATAAAATATTTTATCAGAATTAATATTACAGACATCAAAATATTACCTTCAGCATTCCAGTTGTTTGATTGAATTTAGCAGTCATAAAATCTGACTTAATAGAAAACTCATCTTGTGGCACTTCAAAAGATGTTGGGAATCTACATAAAAAAATGATATATTGTATATAAATATATGTAACTTTTTATAAATCAAAAGGGTTGCTATTATTAAGAGTTGTATTTGAATTACTTTCTTGTGTGAAGTGGCACCAATCGTTTATTGATAAGTTTCCATGTTTGCTGTATCTGGCAGTGTCATGATGAACTTTTGGATTTTGAATCACTCAATGATCGTCCATGTTATGTATTTCTTTTTGTTATAAATGGTTATTGTTAAACCCTGTTGCTTCAATGTAATTGAGATACATAATAGATTTTGACAATGAGGTGAATGAGGTGAAACATAATAGAAATCATTGAACTCTTCAATGTTTTGTTCAAAGGCTAACAAAAACTTCTGCTGCATTACAGGCAGAATTAAAAGTAAAAATCTGCTTCAAAATTAGTTTTTAATCTTCCGAGGTGTTTCGATGAAAATAATAAAAGCTTCAATGAGCATATTCAAAGACTAAAAAATTACTTCAAAATAAAAAGTATGAGCCGAGAAACAGAAGAAGCAAAACAATTAAACAATTAATACTTATGAACATTTCAGGATTGGAATACTATGATCTTCTCTCCTGACTCAACCAAAAAGTTATGAAGAACTTTTGGAACTACTTAAAAGAACACTTAAGCAAATGGATTAATGTACTTACTGAATAACACATTACCAGCATTTCTATGAAGAATGCAGTAAATGAGTCACAAGGTTCATACTGCTTTTTCAAAGAAAAGTAGAAACATAAGCAGGAATTCTTTCTTAAAAAAGTAGAGGAAAAAAGGAATTGAAATCCGTTGATATATTTTAAAATTATAATTGGGGTATAAAAGATGTTTGCAGAATAACAGAAAAAATACTATCCAAAGAAAATTAGTTAATGTTCAGACCAACACAGAAAGTTTATGAAAACAAATGTTAAATTTAAAGCTTTCGGCAATAGATCATAATAATGTAATATTTTCATCTCTGTTACATGCAAAAAAATTTCTATGTTGACAATGCAAAATACAGAACCACCGCTGCACAAAACAGAAATATCTTTGTGAAATATTAGAAAGTATTTTTAAAATAGGTTTTTGCTGCATGGCAAATGCCATCCATCAATTTGAAGCCATAATATGGAGGAAATGATCTGAAATGTGTCTTATTGATTTTACACTTTTTATTAGTTTCACAATAGAGCCCCTATATAGGAGCCTTATTTTATAATATAACATCAGTGGATTGCACTTAACTTTTCCCAAAAAAGAGGAACAAAAACAGGAATTTTGATATAAAAAAGTAGGAATTTTAATTCCCATCTCATAATTAACATCCCCCTCCCCATAAATATAGTGCTGAAATATGTATAACATAATCATACAGTACTTTTGAAGTAGCAGAAATCCCATTTTGTAAGAGTTAGCAATAAAACTTGGAATTTGGAGTATAAATTTTTTTTAATTTGCAACAAGAAAATATGCATATTGTATGTTACTTTATAGAAAGAAAACTTTTTTTGTAGCAGTTTGTAGTAAAGAAATTAGCATGTTGAAAGTTTCAGGAAAGAAAATATTTACATTTTTTATCTGGTTTAAACAATATATAAAATATTGAAATAGCTCAGAATCAGTCCAGAGGGGAGTAAATATGAAATGGGAGCATAAGTCATATTGTCAAAGGCACAGAAGTTGGAAGCAGTAATGCTGCATTTTAGTAAAACACTGCAATAAAATTAAAGTTAAGATTAAGTAACAAATTATAACACAACAATGGATCCTCCAGTCACTCAATCAGCTGCTCATACCTTAGGGTGAGTCGAGTGGCCTGGGTCTTCCACAACAATGGATCCTCCCCATTAACAAACATTAAAAGTAAAAAAAATTAAATGGACTAAATATATGTTGCTGTGTTGTAAATTCATGCATAATTACATTGCTTAATATTTTGTGTGTTTTATGTGCTTATTGAAAATCAAAATTATCTAAATAATAGCAAGATTTGGTATTTTCGCTATTTTTATAAGTGCTAAAATTTGTCATTTAAAAGTACCAAAATTCATGGATTTTATGAAGAAATGCTAAAATTCCAGAATTTTATGAAAGAGCACAATAATTTGGCATTTGAGATAGTGTTGAAGACCCAGACCGTCCGACTCATCTTGAGGACTTGAGTATCTATTTGGACGGCCGGGCATTTGAGACAGTGTGCTAAAACTCAAAATTTTCAAAAAAGAGCACTCAAAGTCTAGATTTTTGTTTTTAAGTGTAATTTCTTTTAAATAGCACTAAAATTTGTGATTTTTGAGAAAGAATGCTAAAAAATGCAATAAATTCATCATTTTTTAGAAAGAATGCTAAAAAATGTGATGACATGACATATGAAGGTGGGTGGCTCCAGGAGAGCCCAGCACAGTGACCAGAGGTCTATTGTACTAATAAAAAAACACAATAAATTAATAATTTTTTAGAAAGATACTATAAAGCACAATTTCTTTTAAATAGTGCTGAAATTGATGACTTTTTAGGAAAAAACGCTAAAATTTGCAATTTTATTTTAAAGTGCTAATATTACATTATTTTACCTAAAAGTTCTAAAATATGCAATTTCATTCAAAAGCACTAAAATACATGCTGTAATTTAAAAGTACCAAAATTCACTATTTAAAAGGGGTAAAATTTATGGTAATTTATGCTAAAGACAGGAAAACTATCTTAATTGATCTGAAATTTTAACATCTTACCTTAAACATTATGAATTTTTAAATTCTTTTAAAAATTAACTGGAGTGTGGCTTAACTATTATTAATACCATAATCCATTTTTAAGCACCTCATGTGTTTTTTTTTTTTAAACATTACAAGAATTTTTATCAAAAAATAAGTATTGTTGGTCCAAATGATTGCAATTATAGCTTGTTACCCTTCCCTTTAAAGGCCTTGAAAAAATCTATCAATTGATACCATACTTGAAAATATACCAGGGTGAGGGTGGGGGTGGGGGAGGTAACTTGGCCCTCAGGGGGCAAATGACGTCACGAACACAAAAATTGTACCATAGCTATTTTCCACAGCAATGATTGAAACTATTAAGCCTCAAGATCATTGTACCATAAATAACCCCTTTTATGCATGATTATGTCAAATTTTGTCCTATGCTGCCATGTTAAAAAAATATAAAATTTTGAAGTTTTCATTCAAATTAAAAAAAATTCTATCTAGTTCTAGATTTTTTGATAACAAAGCCGGATATAAAGTTTTGTGAAAATACATTAATATTTGTGACAGCTGTCGTGTATACAAGAAATCGACCACAGACTGACAGACAGACGGACATCACTCCAAAAATAGTCAAAACATGTTCAGGAGGTCCTAAAACATCTATTAGTATCAAGATCTTGACTTAAAAAATTTTCACGAAAACAATACTTTTTCTATAATAAGTTACATAGTATGAGAAAGTAAAAATTATGAATTTTAAAGCTTTTACTTAAAAATCACAAATTTTTTTTGCTCTTACATAAAAATTGCAAATTTTGCACTATTTCATAAAAACAGACATCATCAGACCAATTTTTTTTCACTTAGTTTCGTTCATCGTATCATTAACTCCTTGAATAGTTTTTCTGATATGCTCGCGATTGGTTACACAAGCAAAAATGAGCTTCCAACTGTTGTTGTTGTTGAGACCCAGACTGTCCGACCTACCAGAAAGGTGTAAGGTAACTGTAGAGCTTCCAACTGTGGAAAAGTAGAAAGAAGATGCAAAAAAAAAAAAAGGGAAAGTAGGAATCATTTTTAAAAAGTAGGAAAAAGATGGAATCGAGCAATCCCTGCATTACACATCCAACGGTTTCATGACATGGCACATCCATTCAAAAGTACGCACATTTTAGTGCAGGAATTTTAGAAACAAACTTTTGATGGAAGATGATCATTGCTATGAAAGATGTATTGCAATAACTGCGAATCAGCACATTTTTTCCATTGTTCTTAGACAAATTTGATGCACAATTTCTGATGTGATACCATTTAAATCAAAACTTGGCTCAAATATAACTTTGAGATAAATCAAGAGACATAGATTTTTTTTATTTAATAAGTAAAAAGAATGTAGGATTTAAAAATTCTTTTATAATATTAATAACTAAGAAAACAAGCATATCTTATTTTAGTTATACTTACACTAAACTAGTTACTCGGGGCGAAGAATGAAGATACTTTACTTCAGCAAAGTTAACTCTGTTCAATGTCTTCATTGTAATAGCATGAATATAATATGTAGTTAAACTTAAAGCAGGTAGTTCAACAAGAAAGATTATCTGAAAAGAGAAATTATATACACATTTTTACACATATAATGCACATTTTTAGCTAGGTTACAAAGATATTCAAGTTGTCTCTGGCCCAGATTTGTCAAAACTTTATACCCGATTTTCATTTCTTCCAAGAACCCAAATAAAGAAGTTGACCACAGTGGCCATCCATGTATGCTGATTGCAACTGTTTACTTACAGCATCAAATCTTTGAAGAGTCCTAAACTACAGTCATTAATGATGTCTCAAGAGTACAAAGTTTCTTCATTATGCCTCTAACTTTACATCTTATCAGAGACTTTTTCACTGCCATTCTCTGTGATTGACAGGAGTGCTCTGATGATTGCTTTGCCATGCTTGTTTAAGCTTCTCCTCTAACAGACAATGGTGTTATAGAAAGGAACTTAACAGTTAAATTATCTTTACTGAAAAATGTGTTTAAATGATTCAAACACTAACGAGAAGCAGTGAAAAAATTAAGTATTTCTTGCAAAATATCAAAAAAGAAATGGCATGGATATAAGATCAAACTACTATTAAATCCACCAAATTCAGAGAGTGTTCTGAGCAAGGAACCAAAGTCCCCAAAAGATCGTGAAATTTATTTATAAAAATTTATTAACATACCTTACAACTTATTCTTCTCCATCATCTTCGAAATAGTCTTCTTTGGATTGTAAACATCGATTCCAGCACTTTTCCCATGATTGGAAACACTTGACAAAGTCATCTTTTGTTAAAGCATTCAATACCACCTGCAATTTTTCATGGACTTCATTTACGGTGCTAAATCTTTTCCCTTTTAGCTTCATTTTTATTTCAGGAAAGAGAAAGAAGTCGCAGGGAGCTAACCTGGTGAGTAAGGGGGATGAGGGAGAAATGCCATGCTTGTGGATGATTCTCAGCATTTTGTTTAACAACATTATGTCATAGTTAATCACATGGTTTGACGGTCACAGGAAAATTCCCCAGTAATTCAGAGGATGTTTATTCCTGTTTTTGTACAGCTTGAAGTGAAAGTGCCTAGAGCCTACGAACAATAAAATCTGACCCTGGTTATAGGAACACATTGATGAGAGGAACCAGAAATAAGCAATAGGCTAAAGAAAATGGTAGACAGCCAATGTCTTTTGAGACATCGATGATAAAGACGGCTTTGGGGTAGTAGACAAGGACCAATTTATTAATTTTTTATGGGAACTAGGCTGGAATCAGACCGAATGAGATTTTGTTTCTTCCTACATCTTCAAGTTCCTCCCAGATCATCTCATGATCTGAATCACAGCATCCGCAAAGTCATCCAGCAAACATTTTACTTGACATATTAAAAAAATTAGCATTTTTTTTAGCTTTGTAAATAAAAACATAAATTGAAAACTCCAAAAACTTGAGAGGGGACAATACCCCATACCCAAATCCTGTTTCTCTAAGGTCAAATAAAGAGATTTAGACTACTATTACACTTGCATCAAGTAGCCCATGGAAGTCTATTTTTGTACAGTTGACAGCCGACTATTCTTCTGTATCAACAATGTTGGGAGTTGTGTTGTACTTTTATTTGGGGAAAAGTTTCCTCTTAGTTGTCTGATTTCTTAGAAACAGATTTCATGAAAACTTTTAGGTGTGGAACTTTTTTCTGTACTTTTTATTTTTTTTTAATTTGGCCAAAAGATCGATACTGAGCCTCACTAAGTCTCTTTCTTCCATCCATGATTTTCTTCACTTAAAGCAAGTTATCAAAATCTAAACATACCCTATGAAGTCAATCCAATGTAAGCAACCACCATTTCCACTATGAAGCAAACTTTGAGCAAAAATGTTTACAGCTGATTTAATAAGAACAAAAGAACACCATTTCTTAAAATTATTATTGCAAAGGATATTAATAACCAAACAATGATCGAAAACACCTGATGCACAATAACTTTGAATATATTATTTAAACATGTAGCTAATACACTCTTTTGCAGAAAAAACGAAGTACCCCTGAAAAATAATCCGATCATCGCGTAATTTCGCATGCAAATTCCTTTATACCAAGTATGCAAATAATTAAATTGCTGTGATTACTAGAGTTGTAAATGTATTTCTATAGCTTAGCAAAAATGGATATTCAGCGACTTCTGATCTGTTTATCAGTGTCGATGCAAATTAGACAAGTCTTCAAATAAATGATAAGTAAGATATAAATTTCTAGTAGAGTTTAGCATTGACTGGAGAAATGAAGGAAAAGTCAAGTTCGTATAAAAAACAAATTTATTTAGCCACTTTGGTATCTTGCCAGGAGAACATGGCAGCTGCTGTTTGAACAATGTAGAGATAACATATTTACAAGATTTGAGTTAACGTCGCATAGGAAGTCCACGTTGGATGACTTTGAGATATATGGCCTAATCATCATATTGTTCAGATTCCACCTTTCAGAGGTCACACTTCTGGAAACTTTAGGCTTAACTATTGACTAGACTAGATATAAACATTATCATACACAGTGTAAAACACTTTAGATTACAAAGATTAAAAGACTGAATCACTAGTTTGAATTTCATTCAGGTAACGTAAGTACATCATTCTTTCTCCGGAATTTGCCTTCTTGTCTAAGGTCATTTTTGTAGATTTACTGCAATAATGTATTTAATCCTATGATCAGCACAAAACACTATTACATACTATTCCGTAAGTCATTAGCAACATTCTACTATAACTAATAGCAAAATCAACTATGTGCTATATGAATCAAAGTGATTAAATTAAAGACATATCAGTCTACTAGTATAAGCATCATTACATGTGTCAGTATCAGTACAACTGAGCATTAAGAAGTCATTCAAATAAAGGCATGAATGATCTAAACTAATCATTTAACGATCTCATCTTGATCTTTAATGATCATCCATCTCCTACTCATCTCCTACTAAGTTTCCAGCATGGGCTTCCTATATACATTGAGATTGACATCTACCAGAACGAGTTCCGAGATTCGTCTCTTAAAGAATATGCAAATGAGTAAGTGTACACGTCGAACACCTAATCTGCATGAAGACACCTACTGAAAGACCATTGCGAGTCTTTCCCGTGAACGAAGTAAGTAGATCAAAAAGGGGAGTAAAGTTTTTGAACATTGTGCGAGAAAAACAGGTGACTCACGATCTTTTGTTAATGTTCTTTCAACAATCGGCCCTCTCATGCAGGTTGGTCCAATTCGACGTATGCACTGAAATACTCAAAAATTTAATCTAAGAACATTGACTAAAAATGTCGAGTTCCTAGTTTGTTTTCATCAAATTATAATGAATAACTACTTGAATAGTCTAAGATTATAAATATCACTGTAACATGATATAATAATAAACATTCATAAACTCAAACTTTAGTTGAGCACAATGTATAGATTTATGCAACACAAGTAATTACAAAAGCATTAGGCTTTCAGAGAATTTTAAAGAGTTAAATATAACTACTTTAGTTTAAAAATTTTAAGTATAAACATTTCGTGAAGTTACATTTAAAATTTAAGTATAGACATAACAGAAACATCTAAAGTTTAAAAATTTTTTATTTATAAACATGTTCTTTCATTTAAAGATTAAATTTTTAGGTATAAACATGAAAAAAAAACAAAGTTTAAGCTTAAAAATTTTTAGTATAAACATTTCAATATTTTTTTTTAAGATAATATAAATTTTTGGTGCCATAATTCAAAATACAGTATACAATAGAAAATACTTAAAGTTTGAATTAAAACACCAAAAACAACTTCTTCCATCATACATCTTGAAACACATCAGCAAGAATTGCTTTGTGGAATTTGAAAAAAATTCTATATATATATATAGTTTTTATGTGTTTGAAGGTACACCATGATATCGGTACTTTATCAATATAAAATATCATACCCCCTAAAGATACCCGATTATCCCGATTGGCTGCAAAATCTGAGTCTGAGTAACAGTTTAAATTAAGTTCCTTGATATTTGACAGTTTTAATGCATAATTTTTAGTTTTATCTAAATATCCAATTACTTTTAATAAAGCATCCCAATGTTTTATACAGGGGTTTTCTTGAAACTGAGAAAGCAAATTTACTGCATAGCTTAAATCAGGTTGTTTCCTGCGGCAAATAAAACTTAGACATCCGATCAGACTTCTGTATGGAATGTTTTTCATTTGATTTAACTCATCACCTGTACCAGGGCAATCTATTTTACTAAAAATATGACCCATAGCTATTGGTAATGAAACAATTGGGTACTTAAATTGTTTAAACTTCTTACAAACTTTATCTATATATTGTCTTTGGTGGATTTGAAAATTACTTTCAGATTCCTCAAAGATTTCCTACACCAAGTAACTTCTTTATTTTTCCCAAAATTTTAATGTCAAATTTGTCTTTCAACATCGAAACTACTAAGTCAATATCCTTTTGATGTTTTGTAAATAAAACTATATCATCTACATAAACTAATATAAGCACGTTATTTTTGAATATGTAACAGCAATTACAGCATTTGAGTTTCGTAAATTTTAGTTCTTTGAACATAGATTCAAGAAACTAATCTCTCCCACTTTGGTGAAGTCCATTTATAGCTTTGCTCAATAAGCAAACATAATCAAAGTACTTAATATTAGTGAAACCCTCGGGTTGTTTCATGTATATTTTGTATTTTAACTTAGCATAAAGATAAGCACATTTTATATCTAATTGGAAATGTACCCAACCTAGCATACTGAAGAAGATCATAAAAAATAATCTAATTAAGCTGAAATTTACATCTGGACTAAAGACGTCATCGTACGTTTGACCCTTTATCTGGGTATATTCCTGAGCTACCAGTCTCGCTTTAAATCTTTGTATTTCCCACTTCTCATCTTGTTTTAATGTGTAAACCCATAGACTGCTTATTATCTTTTCTGAAGGAGGTATGGGAACTAACTCCAAGACATCTCTTTCTTTCATAACTTTTATTTCTTCAGTCATGGCTTTATTCCATTCGTTTACTTGGGGTGATTTAAGTGCGAATTTGTAGTTTTAGGAATACAAATTTCAATAACGCTAGTCTCTGTTTTTCCAAATCTTTTTGACCCTATTTTGTTCTTCTTTTCTCTGATGTTGAAGAGGTTTTGATGTTTTGATTATATTGAATTTCATTTTTATTACAATATTTCTTCACATCATTATGTAATCTGAATCTTTTTCTATTGTCCCCCCTAACATAATAGTCTACGTCTATTCTACTACCGTCAGCTCTTGGGACGGTTTCGCGATCCCAAGGGATGTCAGAACAGGGAATAAGGTTAGAATCAGCAGGAGGGTCCGTTTCCTCACTGTCTTCGGATAAACCGTTGTCAGTGTCTTCACTTCCCCCTGCTTTTTTACTCGATTTCCTATCAAGACACACCTCCTCAAAGCCTATAGAATAGCAATCTGGGATTATCTTAAAGGTGACAGTATTGGGGTTTTTCTTATCCCCATTTAGGTCCAGGATGCTTTCCCCTGCTTCTGTACTCTCCTCAAATCTGAGGTTACTTGTTTCAATGACTTTTGTTTCTCCCTTAAGTAATATGCGGTAGCCTCTAGTATTCATGGCATAACCCACCATTCTCCCTTCTTGGGCTCTCATGTCTAATTTCATTCGTAACTGTTTGGGTTTTCCCACACAGACCTCGCTACCAAAAATTTTGAAATGGTTTACTGATGATTTCTTACCATTGTATAATTCTAAGGGTGTTTTTGCATTAAATTTATGACAAATTTGGTTCTTTGCATAGGAAAAACACAAGATTGCTTCTGCCCATAAATTTTCATTTACTTCGCTATCATTTAGCATTGCTTTCACGCAATCTAAAGCAGTTAGATTAAATCTCTCAGATATGCCGTTTTGTTGGGGTGTGTACACATTTGTTCTTTCCACTTTAATCCCTTGCTTGTTAAGATAAGCTTTGAATTTATTATTGTAGAATTCCATGCCACAATCTGTTCTAATATTTAAAATCTTTTTATTTAGATGTCTTTCTTCTCTCTTTTGGAATTCTTCAAATATTTCAAAAACATTTGATTTTTCTCTGAGAAAGTATACAAATACCTTTCAGCTAAAATTATCAGTAATAGATAAAAAGTATCTGTTACCGCCTAAAGATCTAACAGGCAATGGTCCACATATGTCCATATGTAACAATTCCAAGGGTTTGGCTGATCTGATCCTAACGATTGGTTTATAGGAAATTCTTTTAGTTTTGGCTAACATGCAAGATTTGTAATGTAATTTTTTGAACTTAAATTTAGGCAGTCCGTTTACCGCCGAAACTTGACTCGCTTGATACAAATAGCCTATATAAAAATGACAGTATTTTTGATGCCAAAGTTTAGTCTGGTCATTAGTTTCAATAAATGAACTACAGTACAACCTCGAAAATCCGGAAACCTCCAAAATCTGGACGTTTTCCAAATTTTCGGTTCGAAATTTCCGGTATATATTTTGCTGTTTACATTTTACATAAGTGAAAAATAGGCTTTGTTGTAGAAATAATCAAATTTGGATGATCATTTAAACTCAAATATATTGTAATTGCGTTGTTTCAGTATGTAGATGCACAGAATTTAAGCAAAAATAAAGTGGTTTTAGGATGGATACAACTCTCAATATGAATTAAAAAGAACTTTAAAAGTCACGATTTTGAGACAGGATGGATGCCATATAACATTTTGAAGTGGGTCACGTGGTCTTTTCATATCATGGTCACGTGATCGCTTCATATAAGAGGTGTAATTATTATTTTAATTTTTATTTACAAAACTACTGAATATATTTCGCTGAATTTTTTTTTATATATTTTATGGAACAATTTGAATAGTACCTAAAATTTTCGAAGCAATTTGTGAATTTTAAATCCACTTAAAAAATGTTTGAAAAATTAGGTCCCATAGGGCTCAATGTATTTCATTTTTTCAACCCGGGTTCAATCCAAAACTAATTGGGTGATATTATTCATTTATATTCCCATAGGTCCTACAGACAGTCTGAACAACATACTAAATTTTCATTTTGATTAAATCATTTTTACGGCAGTTATCGTGCTAACGGACAGACACACAGACAGAATGAACAAAGTCATAAACACTTTTCAACTTTGTTGTAAAGTGTTAAAAAGCAAAACATCCCTTTTCATCTCTCTCCTGAAGTAATCAAAGCCGTGGGCATGCATTTGAGTAAACAATATTTATATTTTCAGGAATTAATAGAGTGTCTGGCTATTAATATATATATATATTTATTATTAATATTATTCTCCCCCCCTTCAAGAAGTGCTTAAGTAGAGTTATTCATCGAAACACTGGAGGGGAGTATAAGACTTTGTTGTTTGTAATGTGGGAAAGGAATTGATGGATTAGACTGCATCATGATGAGATTGAAATATTGGGTTTTTGCTTATGTCATTATATACATTAATTACCCTAACAGAGATGCCAACAATGATGGATTTTCCGTAATTCTTATGGATTTCAGAACGAAATTGCAGTCTATGGAAAATATCTGTAAAATTACGGAAAACGCCTATTTTTTTTCCAGATTTCTTTTTTTTTCCATCCATCTCCAACCTGCAATTATTGCACATTGAATTGACAAAACTTGCACATTTTCATATTTTAGTTTAATATTAATGTTAATTTTTTAATTATTTTGACACATTTAGTACGATTGCGCAATTCAGAAATTCTCATACAGTCCTGGGATTTCACAAGTATACTTTTCTATCTATTATCATCCTCAAAATATTCATCATTAGATGGACTAAACTAGCTTATTTTCACATTTTGGTTAATTATTAAGGCTATTTCTTTAATTATTTTCTTATAAATAGTGGGATTGCATAATGCAAGTGGTATCGCATACATTGCCGAGCATTGACTAGTATCTTCTTCCATCTGTCTCCATCTTGTAATTATTACACATTAAGTTGACAAAACTTAATTATCTTTATATTTTGGTTTTATTCATGTTAATTTTTTAATTATTTTGACACATTCAGTACGATTGCACAATTCAGGGATTCTAGTGTAGTCCTGTGAGTCCACAAGTATTCCATTCTCTCCATCTCCATCCTCTAAATATTAATCATTAGATTGACTAAACTAGCTTCTTTTCACATTTTGATTAATTATTAAGGCTAATTTTGTAATTATTTTTATCTAAATAGTGCGATTACACAATTCAATTTGTCCAGTGGAATTTAACAGTTTATCTAGAAGAATTTAATATTATTTGGCAATGAAAGCAATATTATTTGTTCCTCATAATAATGCTGTACTAGAATGTATATTCTGTATTGTTAGAAATCATAGGGCTGATTTTAGACTAAATTTGCGTGCAGACACATTGCATTAAAAAAAAATAATAATAAACATGTCACATGTTCTTTATTTTTCATGTTTTAGGAAGAAGTTATCAAGGTCTGAGCTACGGTAGGCTTAAAAAAAACTAAATAACTAAATTTAGTTTAAGCTAAGCATATTCTGTTTTCTTAAGGAATTTGAAATTTCTTTTTTGTTCAGTAATGACGACTAATGTATTCATATTATGTTTGTTTAATTATAATATTAATTAAAATTTGAACATTTCATATAAAATATATTTAAAATGTTTAATTTTATAAATAAATTTTAAAAAATTATAAATTATTAATTATAAATTATAAAATTTCATTATTAATCAGAATAATAATGAATCAGAATTATTAATCAGAATAATCATAATCAGAATAATAATGAAATATTATTCTGATTATGATTGTGAATGATTTTTTATTGCAAATCGAACCACATGCATCATTCCTGAAAATTTCTTGTCTAGATTACTGAAACTATAACTGAGAAGTTGGAATCTCTGCCCCAATAGTTTTAAAGGGACTTATTTTAAGTTCCATCATCCGGTTATTTTTTATAACTTCTTATAGTTTTATAGAGTTCTAGTATAAGAGTGTAAATCAATAAATATTTTTCTGAACTAGCTAATTTAATTTTTCATATAAATAGTACAATTGCACAATTCATTTGTATGCATTAGTGTGAGTCCATAAGCACCTGTCTCCATCCTTTAATTATTACTCAATCTAAACTTGTTTATTTTCATATGTTGATTCATTTTAAAGAAATATTTTGCATAATAAACTTAATATGAGAGTTAATTATAATGGGAATAAGATTATTGTTACGAATGTATAAAATTCTTCTTGGAATGCTTACAATGCTTGGCATGAGTCTCTTAACCCTTTCGCAACGGTGGCATTCCGGAACTGCTGCGGCCCAAAGGATGGAGCGCTTCGCTTCCGAACTGTTCCCAAAGGACGGCAAATTTTTTGCACTAAGCCTCACTCTCGAAAAAAATTCACTAAAAATCACCTATTCAACAAAGAAATCTACTTTTTTCAGGAATAAAAGAAATATTTATTTTCTATTTGATGTATATTTTTCATACAAATCTGAATACAAAATACTTGTTAGTTGCTCCCATTCTTTTATCCGAAATAAACGAATAATTTCACTGCCGCACATTCCTCTAATCCCCCCCCTTCCCAAAAAAAAATACTCTCTTATATTCCTATGATTCACTAACGAAATCATTAAGCTGAAATCAAAATGAGAACTGGAACTCAATTATAAAATAGCTGATGTTACGAGAAGTGCTCTATTTGTTTATATTACAAAACCGTGTTTCACCACTCCAAATGGAGAAATGATTAATTGGATCCTTCCTATGCCAAGGTCAAGTATCTGCAAAATATATTGGAGTTGTTTGCACGGACATTTAATGCCATCTAGTAGACAAATAAAAACATTTGACATAAAAACGTGTGTACGCGGCACCCATCTTTTAGGGTACAGTTTTCTCCGCCACGAATGCGTGGCGGCCGTCCTTGAATGCAAGTTCGCAGGCATGGCAACCGTCGCAAAAGGGTTAACAAGGCGAAAACACATTTACAGGCAACCATTGCTATTATGTGAAGGTAGGGTTGCCTGAACTTAGCGACATTTTTTGAGATCTTTGTTCCAGATTTAGTAAATATTCGTCAACTTGGCGAGTTTTTGAATGTACTAGAACTTTCCAGACTTATCCATTAGTTTCAAAGGTACTCATTGTTCCTAAAGATTTCTATGAAGAGTATATAAGGGAGTCATCGTTCAGTGGGACAGAGTTGGCATAAGACGAGTCAAATTGAATTGCGAAATACATCAGTGTTTTAGTCAGTTGTTTTGTCAGTTAGTTGAGCAGTTTTCTGCTGTCTTATTGGGCCTGACAGTTATTTTGTGATCTTGTAAGATAGCTACAATGTCATTAGCTGTAAATCATTCCTGCTTTTTGGTACTTTTAACCCTTTCGGGATGGAAGCATTCCAAAACTGCTGTGGCCCAAAGGACGGAGCGCTTCGTTTCCGAATTGTTCCCAAAGGATGGCTAATTTTTTGCGCTAAGCCTAACTCTCGAAAAAAATTCGCTAAAAATCACCACAACATTCTACTTTTTTCAGGAATAAAGGAAATACTTATTTTCTATTTGATGTAAATTTTTCATACAAATTTTCTTTTATCAAAATATTAAAAATTTTAGTGTATTGTATTAAAAATGATTACTTACCTTAATTGAAATAGTTATCAGTTAATCAGAAAAAATATTGAAATAATTGTAATGAAATATTTATATAGCTAATAGAAATTATGTACATATATATACAAGAAAATAACGTAGCTATTTTCATTAATTAATACACCTTTTGCGTATGGTATATTTCAAAGCAAGAATACACGCACAGACCAACATTGCAATCTTTGCATTCATAATAACTGTCTATGCGCTTTCTTTTGCCTTTTGTAGTCCATGTATATTGGAAAATTTAAAATTTGAAGATAGCAAAGCACGCACTGTCAGAGTCAATAAGTGTTGGCTGGGTTATGAAAGTACACAAGTCCAGTTTTAAAGAAAAACTTCGTTCATTTTATTTGGTGAAAAACACAACTCGGCATATTACACGTACCTGGTAATTTTCCATGCCGTAAAACATCAAAAATATACTATGTACAAAAGAATTTTAGTTGTAAATGACTAGACAGAGATTCCTTGAAGCATATGGTAGTAAGTTACTATACTACCTCTATCACTTGCGTGTATTTCAGCCACCATCACTTGGCAAAGGGAAACCAAAGGATAGAACATCAGGAAAATATTTAAAGCGGCTTCCGAACGTTTGTAAGTAAATTTAACGTTCAATACAAGCTGGTCCAAACTGACCACATCTGCATCCGTTTCGACTATTCACCGTCGTCAAACGATATTCCGCAGTACTTCAGTCAAAAACATTTCTGTCTGCCTGCATCAGACCATCAGTGTCTATCTCGTCTGACTTCTTCAGACGTCTGATCTCGATCGACCTCTCTCGACCTTCTCATTTGCTTCAAGAAACCTCTGCCCTATATATCTGAGAATGGACAGTTCCGGAAACGCCCCCGGATATGCAAATCAGATGCGTACGCATTGAGAACTGATTTGCATGAAACCTCATGTTGAAAAACGTCACGGTTCACGCCGGTGAACGGGAAGAGTCGTTCATATTAAATTTGCATAAACGCCCGTTCACGGGAACGTGAATCGCGATGTATTGATTATTTCCAACAATCGGCCCCCTCATGCAAATCCTTAAGTCTCAATGCATATGCAAAAGAAAACTTACTCTGAGAAACCAAGGTATATCAATAAACACCAAGGCCCCCAGTATCCTATCAAACATATAATGAAGGAAAAAATTTAAAGTATTATATCATTATTAAATTTAAAATAAAATGCATAAGTACTTATAGCATCTGAAAAATAGTTAAGTATTGTCGACAATATTGTAACAACAACATTTCACATCAAGTAGAAATTTATATACAACACAACTTCAATGCTTAAGTATCAGCATTCAAAAATTGAAATTTTAGTTTAAATTTAATTATAAGTATCCAAAATTTAAGTATAAGCACATTATCATATTAAACAAGTCAACTTTAAAAGATTAAGATTTTGTATAAGCATAGAATTTAAGTTTACTTTAAATTTGAGTATAAACACTATAATTCAAAAAGCTTAAAAAAATTTAGTCTATTAACACAATATAAGTATACATAATTAATACTATTAGACTGCATTGATATACCAAATATTTAAAAATACATGATGCAAGTAATTAGATAATAAAATTCCTTTATCAAAACTTTCAACACATACTTTTTACCAAGTTGAAAAATACAAAATTTTATACACATAAGCTATTATTTAGCATCATGCGGGTCATGGAAAATGGATGTATATACAAAGGTGTAAAGTGAAAAAGATTCAATATCACAAAAATTTATACTCAAGATATACTATCTTATATCAATGAGGTTTAAGATAAACAATAATGTATATATATGACATCTTAAAAAAATTCCCAAGTTGTAAATTCAATTTAGTATTTAAAATTTTCTTTAGACTAAACATTTAATCTCAAAAAGTTTTGATTTAGTTTTTAAAAATTTTATTACAAAATTTAAGTATTATTTCCTTAGTCATTGGTTTAGTAAAGTGATCTGCTAAGTTATCTTTACTATTTACAAATTTAACATTAAAAGATTCATTGACTATTAAATTTCTTAGGAAATGATATCTAACATCAATATGCTTAGTTCTATTGTTTTCAATTGGAGAGTTAGAAAAATTAATGGCTGCTTGGTTGTCGCTAAAAATAACACTGTTACTTTTATTAAAGTTTAACCCAAGTAAATGACATTCTTCAATTATGTTTTGTACCCATACCATTTCCTTAGCGGCTTCAGTTAGTGATACGTATTCAGCTTCCATGGTTGATAAGCTGACACACTTATGTTTAAAGGTACGCCAAGAAATAGGTACATTGTCAATAAAGAGTATCATGCCTCCAAGTGAAACACGGTCATCTCGGTTTGCAGCAAAGTCAGAATCTGAATAACAATTCAATTTTAACTCCTGAATGTTAGATAAATTCAACATATAGTTTTTAGTCTTTTCAACATATCCTAAAAGTCTTAACAATGCATCCCAATGCTTAATTCCAGGGTTTTCTTGAAATTGAGATAATATATTGATGGCGTAACAAATATCAGGTCTAGTCCTACTAGATATAAAAGCCAAACACCCAATTAAGCTCCTGTAAGGAAAACATTGCATTTGCTTTATTTCTTCACTTGTCTTTGGACAATCTATTTTACTTAGAATATTCCCTTTAGAAATGGGAAGTGAAGTAACTGGATATTTATACTGTTGAAACATTTGACATACTTTATCTATATACTGACTTTGATGTATAAAAAATTTATTGTCACACTCTTTAAATTCCACGCCTAACAGTTTTCTAATTTTTCCTAATACCTTGATATCAAATTCTATGCTAAGTAACGAAACAATGTGGTCTATGTCCCTTTGATACTTTGAGAAGAGAATTATGTCATCCACATAGACTAGCATAAGAACTTTGCTATTGTAAATATATGCACAATTACACCATTGAAGTTTTAAAAAATTTAATTCTTTTAATTTGGTGTCAAGTTCATTAAACCATTCTCTTCCACTTTGATGAAGACCGTAAATGGCTTTCTTCAACAAACAAACATAATCAGGCTGTTCCTGATTGACATAACCTTGAGGCTGTTTCATATATACCTTTTGACTCAATTTAGCATAGAGATAGGCAGATTTGATATCTAATTGGAAATGCATCCAGCCAAGCATGCATACGAAAATTGAGAAGAATGCTCTAATTAAGTTGAAGTTAACAACAGGGCTAAAAACTTCATCGTATGATTCTCCCTTTTTCTGACCATACCCCTGGGCTACCAAACGAGCTTTAAACCTCTTGATTTTCCCATTCTCGTCTTTCTTAATGGTGTAGACCCATCTATTGCCTATATGCTTTTGTGAGGTGGATGCAGGAACTAGTTCCCAGACACCCCTCTCTTGCATTACGGCCATTTCTTCATCCATAGCATTACACCATTTTTCGGACTGGGAAGATTTAATAGCAGCGTTGTACCCTTTTGGTATATTTATTTCAATATTGCTTGCTTCTGGTCTGCCTCTGACCCTTTTAAGACCTTTATTTTCCCGAAAATTAAACAGTTGCTGATCAAATTGTATATTCCTTTTATCACAATATTTCTTAACATCATTGTGTGACCTCAGCCTTTTATTATCTCCTTGAGCGTAATAATACACATCGGTTCTACTTCCATCGGGTCTTGGAACCGTCTTTCGCTGCCAAGCAATATCCGAGCAAGGAGTCATACTGGAGTCAGCAGGAGAGTCCGTTTCCTCACTGGATTCAGACAGATCGTCACCAGTGTCTTCACTCTCTCCTGCCCCCCCATCAGACTGCTCTCTCGGATATTCCCCGTCGGAGTATTCTGAAAGGTTATCTCTTGATATCCCTGAGGAGATATTTCTGGGACAAATTGGGTCCAGGATGCCTTCCACTACATCACCCTCATCAAACCTCACATTGCAGGTCTCAATTGTTCTTTTCTCCCCTGACAAAAATATCCTATAGCCCTTAGTTTTAGTAGCATAGCCTACCATCACCCCTTCTGTAGCTTTCATGTCTAACTTCTTTCTGAGCTGACTGGGTTTGCCTACATATGCTCTACAACCAAAGGTTCTAAGATGTTTGACTGAAGGTTTTCTACCACTGTAGAGTTCATGTGGAGTTTTTGTCTTAAATTTGTGACATATTCGATTTTTAGTGTATGCAAAACACAATATTGCTTCCGCCCAGAATCTGTCATGCAATTTGCTGTCGTTCAACATGGCTCTAACACAGTCAAATGCGGTTAAGTTGAATCGCTCTGATACTCCATTTTGCTGTGGGGTATATGTGTTAGTCCTCTCAGCCTTAATACCGATATCCTTCAGGTAATTTTTGAACTTATCATGGCAGAATTCCATTCCATTATCCGTCCGGATACATAGAATTTTAGTACCTAACTGCCTTTCTTCTCTGGCCTGAAACTCTTTAAAATGTGAAAATACTTCTGACTTCTGTTTCATGAGGTAAACAAAAACTTTTCTACTATAATCATCTGTTATAGTTAAGACATACTTGTTCCCACCATATGAGGCTGTGGGTAAGGGACCACACACATCCATGTGTAACAATTGCAATGGTTTAGTGGACCTTATCCTACCGGTGGGTTTATACGATACTCTCCTAGACTTAGCCAATTTACACGATTTACAATTTAACTTTTTGTATTTAAGCCTAGGAAGTCCGTTTACGGCAGAAACTTTGCTGGTTTGGAGGAGATATTCAGCGTTTATGTGGCAATATCGTTTATGCCAAAGACAGTTTGTACTATTAAGTTCAGTTACTGAACTGCTAGGCTTAGATATTGAACTATTCACATTTTTATTCTGCTTAGTTTTTGTTTTGTCAGATTTAAATTTAGTTTCTTTAAGATTAGGTGCTATTTTTACTTTGTCTATTTTTCTGGAAGCACTAGGATCCCTATCCTTGGATTTCTTATCCTTTTTGTGTTTCTTGTCTCCATCTCGATCCCTATCTTTAGATTGACGGTTTTCTACGTTATGTTGTTCCTGGGTACTATACTTAGGTTTTAAAAAATATAACCCATCCTTTCTTTTTGCATAAAAGAATTTCTCCCCTTTAGGTGTAAAAAAACCATAGAACCCCATTAGCTCCATTAAAACTAAAATTTTGTTCCTCAAGAACAGATGCAGCTAATAAATTTCTCCTAAGTTTAGGAGAATACATAACATTTTCCAATTTGATAATACTTTGCTTATCCTTAAATTGGACATACATTCCCACCGTCCCGATAGCCTCAACTGGACTTTCGACATCCCCTACTGCTAGCGACATTGAAGTGCCTTTGCACTCATTAAATTTTGAAAATAACTTAATGTTATTACAGAAATGTCGCGTAGCAGCAGTGTCTACTACCCAGCTGAGTCTATCGCTAGGATCGATTACAGTATTAGCCTCAATCTGTGGAGACCCAAGAAATTCCACAATACTAGATCCATTATTTCTACTGCAATTAGATTTAGTATGACCTAGTTTGTTACACTTAAAACACTTAATTTTACTTTTAGAAATATTTACATTATGACTAGAAGTATTTACATTAGACACATTATGAGATACATTTGGAAGTTTAGACACTTTTACTCTATTTACAAATTTCTTAGAAGTAAAATATGCAGAATTTGAACTCACAGTTTTGGAAAAGTCACTTGCTTGCTGCCTCAGCCGGCTCTCCTCCGCTGCTAGCTCTGCTTGTATTTTGCTGAGCTTGAAGTCCGAGTCATTCCATCGATATATAATTTGAACGATACCTCGGAATTCTTCCGGAAGGTACCGAATCGACTGGAATGCTACATACAGGTCTTCAATGGGGTGTTTCGCGTCTTTAAGCCTCGTCACGGCCTTCCGCAGTCTTGAGCAAAAAATGTCAACAGGCTCGTCTGGCTCCGGCCGAACGTCGAAGAACTCATCTAGTAATCTAACCAGGTTGGCTCTGGAAGGCGCTTGAAAATGTTCTTTCAAGGTATTCCATACTTGACTAGGTTCGTCGGTGACGTTTATCAACTCCTTGTATTTCGAGGATAAACTTTGATAAATGATGGCGAGCGCTCGGTCTTTCCGGTGATAAAAATCATCGTAGTCGCGACGACTCGCGGTTGCGTCTTCTTCGATAGGCTTAGCACTTCCATCTACGTGTCCGAAACATCCTTCTCCCTTGAGGACGAATGAGATGTCGGTACACCAGGTGACGTAGTTGTCCCGCGTCAGCAACTCCGTTCTACTTGCCTCCATGGCCACTCGTAGTTTTGAAGAAGCAGAAGCAAAAGTTCTTGTACACTGTTTACGTTTACACTGTTGCGTTTCGTTGTTCACACGAACTTCAAAATGGTGCCAGGTGCGGCCCCCATCTGAACACTGGAACGATTTCTTTAAAGATACTTGCACTTATGACTCTATTGGGCGTTGAACTGGCCCCGTAACCGTTTCTCTTGGAAAATTTAAAATTTGAAGATAGCAAAGCACGCACTGTCAGAGTCAATAAGTGTTGGCTGGGTTATGAAAGTACACAAGTCCAGTTTTAAAGAAAAACTTCGTTCACTTTATTTGGTGAAAAACACAACTCGGCATATTACACGTACCTGGTAATTTTCCATGCCGTAAAACATCAAAAATATACTATGTACAAAAGATTTTTAGTTGTAAATGACTAGACAGAGATTCCTTGAAGCATATGGTAGTAAGTTACTATACTACCTCTATCACTTGCGTGTATTTCAGCCACCATCACTTGGCAAAGGGAAACCAAAGGATAGAACATCAGGAAAATATTTAAAGCGGCTTCCGAACGTTTGTAAGTAAATTTAACGTTCAATACATGCTGGTCCAAACTGACCACATCTGCATCCGTTTCGACTATTCACCGTCGTCAAACGATATTCCGCAGTACTTCAGTCAAAAACATTTCTGTCTGCCTGCATCAGACCATCAGTGTCTATCTCGTCTGACTTCTTCAGACGTCTGATCTCGATCGACCTCTCTCGACCTTCTCATTTGCTTCAAGAAACCTCTGCCCTATATATCCGAGAATGGACAGTTCCGGAAACGCCCCCGGATATGCAAATCAGATGCGTACGTATTGAGAACTGATTTGCATGAAACCTCATGTTGAAAAACGTCACGGTTCACGCCGGTGAACGGGAAGAGTCGTTCATATTAAATTTGCATAAACGCCCGTTCACGGGAACGTGAATCGCGATGTATTGATTATTTCCAACAATGTAACCAGACAGTAATGAATACTGTCTGGTTCGTTTACCATACGAGTATATTCTTTCACAGAAAGAAAACGTCTCAGCCCAGCCATTCTTTTATCCTAAATAACCTAATCATTTTACTGCCGCATATTCCTCTACCCCCCCCCCCCAAAAAAAATACTCTCTCATATTCCTATAATTCACCAACAAAAATCCTTAAGCTAAAATCAAAACGAGAGCCAGAACTCAATTATAAAATTGCTGATGCTGCGAGAAGTCCTCTGTTTGTTTATTATTACAAAATCATATTTCACTGCTCCAAATGAAGAAATAATTCATCTATGCCAAGGTCAAGTAACTGCAAAATACATTGGAGATGTTCCCATGGACATTTAACGCCATCTAGTAGACAAATAAATTCAAATAAAAACGTTCCATTTGAAAACGTGCTGACATGATTCTCGTCCTTTAGGGTAAGTTTCTCCTCGACATGGATACGTGACAGTCGTCCTTGAATGCAAGTTCACAGCCGACGCGCGGGTGCGTCAACCGTCCCGAAAGGGTTAAATAAAAGTGTTAGTTATCCAGAAATTCAGATTCATTTTTGTATCCTGAGAGTACACCCATGATTTAAGAGGGTCTGCCATAACATTATTAATAGTTAACATTCTCATGCAGTGCTTTGAATTTAAAGACTTTTTGTTTAACATTTCAGGTTTTTAAATAGTTATTATGTTGAGATTTGTTCTCTCTCTCTCACTCACACACACACACACACATATATATATATTCTAGAAAGTATGCTCGTCATATTACGGGAAGTAAAAAGTTGCAAAACATTATCTCTGAACTGCCTACAGGCAGCTGTTATCCATGGGAACACAAGAGTTGTGCACCTCTCCCCATCAATATTATTATTATTTACTATACATCTACCTAACTACCTAAATAAACACACATCCTAATAATCCACCTACTTAAATATCATCCTCTAAAAAAAAAAAAACAATTAATTTGCGACCTCCTAACAAAATGTATCTATCCTACGAATAAGTGGGAAACACACTTAAATTTAAATTACGTATATTAAAATAATAAGTTCTGCAAAGTGACAGGCATTATCAAGGAAATTGAATTTAATTTTGCAAAATATTGAGTTTTCATCAATTATGCATTATTTTCATTAATTTAGTGTCATTTTATTAATTTTCCATATTCTAATTTTCTCTATTTTGCAGAGTTTGTAGCTTTTTTTACCTTTTTCCAGTGGCAGCTTGTGATCAATACGTAGAGAGGTACGCTGATTAAAGCATGTTATAGTATATATATATATATCTATATAAATAAATTGAAAATATGTTTGTATATGTGTTTGTGTATACTGATAATTGGCTGCTAAAACTTGAATTTATAATAAAATTTTTAGAATAAGTTTTAAAAATTTAGAATAAGTTTTATTCTAAATTCAAGATTTTAAACATTTTGCTGTGAGAGTGATTTTTAATATATATTTTAAATGTCTTAGGAAATGATTGCTTATTAGTTTTATAATTAAATTGGATAGTTTTTTTTTTTTTTTGAAGATTCAATAGTTGAATACTGCACTGCACTGAAAAAAGAAATGTTGAATCATATTAGATTTATAACCATCCATGAAATATTTTCCGTTCTTCATAATTTTTTACATTCAAGAGTCAAAAACATGTGATGTGGGCTGCATATAAATTTATTTCATTCCAAGGTAAGTTAATTTCTGTAACAATCTAATAATCGGTATCTAAATCGAATCCGTATCTAATCGGTATCTAAATCGATCAATCTAAATCGGTATTATTTGTTTTCCACTGATAATAAAATTACTGTATAATTTGGTTTCTGATGATTATAAAATACCTTTTATGTATATTGATTATCAAAAGATTTTATATGATTGACTGACAGTTATTTATTTTATATTAAAAAACATTTTATATTGAAAAATAGTTTTCATAAAATGATCATGTACTTTGATTATCAAAATATTTTACATGATTGATTGCCATTTATTTATTTTATATTAAAAAAAATGTAAATATGGGTGCATTCTATATATTTATACTCGCTAAAAGTAAATAGCATTTCATACTTTATAGACAATATAATCATACACAAAATGTTGTTTAAATCGTCCCATTCGTTATTTGGATATCATGTGCACAGACTTTTACATGCATAAACAGCCATTTACACACATAGATCATGTTAAATTTGAGTTGAAGAACGTTTTCAATATTTAAATATGTCAAAAATACAAATTTAACCATTCAACCATCAAACTTTCCCTGTATATACATAAATGTAGAGAATATAACAAATTTTTGATCAGACTTATATATAAACTTTTATATTTTAAAAATATAAACTGTTGAACTATTTTAAGTAAAATTACTTATTTAACGGTAAAAATAAACTAAGTTATTTTTGTATAAACAGTAATTTTATTCAAGGATTTATTTAAAAATACCAAAACTATATTTGAAAACAACAGAATCCGTCAAATTCATATTAAGCTCAGCCGTAATAGCGAAATAATGGCATTTCTAAAAGACCCACGATAAAACTGGCTCATTTTCTGGCAATGGGCGCTCAATGATACGCAGCAGACTATGCTTTGAAAATAGGCAATGCTCATATTCGTTCATTCAAACTCACAATATTATTTGAAAGTATGTATCTTCATTCTATCTGGGTTGCTCTAAATTCGCGCGGGCTTACGACAAAACCACAGTGTAGAAGATTCTTGTAGTGCTGCCATCTTATGCATTCAGCAACTACATTGTCGAATTTAGTTCCTGAATGTGTTAAAAGATGGCAGCACTACACTTTTATGGAAGGACGTTTTGAAAAAATTTGCAAAATATGCAAAAATTTTTAATACATTTATATAAATAAAAAATAATAATGTAGAGGTTTTTTATGAGGAAGTCGTGTACCGTGTGCCCTCTGGGCAGGAGCCGCCACTGCTTTTTCAGAAGCTTATTACTCCTATTTTTTCCTATTTTCAGGCATTTATCCCTCCTACTTTTCCTATTTTTTGGGCTCAACCCTCCTATTTTCCATACTATTTTTTGCCAATTTTGGCTGCTGTCCCTGCAGATAAAACATAGTCCAATTTGAGTTACATTAGTTTTAACTGTTACATTAAATTTTTTCTGTTGATTTTTACCCTTAGATACATTTTTCGTTTTACATGAAAAAGCAGAATTAGAACTTAATCATGGTCCTGACTCTGTTGTCGTAGTTGACATTTTTCTGCTGAAAGTTCTGTCTAGATTTTCTCTCGGATAAAATCAACATCAGACCATCTGTAAATTATCTGTACTATTCCCTGGAACTTTTCAGGGAGATGGCTGATGGTCTGGAATGCTACATAAATGTCCTCAATTGGATGTTTCATCTCTTTCAATTTTCTCATGGCTTTCTTTAACCTGGCGCAAAAAATATCAACAGATTCATTTTCCACTGAACGGATGTTGAAGAATTCATCTAGTAAGCGAACCAGATTCACGCTTGTTGGAGCTTCAAAATAGTCTTTCAACTTATTCCAGGCATCAGTTGGATCATCTGTTATATTGATAAGCTCCTGGTATTCAGGTGATAGGCCATAGTAGAGCATTGATACTGATTTATCGCTCCTCTGGGTAAATTCGTCCAGATCTCGTCATGATGTTGATTCATTTATAGGTTTTACACTTTCATCTATAACAACATAGCAGCCCTCTGCTTTTAACGCAAAGGCCATGCCATTGCACCAAGTGGCATAATTGTCTCTTTTCAGTAGTGTCAATTTTATCGTATCCATTCTTCCTATTTTTAAAATTTTTGCTCATTCGAAATTTTTTTATTCAATTCTTGGAAATTTTGGTTTACATTTGCCAGCAGACCCTGGCAGCCTCAATTAATTTGACTAGATACTTCATTTGGTTGAGCCATCAGCAGGTGACATAGTCTCATAGACTGGGCCCTATAACCTTGCTGTGATTACTATAGTTGTACATTTATTTCTATAGCTTAGCAAAAATGGATATTCTGTGACTTCTGATCTGTTTATCAGTGTTGATGCAAACTAGACAAGTCTTCAAATAAATGATAAGTAAGATGTAAATTTCTAGTAGAGTTTAGCATTGACTGGAGAAATGAAGAAAAAGTCAAGTTCATATAAAAACCAAGTTTATTTAACCACTTTGGTATCTTGCCAGGAGAACATGGTGGCTGCTGTTTGAACATTGCAGTGATAACATATTTACAAGATTTGAGTTAACGTTGCATAGGAAGTTCACGTTGAATGACTTTATATTACCTAATCATCATGTTGTTCGGATTCCACCTTTTAGAGGTCACACTTCTGGAAACTTTAGGCTTAACTATTGACTAGACTAGATATAAACATTATCATACACAGACTAAAACACTTTAGATTACAAAGATTAAAAGATTGAATCATTAGTTTGAATTTCATTCAGGTAAGTATATCATTCTTTCTCTGGAATTTGCCTTCTTGTCAGAGGCCATCTTTGTAGATTTACTGCAATAATGTATTTAATCCTATGATCAGCACAAAACACTAATACATACTATTCCGTACATCATTAGCAACATTCTACTATCACTAATAGTAAAATCAACTAAATGCTATCTACGTCAAAGCGATTAAATTAAAGACATATCAGTATACTAGTATTAAGCATCATTAGATACATCAGTATCAGTACAATTAAGCATTAAGACATCATTCAAATAAAGGCATGAATGATCTAAACTGATTACTTAATGACCTCATCTTGATCTCAAATGATCATCCATCTCCTACTATCATCCGTCTCCTATCATCTCCCAAGTTTCCAACATGGGCTTCCTAAATACATTGAGATCGGCATCTACCGGAATGAGTTCCGCAGTCCATCTCTTGAAGAATATACAAATGAGTAAGTGTACATGTCAAACACCCAATCTGCATGAAGACACTTACTAAAAGACTGTTGTGAGTCATTCCCGTGAACGAAGTAAGTAGATCAAAAAGGGAAGTAAAGTATTTGAACATGATCCAGGAAAAGCAGTTGACTCACGATCTTTTGTTAACGTTCTTCCAGCATAAATTTGCAAGGCTAATGAGTGTTAACTTCAGTCATAGCGCAAGTTTCTACTGCCTAACTAGCATCCTATAAAACAGGTTAAAAATGTGGATGGTTTATCTTTGCTTGTTATCAGCATTGCAGTTCCATGGAAACACAACCAATAATGCTGTTACGACATTGCTGAAGACCTTATAAGCAATTAGACGAGTTTGAACATGGTCATGTAGTCAAGATGCGTGAAGCTGGCCAGTATACAGAGCAATAGGCCACCACCTGCACCGAATGGACATTGCTGTGCAAAGGTTCTGACAGCAATGGTTGCTGCAAGGAACTCATCGACAGAATGAAGGCTTTGGAGAAGGCCAAGGTGCACGAATGCAAGGCAAGATCGTATGATTGTGTGACAGGCCTGAACTGGCCTAACAGCATCATTGTTCCCCATCCAATATGCTACAGCCTCTTCCATACCACCGATGGTACCTTCCACCATCTCATGGCTGAGGTGGGGTTACGCTCACAGTGGTCTTTAACGCATCTGCCCATAACCTCACAACATCGACAGTCATTTGGAGTGGTGCTATAGCCAAGCATCATAGCTGCCAGCAGACTAGCATTGCGTAGTGTTCAGTGATGAATCATGCTTCAAATTTTCAGTAGATGATCATTGGGTATGTGTGTTGAGGCACCAGGGCCTAATCAGCCTTTGTTTTCCCCAGGCACACAGCCTCAAACTGCTGCTCGTGCCTCAGAGTGAGTTAAGTGGTCTGGGTTTATGACAGGCACACAGTCATTACCCCTGGTGTGATGGTGTGGGATGCTATCTCTTATAACAGCAGGTCGCTCCTAGTCATCCTGCATACAACTTTAACAGTACAATGATATGTTGATGAAATCCTGCAGCCGTTTGCGTTACCCTTCATGACATGTCATTCTGGGGCCATTTTCCAACAAGATAATGCCACACCAGATATGGCTAGAATATCTGTGGACTGTCTCCATGCTGTTGATTCTGTTCCTTGGTCAGCAAGGTCACCAGACCTTTGGCCAATCGAGCATGTATGGGATATACTAGGCCACCAGATTCGGGCACCCCGAAATGTAGCAGATCTGGAGCAACAATTGAGGAATGCCTGGCAGAATGTATCGCAGGATGACATTAGGAAACTTTATCACTCCTTACCTAGATGTATACAAGCATGCATTGCCGCCAAGGGGTTTCACCAATTACTGATTTGAAAATTCAATGTGCAATTGCTATCCATTGATGGGTCCTGCGGCCTTGATTTTGTAATCATTTCATTACCTGTGTATGAGCTGTAAGCATATTTAATTTCAATAGAAACAGTCACTTTCTTCATGGCGCTTCATTTTTTTTGCAAAAGAGTGTATTGTAGGATAGGCTATAAACTATATAAACCATTTAGCTTCATCAAAATATATTGTAGGATAGGCTATAAACTAAATCAACCATTTAGCTTCATCAGAAAGACTGATGACAAGAAACTTGACACTAGCTTAATAGATGAATGAGCAATGTACTGGGAGAACTCAACATCTTCAACTCATATCTAAAGTGCCCTCTCTTTCTCTCTTTTTTTTTTTTTTTTTTTTTGCTCTTCGAACCCCCCACCTGCTACTTTGTGTATGATTTTAGTCTTGTTTTTCCAGTAAGGATTCAGGTTTGGTCAGTCAGGTTAATGATTATTACTAGAAGACGTTTCTTTTAACCAATCAAAATAATACAGTTTTAGATATCTAAAAGGTTCATTATTGTTTTGGTTTGAAGAGGAAGACGGAGATGGCCAGATGAGAGAACCAAGGAAGGTTGGGCTAGCAGAAGGATAGATATTTTAATTCTGGTTTAGGGTTTAAAGTTAAAAAAGTATTACTTTTAATCAATGAGTGCATTGAGGCAAAGAAGCAGAAACAGCACTCCACTCCATAGATGACTACAGAAGGGGGGAGGAGGTTGAAAGAAAATCCTATAAAGGTAAATTCAGTCTTATTCGCATCTTCCTTACTACAGGGCCATAAATTATCTCACACACAAATTAAGCTTCTCTTGACCCCCAGAAAACATGTTTATGCTAATGACAACAGCACCTGACTACCAGAACTTTTTTGATTGACCTCTTAGTTCAAAGAGAAAAAGAAATTTTTACAGCCATGGGATTGACATTTTTTAAAGTAGTTGTCTCCAGTTATAACTATAAAGGATAACTACAAAGTACAGATGACTTATTTGATCTACTGTATACCAAAGAGCCATATATCTGTAATTGCTTCTCGATTCTATATACCAGACCAATGCCATCTTTCCAGATGGTATTGTGTATAATAGTATATCCGTTTGAAGCTGTGAACCCCATGGGTAGCTTCTGCCTAAAGAGCTATATTTGGCTATCATCAGCCACAAGTCGTTTGAGATCAGGGAGTTAGAGTATAAATTATGAGAAAATGGAAAACACCTGATTCGTTAGAAACTTCGTGGGAAAATGGTTGCTGTTTGCAGGAGGATTTGACATATGTGAGAGAAATTTGCATATTTGTTTGCTTGTAACCCAAAGGCAGGTGGTGCTGTCGTGACGTCTCAGACAGATAAGAAGAAGTGAGGCAGTAGACATTGTAGATATTTGAAGCAATGGAAACTGGATGAAAAACCAGCATGTCATGTCCAAACATTTTATGCAATGTGCCTGCTATCGGAGAATAAAGTTTTATTCAGGCCAATCTGTGTCTATGATTGAATGTGTAGAGTAGTGTAACTGAACAGGTGAGGCACAATTTAAAATCCACTGAACCAAAGAGAGAGTTTCGCCAATATAGTGGTGCAAAGCAGCCGGAAATACTTCGAGTTGTGACTCACTGTAGTTCATCCTTTAGATACATGTAAAGTTCAAGCTGATGAATCGTAGAGGGGTAAGTACCTAGATTTTGCTTCTTGAACAGTTGAAGATTTGAAGGTTAAACAAAAACATGAGTGTAGAAGAAACTGTTAAGCGTAATAAAGCGAAACGAGGCACAATTCGTAGTGCAATTACTAAGGTTATAAAGAAAATTGAGGATGAAATAAATAAAAAAAAAAGATTCGAGAGCAGAAGTAATTCAGGATTCCATAGCTGTTCTGGTAGAACATAAAGGTGCGTGCTAGAAAAATTGAATGAATTAATTGAAACGCAACCCGAAACAGAGGATTTGGAACAAGAATTAGAAGGTTCCTTAGAATACACTCAGACAATTGTGCTGTGTAGATCGCGTGCCAGTAGATATTTGGGGAACTTTGATGAAAATCCGATGGTAAATCAATTTAGTACAGAAACGATATCCGACATCAAAGTGAAGACAAACACAAAGTTACCACATATTTACCTAAACAAATTTACAGGTGATATTTGTAAATTTCAAGAATTTTGGCCTCAATATAAAGCCATGATTCACGAAAATGAAACACTTCAAGAAGTCAAGAAATTTAATTACCTAAAATCGTTGCTTAGTGATTCGGCAGCAGCCGCCATAAGAGGTCTTCCTTTAACAGCTGAAAATTATAAACAGGCAGTAGAAATTCTAGAAGATAGATTTGAGGAAAAGGAAGTTTTAGTTTCCACACACACCGATCGTTTGTTAAGTTTAGAACCTGTGCATAGGTCAAACAATATATGTGCGCTAAGAAGATTGTACAATGAAATATCAGTACAAATCAGAAGTCTTGAATCACTCGAAGTCAATTCCGATTCATATGGATGTTTATTGTTGCCCATATTATATAAATGCATTCCAAATGAATTGGTGTTACAATTTCATAGGCAAAGTAAGGAAAAAAGAAACTAATGTAACTGAGTTACTAATCTATCTAAAGGGAGAAATAGAAGCATGAGAAAAGGCTCAAAATGTAACATCTTACAAAATTGAAAATACAAGATTTTACGAGAGTAAAATGAAATTGGAACCCCCGAAATATCTCAGTCCGATGAAAAATAAGACCCCATCTGCATTTTGTTTAAATACTATAACATAAATTCATCGTGCATTTTGCAATGGAAAACACAAATCCGAAAATTGTAACTTAAACTTAGAACAGCGAAGAGACTCTTTATGTAAGCAAGCAAAATGTTTCAGATGTTATAAAAAATTCCATCGTAAGATCGCCAATGCAGATCAACGCAAATCAGATGCTTAAATTGCTTGTCAAAATCGCATCAGAAGTCCCTCTGTGTGCAAGCATTCCAGACAAAACCTTCGGCGTCACAAGTTTTAGTTTTGTCGTTAATCCATGAACAAAATAATCAAAACAAATGTGAATCTGGAACTTCGTGTTGAAGACCCAGATCACATGACCAACCCTAAGGCTAATGGTAGCTTAGTGTGTGGCCGGCTGGAACTTTGTGTGTATATTTTCAGACTTTGCGGTGCAAATTAATTGGAAGAAATGAAATTGTTAAAGTTTGTATATTATTTGATACGGCCACATAAAGAAGTTTTATAAAACGGGATCTATCCCGAACAGTAGGGTTGGAGGTCACTGGAAACGAGTCAATCAAAATACATAAGTTTGCAGAAAGTCAAGATCCTCCCGTCAGCACTCAAAATCGAGTACGCATTTTATTGAAAGACATGAGCTCAGATTATGCGTTTAGTTTGGAAGCATTAGAAATGGAAAACATTTGTCCAGATATAATAGGAGCACCTAGTGCTGAATTGTGTGATGAAATTAAATTATTGGGGTTTAAATTGTCAGACGTTTCTGATGGTTTGAGAGATGAAGGAAATAAAGTAGATATATTAGTACAGAGTGATTATTATTGGTCAATAATGACGGGAAAAGTTAAACGTCTTTCACCAACCATCGTTTTGAATGAGACGAAGCTTGGGTGGATAATTCATGGTAGATATTATAATGTAATTAATTCGAATAATTTATTGAGTTGTATGACAATGCATGTTTCTATCTGGGACGAAAATAATGAAGATAAAACATCGATTGAACTTCAAAGGTTTTGGGAACTTGAACCTTTAGGGATTAGAGGCGAATCTACAGATTCAGATTTGAAAACATGCGACAAACAAATACTAGAACAATTTGAAAAAAATATTGAAAGAATGATAGAGATGGAACGTTTTAGTTCATTACTGAAGGTAGTAAGAATAATAGCATGTGTAAAAAGATTTATTTCAATGTAAAAAGCTCTATTAAACGTGAAGGAAATTTTTATCTGCTGAAGAATTGAAAGAAGCTGAAGTATTGTTGATAAAAGAAGTGCAGTTAAAAAATTATAAGGAAGAAGTTAAAGCTTTGAAAAGAGGTGATCATGTTAAGAAAAATTCAAAAATTTACAGCTTATATCCACACTTAGATAACACTTATTTATTAAGAATAGGAAGCAGACTTAATCTAAGTGAATTTAGTCCGAAGGAAATAAATGCAGTCATATTACCCAGAAACGAAAGGTTTACAGAGTTGATAGTTATGCAAGAGCACCGGAAATTGATGCATAGTGGAGTTTTGTTAACCCTTGCGCAAATTAGAAAAGAATTTTGGATACAGCAAGGGCGACAGTTCATTAAAAAGATTATTAGCAAATGTCTAATTTGTAGGAAGTATAATGCTCAACCATCGAATCAACTAACAGGCCAATTTACGAAGGACAGAATTTTGGAATTGCCCCCTTTCAGCATTATCGGGTTGGATTTCGCAGGACCGATTATCATAAAAACAGACAAGAATAATACTGCAAAATCATATATTGTGTTATTTACGTGTGCTACAACCAGGGCTATTCATTTAGAATTGTCATCAGATATGACAACTAATTCTTTTCTTTTAGCTTTTCGCCAATTTCTGTCAAGACGTGGTAATTGTAAGGTCATTTATTCTGACAATGCAAAAAGTTTTAAAGCTGCTGACAAGGAACTGAAGTGTTTTGGCAAAATCATAAGGGAACGAGAACTGCAGGATTTTATATCACGTCAAGGCATGTCATGGAAATTCATAGTAGAACGTGCCCCTTGGTGGGGAGCATTGCTGGAGAGCACGAATGACTTGTAAAATGTGTCAAAGATCCATTACGAAATATTTTAGGACGAATGACTTTTGAGGAACATTTGAGGACATTTGAGGAACTGACAACAATATTAACTGAGATTGAAGCCGTTGTCAACATGCGACCTCTAACGTACACCACAAGTGAAATTAAAGAACCAGAGCCACTTACACCCGCACATTTCCTCCAATTTGGTAGGAAAAACTTTAGTTATCCGCTACACTTAGCAGAGCTGGAAAATAAACTTTCCACTAAAGAAACCTTGATAAAAAGAAAACGGTACCAAATCAAACTGTTAAAACAATTATGGACTAAGTGGAAAGAACAGTACTTATTTAATTTGAACTCTGCTCATAATTTTAAATGTCCTGAAAAACATCGAAATCTCCAAATTGGGGACATTGCGTTAGTAGACGGGACTTGTAAATTCAAACTGTTATGGAATATGGGAATAATTAAGGAAGTAATTTATGACAGAAACAATCTCGTACATGCTTGTGTGGTGAAAACCTCAAAAGGACTGTTCAGGAAGCCTGTGCAACTATTGTATCCTTTTGAATTAGATGTTAATTAAATGTTTAAAAAAATGTATAAATAGTATAAATTATATTAATGAACTTAACCTTTCATGTACTTCATATTTCTTATGTTAAGTGAATTTATGTTAATTGATGTGTGTTTCACAAAGAGTGTAAAAATTACTATCAGTGAAAATTTTGTGTACTCTCAGAAGGAGTACAGGAGGGAAGTGTGAGAGAAATTTACATATTTGTTTGTTTGTAACCCAAAGGCAGGTGGCGCTGTCGTGACGTCTCAGACACATAAGAAGGAGAAGTGAGGCAGTAGACATTGTAGACATTTGAAGCAATGGAAACTGGGTGAAAAAACAGCATGTCATGTCCAAACATTTTATGTAATGTGCCTGCTGTCGGAGAATAAAGTTTTATTCAGGCCAATCTGTGTCTATGATTGAATGTGTAGAGTAGTGTAACTGAACAGGTGAGGTACAATTTAAAACCACTGAACCAAAGAGAGAGTTTTACCGATAGCATATCTTCAACTGGTATGGTCTCAGATGAGTGATGCTTATAGTGTTGAAGGCAGTGTGATGTTTGGGTTCTGATGAAAAAGAACGCAATATTTTTGTGCTATTCATAAAAGTTGTGTTTCAGTTTGTAATAAAAAAAAAACATACTTATTTCTCATGGATAAATTTAAATTAGACCAGCAAAAGTTTATTTTTTTATGAGAAATCCCAAAACTGCTGAAAGACCTGCATATTATATTAAAAATCATGCAGATTTTGATTTAAGCACTACAGTATCTGGTAAATATATATGTTATAATGGCTCTGCACAGAGCATTATGTGAAATTGTACTGATAGGTTTGTTTTGAATTAAATAATTTGACTATATTAGATCTTTCATTTAAGGGGCTTGGTGAAACATGGCAATTCTACAATTTAACTAAACATTTTCCAGAAATAACTGCATACAGCTACTGATGGGAAAATCCCAGTTTGGTAGAAAATGTCGTTAGTCATGTTGTTGCTTCCAGCCATTTATTTATACGTTTATGTTTTTTAATGAAACTTGTTTTTGCATATCTTACACAGCTGATGGCATGGACATCCAGATTCCTATAAATTTATATATGAGGAAATCCTAATTCACATATCCTAACTCCAACTTTGATTTTATTATTTTACAACTTTATCACATTTTACCCTCAATAGGTATCAGTTAGTTTTGGATACTAGCTCTGAGATTAGTCCAGGAGAAATGGGCCATGATCGTCCTTTTCAACTTCAGCCCATCATACATGTCATTGATAACAAAAAATTAAATGCAATGGATCCAGCCCACCCAGAAATCTCCAGAGATCTCATCAACCATATCCGGGTCTGGTGTAGGCAATTAACAATATGCTGGAGAGCATTATGTGACGGACTCTTATAGTACCTTGTAGCTCCCCCCCCCCCGCCACATTCAACCCCCAATTGCTCCTCAAACGGAGAAAATGCATTGTATAGACGAAATTGTATCTTGTCCGTCAAAAAGAGAGTAAGTCCAGGAGTCTAAGAGCTCAAGTTGTACAGTGCACGATAAAAGTATAGTGTTCACTCTACATTAAAATCGGAAGGGCGCAGTGCCCTGCCCTTTTCAATTTTGAAGAATTGCGCCCTGCTCCTTTTCATCCCTCTTCCAAAACGCCCTGCTTTTTTTAAAGCCTTTTTCCATATTAAAAATATTTTTTAGGTATTACGGGGTAAGAATTAAAAAAACAAAAAGATCACGAAATTTTTTTTCGCTGTATTTATTTTCTATTTTTTTTTTACATTTAGATCGTAAGGAATAAAGTAACCTTAAATTTTGGTTTTTTACATCTCCTCCTCCTCCACCTTGCAACAACCCTTCCTAGCTAGGAAGTTTCCCTTCTTGCTGATCTAAAAATAGATCTTCCCTCAATACAATGACGTCATCTTTTATCTCTCTACCAAATTTTGCCTACCCTTGTTGCTGTGAGCTTTCTGTGGTTACTCTGTAAAGCACGTGGTGACTGATTTATTTATCTTGGCTTTTCTTACTACTTGGGTCTCAGAAAGATTGTTTACAAAGTATTATTTTTCTTCTTGATCCTGTGTTGCGACATTAAAAATGCCAAGCAAGAAAAGAAGAATGAAGATTTTAAATAAAGAAAAGGAAGAAATTAGTAAAAAGCAGGGTTCGAAAAATCTATTGCCCGACATGCCTGGGGCATATAATAAAACTTTATTTGACATTAACTTGATTAGGTCAATCGGTAGCCGAAATCGAGTAACCAGCACTCCACTGCAAATATTTTAGGTTCAACTTTTAAAGCCGAGTGAAGAGGATGAAAAAGAAAAGTCTTAATTATTCAGTGATGGACTATGAATGGCTTTCGCAGCAAGATAGTTGATAACTGTGGGGAGGAGAAAACAAAGTTTCACAGTTTACGGGCGACAGTGACGTCACTAAAAGAAACAACCAGAGCCTCTGGCACAGTGCCAAAGCAGCTCCTCGTTCTCTTTTCTCTCTTTCTCTCATTCATTTGCGCTTGATTCCTCGGGTAGCTTTGGGAGATTTGTGGACATGCACAAGTGCTGATAAGCAGAGATGCAGATTACTATAGAATCTCTGTAGTTTCTATCTGAAACATCCTCATACTACGTACAAAATTTACATAGTTTCCTACAAAAAATTCGCTTCTGTCTAAGCCAATGTAAATTTACGGCCACATGCATGGTCATGTCAATAATGATGATGGGGATTTACAGCTGCATGTAATGTAAATTAAGATCGCGATTGCTTTTTTATGGAAGTAATAAATATGCTTCTTCAAAAGTTGTCTAGTCTAATTCGGCATAAATCGCTAAACGGTTATTTTAAAAATTAATTTAGCATAAATAGTATTCAATTCCCATTTTTGATATATTTACTTCATTAAAAGTAACTAATTTTCTAATTTTGATATTTAATTATAGGCTACATATATGATATTTAATATATTTACTTTCATGGGCGCCAGAGCTATCAACAATGAAAAATGTCATTAGGAAAATGTTGGGCATATAAAATTTTATCTTGGGCATCTATATATTTGGACAACATGCCCGAAGGGCATGTAGAAATTTTTTGATTTTTCTAAGCCTGGTAAAAAGTGCAGAAAATTAAACCAGATGTTTGAAAACCATTCGAAATTAAAAGTAAGTTTTTTAAATAATGAAGTCATGGGGTGCCCACAGGAAAAGAAAGCTGTTGCTTTCTCTCTCTGGTAAGATGTTAAAAGCAGAAAATTATTTATTTAAAAATAAATTTGAAAAATTTGATAATGTAATTTGTTAATTATGCTTCTTTGATGTTGATTTTATTGTTCGAAAGAGTTTACAAAAACATTTTTCAATCATCTGTTTCTAATCAAAAGTAACATTTTTACTGAAATAAATGAAACACGTTTGAAAATTTTCTTTTTTAAAATTCCCAAACAAGGCAAAAGTGATTAACTTTAATTATCATAAAAATTTTAAATATCGTTCTAATTTTTTCAGTTGATTCTTAAATCAAGAAACAACGGTATTGAACAAATTTGTATTTAGAAAAGAAATTAAAAATCTTAATTTCTAAATACAAATTTCACTGTGCTGATATTAGTACTTCACTATGAGTGGCTGATCTTTAACTTTATTAGTATAAGTAGACTATTATAATTAATACAATTGCAAAGTACAAACAATATTTTATGTATTTTTTAAATTATTGTTGCATATTAGCAATATAACACAGTTTTATAACTTATATAAACATAAAAATTTTTTCACAAGTCTATTTAAAAAAAAGGATTCGAATCAAATCTATAACTCATTACATTGACTGTAATCCTCCATAGGATAGCATTATCTTTCATAGGTTTAACATTAGGTCCCATAGACTTAACATGACGGCAGGGGCGGGGGCGGGGGGGAGGAGGAGGCGGGCGGGTGGTCGAGAATAGAAAAACCATATCCTACATTCCTTACAGTCAATGTAGTGAAAAAATATATATATGTTTCTCTAAAAAATACTCATTAAAATATTGTTCTTTTTTTTAAAGGAAAAGTGCCCTTTTTTTTCTCGAAAAAGTGCTTTTTTTTATAGAAGCACCCTGCCCTTTTTTCGTCCTAGAGTGAACACTAAAAGTATAAGGACACACGGGACGGAAATGTATACAAATTTCTTCAGTAAAAATATTGATAAAATTTACTTTTTCATGTAAATTAGCTAAATTTTCCAAAAATAAATATGTATAAATTTACTTTATAAATTTTAAACCCATATGATCTTGGAAAAAAGAATAAGGACAACTGATTTTACATCTAAAATTATAGTAAAATTTGCATATTTGAAAGCAGAAAATGACCATTTCAAATATAAAAACTGGGTTTCAAAACAAAATTCACACTTGCTTCATTTCTTCATGATTTTTGTACGATGCCAAAAGGAACTCATCTGTCTGACCTTAAAAAAGGGAAAATTCTTGCTTTTAAAGATGTGGATTGAGTGGGCATGACATTTCGAAAAACATTAAAAGATCTAAAACTGTAGTTTATAACTTTCTAAAAGAACATGGAATGTATGGAATGAAAAAAAGAACTGGAAAACCAGAAATTCTAACGCATCGACACAAAAGAATGGTTGTAAGAAGAGCTTGCGAGAAAAAAGAAATTGCAAATGAAGTTAGAAGAAATTTGGACTTACCATGTTCCAAACGAACAGCTCAAAATGTTTTGAATAAACATCCGAATATTTGGAATGGAAAGTTAATGTCACGTCCGCCTCTTAAAAAGGAACATAAGGAACGAAGATAGGAAAATTTTCATAAAAATACATTTCTCTCGGTCCAAAATGGATTGATGTAATTTTTTCAGATGAAAAGAAGTTCAACCTTGATGGGCCAGATGGTTTTCGCTATTTTTGATATAATCTGCGTAAAATCAAAGAAGTTTTCCAAACGTCAATACAGTGGGGACACAGTAATGATTTGGGCGCAAATGGAACTATACCTATAGCCTTTATCAACTACAAAATGAACTCTGACAAATATGTTGATATGTTAGGCGAATATTTGTTACGTAAGGCCCCACTAATTACTGCAGGAGACTATATTTTCCAACAGGATAACGCTTCCATACACGTTTCTAAGAGTGCAAAACTCTGGTTTGAAGCTAATTCAGTAAATTTACTTGATTGGCAGGCGAGGAGTCCTACAATAGAAAATTTATGGGGTTTTCTAGCCTGAGAAGTTTATAAAAATGGCACACAATATCAGTGTAAACAAGATCTTGTGTTAGCCATCAAAGAAGCTTGGAATAACATTTCCATAGACACTTTAAAATAACTTTCAGCATCGATGACCTCTCGACTTATTCAAGTAATTGAAGAAATAGGTTGTTTTCTTGATTATTAAGAGAAATGTTAAGTAATTTAGAACATGTCCCTATACTTTTTCTATATTTTCTTTAGTGATAATCTTTATAAGGTCAACTTTCGTAAGGTTCATATTTATTGTTTTATGTGTTGTAAATGTTATTGTATAATTTTTCATATTTGAGGTCAAAAATATCAAAATTCATTTTGATAAAGCAAAAATAAAGTATATTTTCATTCAATTACATGTTGTCCTTATACTTTTCTCGTGCACTGTATAACTGGTAAAGAATGGTGCAAGCCTAAAAGGATTCTTTGTATAACTTTATCGTACAGTAACTGCTAATTTCTTTCTTTCGACACAGATCATCTGACCTACCCAAAGGTGTAATGTATATGGTAGACTGCCGGGACAATGTCACCCAATTTAAACCAGAACCCAGTGGGATGACATTCACAGGGACCATACCCTTCTTCCCTTGCCACCAACCTCTCGGAAAGACATTCGAACTCCCAGATTTAAGATGCTCATACTCTGTGTGAAGAAGGTGACAATTTGGACATAGCCTGGAATCAAATTCAAATTTTTCGAGTACAATTCCCATGCCTTAACCACTGGTTTATCGAACCCCAAAACTGCTGCATGTAATTCAATAATTTACATGACTTCCCTGAAGAAAGCAGGTATGTCTCAGCTAGGTGATTACAGTTGCTTTGATGGCATTATAAGTGTTTTTCTTTAGGCCAAGATTGCTGCTCATTAGGTAGTTCATTCTTAGTGGTTGTTAAGGGCGCATATTCTTCTTTTGGCCTGAAGTAGAGAGCTTATAATGCCCTCGAAACAATTATAATGGCCTAACTGACATATGCTTACTTTCTTCAACGAAGTATTGTAAGTTATTATAACTTTATAGAATGTAACTTTATGTATCTTTTGCAGAACGTTATTGGATTGTGACCCCCCCCCCCCCTGAGATTTTGACTTGGCGCCTAGGCTCCACTCATATTAAATATCAATATATCCATCAATTAAAGCAATATTTTTTTTTAATTTACTCATTGTTTTACTGGAAAAGGCACTTTTTAATCACAACAATGGTATCAATACAATTATACCACAGTCCTAAACTGTTTTTCTTTAAAACTGTTTCTGCCCTGAGATGACCAGGTGAAGCGCTTAAATTTGTGCTTAGGTTAGAACATACACGGAGAGCTTTTTTTTCTTGCTGTTAATATTGGCAATGTGGCAAGCACTTTGCGAATAAAGTTTAACTGAAGCTAACTTCTCTTTGTTCATTTCACCACATGCCACTGCTATTAATTAAAAGCTGAGTCTCCATGTTTGGTAGAGATTAAATTAAAGTTTTTTTCATTGTCATTTTATTTTTTTATTTTGAACAAACCAACATAAGAATCCAGAAGAATAAGGCAGATTACTATCAGTGTTACTATGCTAGTTTTTTCCCCCACCCATGTTGTGCAGACAGGCAGATGACACCCCATGGGCAGATCTCCTGCCTTTGTGGAGAATTTCATATTCTCCACATGGGCAGGAGATCTGCTGTTACATATATCATCTTTTTTTTAAACAGGTTTAAAAAATTTGCTACAATGGGCAGCTGGCCAGTTTCCTCCCTCTAAATACAGACATAATCATTAGCAATGACCTTCCCACATAGAAGTTAGGCATATACCAGTATGTCGCTTCATGGACCTATTGAAAACATCTCAAAGCGATTGCAAGTTAAAAGCTTTATGAAACAGCAACCCAGATTGTCAACAAATTCAGCTAGTAAAATATATTTCAGTTACTAAATACAGTACGCGACCTCTTATCCGGCGTTCCAATATCCGGACTCTCCCAAAACCGGAATGCGGCAAAATAATGCCAAATTCTGCGACAACACTTAATTATTTGCCAAAAATTGCGCCAAATAGAAGTTTTTTGTTTAAAATCCCGCCAAATGATTTTTGCCTCAATTAGCAATATTAATATTATAAAATAATGCATTGAAATTTGCATTTTTCTCACTTCAACTGTTTGCTATCCTGACATAAACAAAGGTCTGGCTGAAACCACAACTTACCACACCGGAAATGTTGCTAAAAATATTTCCGGAAGAAAGGGAAAACAACAAGTATCATGGAGGTAAAAGTGAACTCTACCTCCATGGTGGATATATTTGTTCCATGTCAAATAAACATACTTTCAACGAATGACAAAACAGTTTGTTTGTGAAACGATATAAAAAACTTATATTCTTAGAAAAAGAAACATATTTTCTTTTTTAGAATGGGTGCGCGTTCGTTTGATGTCTCGATGACTTCGTAGTGGTGAAGTGACGTCATAATGTTTTTCACTGCAAAGTGACTGGGGCTTTTGGAAAAAGCTATGGAATCTAAAGAAATTTGTGGAGATTTTATTTTTTTTTTTCTCGTGTACTAGTAAGTTTATAATTTTCAATTTATGGATTTCATTTTCACATATTTTGAAATTCTTAACATAAAAATTAACTTTTGGCATTTCCAGTTAATCGTTTTGTTAATTGTACGCACTGATTATGAATAAACTGTAACCACGTTAAAACAGTATATGAGATCATTCCAGTAAGTTTTAGAAAAAGTGTTCCGAATTACGGAAAAAACCCTTATCCAGAATGCCTGAAGTCCCAAGCATTCCGGATAATAGATCCTGTACTGTATGTTAAAGATTTCTATTTCATTTATATAACTAATAAAAAATGTCACATGCTGACATTTTTTTATGACAACAGGTTCAGTATTAAAGATTACATTTCATAATAAAGATAGTAAAAATACAAGGATTACCTCAAACTCTTGATTCCCATTATCTTTTACTGGTAATGGACCAACTTGAAATGGTACGATAGATCCAGTATGATCCTTTATTACAACAGATGCTTTAGAAACAATCACTTTAATCATTTCTTTACGTGAATATCCCAGAGAATTAAGTAAAACAACATGCCTAAATTTTTTAATAAAAATATAAGAATTAATACATGCAGAATAGAAGTGGTTCCCAACTGCATAAACTTTTATGGTGAAGAGCACAATACTAATTTTTGAAATAAATTATTCAAATTATGAAAATGTATATGCATTAGAAAATTGTTTGAAAATATCTAGGAACCATAAAATTACCACATGGTTATGATATTATAAATTATAATCCATCAACAAATAACTGAAAACTGTAATCTTAGGAAACATAAACAAAGAGGTTTGTAAAAAAATTTTTAGTTAAATAAGTCATGCAAGGTTGTGAACCACTGAAGTGAAGAATCAAATCATAAGAGAATCATATATATCATCATCAAATCTTTTCAGAAAACCAATTTTTTGGTCAAAATATTATAAGCAAATAAACTTAAAAGTTTGGCGATCAAATCCCTCATACACAATATTTAAGATATATTTTGTTTATTTACACATTGAGTAAAATTAAAATTACAATACATAGATCCACTTGTTTAATTTGCCTGAAAATTTTCATACAAGAAAATCACAGTGACATATGCAAACATGATTAAAGTTTTGTAACAATCCTATAGAAGCTGATATAAAGTAAACATAGTAAGCATGACTTCGACATTTCATGCATTTCTATCAAACAACTGCATTTTCGTTTTTTAAAACAAATTTTAAATCAAATTTGTTTCTGAAGAATGATGAAGGTGTTCAGAAAACACAGGCTATGTTCTCAAAGAACACAACCAGCCAAAGAACTTTGAAAGAGGATGGCTTTCAAGAGTATAGATGATTAACTCAACATATAGTGGCACATGTAGGTTATGATAATACTATGGTCTAAATGTCCAGAAATAGTTGTAAGAAAAGGAACCCAAACCTAGTTGGGACAAGAACAGGTAGAGTAATTAGCAAGCTTGATGATCAATTAATTTGTTGAGAAGTCCTAGCTATTCCTACAGCCACTTTATCACCCAACAAACGAGTGATGATAGTCATCAGCAGGGCCCGGGTATGGATTTATGAAGAACAATTTCTATCAACATATAGTGTTTGTCTTGTCATGGGGCCCAGACCAGCATTAGGTGACCCTAGTCATCAGTCAACCTATCACCTTCTGAATGATTTCTGATTATCTTGTAGGAGTGAGATTGCATACATGCCATCCATTGCTCTACTTACTATAAACTTCAAATCATAATCAACAGCATTTGGATTGGTGCCATTCCCAAGTGACTTGGGATGCAAAATAGCATCGAGCCATCTTAAATGATGGATCCCGCATTTGCTTAAGTTCTGATGATGGCCAGAAATTCATAAGAAGGTGATGTGGTGAACAGGACAATCGATTGTGAACTGTCTCGAACAGTACACAGCCCGAACAAATGAAACTATGATTTGAGGATCAATCAGCTGTGATAGCTGTTTCTCCTTCTAGTAGTTATTAAAGTCAATTTAACAGTTCAATGTTATATTGCTGAAATCTTAAAACATGTACTAATGCCCTTCATAGCTGGTGTTCTTATTTCAGCATGAAAAAGCTTTCCCACATACAACAAATTCTCATAGGTTATTCCATATCAAATCAACCAATGAATTTACTTGACCTCTCCTATGATTTTCATAAAACTTTGTAGACTTGTCTGTTTGGTAAAGATAATGATTTTTCCAAAATATTAAAGTTGTACAACTAAAATTTTTAGAAGTATGGATAATTAAACTTTTTAGAAAAAAGGCAAAGTTTTACTCTTTGGTCAACAGTAAAATGAATATATTTTTAGATCTACTTAGATAAATACTTTTTGTATCAATTTGAAGCTTTTAACATGAGCTTTAATTTAATATATGACAAGAACAATTTCTCTGATAAAAAATATTTTACAAGGTAAAATTATAAGCTTTGACCTTGAATCTCCCTCAAAAGGACTTTTTTCAAATTATGCTTTTTTCTACAATTTCCTTCAACATTTTTAAACACCCATGCCAATTATCAAAATGGTAATTTGAACAGTTCAAGAACTACAATTTTTCACAATTGTATAGTCACAAATTTTATAATGAGAATTTTCATTAAAGAAACAAAGTTTGAAAAGTGCTAAATATTATCATAATATAGCATAAGTTATCAGCAAACATAATCATGAACATTAGTTCATTCACATAAATTTGATTTGGAACCATAGGAAATGTTAAAAGGTGTACATTTTTTGCTAATACAAACATATATTAGACTAAGTGAAAATCTATATGCTGCATATGCCTCTTTTTAGAAAAATATTATTATCTGCTTTATATCACGTGTGAAATTCAAAGGGACTTTATTATTTTGAAATTAAAGTTTGAATGACTTTTTGTTTACTAGAAAATCATTCAGTTTGGTTGTTGCTGCTTGAGATTCACCTTCTGAAAGTTTGTAGAATCATCCAGCCAGACAGTGTGGATCCAATTTTGTTAAGATATCCTAGGATGATATAATAAGGAAATATCTGATTTATGAGGATAAAGATAATATTTTGAAGGTCCAGCTGGGTAAAGGACACCTACTTTTACATATTTCAAATCACATATTTCTAAAATACATCCTAACTGACATTGTGAATTAATATGTGATAAAGCCAAGTATTTCTTTCATTTCTAGCTTTCCTCTTGCAATAATAATCTTTTCCTCTTTAACACTAGAATGACAGAAGGGGTCATTTTGACAGCATAACTACTTTGAGAAATGATTCCTCCAAAACGGTTAATCCCAGCCCATTGAAATTTTATGACTTTTCTTATTTTCTTATAAAGTTATTGAAAACACAGAAAAAAATAAGAAAAGTCATAAAATTTCAATGGGCTGGGATTAGCCGTATTGGAGGAATCGTTTCTCAAAGTAGTTACGCGGTCAAAATGACCGCTTCAGTAGTTCTAGTGTTAAACTTTTGTGAAAATGAATATATTTTGGTAGCAAGTGCTTTACTTGGAGCAAATGGAATAAGTGCATGTATTTTTTTAATTCCCTGAATGTATGCATAATGCATTTTGAAGCCGAATTTTAAGGAATTTTTCTTCTGCATAATCATGATCTTAAATAATAAAAGGCAATGTCTGTGTGTGTGTGTGTGTCTGTCTTATACACTATACGTTTCGCGACCGCGCGTCGGAGAGCTACGAAATTTGGCAATCGGAGACCTGGGGGGGAGGGAAGGGGACACGTGAAAACCGATTTTCAAAATTCTAATTATTTTTTTATTTATTTAATGTTTTATGCGATTTCGACCTTTTTTTGCCCTTTTTTCTCCACGATCCAGACGTCGTAGAAAAAAACAACTCACACCATCGGAAAGAGCAGACAATTGCGAGTAAAAATATATCAATTTCAAATCTCCATTTCGATTTCTAATATTTTTTAAAGATTTTAAAACAAAAGTCACTTTTGGCTCAAAAAAACGATTTTTGGTTTTTAAATTCTCGCATAGTAAAAAGTACTCATAATTTCAACTAATAATTTACATTTTTAGAAAGCTGAAATATCTGGCATTCTTACAAGTCTAATCTGGTCCAGAAATAATGAAAATTGCCTTCAGGATCGCAATTTTAAAGACGTCATGATTTTAAATTTCTCGGCGTTCCGCTCGGCGTACCGCTTCGTTTCTCCCCCCGCTGAAGCAGGGAAGGTGGTGGGTGGGGACGTCAAGGTGGAGGTGACGTCACGGTTCTGTATATGCATAGCGATGGGTGGGACAATAAGAAACCGAATTAGTTTTTACTTTCCGTTTCCCGCGCTTCCGATTTTAAATGAAATAAGAGCTTAACATATGCACTGTAGAAATTATTATATTTATATTTTAAATGATGGAACGATATGGATTTTTTAAATGGATATTTTAATTTTATGGATATTTTAAATGATGGAACGATGGATATTTAAATTTTATGGATATTTTAAATGATGGAACAATGGAATGAGGATGATGGAATTAAGAGCTTAGAGAGCATATGGTCATTTTAAATTGTAAATTAGCGCGCGGGAAGTTAGCGGTAGGCCCGGGTACGATTCCCGCCACTGCCAAAACTGCCGAAGTGTTCACGCGGAATACGATCACGTTAAACATGTGGGCCCGTAAGTCCTTCCGAGAGGTTGGTGGTAGGGGAAGGAGGGTACGGTCCCTGTGGATGCCTCCTTCACAGGGTTCCCGTCTAAATTGGGTGAATATAAAGAAAGTTGCGGAGGGCGAGGCAGCCCAGTGGTTAGCGCTCAGGAATTGCACTCAGTAGGCCCGGGTTCGATTCCCGCCACTTCCAAAACTGCCGCCGTGTTCACACGGAGTACGATCACGATAAACATGTGGGTCCGGAAGTCCTTCCGAGAGGTTGGTGGTAGGGGAAGGAGGGTACGGTCCCTGTGGATGCCTCCCTCACAGGGTTCCCGTCTAAATTGGGTGAATATAAAGAAAGTTGCGGAGGGCGAGGCAGCCCAGTGGTTAGCGCTCAGGAATTGCACTCGGTAGGCCCGGGTTCGATTCCCGCCACTTCCAAAACTGCCGCCGTGTTCACGCGGAGTACGATCACGATAAACATGTGGGTCCGGAAGTCCTTCCGAGAGGTTGGTGGTAGGGGAAGGAGGGTACGGTCCCTGTGGATGCTTCCCTCACAGGGTTCCCGTCTAAATTGGGTGAATATAAAGAAAGTTGCGGAGGGCGAGGCAGCCCAGTGGTTAGCGCTCAGGAATTGCACTCGGTAGGCCCGGGTTCGATTCCCGCCACTTCCAAAACTGCCGCCGTGTTCACGCGGAGTACGATCACGATAAACATGTGGGTCCGGAAGTCCTTCCGAGAGGTTGGTGGTAGGGGAAGGAGGGTACGGTCCCTGTGGATGCCTCTCCCACTGGGTTCCGTTCTAAATTGGGTAAATAAAAAGAATGTTATGGAGATAGTCGCTGGGGGCGAAGAAGCCCAGTGGTTAGCGCGCGGGAATTGCACTCAGTAGGCCCGGGTTCGATTCCCAAAATTGCCGCCGTGTTTACGCGGAGTACGATCACGTTAAACATGTGGGTCCGTGAGTCCTTCCGAGAAGTTGGTGGTAGGGGAAGGAGGGTACGGTCTAAATTGGATGAATAAAAAGAAAGTTATGGAGATTGTCGCGTAGGGCAAAGTAGCCCAATGGTTAGCGCGCGGAAATTGCACTCTGTAGGCCCGGGTTCGATTCCCAAAATTGCCGCCGTGTTTACGCGGAGTACGATCACGTTAAACATGTGGGTCTGTAAGTCCTTCCGAGAGGTTGGTGGTAGGGGAAGAAGGGTACGGTCCCTGTGGATGCTTCTCCCACTTGGTTCCGGTCTAAATTGGGTGAATAAAAAGAAAGTTATGAAGAATATCGCGGAGGGTGAAGTACCCCAGTGGTTAGTGCGCGGGATTTGCACTTGGTAGGCCCGGGTTCAATTCCCAAAATTGCCGAATAAAAATAAAGTTATGGAGATTGTCGCGGATGGCACGGTAGCCCAGTGGTTAGCGCGCGGGAATTTCACTCGGTAGGCCCGGGTTCGATTCCCGCCATTGCCAAAACTGCAGCCGTGTTCACGCGGAGTACGATCACGTTAAACGTGTGGGACTGCAAGTCCTTCCGAGAGGTTTGTGGTAGGGGAAGGAGGGTACGGTCCCTGTGGATGCTTCCCTCACAGGGTTCCCGTCTAAATTGGGTGAATATAAAGAAAGTTGCGGAGGGCGAGGCAGCCCAGTGGTTAGCGCTCAGGAATTGCACTCGGTAGGCCCGGGTTCGATTCCCGCCACTTCCAAAACTGCCGCCGTGTTCACGCGGAGTACGATCACGATAAACATGTGGGTCCGGAAGTCCTTCCGAGAGGTTGGTGGTAGGGGAAGGAGGGTACGGTCCCTGTGGATGCCTCTCCCACTGGGTTCCGTTCTAAATTGGGTAAATAAAAAGAATGTTATGGAGATAGTCGCTGGGGGCGAAGAAGCCCAGTGGTTAGCGCGCGGGAATTGCACTCAGTAGGCCCGGGTTCGATTCCCAAAATTGCCGCCGTGTTTACGCGGAGTACGATCACGTTAAACATGTGGGTCCGTGAGTCCTTCCGAGAAGTTGGTGGTAGGGGAAGGAGGGTACGGTCTAAATTGGATGAATAAAAAGAAAGTTATGGAGATTGTCGCGTAGGGCAAAGTAGCCCAATGGTTAGCGCGCGGAAATTGCACTCTGTAGGCCCGGGTTCGATTCCCAAAATTGCCGCCGTGTTTACGCGGAGTACGATCACGTTAAACATGTGGGTCTGTAAGTCCTTCCGAGAGGTTGGTGGTAGGGGAAGAAGGGTACGGTCCCTGTGGATGCTTCTCCCACTTGGTTCCGGTCTAAATTGGGTGAATAAAAAGAAAGTTATGAAGAATATCGCGGAGGGTGAAGTACCCCAGTGGTTAGTGCGCGGGATTTGCACTTGGTAGGCCCGGGTTCGATTCCCAAAATTGCCGAATAAAAATAAAGTTATGGAGATTGTCGCGGATGGCACGGTAGCCCAGTGGTTAGCGCGCGGGAATTTCACTCGGTAGGCCCGGGTTCGATTCCCGCCATTGCCAAAACTGCAGCCGTGTTCACGCGGAGTACGATCACGTTAAACGTGTGGGACTGCAAGTCCTTCCGAGAGGTTTGTGGTAGGGGAAGGAGGGTACTGTCTCTTTGGATGCCTCCCCCATTGGGTTCCGGTCTAAATTGTGTGGCACTTCCTGGCCTTCCAAGCAGTTACCTTACACCTTTCTGGTAGGTCGCGCCAACGAGTTTGCCACGGTCAGAATTTTCAAGGGTAGCGAACAGGCTGGTCGCCAAAGGCGGCTAGTTTGTAATGTAATGAAATGTTACTTTTGCTGTGTTCTGTTTAGCCCAACCAAACAACTTGTGTGGTGTTATGATTTGCTCTGTATATGGGTGTTTTAAGCTTGTTTGAGCAGCTAAGTACCTCCTAAACCATCGCATAGTACTTTCCAATGTGATGTAGCAACAACAATAGCAAAGCATGGGGCAATAAAAGTAGAGTTTAGATCCATTATAACTCATCTTCACTATTCCCTGATATCAGGTTGCTTTAGTACTTAGAAGTAGTAATTCTCTGAGCATAAAGATTTTATTGATCTGGATTTCCATTTGAGAGATTTTTAACATTTACGGCAAAAAAAAAAAATGTACCTGGCATTGCACAGGAGTTTAAGCAGGCTAGTTATATAAAATAACAAAGTAAATAAATTTTATTCATATAAATAACAGTGAATACACTGGGTGTGATACACACCCCTTCCCCCAAAACACAAAACTGAAATATTTAAAGTTTGAAGACACTACGTTCTAAGTTAATAGACATAATTTAAATCTTGATTTCAATAATTGCAGCATAATTAAAGTAATTTATATTGGCCATCATAAACAATGTAATTTTTATATTTTCAATAATACAAACACAGATAACACCCTATTCAGAATCTTTAAACAAGCTCTTAGCAAAGCAGAAAAAAAGATTCAAAACCTGTAGCAAAGAATCTGAAACAGAATACCTCTGGAAGTTTCTGATAAAAGAGAAGGGTAGAGCATTGCTCACTCCTCAACCTTTAAAATGGGTGTGATCCAGAAAAGGGGAACATCAAGCCTCTGTTTAATATAGGAAAGCTTCATGGAAGACTTGAATGTGATAACTTAAAAATTTACAAAAATTAAAATTACTTATGAAATAAAAAAAAAATGTTCGAATGCTGATATATATGGGGATGTATTAGCTAAATTATAGAATTGTGCTAATCTTAATTTTTCATATTTGACAATATATATATATATATATATAAATATACAACTATAAAAGATACGTTTAATATAAAACATTAGACATATAATACCACTCAGAAAAAGGCGCAATGCCGCTCAAAAAACTGAAGTAGGATATAACCATGAAAAACGAATACAAAGTAAAGGGAGGGAAGCCATATGAATTGCATATAAATGGCTGAGAGGGATAGCGACCTCTCATTCCCGTTTAAAGTACTTTTACGTCAGACAACGCCCACGGATACCAATGCAATTCAACGACAGATCCCCGTACCATGTGCAAACATGAAAGCACCAGAATGCAGACAGATAAGGAACGACGAAAAACAATTTTCAGCTACACCACCAACAGTAATGGAACACTCGCAACGCCGCCTTTAATGCATGTCCGTACGCATGCGTACTGAGATAAGATCAAAATGATGTCACATCCCCAATTCTGCATTGAATGAATATTCTTCTTCTTTAAAGAAAGAATTATAAATAACTTTAAGGAAATTCCTTGGGTAATGTTTTTTCATTGCCTCCATCAAAATTTGTTTATTGTTTGTGAGACAATCCTTTTTGAAGGTATTATTATTTCGATTTCTTCTGAGGTGTCCAGTTATGATGTTACGGAAAATGTTCCTAGTTAAATTCGACTTCCATCCTATAATTTGGTTAATCTTCATTTCATAATTATTACGTTTATTGTACATTACTGTATGAATTCCATTTCTATGTTTAAATCTTATGGTTATATCAAGGAAATTTACTTCGTCTTTTACATTATTAGGGTTTTTAATTAGTTCCAATTCCGGTGGATAAAAGTCAAATTCAATTTCAGGAGTATTAGCGTAATGTCCCAAAATCACATCGTCCACAAATCTGTAATATGGAATCTCGTATAAAACGTGATTATTCCTTTCAAAATAGGTTAAATAGATGTCAGCTAGGACTGACGAACATCCGCCGCCCATGGGAATTCCTTTAATTTGTTGAAAAAATACCTCACCGTTATACAGTATGTTCTCAAATAACACCAGGTGAATTAGATCCATATATCTACGCAAAGTTATTACACTTTTGAGATTATATTCAGAATGCACCAGTAAAAGTATTTTATACAATTTATTAAGATCAATGTTATTGAAAAGGTCCCGGAAGTCATAGCTGCTGAACTGTAAATCTTTATTGCAATATTTTAAGCGTTTAATAACTTCATAGCTGTTTTTAATGATTATAGAATTTTGTTCCAATATAGCTTTATAAGCTGGTTGAAGTATTTTCATTAATTTTTTGTTAGCTATCGTAATATATGTATTACAACCAACTGTAACAGTACGGAATTTTACTGGTGTTTTATGCAGCTTCGGAATAAGTACTAAATAAGGAAAGGTTACCTTTTTTATATTGATGTCGATTCTTTTATATAAAGCAGTGATCTTGTTTGACATTATAGTTAAATTATATGGCAAAGGTTTGTACATAGTGCTTTCCATATAAGACTGCTTTAAAATTTTAATGTAATAAGGTTTGCAAGTAAATGCGTAATTTGATATCACTTTGTCAGTATATGTGATTACGAAACTATCCCTTACTTCCCTGATAGAAGTGGGAATGATGGAAATTTGCTGATGTTTGAGTTTGCTATGATATTGACTGGTGAACCGGTTCAGTAAATTGAATTTCCATTCATCAAATGCTTTGATGGGCAAACTATGTTTAATAGCCAATTTGTATATGAAAGACTCTACATCGGCATTAAATTCCTCTGTCACATATTCATATTCCTGACTACGGAATTTTGTACCCTTTTCAAATATATTTCTCAATGGCAAATCATTGATCACATCCAGATTTCCTGTAATTATGTGATGATGGTGCTTATCCATTAAATTACTAAGATGACATTTACATTCACTACCATTCATCAGTGATAAATTTTTGCTTAAATGGTTATAGTTATATAATTTACGTCCATATGGACGTACAAAACGATATGTAAGTTTAACATTGATGTTAGCAATAGGGATCATTTCATTCAGTTGATTAAATATAAGCTTGAAAGGTATTTTATCAAATGTCTTATTTTTGAAGGTGGTAATCATATATTCATTCTGTATTTCTTTAACGGGATGACATTTCAAATTGACATATGATCTCTGAGCTTTCAACTTCATAAAATCAAGCAATACGGCAAATTGATGATGTTTTATATTATTTTGATCTATATACGCTATATGTTCGATGATACTTTCCCATATTTTACGTATGTATTTCCTTTTTATTCCAAATACAATATTTTTTATCCACTTATTATCGACATATGTATTATTGCAAAATGAGTCCATTAAACTTTTTATTTTTGCGTGAGTGTCTTGATAGCCAATATATCGATTTTTCTTGCCACGTTTCCATCTTGAGGTTTTTTGAAATTGGAATGAACTAGAAACCGGGATTTGATCTTCATTTTTACAGTGAGCCAGATTATAATTTTCGTTGAAAATTACAGAGTTTAGGCCAAAAGGGAATGCAGATCCGTATTGTAAAATGTGCGTATATTCCCACCACAGACGCTCTTGAAGTCGAGGCACAATATCCAGTATAGTAATCACACAATTAGAAAAGTCATGTACATGGAAGTGCCTTAACTCTATGTTCGTAGAAGGATAATCCGGGTTCATGCTCTGCTTTATTTGGTTTCTATGTAAATTAATGCGCAAATGCAACGGATTCTTTGTTTGTCCTATATAAAGTATATTACAAGTTGAGCATTCTATACAATATATTACATTGTATGTTTTGCAGAATAAAAATTGACTTGAAGATCTCGGTCCGATTTGTAAAGTGTTGGCACAGGGGCATAATTTACATTTACCCGATGAACATCTACTAAACTTAAAATTCTTTAAATTGTAAAAATGTTTATAGATGCCATCAAAAAAATTTTTTCTAGATCCGTGCGTGATCGCGTTTGATGAATGTACAACATTAAGGTTTTTTGATGTCAGTCTCGGATCTGTATGAATATCCACAGGTTTGAAAAAATGCGTAATAGAAGTCATCAACAAAAGGCAACAATCAAGATCAAAGCACAATAAGGGTGGCAGGCTATCGATAATATAAATACCCTTATATTATATCACCGGGCATATATTTAATAGATATTAATAAATTAATCTCACAATGAATATATTTGCCAGTCGCTAATATTTGTAATGTATTCAGTCATAGTAATTCAAAAGTTTTACTCATTTTGAGGAGTATCTCTACTGCAGATGAATGGTGTTCTATATATAAAACACATGAATCATGATTATGACAAAACTTGCATAAGCAACTTGAATACACATTAAGATTTAAACATAAGATTTAAACATAGAAATGGAATTCATACAGTAATGTACAATAAACGTAATAATTATGAAATGAAGATTAACCAAATTATAGGATGGAAGTCGAATTTAACTAGGAACATTTTCCGTAACATCATAACTGGACACCTCAGAAGAAATCGAAATAATAATACCTTCAAAAAGGATTGTCTCACAAACAATAAACAAATTTTGATGGAGGCAATGAAAAAACATTACCCAAGGAATTTCCTTAAAGTTATTTATAATTCTTTCTTTAAAGAAGAAGAATATTCATTCAATGCAGAATTGGGGATGTGACATCATTTTGATCTTATCTCAGTACGCATGCGTACGGACATGCATTAAAGGCGGCGTTGCGAGTGTTCCATTACTGTTGGTGGTGTAGCTGAAAATTGTTTTTCGTCGTTCCTTATCTGTCTGCATTCTGGTGCTTTCATGTTTGCACATGGTACGGGGATCTGTCGTTGAATTGCATTGGTATCCGTGGGCGTTGTCTGACGTAAAAGTACTTTAAACGGGAATGAGAGGTCGCTATCCCTCTCAGCCATTTATATGCAATTCATATGGCTTCCCTCCCTTTACTTTGTATTCGTTTTTCATGGTTATATATATATATATATATAAGAGAACCCCGCTTAACCGGCTTAATTGGGACCAAGGGTAAGCCAGTTAAGAGAAAATTTGGTAAATGGGAGTGATTTAAAAACTGTTAAATCCATGGCATTTCTCTTATAGCTCTGTTAGATACTCTATATTATAAGGAAAATTGTGCATTATAAATGTATTTAAACAAATTAAGGCAAAAATAATTACTGTACTTACTATACTACTATAAAAAATTATATTTAACAGACTACATCAAGAAAATTAAAAATACGTACCGTACTAGTGTGCATACAATTGCGTTACTATTCTTAAAGAAATCGGTTACTTTTTTTGTTTTAAACTTGAATATCGATTTTTGGCTGCGAAGTCCTGCCATTTTGCTATTAACATTACATCAATTGACGTGGAGGTTGATTGTTGTTCAACATAACGAAGAGTCACTTCTAAAGCATTAATTCCATAGGTATGGGAATCTCGGGAGACTGTTGGTGAATCTGCATCATCTAAAACTTCCGCGACGTCTTGATATCTTTGTTAGATAACATTTCAACGCCCAAGTCATTATCAATTTTAAACTACTCTTCAACATCTACTTCTGTAATATCACTACAGCTTTGAACAGCTTCAAAAGTTTTGGCGAAACTTAATGCGGAGAATTCTGTTGATGGCATTTCATCAATTACTTCAGATGATTCTTTCCATTTGTTTCTTGTTATATAGGAGCCATTAGCTTCTGCCACGCTTTCTTTAAAGTTGAAGTGGGCATTTCTGATCATGCTGAAGCAACTATGTACACCATATCTTTAATATTGATAGCCTTTATTGAGTCAATAAGGTTGACAATATCTTGATTTTGTAATGCTACCAGTAGCTTCCGACGGTATCTTCGTTTAAAAGATTCAATTACACTTTGATCCATCGGTTGAACAAGTGACATAACGTTAGGTGGGAAGAAAACTGTTTTTATATTTCCCACCTTAATTTCTTCTTTATTTGGATATGACAGAGCATTATCTAGAAGCAAGATTGCCTTTAAGAACAACCCTTTTGATTCCAAATATTTTTTAACTGCAGGAACAAACTGTAATTTGAACCATTCTTTAAAAAGAAAAGTGTTCATCCAAGGGGATTTTTGAGATCGATAATGAACTGGAAGGGAAGCCATATTAATGTTTTTAAATACCCTTGGCAGCCTTGACTTTCCTATAAGCATAATCGGTAACTTATGTGTGCCAGTAGAATTGTGACATAAAGTTACTCTATCTTTATTTATTTTATATCCGGGGGCAGCTGCTTCTGTTTTAGATGCTAAAGTTTTGGAAGGAAGCATTCTATAGTACAGACCAGTTTCGTCGACATTGTATAACTGTTCTGCTGTTAAGCTTTCTTCAGTGATAATTTCTTCTAGTTTGATTTGAAAACAATTTACACTCTCTGGGTCAGAGGGCGCGGCAGCCCAGTGGTTAGTGGGCTGGAATTGCACTCGGTAGGCCCGGGATCTATTCCAGCCACTGCCAAAAGTGCCGCCGTGTTCACGCAGTCACACAGAGTACGATCACGCTAAACATGTGGATCCGTAAGTCCTTCCGAGAGGTTGGTGATAGGGGAAGGAGGGTATAGTCCCTGTGAATGCCTCCCCCACTGGGTTCCAGTCTAAATTGGGTGGCACTTCCCGGCCGTCCAAACAGTTATCTTACACCTTTCTGGTAGGTCGGACAGTCTGGGTCTCAACAACAACTCTCTGGGTCAGCAGACAATTTTTCACTAAAAATGGTGAGCTGATGGATGCCATGCCTCTTTTTCCATCTGTTTATCCAACCTTCACTAGCAACAAAGTCTTGATCTCCTCCAATTTCTTTATGTAAAATCAATGCCTTTTCTTTTAAAATAGGACTGCTGATGGGTATTCCTTTCTCTCGTTCTTGGTTAAACCAAAGCAGCAATGCCTCATCCAAATTTTCTAAATTAGACTTCTTCAATGTTAAACGTGACTCCAGTCCATTCTTTGACGTTAATCGGCTACAAAATGGTTTTATCTCATTCCGTTTCCTCTTCCAGTCGCTGACAGTACTCTCTCCGACACCAAAATCTTTAGCGATTGTCTTTCAATTTTCACCTCTGTCCATTCTTTTTATAGCATTAAGTCTTTTTTCCAGCAATACCACAACGCGCTTTCTCTTACCTGCTACACTAAACATTTTCCCTTTTCAACAATGTTACCTCTACAACTAATGTAACTAAAACAACACGTGAATATTTTTTTATGTCTTAAGTGATGCGATAAAATAAAAACTAAAGAAAAAATATCGCTCTTAAACCACCTACACTATGGAACACGTGTTCCCATTTTAAATATCTAATCACACGTAAAGCACCGTACTCCCCTAAAAGGGGTGAAGTTTCCTATCCCAGAAAACTTTCTAAAAATAGATTCATGAGAAACAACGAACACCTGCAGATCACATGATAAAATAGCTCCCATTATTGGAAGAAGCAATTTTTAAAAGGAGAATAATTTTTAACTTTTACAGATCGAATTGAAGCTGGTTTAAACAGAGAGTTGGTTAAACGGGGGCCGGTTAAGCGGGGTTCTTCTGTATATATAGCAGATCATGTAAAAATGCAAATTTTGATATATTTTATGTAAAAATAAATAAATATGAAGGAATTGTCTTTGGATTTGGTTCAAACATTGCTGGAAAAAATGTTCTTCGATCTTTCCAATGGTGCCAAGCTGAAAACTCCATGATAATTTTTTAAGCCACTAAGGAGTCAGTTTGTGTGAATATCAGCCAAAATTGTTGTAAATCCGGCTAAAACATAAAATAACTAAGAAATTAATTCAAAATTTAAAAAAATAATAATAATGCCAAGGTGCATCTATTCAGGTCCTGAAGTACCTGTGTACCAAATTTTATGGTTGTACAATGCTTAGATTTTCTGCTACAGACTGCACTGATATACAGCTTCGTATATAATGTAAGATAACTTAGAAAAACCTGCTACATATATTATGTGAAAGACAGTCCCATTGCAGATACCAGTATCCATGGACAGGTTTCGCATTTATTATGCACTCATCAGCATGGAATAACCGATATCTGCAATGGCAGAAAGAAACTTGCTATAGCCACAATGTTTGTGAACTTCTATAGGAACTAATAATTTCAATCCTTCAACGTGGCCGGCATAAAATTCATCTATAATTTGGCTCAAGCTAAACCAAGTAAGTAATAAAGGGTAAATTTATAAAAACATAACCTGGTAAAAGAGGGCTTTACAATTTCCTGCAATGGGCATGTCTTCAGAATTTTAAAAACACCCCTTACAGGTGGGTTCTGTGTTTATGTACAAATATTATAATTAAACTTTTTTCTATCAGATTTAAAAAGCTAAAGACAACTTAGGTTTTCTCATTTCCAGATAAAAAATATTAGAGGGGGAAGGGTTAATAGGTAGGAAGTACACATATTTTCTACAAATTCAAACAAACTGAAAAATTAAATGCTACTCATAGTAAAAAAAAAGTATTTCAACATAAAAAAAATACATTAATTTGTAATTTAAGGATTTCATAAGACAAATCATATGTTAATAAATACTTTATGTTCATATAAACATATATCCTGAACTATTCATTTTCTATTTTAAAATTTAGCACAAATACTGATACAGTATAACCTCGAAAATCCAGACTCGACCGCACTTTGCCGATTCTGGATTTTTGATTTTTCCGGATTATAGAATTTGAATAGAATTCAGATTTAATATTAACTAAATACACTATAAAGCATTTTTTTTAGTAAAAATAATGACAAAAGTTAAGTAAATCAATTAAAACATAATATTTAATCTAAAAAATAGGGCAAAAGAAATTTCTAAGAAAAAACATACACATTAATAATTTAGAATGTGTGAATTAGAAATGTGTGTGTTAGAATAGTTATTATATACAAAAATAGTCAAAGAAAAGTCTGTTTTTTTTTTTTTAAATTCAAGGCAAATAGTAGATTTCATGACCATGAATGTCCACCTCCCACTAGTATCTTGTTGGATATCAAATTAAAGCTCACATTCTAAGCTTTTCTATGATACCAAATTATAAAAACCAAGAAAAATTAAAATTTCTTGCAAATTTGGATCTTTTTTTCTCCACAACCATAGAACTTGAACAACTAACATTTTGGGATCTTTTCATTTTCCTTTCAAGAGAACGTGCATGCTAATTTGTAAAAGAATCGGAGATGGTGAGGTGAATTTTCTCATTTTTTTTTATTGATTTGACATGGAATAACCCTCATGCAAATGTCTGTGAAGTACCAACATACAACTATCACCTAGCAGATCCCCAGATTTATCCCAATAGAAAATGTCTAGGATAACATGAGATGTCATTTACATGCTTTGCCACAATTAGCACAGACAGCAAAAAATCTTCAATAGGTTGACCAAGCATGGCAAGCAATATCCTAGGATTGCATATGACATCTGCAAAATTCAATTCTGCAGCAGATAGTAAAATACCAATAAAGAAGAGGCAATTCTGTACTAGATGGCCATGTAAGCTATATTTTTAATAGCATTTTCTTTTGCTTTGGAAATTTTATCAAATGTTATTTACTACCTAACCAGTCTTGTTCATAAGTTTTAGAAAATTCACCCTTCCCTTCTTGGTGTTGCTATTTCAATTCACTGAGTGTATATATTGACACATATATAACACAACATAATTATTGTTGTAAAATTGCAGAACTTGCCTAAAAAATATCTGCATTAAAACTCTAACAAAATAAAAGGGAACATATTGTTCAAATTTGGTAACTAAATTGGAAATTATTTTATCCCATTTATAAATAAACAAAACATACAATCTAATGAGACCTTATTTTTGTAATTTTGACATGGCAAATTTTTATGATTTATTAAAGAATGTAATCTTGTAATCTGTTATCATGAATGTGACACTTTGAATTTCTTTTCTAAAATTTGTCCTAATGTTTGGGAATTATTTTTCATCAAACACTATTCAAGATATCTTTTTGAAACTTTACATGCAAGTTTAGTACCATGATATATGCATGTACTAAACTAGAATTATAGCTGATACTTTACTGATGTAGATGAATTTATAATACATACAATAAAAAAGTAAACCAAGTATTATCTAAACAAATAAACAAAACATTAATTTCAGCATGTATAAAAATTTGTAAAATACATAAAAGCTGAGAATTTCCTGTCTTGTTGAAATGGTTCATGTAAAAATAGTTTCTAAAATTAACATATTTAACATGGTCTAGATATGTATCTTCATAACTAGAATATATCTAAAATCAGGTTTTGGTTAAATTTTCTAGTGTGTATCAGGATCTGCATTTATATGCTATTGTGAATTTTTTTACGCAGATTCATTAAAGAGGGACCCAACTATGTTGCCACTACTGGGTCCCGAGGACCTGAAGAAATTTTCTATTTCAAATATCTAAAATACAAAGAAAATGCCAAAAATTTCTCACTTCAACAAAAATCTTTTGAAGTCCAATATTCTTTTGAAAAAGAACAGAAAATCACCCACATGGAAAAGAAACGAAACATAAATAATCCAATGGAAATATGTCAACAATTACTATGATACTGTGTTGCTATGGCTCCTCTGTAGTTCACCCCCTACCAATCGACTCTAATTTATTATACTTGCAGCAGAGAATGAATGCAATCCATATCCCTATCCTTGCAGCGGAGAATGAATGCAATCCATATTCCTATCTCCCCTTTCCCCATAATCACTGATGTGTTTTGAGACATGCCCAAACGCAGCATATTTTCCATTGCTCTATCTATTGATCCAGCACCCTGCTGAAATTCAGAATGCCCCACTTTATACACTGTACTAATAGGCCTTTTATCATTTTTATACCTGTCACAGATTTTAAATAGTTCTTGAAAGTGGATGCTCAAATGGTATTCAAATCATGCACTAAAACAAAAATGGTATGTGAAACTTGCCCCTGCTACTTGTGAACTTATTTATTAGTTAAATATTCATTATAGTATATTTTATATCATGCTATATTAAAATAATTTATCCGTATGCAAGAATCTATATGCATACTGGTAGGGGCCACGAGAGTGAATTTAAATCTGAGTGCCCAATGTGAATTAAGGGCGATGCTTTTCTGAGTTGAATTGCCAATATTGCAATGTTATGCACTGTTATTCTACGTTAACCTACATATGTGCAGCTCATAAATGACCATATAGTAAATATGAATAAGGGTAGCATAGACTAAAATAGCACATTTGAAGGCTACTATCCAGGACATATTTTATTAATTTTAAAGCTAGATTGTGAGAATTTTGCATTTTTTAAAGTCTTGGAGCATACTATTTTCTCTGTTGAAGAAATTTTAGAATTCCTTTTATACCCTGTTTTAAATTATTAATCTGTCATTGATGGCATAAAAACTAAAAATGTACAGATTCCCAAAATGTTTACAACTTAGTTATGTTTTCAAAAGCGCCAACTGTTAACAGTTATTATCAATTCAAAATTAAATGGGTTCCATTTTCAATTTACCTGCAGCCAAGGATGGTTCACACCCCTCGCCCTGTTATCAAAAATTTTTAGTAATGCAATGAACAGCATATGTTTTTAGCAATACAAAATTATATTTTGAAATAAATTTCATAACAAGTAAATTATTTACTTGTTAGTGTAATTTACTTGTAATAACAAGTAAATTATTTATTTGTTATGAAATAAACATATTGGGGAAATTTTAAAATAAAAAGAGTTGCTAAGTTCCCAACGTCTGATAATATAACAAGAAAAATGACTGAAATATCATGACTGCGATGATTGAAAAGTTACAGTAAGTACCATATATACTCGTGTGTAAGTCGAGAAATTTGTAAAAAAAAAAAAAGCTTCAAAGTGTGTGTGTGGGGGGGGGGGGGGGGGGGGGGTGTCGACTTATACACGGAGTCTAAAAAAAAACCGTAAGTCTAAAAGTTCTTTTTTCCCACGAGATCGTGCACTCCTAATTTCTCTGCACTTCAAAATTCTCCTGTGAGTCACTGCCCTCCAGACTACAGTGTATCACATCATGTTATAAAAAAATATGCATACATTTTTATTCGATGATTATCTCTCGCTTCTCAGATTACGGCCAATTGAAACACAAATTGTTTAAAACTATAATGCAGGATTTTAAGTTGAAAATGTTTTTTTTTGTTTTATTTACTAAAGAGAGTATCTAATAACAACTGTGTTGGGGGGTTAATGAAAAAATCAGCTCAAATTATGGTCGTAAGCCAGATATTGTTTTGATTGCACGGTGGGTCAAGGACGCTTGAGAGACCGGGATGAGCGGTTTCCCATCCGTTTTGAGGATGCTGAGTGCTAGGAGTAAAAGAATACTTGGAGCTTGTCACATGAGAAATAGCATCCCCAAAATGGACGGGAGACAATGCTCATATGTCATAGGCCTACTTGTTTGGAATCGGATTTTAAAGGGTTCCAGTGAAGTTTTTATTATGGAAATTAAATTTCATTATTATATATATATATATTTTCGTTTTCAAGTGTTTTTGAATAACTTATTTAAAAAAAAAATTTTCTCTTTTTGGGATCTTATACTCGAGTTTTGGATTTTTTCAGATTTTTTTCTCTGAAAGTAGGGGGATCGACTTATACGCGAGTATATATGGTAATCAAATAATAAAGACAAGAATATAAATTAATTAAAAATCACCAAAAATCATTGGCAAAATCCCTTAAATAAAAGAAAAATTAGTGTCTGGCCTTCTTCAACATAAAAAAGCAATAAATAATAGTAAATACTACATGAGCTTGGAAAAGTAAAAAATAAAAATATTAAGATGAGAAAACTTAAGAGAGAAACAGGCATATTTGGAAAAAACCTGTAATTTTGGCAAAAAATTAAGGCTGAAATGATCTTAAATAATTAAAGTGTTGTGTGTGTGTGTAGGGGGGGGGGGGGGGGGTAATTCAAATTTGTCCCCAAATGTATTTTAATACTTCATGGTAAATGAATTTTTATTATGATGTTCTGGAGAAAATATTAGAAAATACCTGAAAAGACCTATAACGAAAAACATTGGCAAGATTTAAAATAAGTTTAAGAAATTAGTGACAATAAATGTTTAAAATATTCAGAAAGTGGATAAATGAAAAATCCAAATTTAGAAAACTTTTAAGAAATGGAAAAGATGGAGAATACTGATGACGACTTAAAAAAAAATTGTTTTATAAAAAACATATCTAAAATAAGTTTTGAAAATTTATTAATGTCAAAAGTGAGAAGTTAGCAATAATAAATGCATGTTAACAATATTACTTATTAAAAAATAAAAATATTTCTGTAAATATGTCTTTGTATTATTATCAGAAAAAATAAGTTTTGTATTTTGCCACTCAAAACACCTTTTACCCCTTCAGGACCGATGGTGCATATACGTAATGGAGAGATCTCTTCTCCAGTCTATGAATGCACATTTACTGTGTGATACGGACAGCTGCTAGACCCCAGTAATGTGTGTGTGTGCCAATGTGTAACATAGGACTTGTAAAGCTAGTTACTTGAATTACATTGACCTTCACATTTTAGCTTCGGTTTTTGTTTTTCATGAAAATGTTGACTAAGTTGATTGTATAAACAACACATGTGCAAGCTGTTGTGGTAGTTATGATTTAAAAAACATGTAACTGCGAAATTTTAAGGGATGATTTCTTTCATGGCAATTATTTTATGTTTATTTTAATAATGAGGGTCTTGGGTGGTACGTTCAGAAAGAGATTAGGGCTGAGATTCTTATTGCTGGTTTTCAGGACGAGTGCGTATGAGCTAGTAAATATTTAGTCAGAAGAATGTTGCAATAATCATGTCGAAAAGAGTAAAATATATATCTGAGACTAAAATTTAACAATTGATAAATGAATCTCATAGTGATATAAGTGAAGAAAGTGAAATAGTTGCTATGTGCTTTAGTGTTGTTGTTGTTGAGACCCAGACCTTCCGACCTACCAGAAAGGTGTAAGGTAACTGTTTAGACGGCCAGGAAGAACCACCCTACTTAGACCGGAAACCAGTGGGGGAGGCATCCATAGGGACTGTACCCTCATTCCCCTACCATCAACCTCTTGGAAGGACTTAAGGACCCACATGTTTAATGTGATTGTACTTCGCGTGAACACAGCGGCAGTTTTGGCAGCAGAGGGAATCAAACCCGGGTCTACTGAGTGCAATTCCCACAAGCTAACCACTGGGCTACTGCACCCTATGTGTTTTAGTGTAGAAGACCCAGACCACACGACCAACCCTAAGGCTTATGACAGGTTAATGTGTGGCCGGATGTGCTTTAGTATGAAAGTTTATTTAATAAACATTGGTGTATGTGTTGATGTTTATGGTACAGATAATTAGCCTTTAAATGTCGAAGATCTGCCATCTCTTTAGTTTTCTGAACTCTGGATTAAATATAAACAATTCAAAGCCTTTTTAAAGGACATTAATTTTTTTTCATCTGTATTTCATTGATAATATCATATAAGTAATAGTTAACAAAACAAAGAAGTTTTCAAGACTCATGTTTGAAAAACAATGGTGCAGTCATCCTCTCCCCCCCCCCCCCCCAAATGGAATAACATCCATGTATTTCTATGATAATGGTATATATATTTTAAAGCAAACTTTTTATAATATGATTTTTTGCCATGTTAGGCTTAGTATCAAAAAGTGCCTAGGCCTGGAGTAGCAGATGATTCTTGCTACATACGGTTTTACGGAAACACTTCTTCCTTCACTCAGTGGTCGTGAAAGGGTTAATAAATTGATTAACTGAAAGCAAATTAAAAAATTCAATGCTGCTCTTTTTTTAAGGTCCAAAGCTCCAAGAAGCAAATGGTATTCTGGAGAAAGCGAAAAATAGTCAATTACATTTCTTAAGAAAAACAACAGACTTGGGAGTTTTAAATTATAAATATTATTACAAATATTATGTACCTGATAATTTTTCTATTTATGTATAAAGAATAATTGATTTTATGGATTGTAGTAGCTTTATTTTGTAGAAGTTCGTAATATACTTTGTGGTTGATAATTTAAAGAATATTTCTTAAAATAAATTTTAAAAGACCCATATTTTCCATCATAGGATCTGCATTTCTCATATTAATAGGTTCCTGGGACCCAGGTTTGTGAACATTCAAAGCAAATACTGTGTATAAGAATTTGGGCATGAACACATTTTTATTATTATTTATAACAGCAGGCAGTATCTGGCAACTATGGTATGTTTAATGTGGCTTTGTGATGTTCATGAGATACTTTGTATCGCCCCTACTCCTAACATATGATGATTTAATCTAGAGAGAGAGAGAGAGAGAGAGAGTTTGATCTTCAGCTCAGACAGTTTTATATAGATATTCATGGTGTTCCTAGCATATAACATAAAAGCTGTTTTGACTAGAATATCCTTTAGAAATCTCTCTTCTGAAATTATGGCCATATTTGATGTAAAAATTTATATACTTTTAGCAATTAATAAATATTTACGAGTTTTAAAAAATTTGAACATAGAAGTACTTTGTAATATGAATGTATTATATTCAATTCACATAGCTGTTACAATTTTAGTGAAATTAGAACCAATTTAATCTTAGAAATAACATTTTTACACTTCAAATTTTGATAATTCAAAATCATGATTTTCTAATAAATAAATATTATATAAAAAAAAAATTGTATATTATTTTTTCTTCGCAAATGCTTTTATGATATAGTCCCTGGTGAACCCCCTGTGATTCACACACACACCAAATTACTATTCTTTAGTTATGGCTCTTTTATGAAATCAAAAGCTGAATACATAAATAAGTATAAAATATTGTACAAAGACCTCTAGTTTATAATAAAAGCAAATATTATTGAACTCATCTGTAACAATGAAAAATTAAATGAACTTAGACATGCAAGCATGTGCACACACGTGCACACACACACAAACATATATAAATAATTATTTGAATCATTATGTTTGTGCATGCATTCTTGTACAACAAATTCCAATAGTTAGGCAATATACAGGGTATCCCAAAAAGATTGAAAAGCGCTTTAATTCTTTATCTGTTGGAGATAAGTGGGCAATGTAAATTGAAAAAATGTTGAAAATAAGGTAGGAAATAAGACTACGTTAATGAACTAGTCCTCCCATTAATTTTAAAAAAGTTACACTTTTTAAATTTTTATACAACCCCTTAGACAAATTTGGTCAATCAGAAAATTTTTATTTTTAATGCAACAAGATCATTAAAAAAACCCGCATATCTGTATCTTTAAAATTGAGCGAGTTATATTTAATTGAAAATTGAACATTATGAATGGGGGACCATATATCAAATTAGAGATATAAATTTGTGTTATATCACAAAAAAGATAAAACTGGATAATAATACACAGGAGACATTTTTGTGAATTCCACGTTGGCTCACGATGCAATCACGGATTCTTAAGTACTTTTCACATTGAGACATGCATTTGAAAAATGTTTACACATATTAATGCATTTTTGATCTAAACAATTTCCATCGTCAATTTGTTTATGATCCCTATTTTCACTGATGAAACAGCCTTTCACATGGTACAGAAAAGTGGCATAAGTCAGGTTTTTTCCTTTATCATAATTCAGTTGATTTTAAAGATAAAAATGATAATAAGTATAAAAATTTAAAAAGTATAACTTTTTGAAAATTAATATGAGGACTATTTCATTAATGTAGTCTTATTTCCTACCTTACTTTCAATATTTTTGCAATTTGCATTGCCCACTAATCTCCAACAGGTAAAGAATTAAAGAGTGTTTCAATCTTTTTGGGACACCCTGTATATCACCCTTAAATACTTCCAAGATATCAATAGTCAACATAACAAATCCAAGACTTACCGAACCCTGGTATTTTCAGAAAAAGTAATTGTTTTCTTTGTTGGTAAAGAGTTATGATGTCTGTATTCATCCTAATACAAGATAAAATAAAATAAGAAACAAATTTTCAAAATACAAAACCAATATTACATTAATACTTACAGTTTGAAGTAATGATATTTCTTCATCTATGGCATCTTGAGTATTTGGAGCAAGCAAAAACACAGCACACTGTCCAATAATATACCTTAACTTTTGAAATGCTATAGACATTCTAAAAAAAAATAAACATTTATATACAGAATCTAAAAGTATAAAATAATAAAGACTTCATATATAATATGTTTTAAAAAATAATAACTCTTTAACATAACTGAAGATTTACAGTCACGTGTGCTGTTAATCCACACAACAATGGAAATTTACACCTGTGTAATTCATTAATTATATCTCATTTTTCTTGAACATAATATATGTTTTATAAAAAATTCCTAAATTTGGCATAAATCTCTAAATGGGCCATTGAGATTGTTACCTCCATATAACGCATTTTAAATTAAGGAGGGCTTGCTTTGTTCTGATGAGATTTGAGAGATGTGTCCAATGTTCCTTTCCCCAAAAGAAAATCACAAAACATTATTTTTTTCCGAAAATTTATTAAGACAAACTTCGTGTTTCTGCATTATAATGCATAATTTATGCAGATTTCTAAGTGTATCACACCCAACATTTGTGCAATGCAATTTTAGTCCAATATTTTTTTCTTTTATCGAACATATAAAAAAGTGTTTTAAAATCTCGATTTCCAAAATTAGTTTAAGTTAACTGTGTCCAAAATTCCAAGAAAAAAATTACAGGGTTCACACGGTCATTAAAATCTTCTTAAGAACTCCTTAAATTCACATTTTGTTTCTAAGGGGCCTTAAAACTCCTTGTTTTTGCAAAAATCTCGTTAAATTTTTTGCCGTTTCAATTTCAAAATGCAAAGAATGGGTATATTGCTAGTAATAACATAATTTGTATCAATGTTTTCACACCAAAACATCAATACAAAATTTGTGAATCTACAAAGAAAGTCAGTATTGGGTATATATATATATTATAAAGAGTAGAAAGGTGCTTGCATTACATCTAACCTCAAATGCCAAATTATCTGGTCACAGCTCTGATGTCATCAAATAAAGTAACAACAGAGTGATTTAACACATGAAGATAATACGATATATCGAAATCTTAAATAATGGATCCCTTTGTTTTTTATTGCAAATACATACAAAGCGTTTGACCATTTAATAATAATGAACATATTTGTGTTTTTATAAAATTTCCCAATTTAAATCAAAAACATTCAATATCTCGAGAATGGTGGATATTAATATTTTGCAAATGATGCCAAATTGAGGGCCTTCCCTTAGTTTCTGGAAATAAATAGCCTTCTAATGTCTTTATAATAATCAATTTCAAATAATCATGCCAAGTTTCATTAAATTCTTTCAATTTGTTCAAGAGATACCGTGCCTACAGGCTGACAAAACTCACCTACATCATTGAAAAAGTGGTTAATTCATATTCAGGGAGGCTCAAAATATCTAGACCCATAAATATATGATGGTTGGTTTCTTTTACTCCAACACTTCACCTTTACATATACTATATATTATAGAGGAAAATATGTAAAAGGAGCATCTAGTTTTATACAATATTTTATTCTAAAATCTCTATTTATATGTTGCTAGCTAGGACAGGTAATCAAGACTCCACCCAAATAGCAATGTATAATTTTTGAAAAAAATGGCTGATATCATACAATATACAATTAACACAAGTTATAATTCTAACCAGATATCCTTATTCAAAACTATAGTAAAATAATATTTTAAAATTCTGTATAATAATTTTCTTTCTAAATGTTTAGTTTGACTTATCAAAAAAATTAAACAGTTGAGAGATGTTTAATGCTGAATATTATTTTATTTGATGCTGTTGAAATTTAGAGGCTAACTGTGCTGCTAAAATTGATGAAATAACACTGTAATACTATAGAAACATAATATAATATATTCGTTGAACCTGCTGTTTTAAATAATCTGAAATAAAAAATACTTATTATTAATTACAGCATAAACATTTGGTTGAATATATCAACCAGGTTCTGAGGCTTCATATGTCAAAATAAAAGGAGCAAGCACACCTGCAAAGAACTTCTTGCTTGAAGAAGGAGGATGCTTTTTGCTTCTGAAATGATTGATATATTTAACAACTAACAAATTATTTTTAATTTCAGACTACAGAAACATTTCTGCTTTCCCTGTAATATATGGTAATGTATAGGAAAAGTATTGGAATTGTGTTGAAAATCACAACACAAGTTTTCGACAGATTTACATATTTTGAGACCTCTAGAACATGAAAAAACTATTTTTAGCATGACATCTGTGTATGTGTCTGTCTGTGCAATATATGTATCCACTCTAACTAATAAACTAATTGACCAAATTTCATTAAATTTGGTAGGAAAGTTCCTTGTGGGTGACTATGGTGCTGATTAGATTTTGGTATGATTCAGGATAAAATTACCTGTTTTTTTATGAAATGGCCCGCAAATATTGGCTGTATCCACTTTAGATGAAAGACTAATAGACCAGATCTCACAAAATTTGGTAGATAAGTCACTTGTGGGTGGCCCTGGTGCTGATTAGATTTTGGTGTGATTCGGAAAAAAAGAACCTGCTTTTTTTTTTACAAATTTGCCTGCAAAAATAATCAAATTCTAAAATAAAAGACTATATATGCTGAAATGCATTAATCAAATGCATTTCACATGTAATTTTTGATGATGAAAAGAATAAGACCAACAACATTATTCCAGGACTAGCCATTTTCGAGATATTTTAGTTTTTTCACACTTTTGCTACACCTGAGAATTTAGAGAAAAGTGCAGTTACCAAATGAAAACGAAAGTTGAATTAAAAGTGTAAATTCAGTGTAGTTTTAATTCATTATGTGTGTTATTTAGTGCAGTTAAACTCAATTTAATGAATTAGCAATGAAATAAAGAGAAAATGAATTTGAGTCTGCAGGGAAAGTCAGGTGCTGCTCACATTATATTTTTTAATCAGTAAAAATATGAAGGTTCTTTCATGTATAGAAAGTTTGCTATAGAAAGAAATCTACCGTGTTACTATCATTTAACAATATACCAAATAAATGTGTTAATCCACAGGCTAGCACAAGAACACAGCTCCCCAGATACTGCAGAAAACGTGAAAACAAATTCCCTGAAGCTGAAGAACTCAGATTTGCAGAAGGGATTGCAGAAGGCTCTAACTTGCCATACCCATTACCTCAGGATGGAATGAACTCACCGTTGCATTACTGCGTTTGTTATTATATATTGGTGATTTCTAATTGATGTTCAAGTGGGGTGTTATAATATATTGGTGATTTCTAAAATGTAGTTACTCATTTTAAATATAAATGGCACCACTAAAATACCGCCCCAAATCTAAAAGATGACTTTTTTTTAATTAACTTGACATATTTACTAACTATAAAGAGTGTTCTAATTGTATTAGAAGACTCAGAAAAGCATATTTTACAAGTAAAGAAAATTTCAGACTTTCATATGCAGTATTTTTTATATTAATACTCATATTTATAAAATTACATTGATAGTATAAGGAGTATGTGACTGAAACATTTCTTTAAGGAGATTTTAATGACCATGCGAACAATGCAGTAAATTTCTTGCTACCATTAAATTCATTGCTACCAAATTTCTTGCTACCATATTGGCTATTCCATGCTGATGAGTGCATAATAAGCATGAAACCGACCCATGGATTCTGGTATCTGCAATAGGAGTGTCTTTCATACATATGACATATTGAAAATTCTCCTAATATTTAATTCTTAAACTGTCGGCGTGAGTATGACAAAAGCTGCTGATGGATTCTTTAGCCATTTAACTCCAAGATCACTTACTACGAATGGCAACCCAGTAGCTGCATTGTACAAGACAGATGAGCTAAAGTGATTTAGGCCCTTACGGAATTAAATACTTCAATTTTATACTGGTACAAAAAGTAATATTTGGATTGCATTTCAGGCATTTAGTGCTTCGTGATTTTTCATTTTGAACAAAAATCATATCTTGAACTTACTTAGATGCATAATCTAGCACTACATGATCTCTTGATGTTCCTGTAATAGCATCATGATGTTGAAATAGACTCAGTGTTCTTGTTGAGGAGACAAGGTCACTCATCAAGGTAATGATATACGGATGCATTGATGCAATTATTTCCTCATCTATTTTTGCCAATACAAGACTAAAAAGTATTTCAGCAGCTCTGTAACATAAAACCAACTTAACTCATGAGACAAAGATTAAATACACAAAATATGTGGCACAGCATATAGTAAATTAATTTTAAAGATAAAGAAAGTATTGGATGCATTGAAAAATAAATCAATTTTTGAGTGTATTTTTTATAGTACATACAACAATATCCTCTAAAAAACTTTACATAAAATAAATGCCAAGTTTAAAAAAAAACTATCACCATTATCAAAAAATATATATCGTATATACTTGCATATAAGTCGACTTTGAGTATAAGTCGAGCCCCCCTACTTTCAGAGAAGAGAATCAGAAAAAATCCATAACTTTCGTATAAGTCGATCTCAAAAAGAAAAAAAAAATTTCAATAAATTATTCAAAAGCACTAGAAAACGAAAAAAAATATATATATAATAATAAAATTTAATTTCCATAATAAAAACTTCATCGGAATCCTTTAAAATCTGATTCCAAACAAGTAGGCCTATGACATATGAGCATTTTCTCCCGTCCATTTTGGGGATTCTCGTTCTCGTGTGGCAAGCTCCAGGCATTCTTTTACTCTCAGCACACAGCGTTCTCAAAACAGACGGGAAACCGCACATCCCCGTCTCTCAAGTATCCTTGACCCACCGTGCAGTCAAAATAATATCTGGCTCACGTTTTTTATTTTAGTTTATTTTTTCGTTAACCCCCCCCCCCCAACACAGTTGTTATTAAATACTCTCTGCAATAAACCAAAAAAAAAAACTTTCAACTTAAAATCCTGCATTATAGTTTTAAATAATCCATGTTACAGAATTATTTCTGAAAAGAGCCATTTTTTGTTGAAAACGATCAGTCGTAATCTGAAAAGCGATAGATAAACATTGAACGAAATTTATGCATATTTTTTATGACACAATACACTGGTAGTTGGGAGAATTGGGAGGGCAGTGACTCACAGGAGAATTTTGAAGTGCAAAGAAATTTGGAGTGTGCGATTGTGTAATTACAACTGCATCGTTTTAAGAGGGATTGACTCGCTGGAAAAAAAACTTTTAGACTTACGAATTTTCTTTTTTTTTTAACCCTTTCCAGACAGTCGACGCGCCCACGCGTCGGCTGCGAATGTGCATTCAAAGATGACTGTCACGCATACGCGTATACCACGTATGCTTGTTTTCATATGAAACGTTCCTCCTTGAATTTATTTGTCTACTAGATGGAGTTAAATGTCAGTACGAACAACTCCAATGTATTTTGCAGATACTTGACCTTGGCACTTGGCATAGCGGGGATCCAATGAATTAATTCTCCATATGGAGCGGTGACATGTGATTTTGTAATATAAACAAACAGAGCACTTTCACAGCATCTACTGTTTTATAATTGAGTTTCGGTTCGCGTTTTGTTCTTCGCTTTATGATTTCCTTTGTGAATCATAGGAATATAAGAGAGTATTTTTTAAAGTTTGGGTTTTAGAGGAATGCATGGCAGTTAAATTATTAGGTTATTTCAGATCAAAGAATGGCTCGGCCAGGACGTTTTCTTTCTGTGGAAGAATATACTCGTATGATAAAGGAACCGGGTAGCAATGAAGTGATGCAGATAATAAAGATTCGTGGAACTGTGGTATTTCTGAAGATGAATATGAAAATGCAAGTGATTCTTCAGAATCTGAACGTACTATTATTACAACGCCACCAGCTTCAGTAGCTGTTTCTGCGAATGATGTTTGGACGGGAGATTTGACAGATCTGAATTCTTTTGAGTTTTTGAGCATACTTGGAATCAATCACAATATTATGCTGCCTAATTTAGATAAGGAAATTAATTTTTTTAGCATATTTTTCGATGATGAATAATAGAATTCATAGTACAAGCAACTGACGAGTATTTTGTATTGAGATTCGTAGGAAAAATATACAACAAATAGAAAATAAATATTTCTTTTATTCCTGAAAAAAGTAGATTTCTGTGTTGAATAGGTGATTTTTAGTGAATTTATTTCAAGAGTTAGGCTTAGCATAAAAAATTAGCCGTCCTTTGGGAACAGTTCAGAAGCGAAGCGGTCCATCTTTTGGGCCAAGGTAGTTCCAGAATGCCGCCGTCCGGAAAGGGTTAAGACTCTATGTACAAGTTGACCCCCCCCCCCCCCCACACACACACACACCAGCTTCAGTAGCTGTTTCTGCGAATGATGTTTGGATGGGAGATTTGACAGATCTGAATTCTTTTGAGTTTTTGAGCATACTTGGAATCAATCACAATATTATGCTGCCTAATTTAGATAAGGAAACTAATTTTTTTAGCATATTTTTCGATGATGAATAATAGAATTCATAGTACAAGCAACTGACCAGTATTTTGTATTGAGATTCGTAGGAAAAATATACATCAAATAGAAAATAAATATTTCTTTTATTCCTGAAAAAAGTAGATTTCTGTGTTGAATAGGTGATTTTTAGTGAATTTATTTCGAGAGTTAGGCTTAGCATAAAAAATTAGCCATCCTTTGGGAACAGTTCGGAAGCGGTCGGTCTATCTTTTGGGCCAAGGTAGTTCCAGAATGCTGCCATCCGGAAAGGGTTAAGACTCCACGTACAAGTTGACCCCCCCCCCCCACACACACACACACACATACTTTGAATTTTTTTTGTCACAAATTTCTCGAGTTATACGCAAGTATACAGGGTGTCCCAAAAAGATTGAAAGGCACTTTAATTCTTTACCTGTTGGAGATTAGTGGGCAATGTAAATTACAAAAATGTTGAAAGTAAGGTAGGAAATAAGACTACATTAATGAAATAGTCCTCCCATTAATTTTCAAAAAAGTTACACTTTTTAAATTTTTATACGACTCCCTTAGACAAATTGGGTCAACCAGAAAATTTTTATTTTGAATGCAACAAGATCATTAAAAACACCCTGCATATCTGTATCTTTAAAATCAACTGAATTATGATAAAGGAAAAAATCTGACTTAGCCACTTTTCCATACCATGTGAAAGGCTGTTTTATCAGTGAAAATAGGAATCATAAACAAATTGATGATGGAAATTGTTTAGATCAAAAATACGTTAATATGTGTCAAAATTTTTTATCACAAATGCAATTACACAGACAGAGATCATATAAAACAGTGGTACTCACTACGCAGTTGGGTATAATATGTATTATCATCCAGTTTTATTTTTTTTGTGATATGTCACAAATTTACATTTCTAATTTGATATATGATCCCCATTCACAATGTTCAATTTTCAAATAAATATAAGCTCAATTTTAAAGATACAGATATGCGGTGTTTTTAATGATCTTGTTGCATTAAAAATAAAAATGTTCTGATTGACCAAATTTGTCTAAGGGGGTCATATAAAAATTTAAAAAGTGTAACGTTTCGAAAATTAATGGGAGGACTATTTCATTAACATAGTCTTATTTCCTACCTTACTTTCAACATTTTTGCAATTTACATTGTCCACTTATCTCCAATAGGTAAAGAATTAAAGCGTGTTTCAATCTTTTTGGGACACACTGTATACGGTAGTTGTGTCTAAAAATGTTGTGATATCAAATTGCCAAGATTTTACTTTTTTAATTCTAGCACATTCGGCCCTTGGTAGCCACTTATTCAAGATTTAAATAATTGATTATGTCTGTACTATAAACATTGTATGCAATTTAATTGTATCCATTTTGTCACCAAACATTTCAGCAAAGTATATTCTAATATGTTTTTTTTTATTGAATGTAGAAATTTTTACCTGTAGTGTCGGCAGGAAGAGCGGTATCTCAGCACACTGTTTACAGACAGCTATACAGAGTGTCCCAAAAAGATCGAAACGTGCTTTAATTCTTTACCTGTTGGAGATAAGTGGACAATGTAAATTGCAAAAATGTTGAAAGTAAGGTAGGAAATAAGACTACATTAATGAAATATTTCTCCCATTAATTTTCAAAAAGTTACACTTTTTAAATTTTTATATGATCCCCTTAGACAAATTTGGTCAATCAGAAATTTTTTATATTTAATGCAGCAACATGATCATTAAAAAAAAAAACACATATCTGCATCTTTAAAATCAACTGAATTATGATAAAGGAAAATATCTGACTTATGCCACTTTTCCATACTATGTGAAAGGCTGTTTCATCAGTGAAAATATGGATCATAAACAAATTTTGACGATGGAAATTGTTTAGATCAAAAATATGTTAATATGCGTCAAAATTTTTTATCACAAATGCATCTAAATAAAGCATTACACAGACAGAGATCATATAAAGCAGTGGTACTCACTAAGCGGTTGGTTATCCTACATATTATTATCCAGTTTTAGCTTTTTTGTGATATGTCACAAATTTACATTTCTAATTTGATATATGGTCCCCATTTACAATGTTCAATTTTCAATTAAATATAACTCACTCAATTTTAAAGATACAGATATGCAGTTTTTTTTAATGATCTTGTTTCATTAAAAATAAAAAATTTCTGATTGACAAAATTTGTCTAAGGGGGTCGTATAAAAATTATTTTGAAAATTAATGGGAGGACTATTTCATTAACGTAGTCTTATTTACTACCTTACTTTCAACATTTTTGCAATTTACATTGCCCACTTATCTCCAACAAGTAAAGAATTAAAGCGTGTTTCAATCTTTTTGGGACACCCTGTATACAGGTCAGCTGTATGCAAAACAACCAGTGGTTTGCGTCCCACTTACACTCTCGTACAGAGGGACAAACTTAAACTAAGCACGAGATCACCTTAACTGGATTCCACAACAATGCGGTACTCTGCTCTTAAGTCATTGTTTAGTGAGTCATTGCTTGGTGTACAGTGTGATTCCTGATGGTTATTGGTCTGGAAAATATCTGGAACTCACTATCATGTCAGTAATCTGTGAAATGCATGCATACAGAGGGGGTTGTTTAATGATTTCGGCAGGGATTGCTGTCGGTGCCCACACTGATCTTCACATCATCCCTCGTGGTACTGTGACTGCAGTATGGTATAGAGATTACATCCTTGCTCAATATGTTTGCCCATTTCTTGTGGCCATGGGTCCTAATGCCACTTGTATAGAAGTTAATGTGAAAGTTCACAAGGTTTGCATTGTAAGCCAGTACTTACAATTGAAAACATTGCTTCGTATTGGATGGCTATCGAGATCATCTGACTTGCATCTCATCGAGCATGTATAGGACATGCTTGGGAGACATTTAAGTTTTCTCCATTACTCTCCTTTGAATCTTTACGAGCTAAGAACATGTTTGCTCCGTAAATGAGCACAGATACCCCAAACCGCCTTAGATGATCTCATTCTCGGCATGAATTGATGCTGTCAGGCATGTGTTTCTAGCAGAGGTCATCACATTCCATATTGACATACCTTTATCATTTCTTTGTTATGAATTTCTTTTGTCGTTCAAAATCCTATGTTTTTGTTTACCTTTATCATTTCTTTATCATCAATTTCTTTTGTCGTTCAAAATCCTATGTTTTTGTTTATCGCTATTATTTAATTATTTATTGATAATTTTCTTTGCATTCCCCCATGCAAGTGTTGTTTGTAATATCCCATGATCTGTGAAAGTTTCAATGAATTCGAATATATATACTTTTCTTTCTTTCTGCTTTTTTCACTTTGTTGCTTAACTTTTGGACATGAGTGTATAAAACATTATATCTTTAAAATTCCTGAATTATTGGAATTTTTATACATAAAATATCTTATGGCGAATTTTTTTTTATATAAAATTAAAATTTTTTGAGGAGTGGGGAGGGGGCACTGAAGTTGTCGAGGTAATTTTGAAAAGGCTGTGGCTTCTCCATCCCTTCCCTGGTTACGTCCCTGTTATGCCATTGCTCTGATATTTCCTGGTTTTGTTAGCACCCTGTAAATATCACATGAATAGTGACAGATAGAAGGAGTGATGATAGACAAAAAGATTACTCACATTGGACTGATAGAACTTAAAGAGAAATGTGGAGATGCTAAGCTTTTAGCTTAAGTACACACAGGGGAGAAGTTTTAAAAATAGGTGGAAGAGATTCTGGTAAGAGGAGAAAAGAGAAGCAATTTAAATAGTGAATATGAACAATAGAACTAGATTTATGAATGGAGAAACTGGGAAGGCCAAAAAGAAGTATAAATGGATGCAGATAGGATGTATTCATGTTAAGTAGGGAGTATATTATAAGGGGGCTAAGAATTCGTCTAAAATAAGTCATTCGTGAAATAATTAAGGTTCAATAATGTATTTCAAAATATATATAAAACAGCGACTCATTTGTTTCAATCAGGCCTACCTGATTAAAACAAATTAATTTCCTTGTCTGAACATCATGCCAAGTAAAAGAAAAATTTCCATTTAGAACCTTGCTGTAAAGTTAGATTTTGTGGTTTAAAGAATATGCCAAAATTGGGACTATAGTGTCATAGGAAGGTTTTTCTTCTCTAGTAGTAAAATCAGCCTGGATTCTATTTATTAAAAATGCTTATAAATCTATAAAATATTTAATTTTTCAATAGTACATGCATTTGGCATATTTGTAATTTAATACTAAGACTGACTTCTAGAGTATTGTATTTGCACAGTTAAACCCTGGATATACAAATATGCTAATGAATTTTAATAGTGTAGATAATCATAACATATGATTTATTGCTTTATTTTTGACAAAGGTGTCTAAAATGTTGGAAACTTTCAGTTTCATACTTTTTAAATATTTAAAGTACATTTAATGTATTATTTTAATCAAAATAAAATTAGAGGAAATATAATACAGTAAACTGAAGTATCAATGAGCACAGTACCTTACATGAGCTTCAAGAGCTCTGTCCATATTTTTATAGAAAGGCCTTGAAGTAAAAAAGCCACTCCAGTAATGATCATCCCTATCAGCATAAGTGAAGAAATCCCCAGTAAGAGTAGGGAAATTTGCTGACATATTTCTATCATCAACATTCATGTCTTCTCGAACAGCTGAGAAATAGTCATTTAGTGTTCCAAACTGAGCCTAAGATAGTGTCAGGTAAAATGTTAAACATTAATCACATTTATACAAAAAAATACAGTGAAATGGAAAAGTAAAAACTTTATTCCACAATGTTATTACTAATTGTACAAGAAAAATGTAAAAAATGCTTCACAAAATATTTCATACTTCTGTATGCCAGTCCTCTCTGCTATTAATATAATCAAATAATTTTTGATAATTATTAAACTGTTGATCCCATTCAGTTGCTTTATCATATCTAAAATCATCTCCAAGTTGTATCATCAGAACATTCGATTGGAATAGTTGTGACTTTTTCCTGTACTGATCCAATAATATCCAAGCTCTAAAGAAATACAACTCTTTAAATATTAAGTACTATTATCATAAAGTTTAATTAAACATTATTTAAAGAACGAAAGAGTAAATAAATATTAAAAGCAAACTTTTATAACAAAAATATTAGATATAGATGTGGTAAAATCAAAAATCTTGAAAAGAGTTGCATAACATCAGATCAATTATACAAAACCTCAGTAAGTTAGTTAATTAGTTATACCACAATTGCAAATAAATCTTACCTTTCCATATTGATAAATAAGTTTGCTCAATTATCCTTCAGTTTTACCACAGTTAAACTTTCAAGGGTCGCTTGATAACCCTGGAGGAATCAAGTGACACACAAAGATATAATCAGAGATCTCTGTTTAATTTTAAATGCAAAATTATTGCATTTTTAAGAGCATGACTTGCTTCTAGGCAAGTTCATAATTAAATTGTTATATATTTTCAGAATTATAGCTCATAATGTTGCATTTTATAAATATTAGTTTATTACTTTATTGTTTAATAAACATTAATTTGCAATATATTAGAATAGTGAGATAATACTTTGACTTGTATTTTTAAAACATGATCATAAAATCCTTTGCTATTTTAAGTTTAAACATACATCTAATTTAACACTATTAATAGTTATGCCTATTAACTATAATATATAATATATGCCTGTCAATAATAAAATATACGACATTGTGTCTAAAAATTAAACTTTAAAGAATAAACACTTTATAATAAAAGTCTTTATTTGATCAGACTAAAAGACATCAAATCACATTAAAAACCCGAGTGCTTTTAATGTTCTAAAAATTTTACTTTAAAGGGGGAGAACCCCTTTAAATCTCCCTTTCTTCTTTTGCCATTGGCAACACCCTTTTCCCGCCTTCTCTATGTTTGCTGTTCCTGCACTAGTCACTGATCTTTCTCCAACAAATAAAGGTTGAACTTCTTGGGTGTTGATGAAGGTTATTTTTAAATTCAAAACCAGCCAATACTTTTTAACTTTTTATTATATGTTGCTTTTAATGAAGTTATTTCACTATCTAGCATCACTGTCATGGTATTGCGCTAAATATGAGCTGCTACTGCACGATAAGAAAAACCCCTTCATGAAGGCTGATCATTCGTCTCTGTTCAAACTCCGTAACGTGCTCATATAGCACCCTCTGTCATCATAGAGGCATAGTAACTTCTCATGAAACGTTTACCACTGGCAGATAACCACAGACTATTTTCAACATCCCACTACAGCCCTCTATTTATACAGCTAAAACAGCAGTTCAGAGGGTGCTGCTCAGCCCACGCATGCATGGTGATTCTGAAATTATTTGCATTTGCTGTAAATTTCAGCTCAATCGTGCGATTCCTTCATGGTGTTGCAATTTTTACAAACATGAGTGTATTAACAAAATATTCAATTATAAATCAAATTATGGACAAGAATAACATTCTCAAAAAATTTTGAAATTCAAGATCGAAAAGTCCATTTATAAAGAAAATACATTTTCAAGAACTATGGTTGAAGACCCAGACCGTCCGACTCGTCCAGAGGACTTAGAGTAACTAGTTGGACGGCCGGGAAGCAAGAACTATGGTTGTAGGGACTGTGTTTGAATTATGGTAAAAGTAATCATTAAACTAGTAATTGCAGACTTATTAAATTGTGACCTTTGTTTCAAATCTGACCCATGTAGGGAAAGTTTGCTTTATCACGTTTATGAATCGTAAGGAAAAAATTCCTGCACTTCGTAATGTTAGTTGTGTAAAGGCCTTATTATACGACAGCAATTTGGTACAACATATTGTTCGCAAAACAGCTTTGGAACGTTTGTGACGTCACTCCACGCAGCACAGAACGAACGTGACGTCACTTCACTCAGCAAGTGGGGGAAGCTCTTTCCCCCTTGCATTCGCTTCGTAATTTCCTCATCAGAATACCGTTTTAGAGTTCTCATACTGTAAAGATCTCTCTTAACATCCCAAAGTTTCCGTTTGAATTGAATAATTGTGTTATTACACAGGGCAATTTTTATTACCGAACTTCGGCAATTCCGCCCGTCAATCATGCTTTAGGCTCTTCCTCTTTAACAGGTCCATTCTCTCTAATACCGGTGATTTCATTCCAGAAACCATTCTTCAGTGTGTTTTTCGTATAATATAAATCTTTTATATCTCAAAAGTGTCTGTAATTAGGACAAATTATTTTCTTTTTTCCATCTGCATTTCCAGACTTCAGCAATTCCACCCGGCAATGATACTTTAGGTCCCCGCCTTTCTAAGGCTCTCCGCCTCTTTAATGCTGACGATTTCATTCCAAAAACATTCTTTAGTGTTTTTTGCGTATAATTTCAATCCTTTATATTTCACAGATGTCTGTAATATGGTAAAAATTCTATTACTATTTTTCCATCTCCAGACTTTAGCAATTCCACCCGAAAATGATACCCTAGGCTCCCCCCACCTTTCTAACTCGCCCCTCCTCTTTAATGACCCCGATTTCATTCCAAGAAACATTCTTTAGTGTTTTTTGCGTATAATTTGGACCTTTTATATTTCACAGATGTCTGTAATTTGGTAAAAGTTCTATTATTATTTTTCCATCTCCAGATTTTAGCAATTCAGCCCGGCAATGATACTTTAGATCCCCGCCTTTTTAACGCCCCCCTCCTCTTTAATGACGCCAATTTCATTCCAAGAAACATTCTTTAGTGGTTTTTGCGTACAATTTGAATCCTTTATAATTCACAGATGTCTGTAATTTGATAAAAGTTCTTTTACTATTTTTCCATCTCCAGACTTTAGTAATTCCACCCGAAAATGATACCCTAGGCTCCCTCCGCCTCTCTAACTCGCCGCTCCTCTTTAATGACGCCGATTTCACTCCAAGAAACATTCTTAGTGTTTTTTGCGTATAATTTGGATCTTTTATATTTCACAGATGTCTGTAATTTGGTAAAAGTTCTATTATTATTTTTCCATCTCTAGACTTTAGCAATTCAGCCCGGCAATGATACTTTAGGTCCTCGCCTTTTTAACACACCCCTCCTCTTTAATGTCGACGCTTTCATTCCAAGAAACATTCTTTAGTGTTTTTTGCGTATAATTTGGATCTTTTATATTTCACAGATGTCTGTAATTTGGTAAAAGTTCTATTATTATTTTTCTATCTCTAGACTTTAACAATTCAGCCCGGCAATGATACTTTAGGTCCTCGCCTTTTTAACACACCCCTCCTCTTTAATGTCGACGCTTTCATTCCAAGAAACATTCTTTAGTGTTTTTTCCGTATAATTTGGATCTTCTATATTTCACAGATGTCTGTAATTTGGTAAAAGTTCTATTATTATTTTTCCATCTCCAGACTTTAGCAATTCAGTCCGGCAATGATACTTTAGGTCCTCGCCTTTTTAACACACCCCTCCTCTTTAATGTCGACGCTTTCATTCCAAGAAACATTCTTTAGTGTTTTTTGCGTATAATTTGGATCTTTTATATTTCACAGATGTCTGTAATTTGGTAAAAGTTCTATTATTATTTTTCTATCTCTAGACTTTAACAATTCAGCCCGGCAATGATACTTTAGGTCCTCGCCTTTTTAACACACCCCTCCTCTTTAATGTCGACGCTTTCATTCCAAGAAACATTCTTTAGTGTTTTTTCCGTATAATTTGGATCTTCTATATTTCACAGATGTCTGTAATTTGGTAAAAGTTCTATTATTATTTTTCCATCTCCAGACTTTAGCAATTCAGTCCGGCAATGATACTTTAGGTCCTCGCCTTTTTAACACACCCCTCCTCTTTAATGTCGACGCTTTCATTCCAAGAAACATTCTTTAGTGTTTTTTGAGTATAATTTGGATCTTTTATATTTCACAGATGTCTGTAATTTGGTAAAAGCTCTATTATTATTTTTCCACCTCCAAACTTCAGCATTTCCGCTCGGCAATGATACTTTAAGCCTCTCCTTTCTAACAGGTCCTCCCTGTCTAATGCCGCAGATTTCAGAAGGCATTCTTTAGTGTGTGTTTTTCATATAATTTGGCTCTTTTATATCCCACAGGTGTCTGTAATTTAGTAGAAGTTCTATCATTTTTTCCATCTGGAGATTCTAACTCATTCCAAAACAGTCTATCGACCATCTTGATCGCCATTAAAGGCATGTCACCTGTGACGTTCGGATTTACGCACTTCTGATTGGTCGATTTTCGCACAACCTTTTCCTCAACAACAACATTTTAGGTTTGAACTTAAAATGTTGAGGCTAGATTTGTCGAATGAACTGTCTTGCGAACGGTTTTGTTGTGCCAAATACTGTCGTGTAATAAGGCCTTAAGAAATGAAATATCAAATAATTTTAATGTAAATACTATATTAAATGTTTATGATAAAAATTTTATAATTGATGATAAAATATATACATTTGTTTAACTAAATGGAGTAAATTATCGATTTTAATGTGATTCAGGAAGTAAATTGAGAACTACAAATATTAATGATTTTCATCATTTACAGTTTAACATGCCCATTCTTAAACATATACTTTTTTCTGTAATTATATTGGAGAAATTTTTTGACCAATTGGTGTTATTAAAATTACTGTTTCCCATCATAATAAATCTAGTTTAGAGGATTATTGTTAAACAAGAGAAAAATTCTATTCTTTGCAGAGATTAGATCAGAAATCAAAATATTAATCTAAATAATAATGTTGCTACAAATAATAAAGTAAGTCTAGTTCACAGCTTAAAACTCTTAATTAAACAAATCGCCAAAAGATATGCAAACATATTTGAAGTGAAAATTGGCAAGCTGCTAGGGTACACTTGCTCCTTGAAGTTACGGGATGGAGCAAGGCCAGTGTCTGTGAAAGCCCATCCAGTGCCGTACACATCAAAAGAAACAGTTGAAATTGAATTAGATAAATTAGAAAATAAAGATATTATCAAGAAAGTGGACTGTTTAGAATAGGGTACACTGCTAGTTGTAGTTTCAAATTGGGACTAAGGAGTTTGACTATACGCGAACCATAAAGTCACTGTAAATAAACAATTACATGATGTACTTCACCCGATATAAAGGATTGAACACATTTCAACAAATTGCACAATGGATCATATTATTGTACTTTAGGCATTTATAAGGCATACCTGTACTTACAAGTTGGTGAAGAAAATGAAAATATTCAAACTATTTCAGCACATCATGGAACTTGTTTAGCAAAAATATTATTTTTTAGAATAAAAATTGCTCTAAATGAATTTCCTAAATTTATAGATCAATTTATACAGGACTTAGAAGGGACAACTGCTTACTTTGATGACATAATTATCCAAGGTCGCACATATGAAGAATGTCAACATCGCTTAATAAAGAGCCTAGATAAATTAAGTACTAATAATTTACACCTTAATTTTGACAAATATGAAGTTTTTGAAAAAAACAAAGCCCAATGCATTCATATGTGCTAAAATTTTCATAGCTAGTGATCAAGTACTCATTCCATTCAATCCTGATCTTTCAGTAACATTAGCAACCGATACCAGCCCATTTGGCCTCTTAAGGGTATTATTATCACACATTATGCCAAATATGGAAATAAATGTCCTGTAGCATTCGTATCCAGGTTTTTAACTATAGCAGAAAAAAATTATACTCAATTGAATAAAGAAGCAGCAGTTGTATTTTGGGCATGTAAAAAAATTCAATGATTACATTTTCAGACATAAATTTACATTAATTGTAAACAATAAACTAATGATGTCCTCTGCTGCATTCAGGTAAAAAGCTCCCAATGATTTCTGCTATAAGAATGCTCCAGTATGCACAGTTCCTTTCCACTTTTGATTACGAACAATTCACATGGCTATTGTTCATAATCGCTGATTTGTTTTTTCAAGGAATCCACTCCCATTAACCAGTTACAAAATACAAATCATAGATGATGAATATGCACTTCAAGTAAATGTTACAAAACTAATTTCTACTAAAACAATAACTTCAAAATATATTCATAAAGAAACCTTCAAAGATAAAAATCTATCTGAATTGAAAACCAAAATCCACCCCCACCCCCCTTTAAATGGGGATACACTTGATCCAGAAATAACATGACAAGAAGGTATTTTATTTCAAGGATAATGAGTAATGATATCAAAAAGCTTGCAACCTGCTATATTAGAAGCATTATATTCAACTCATGTTGGAATAGTGAAAATAAAATTTTTAGCTAAAAGCTATTGCTACTGGCATAATATTAATTTGGACATTGAAAATATGTTGTTGATTAATTGTTATGAATATTGTGATATCAAGATTATGATTAATTGTTATGAATGTTGTGATATCAAGAAAAAATAAAGTAACAGCACCAATTCATATTTGAGAAGCACCAGAAAAAATTAATTATAATGGACCATTTCTTAATCATTATTTATTCTTAGTAATCGATACAAAATCAAAATTGCCAGAAATATTTGTGATAAAAAGTAGCCATGATTTCCCCTACTATGTACTATTTATGCAAAGTATTTAGCTGTTTTGGTTTACCTGAATATATCATTAGTGACAATGCAACTTTATTTTAATCTTTCGAATTCCAAGAATTTTGTAAATGTAATGAAATATGTCGATGTTTAATTACACTAGGACATCCAGCTATGAATGAACAAGTGGAAAGATATGTTCAAACATTGAAAACAGAGCTTAAATGCATAAAATTCCACACAGGCACACTTCGTGAAAAACTTCATGAACTCTTATTTTGATATAGAGCTAAACCACATATGAATGGAAAGATTCCTGCTGAAATGATATTCAAGAACAAAACCAAGTTGGATCTCTAAAACCATAAAGTGCTGAAAAAGCCACTCAGAAAACTTCTACTGCTTTGGAAGTATGTGGAGTGACTGCTTTGGGAGTATGCAAAGCCAGGAGAGTTATTAAGTACAGAGAAATTTGGAGGGACATGAATACGTAACCACTACCACATCAGTGTTTTTTCTTTATGGATTGCCTCACAGGAAAAGCTTTTCAACTTCCAAATTTTTTTAGGCTTCAGGTATAAATTGATCCACCCTACTTATACCTTATTTTTCCTTGACTTATATGCAAGTATATATGACACTCCAATTCACAATGTGTAAGATAAATATTACTCGAACTTGGACAGAACTCTAACTTCTTTCATTATAATTTTGTAACTAAGTTGGGTAATTCATGGGTGTGTTTAGCTATGTAACTGTAAAATTTAAGTGATTTGGTAAATATGTTTCACGTTTTGTTTTTTAAAATTTTTGCATTCTTTTCAGCATGTGTTTCTCTTGTCTTCTTATTCTTATTTTTCATATGACATTTAAGAAAATTATAGAAGAAATAGATTTATTTTAAGCTTGGCATGAATGACTTCTGTAAACTTGACCTTCATATTCCAAAACTATAGTAGTCAATGTCAAAATTTCTAAGGAATAAAACAGGATCCAAACTCAATTTTGAAAACAAAAGTTAAAGAGTTTTTAATGGCACATGAAAATTTATTTAAGGAGATTATAGATGATACATTAAAACCCTCTATTTTATATCAGCATTATTTTCTAAAAAAAAATATGTACCACAAAAATTAATCAACACTTGTAAGTAATATACTAATTTGCAGTGAAATATGCCTGTTGAGTTCTGTCTCTTGTATGCAAGATTTTTCAATCCCTGCTTCTCTCTTTGCGAGCTATGCCATCATATCACCCACAAAGAGTAAAAAGTAGGAAGGTCAATAAGGCACATCATTGTAAAAATTGTTCTAAGTGTACTAAATAACATTGTAGTCTGACTTCCTTTGACGTAGACATGATGTTTTAGCTATAAATGAATCACAGAGAAGTTGGAAATTGTCTCGACCAATGAAATCTTTGTTAATACTGAGCATGCAAAAATGTAACTATTTAATATTTAATTTACCTAAATCATTATTAGCCTAATAATGGGCAATACTGTATAACAATATTTATTGTTACCTGTCAGCAACATTTTTCTCTGTTATTGCCACAGGAGGTGATCTCCAGGGGCAATTGACTTTATTTCCAGGAAGTCGTTTGAAATCAAACTGACAACAAATTTTAGGATCAGGACCACAGGTATGAGGAATATCATAGCTATAAAATGGCATAGTATGACATAGAATGCCTGATGAAGGATCCATATCTAGATAAAAAGAAAATAAACAATTGATAATCAATAAAAACATTAAAGATAAAGTAGGAACAAATTGCAAAGCATATAACACAGAATTTAATTCAGACTTTCTCCAGAAATTCACTTCAAATAAATTGAAAAACAGTTAAATACATTTAAAAATGATTCATCTATAAATATTTAGAAATGCATTTACTGAAGAATTGGTTAGATGATAAAAAGTATATGGATAAGATATCTGGAAATTTAATGTTTTTCATGTATATATACAGGGTTTCACTAAGTAAAAACCACTTTGTCTAAAGGATAAGAGAAACCTGAGCAACGTGTTTAAGTGCAAATTCCTGGAAGTTTGTATAATATACTACCCAAGTATATATGTATAGCATATAGCAGAGTTGTGCAGCTTCAATAAATACAAAGTCAAGTTTCAAAAAACAAAATCAGCATTTATTTAAAATGTCAGAATCTTGCCATGTTAAACAGGCTCACTGTGATAACAACATGCAGCGTTAACATATTTATAAAGTTCAAAGTTGAAAAAATGACTAGGAAGTTCACTTTGGAAAAACATCAATACTCACTGCTTTCCTCCGTATGTAGTTCAACTTCCATCTACTTATAGATCATATACTTACACGTGAGGTAACGTTAACTTGACACATAAAGGTGACTAAATTTACTCTTACACATGAATGGTCGAGCACTTGCTTAAAGTTAAATTTAAAAACAGAAAAGCACCAGGTAAAGTTCCTTTAGTAATAAATACCATCACTCACTTAGACTAACACTGTAGTATAACTTTTACCACCATATATGCCTTTTTCACCAAGACAACTATTTCACGAATTGTCATTAACTAGTCATATCTCAGACAGCAACTATGTCGATTACTTCGACTGAAGGCAGAGCTACCTCTCTATCTGTTGTTCTCCTGCTGCTCTATCATACTTGTCCATCTACACTATCTGTCTACCGATGTTTCCAAACTGAACTTCCTATATACATGGGGATTGGCCCTAAATATGCAAAAGAGTTTGTGTATGCATCGGACATTCAAATTTGCATGATGACTTCTGCTGAAAGAACGCCATGAGTCACTCCCAAGAACGAAGTAAGTAAATCAAAAATAAAGTTGTGTTTTTGAACATTGCTTAGGAGAATGGAGAATCATGATCTTTTTGTTTACATTCTTACAGCACCTGACCAATGCACCTGACTAATGAAACCTGAGCAATGTGTATAAGTGCAAATAAGCAGCATAAAGCAGTTTCATGGATGCACTGGATCCCATTCGGCAGTGCAAGAGAACCAATAAACCAGAAGTATAAAATACAAAATGGGCGCAAATAGAAGAGATATACTTCAGTTCTGAATTAAAGAGTCCACCTGAGAGCAGGGGTGGATCCAGGATTTTCATGACAGGGGAGGGGGGCGCATCTAGGATTTTCATGACAGGGGAGGGGGGTGCATTTAGGATTTTCGTGAGGGGGTTAGTGTCGGGAATAACTATAAGAACGAAGTAAGTAAATCAAAAATAAAGTTGTGTTTTTAAACATTGCTCAGGAGAATGGAGAATCATGATCTTTTGTTTACATTCTTACAGCACCTGACCAATACACCTGACTAATGAAACCTGAGCAATGTGTTTAAGTGCAAATAAGCAGCATAAAGCTGTTTCATAGATGCACTGGATCCCATTTGGCAGTGCAAGAAAACCAATAAACCAAAAGTATAAAATACAAAATGGGCACAAATAGAAGAGATATACTTCAGTTCTGAATTAAAGAGTCCACCTGAGAGCAGGGGTGGATCCAGGATTTTCATGACGGGGGAGGGAGGCGCACCTAGGATTTTAGTGAGGGGGGTTAGTGTCGGGAATAACCATAAGAGATTCATTAGAAGATGAAAATGGATGCAAACTGATAATTTTGGACTCTCAGCAATGCAGTAAATATGAATTGAATGGTGGGATGCATGGATTTCATGGGATTTTTTGTAGATTTGAAAGTAATGTCCGTAAAACCGTAAGATAAAGTAAAAATCTGTACAAATTGTCGAAAATCCATACAAGTTGGCATCTCTGTAATTAATGCATATAGTGAGCATAAACAGAAACCCAATACTTCAATCTCATTATGATGCTTGACTCCTTTTAATCCCTGATCACACACCACAGAACTCTTACTCCCCTTCAGTGTTTTGATGAATGACCCGACTTAATACACTTTCTGAAAGCCAGGCATTTAATTAACTCCAAAAAATATTGTTTACACAAATGAAGGGAATTATATTTAGAAATATTGGTTTTAAAGCAAAAATTCTTAAAGAATTCAAATTTTAGGACTTTTTACCACACACTGATACCAATCAAAGGATAATTGAGCAAAATTTAAACATTGTAAAGAAAAAAACTTAAGGGAGCATTATTCAACATTTTTTTTGTCTCTTTTTACTTTGTTTACTTAAGAAGAGAAGGTGAAAGGGGATGATTTGCTTTTTTTTTTTTTTTTTTTTTTAATTCTGCTAATCATATTTGGGAGCAAAAAAAATGATTTGTTTTTCTTTTACTGTCTATTCTGGGACATTGTTACTTTAAAAAAGAGATAAATTCCACAGATCATCGATTTATGACTTTCTCTCTGAAATCGTCCAAAAAATAGGGGGGGGGGGAATTGGAATTCTGTATTCCCTGTAAATGCCTTAGAATGGCTTATAGTGACAGTGGCTCCTTTCCTGACTGCATGAATCTCTCGAACAATTGTCTGTCTGGGGCATTCTGAGCATCTACAAAGGTTACATGTGCCTTCTCTGATCCACTGTTGCCAACACCGAGCATCTACCATATTGTTTCAACCAAGATGGTAACTTATACATCTGTTAGAGGTTTTACTAACCAGCTTCCCTGAAGTCTATGATGCGATATCTCTCTCAAAATCCGACAATGGATAATTCCGATTTAAAAAAAAAAAACTCTTAAAACCAATTCATATTTAAAGATAATTTTTTTCTGATTCCAAATATCCAAGCAAAAATCTGTTAAAAAAATTATTTATTTAAATATCAATAAAAGAAAAACAGCAAAATCTGTGCAAACACAAAATGCCCCATGATTGACTGTGATATTATTTTTCCCGTTCGACCTGTGATACAGCATTCTATCATGTTTTGCCTTGAGATATTTGTAGGGTAGTTAGGTTTAATTTTGTTTACAATTGAATTTTAACATTTGTACTTGGTCTGTTTGAATTTAGATCATTTGCTGATTATTTTATTTTATTGTAAACATGGATCCTGGGTTTTGAAGGGGAATCAGACAATTTGCCAAAGATTGATTTTTTCTGTTATGGCAGTCTATTTAAGAAACAATAAATATTTTGTGACAGCTGAAACTCGAGGTGTAAACTTGATACCCTTTTCTTGAAGGTTTATTATTATTATTATTATTATTATTATTATTATTATTATTATTATTATGTGAATAATATCTACATTTGGGGTATCTATGGTGGAAATTGGAGCATTATGAAAAATGCAATGGAAGCTAATTTCTCTGAATCTGATAGATTAAATTATAAATATTTTTTCTTGTTTTGTCGGTCCAGATAATGAATATAAAAAAAAATTTTAATACTTTGAACAATTTTAGAAAACACTTAACACTAGAATGACGGAAATGGTCATTTTGACCGCATAACTACTTTGAGAAACGATTCCTCCAAAATGGCTAATCCCAGCCCATTGAAATTTTATGACTTCTCTAACTTTCTTAAAGTTATTGAAAACACAGAAGAAAATAAGAAAAGTCATAAAATTTCAATGAACTGGGATTAGCCAATTTGGAGGAATAGTTTCTCAAAGTAGTTATGCGGTCAAAATGACCACTTCCGTCGTAATAGTGTGCTGCCAGCCAAGTTTATAGATTAACTTGAATGCAAAATCTCATGAGATATATTGTTAAATTTAATATATATCCTGCAAAGCAAGTTAATAAAAAAATTGCATATTTTGACGAGGTCTATAGTCGGAGTATCCAGATGAAATTGGGACGAAAACTAAAAGTGCTAGCTAACTATAAACAGTTAGCAAGTAATTTATAGCACTTTGAATGCCTGTAAGCAAAACAAATGAGTCTGAAAAAAATAATCAAACAAATTTATTGAACTGTACTGAAGTTTTATTCTATAAAATATTATTCATACAAAACCATTTTGGCTCCATCGGACTAGACAACCAACAGCTGATTTTTTTTTTCCGTAATGTGCTCCATAATTTTATGAGTGCAAATAACCTTTTTTAGATAAGTTTGTTATATACAGTACATTTAAACAGAAAGTTCAGATTGAGCGGTGTATTTTTGCTGGGAATTAAAAAAATATTTATGTATTTATGTTTATATCTATGTATTTTTTTATGCATATATTTTTATTTAATATTTATTATATTTATATGCTTTATGAAGATTCTAAATTTAATATTTAATAATTTAGTTTCAAATTAAAAGCAGCTTTAAATTGTTTCTTATAATACTATATTATTTTAAAATGTATAATAAACAGTAAATCATTTATGATTCTGAATAGGTGAAGCAATATGGTAAATAATTTTCTATTTAATTTCTATTCCTTTTGTGCAATGTTTTATAGATGTTCTTTTAGATTTTATAACTTTTCAAAAGAACATGTACTTAATGAAATTATTAAATTGCAACTGCTCACTGCAGTATACTGGTATAAAAAATTTTCATGCATGGAATTTTTATATTTCTAAATTACCTGCAAACATCACAAACTAAACCGGAGACAGAGTCAATAATCCACTTTGAATCTGGCTTTAATTTCTAACTTGTGACACGTTTCAGAAAATATTGTACTGACAAATTAAGGTTTATTATCACTCACGACACAAACTGGTGTCCCAAATTTTAATATGAATCCATACAATTCATATTGTAAAACACTGGATGTGCATAATAGCATACATACATTGTTCAAAGGAAATTAATATGATATGATTTGTAGTACTCATAAGGAGTTGCTGTTTCGTCATTTTCTCAATACTTATTTTCAAAAACTTGTCCAGACACGGACGTAAAAAAAAAATTTCCAAATGGGAGGCAGGCGAATTAACAGAGGAAGATGAAGACACTGATAAAATCTGTGAGGAAATGGAGTCTTCTGTTGATAACCACCTGGTTTCTTATTCAGGTGCTCCTTGGGTCAGAAAAGCAGTTCCAAGAAAAACAGGATCTACAGTAGATGTCTACTACTATTATCAGGGAAAAACCCCTAGACTTAGATCCCTAAATGATGTTAAAAATTTTTGTGAGAAAAATAAATTAAAATTTGAAGAAAATTTATTTAATTTTAAAGGAGATCAAAGCACTTCGGGTAACCAACCAGAAGCAAATAACGTGGAAGTTAGGATTCCCAAAAACTTCAGGGAAGCTGTTAATTCACCCCAATCCAGAGAGTGGAATACTGCAATGGCAGACGAATTAGGTGTCATGAAGGAAAGAAGTATCTGGGACTTAGTGCCTGCACCTGTTTCCGACAAAGTAATTGGCTGCCGTTGGGTATATACAACCAAAAAGGATGAAAAGAGTGAAATTGGCAGATTTAAAGCAAGACTCGTTGCCCAAGGGTTTAATCAAGAAAAAGGGCAAACTTACGAAGTAGTTTTTAGTCAGGTCATAAATTTTACTATTGTCAGACTGTTTTTCACTGTATTTGTTTGTATGTTAGGATGGATGTACATCAGAATTGCAGTCGTATATGGAGCTGAGCTACTGATAACTGCATCTGAAACTATCCAGCAGAAATTGGAGATTGTACAAAATAATATCCTTAGACTTATTACTGGTAGGGCTTTTTCCACCCCTATTGAGGCCATGCAAATTCAGGCTGGTCTGGAACCATTGGTGGATCAGAGACAAAGAGCTGCCTTGAAACTTTCTGACAAACTTTTGAGAACTGATGGTTTTTGGAAGACATATACACCTGCCCAGACTAGGTTAAAAACTCAGAGAACTTTTTTGAGTATAGCCAACGAATTGTTAGATAAATTTGATATTCCGGATGTTGAAAGGGAGCCTTTGTTTGGTCCTTCCACTTATCACAGACATAACAATAAAGTTGATTTTCGCCTTGACCTTGTTCTTTCAGTGAGCAAGAGTCTTTCTATGGATACTGAACTAAGGATGGCTGCCCTTGCTATTATTGAAGAGCGATACCCCTCATCAAATTGGTTACATATATACACTGATGGATCTGCTATGGATGCCATTAAAAATGTTAGTGCGGGTGTGTATTCTAAATGTTTCAGGCTGAGCAAAGCTATAAGGGAATTCTGTAACAGCTACAATGGTGAGGTGGCAGCTGTGTCTTTGGCACTTGACGAAATTGGCAAGGGAAGAGAGTATAATATTGTAATCTTCATTGACTCACAGGCTACTATCAATTCACTCTCTTCAATCACACTTAGCAATATAAAAACTGTGTACCACTGTCAGATGGCTATTAATGCTCTTTTAGAGGAGGGACATCAAATAGTTCTGTAGTGGATCCCCAGCAACTGCGGTATCTCTGGTAATGACCTGGCGGACAAACTGGCTAAGGCTGGTTCAAACTTACAGCAACCTTGCCCGACTAGACTTGGACTTCTTTGCTAAGGAAGCCTGTCCCATTCTCCCTCCATAGAGCTGTGGGAGTGGCTAAATTTCGGCTCAAGACTGGCCACGACTTTCTTCAGAAACATTTACATCGTTTTGGCTTGTCAGATTCTCCGACATGCCCACTTTGTGACCTTGGTGACATGACTGATGACCACCTCTACATTTGCCCTGGGCTTAGTGATGTCGCAGATAGAAATTCTGCGAAGGATAACGTTTTTTTTCGTTCAAGACTTTCGTGCCCGACAAAGACTGATGGTTGAAAAACCAAGGTCCGGCGTAGGATTTAAAAAAAAAAAAAAAAAAAAAAAAAAAATTTTGCAACTTGATATTAAATGTGCATATTTGTATGCAAAATTAAATGAGAAAATTTACATGAATCAACCTCCGGGCTTTGTTGATAATGGCAAAAGGAATTACGTTTGTCTATTAAGGAAAGTGATTTATGGCTTACATCAAAGTGGTCGAGAATGGTATTTAGAGCTTGACAATGTACTCAGAGAAATGAGTTTTGTAAAATTTAAATGGGGTAATTGTGCTTATATATTTAATGATAATGTTTTACTCATTGTATATGTTGATGACATAATTGTGTTTCCTAAACATCAAAAGGATCTACAATATGTTGTTTCATTATTAAAATCTCAATTTGACATTAAGTCTTTAGGAAAACTTAAAATGTTACTAGGCAGTGGTGTAGTCGTAAAAAAAAAAGTGGGGGGACGCTCTTTTTTTTTGAAGAATTTTAGCCAATACTGTATAATTTCTGTGATTGACATAGGGCTGGGCAGTATCGCGATACAAGTATCACCCATACAAAATGTCTTGAATAACGACCCTAGTCTCTAAATGTATTGTGGATTTTGTATTGAGATACTTTTTCAATTGTATCCAGTCTTTTTTGTTTGTTTTTTCTTTTTTTACTTTCCAACTCGAACTCTTAACATGTTGATAAAATCAAAAGAATAATAATTATTTTAATTTTACTTAGTAATTTATTAACAAGAAAGATCAATCATGCTTAAAGCATTGATTAAGAAACACTTTCCAACTTCAATGCAATTTTATTTAAACATGTCTAAAATGCAATACATTCCTCGGTAATATTTTAAAACTTCTCACAATACTACATTGATTTATTATAGTTGAAAACTTAAACATTCATCCAAAAAAATGAACTTCATTCAAATGACGGCATTGAAATATAAATTGCCTGGTTTAAACATCTCTAAAATGTGATATATTACTCGGTAACAATTTTAGAATTATCATAATACCACGATAATTTATTATATTTAAAAACTTCATCGAAAACAACTGAAATTCATTCAAATGACGTCATAGAAAAAATAACACGCCTGGCTCTCTCTAAAAAAGCAGCATTTCATTCATAAATAATTTCCCATTCATGCCATTCATCACAATACTATAATAATTTATTTTATTTAAAAATTAAGACCATGGAGCTATAAGTAATTTAACTCTATGCTTAAAACTTCATCCCAAAAAATCGTCCTTCTCTCGGTAAAGTCAATGCATATTTCTTTCATATCAGCTATGCAGACTCCATGAGCTAAATTCTTTTGCATTAAAAAAATACAGCAATTCCTATACAACTCATCCTACATATTTTGCTGTTTACATTTCACATAAGTGAAAAATAGGCTTCGTTAGAGAAATAATCAAAGTTGGGTGCTCATTTAAACTCAAATATGTTGTCATAGCGTTGTTTCAGTATGTAGATGCACAGAATTTAAGCGAAAATAAAGAGGTTTTACGACGAATACAACACTCAATATGAATTAAAAAGAACTTTAAAAATGACGATTTTGAGACAAGATGGATGCCGTATTATATTTTGAAGTTGGTCACGTGATCGTTTCATATCATGGTCACGTGATCGCTTCATGTAAGAGGTGTAATTATTATTCTAATTTTTATTTTAAAAACTACTGAATATATTTCGCTGAATTTTTTTTATATATTTTATGGAACAATTTGAATATTACCTAAAATTTTCGAAGCAATTTGTGAATTTTAAATCTGCTTAAAAAATGTTTGAAAAATTTGGTCCCATTGGGTTCAATGTATTTCATTTTTTCAACCTGGGTTCAATCCAAAACTAATTGGGTGATATTATTTATTTATATTCCCATAGGTCCTACAGACCATCTGAACAACATACTAAAATTTCATTTTGATTAAGTCATTTTTACGGCAGTTATCGTGCTAACGGACAGACAGACAGACAGACAGAATGAACAAAGTCATAAACACTTTTCAACTTTGTTGTAAAGTGTTGAAAACCAAAAATTGTGCTCCAAAGCATATGATTCTCAGCTCAAGAAAGAAAAATCAATTAAGATTCTTGCATTTTGAAATGAAATTATCTCAAAGAACTTTCCATAGAGATACTTTTTCATTGATAACATTGATTACTCATTGAATACATTGATTCATTGATTACACTGATACTTGTCATTGATTTCTCTAATGATTTTTTTAAAGCTTTTTAGCTTTGGAAAATTTCTAAAATCCGAATGTAAATAAAATGTAAATAACATTTTTTTGTCTACAAACTTTTTTTTTTTTCTAAAAAAAAACCGAAAACCGGTTATTTTTGTAATAACCGCCATCCCTATCCATATGTTTTTTCAGAGGAAGAGTGACCAAAGAATAATAATTTGAGGCCATCGGCCAAGCATTCCATCTATGCCAAGCTGCAGAAGGGTTATATGTATATATAAATTTTAAAAAAAAAGTGCGTCCCCTTACAAAATAAAAAGTGGGGGTACGCTTGAGATCAGGAGAAAAGGTGGGGGGTCTGCGTCCGCCCGCGTCCCCCCTCGACTACACCCCTGTTACTAGGTATTGAGTTTGAGGAAAATCAAAGTAAATACCTCTTTCATCAAAATCAATATATTAAGAAAATATGTGATAAATTTTCAAGATTTAAATACCCTATTTCTAGTCTACCAATAGCAAAAGAGATTGTACTCAGGAAAGCAGACTGTCCATCTAATCACTTTGAAGCTGAACAAATGAAAAACTTACCTTATAGAAATCTGTTAGAAATGCTTCTTTTCTTGCAAGTAGAACTAGACCAGACATATGCTATGCTGTAAATATTCTTTCCCAATTTCAAGAAAACCCAGGAATTAAACACTGGGATGTTTTACTTATATTGTTAGGGTATGTAGATCAAACTAAAGATTTTAAATTAAATTTATCAGATATTAAAATTATAAATCTTAGATGTTTTTCTGAATCAGATTTTGCAGCCAACCATGATGGCAGAGTGTCATTAGGGGGCATGATCTTTATGATAGATAATGTTCCAATTTCATGGAGGACTTTTAAACATAAATGTGTTAGTCTATCTACCATGGAGGCAGAGTATATTTCATTGACTGCATCTGTAAAAGAAATGGTATGGGTGCAAAATATCTTAAGAGAATGTAAAAGGCTTGGAATTAAATTGAATAGAAGTATTGCATACTGTGATAATCAAGCTACAATAAACTTTTTTTAATTTACCCATAGAGAATCATAGGACTAAACACATAGATGTCAAGTATCATTTTCTTAGAAATTTAGTTGAAAAGAAACTTTTTGAGGTTAAATTTATTAATAGTAAAAATAATCGAGCTGATGGCTTTACTAAACCTATTACAGTACAACCTTGAAAATCGGGACTCATCCGGACTTTGCCGATTCTGGATTTTTGATTTTTCCGGATTATAGAACTTTAATAAAATTCAGATTTAATATTAACTAAATACACTATAAAGCACTATTTTTAGTAAAAATAATGGCAAAAGTTAAGTTAATCAATTAAAACATATTATTTAATTTAAAAAATAGGGCAAATGAAATTTCTAAGAAAAAATATACACATTAATAATTTAGAATGTGTGAACGAACCGAAATGATAAAATTCCATTTTATCACTTCGTTTAAATATTTGAATTAACATTTGTTATTTCATTAATTTTGGTTTATGGGAAAGCAGTTTTCTTTATCCTGTAGATGGACATTATTTCTGCTCGGTTATAATGCTTCTTTGTTCAAGACCTTTAATTGCATGATCGATTGTTTGCATAAGATTAACAATATTTTTTCTTCTCCACATTTATTGTCGCTACTTCGATCTTTTTTTATTTAATATCATATCACGAATTTTGCCATCATTCAATTTATTTATGATTGGCGCATCATTATCACAGTGCAGAACTTCCGTTATATCGGCTTTGTCGAGATTTAATAAAGAGATTGTACTCAGGAAAGCAGACTGTCCATCTAATCACTTTGAAGTTGAACAAATGAAAAACTTACCTTATAGAAATCTGTTAGAAATGCTTCTTTTCTTACAAGTAGAACTAGACCAGACATATGCTATGCTGTAAATATTCTTTCCCAATTTCAAGAAAACCCAGGAATTAAACACTGGGATGTTTTACTTATATTGTTAGGGTATGTGGATCAAACTAAAGATTTTAAATTAAATTTATCAGATATTAAAATTATAAATCTTAGATGTTTTTCTGAATCAGATTTTGCAGTCAACCATGATGGCAGAGTGTCATTAGGGGGCATGATCTTTATGATAGATAATGTTCCAATTTCATGGAGGACTTTTAAACATAAATGTGTTAGTCTATCTACCATGGAGGCAGAGTATATTTCATTGACTGCATCTGTAAAAGAAATGGTATGGGTGCAAAATATCTTAAGAGAATGTAAAAGGCTTGGAATTAAATTGAATAGAAGTATTGCATACTGTGATAATCAAGCTACAATAAACTTTTTTAATTTACCCATAGAGAATCATAGGACTAAACACATAGATGTCAAGTATCATTTTCTTAGAAATTTAGTTGAAAAGAAACTTTTTGAGGTTAAATTTATTAATAGTAAAAACAATCGAGCTGATGGCTTTACTAAACCTATTACAGTACAACCTTGAAAATCGGGACTCATCCGGACTTTGCCGATTCTGGATTTTTGATTTTTCCGGATTATAGAACTTAAATAAAATTCAGATTTAATATTAACTAAATACACTATAAAGCACTATTTTTAGTAAAAATAATGGCAAAAGTTAAGTTAATCAATTAAAACATATTATTTAATTTAAAAAATAGGGCAAATGAAATTTCTAAGAAAAAATATACACATTAATAATTTAGAATGTGTGAACGAACCGAAATGATAAAATTCCATTTTATCACTTCGTTTAAATATTTGAATTAACATTTGTTATTTCATTAATTTTGGTTTATGGGAAAGCAGTTTTCTTTATCCTGTAGATGGACATTATTTCTGCTCGGTTATAATGCTTCTTTGTTCAAGACCTTTAATTGCATGATCGATTGTTTGCATAAGATTAACAATATTTTTTCTTCTCCACATTTATTGTCGCTACTTCGATCTTTTTTTATTTAATATCATATCACGAATTTTGCCATCATTCAATTTATTTATGATTGGCGCATCATTATCACAGTGCAGAACTTCCGTTATATCGGCTTTGTCGAGATTTAATAAAGAGATTGTACTCAGGAAAGCAGACTGTCCATCTAATCACTTTGAAGTTGAACAAATGAAAAACTTACCTTATAGAAATCTGTTAGAAAGGCTTCTTTTCTTGCAAGTAGAACTAGACCAGACATATGCTATGCTGTAAATATTCTTTCCCAATTTCAAGAAAACCCAGGAATTAAACACTGGGATGTTTTACTTATATTGTTAGGGTATGTGGATCAAACTAAAGATTTTAAATTAAATTTATCAGATATTAAAATTATAAATCTTAGATGTTTTTCTGAATCAGATTTTGCAGCCAACCATGATGGCAGAGTGTCATTAGGGGGCATGATCTTTATGATAGATAATGTTCCAATTTCATGGAGGACTTTTAAACATAAATGTGTTAGTCTATCTACCATGGAGGCAGAGTATATTTCATTGACTGCATCTGTAAAAGAAATGGTATGGGTGCAAAATATCTTAAGAGAATGTAAAAGGCTTGGAATTAAATTGAATAGAAGTATTGCATACTGTGATAATCAAGCTACAATAAACTTTTTTAATTTACCCATAGAGAATCATAGGACTAAACACATAGATGTCAAGTATCATTTTCTTAGAAATTTAGTTGAAAAGAAACTTTTTGAGGTTAAATTTATTAATAGTAAAAATAATCGAGCTGATGGCTTTACTAAACCTATTACAGTACAACCTTGAAAATCGGGACTCATCCGGACTTTGCCGATTCTGGATTTTTGATTTTTCCGGATTATAGAACTTTAATAAAATTCAGATTTAATATTAACTAAATACACTATAAAGCACTATTTTTAGTAAAAATAATGGCAAAAGTTAAGTTAATCAATTAAAACATATTATTTAATTTAAAAAATAGGGCAAATGAAATTTCTAAGAAAAAATATACACATTAATAATTTAGAATGTGTGAACGAACCGAAATGATAAAATTCCATTTTATCACTTCGTTTAAATATTTGAATTAACATTTGTTATTTCATTAATTTTGGTTTATGGGAAAGCAGTTTTCTTTATCCTGTAGATGGACATTATTTCTGCTCGGTTATAATGCTTCTTTGTTCAAGACCTTTAATTGCATGATCGATTGTTTGCATAAGATTAACAATATTTTTTCTTCTCCACATTTATTGTCGCTACTTCGATCTTTTTTTATTTAATATCATATCACGAATTTTGCCATCATTCAATTTATTTATGATTGGCGCATCATTATCACAGTGCAGAACTTCCGTTATATCGGCTTTGTCGAGATTTAATAAAGCGCCGGAAGATTTAAAGAAGCGCCGAGATTTAATACAGATCGAGGATTAGCACTTTTGACGACATATTTAAAGATGTAAATGTGTTTAAACCGTTTTCGCTATTAACGAATGAAAAACAAAAAATAAGAACTTAGAAGTTTTATTTATTCTCTAGCATCTATATAATATTATGTTTAAAAAGGCTGATGACTCTGAAAAAAGTAAAAATTTTATTAGTAAAAGTCAAATGTGTAAAAAATATCGCAGTAGATAAAATAAATATTTTTCCAAAAAAGAAAAATATCTCTCCTCTCAATGATTTTTCTAAATTACGATGAGTCATTACGACGTTACAGCAGCACCCAGATGTGGTGGGGCAGAGAAAGTGAAGAAAAGAATTTGCTTAGTTCCTAATCGTAAACGCAGCCGACTGTCACCGGTAATGAGCCAACCTCTGTGAGAGGTCTGTGTGTTGATGAGCTTGTTGCTCGGTTCTGCATGATACGATATTTAGTTATTTATTTGCTATTTGTAGTATGTAAATATGACTTTCTAAACAAAAAAGGCAAAATATACAGTCGATTTCAAGCTGACACGTTCGATGAGAATGAAAAAATTGTCAGATATCAGGAGGGGGAGGAGATTCTGAAGACAAAACAGAATACATTGAAGAATGGAATGCGTACTACGAAGTAAACAAAATAAATTTCCATGAGCGTTAATATGAATTCTCGGGATTTTTAGATTTAATTGAACAATCTGTGATAAAATGTTATGATAACGTTTTAAAAAGTGTTTAATATTAAAAATTACATTGTTTCAGAAAAATGTCTTCTTCAATAATGACAAAAGGAAATTTTGATAATAAAAATTCCGTATTTAAATAATGATGTATATTTTACGCGAAATAATTCATCAGGAGTTGTGACTTGAATAAGGGGGAGGAGGGATTAACGCTAACAACGTAATTCATGCTCCAACTACGAGCCTATCTACGGCCATCCATCTAAACTTTCGTTTCATTTCCGGGTTCAGAAAGTCGACTGGAAAATATGGTAAAATAAATAATCTTATGTATAAAATACATAATCTTACCCTGTTGTTTTTTAAATCTGCGACTTCGTCAGTGAGGGGGGAAAAAAAAAAAAAACGAAAATTTGGAAAATGTCCGGATTTTGGATGTCCAGATTTTCAAGGTTGTACTGTACTATGATTTTTAAATTCTGTGAAGAAATTTTTAAAAGGTAAATATTCAAGAAATTTTTAAAGAGCAAATTGAAATAAATATAAATTGTTAAAAATTGTAGCCAAAATTGAGTAAACACAACTTTTTCAAATCCCTCATTGTTGAAGACCCAGACCGTCCGTCTCATCCAAATCCCTCATTGTGTAGTTATCCCTTATTGTGTAATAAATCATTGTGTAGTAAATCCCTCATTGTGTAGTTTAGTTACAAATGAGTTTCAACTGTGTGGCGATGTATCAAGTTTTAAAAATTTCAATATATAACAAATACAAATTTTTTGAAATACCTCAACATGTAGATTAGTTACTGTTGATTTCAACTGTGTGGTGATGTATAAAGTTTAAAAATTTGAATATACAAAATACAAATTTTTGAAATACCTCAACATGCAGATTAGTTACTGTTAATTTCAATTGTGTGGCGAGGAAATAAAATTGAATTTGTATGAATCTCCTATATGCATAGAGATATTTTTGTATATAGTTTTTAATTTTAGTTATGTAAGTGTTTCATGCATGTGTTTATATATCAGATTTAACATTGTTTGTAACCTATGTTTATATATTAAAAATTTAGCATGATATACAATATCTTTGAACAATTAGCTTGCATTTATAGGAACTTTTAAAGTACAATACTTTTCTGTGTATTTTGATGACACAATCTGAAGGAGGGGGCTGAATGTCAGACAATGTTAAGTAAACAAAACACATATTGCTATACAGATATGGTTAAAGGTTAAATTATAGTTTGTTTATGGTTAACTGTTTAAATTCCGAATCATTTGCTTTGTGTCAGATCCGTTTTCATTTGAGATCCTGCAGATTGTACTGTGGCTGAACCAGAATATGCTGATTTTCCTCATTACCAGAAAATTAGCATACTCCGGAAGCATCATGAAATTTAACTTGTATAAATACCCATTTTGGGGAATGTCAGTTCTAGGAAAGACGATGGACAGACAATAGCTGTAGAGCAATGTTTTATAAGTAACTTGTTATGAATTGCAGGTTGTGGTTATGCTTGGTTTGTAGAGCAGTGTTATTCTGATGTTTACCTTTTTCATGAGCTGCATCGCAGTTAAGGATGCTCACTATTATTATTTTGCTTATACTCTTATGTTTGTGAGTAAATAAATTTATTATTATCTTTACTCACTTCATCCTGTGACTTCATTCACTCATGTGCACCAGTAACTCTGCTAACATTACGATGATTTAAATTTCATATCCCGGAGATTCAACCAGAAATTTATCGGATTTCCACACACGTATCAGTCATCGCCTTGGTCGGAGTGATATGGCAATTCCTCGGTGTTGGCAACAGTGGTACAGAGAAAAGCTCATGATACCGTAGCAGAGACTCAGGATGCTCCAGACAGACAACTGCTCGAGTGGATCTTACAGTCAGGAGATGAGCCACGTTCACACCAATGACGTTGCTATCATCCATTTGAAGACATTTGCCATCCTCCATGCATCCTGTATGTATCAAGGGATACTATTCGGAGATGGCTGGCAGAAGGTCAGAATAGGTGTGATGTCCATTAGAGTATCTATCAGTGGCTCCTAAACATAGGCAGATCCATCTGATTTGGTGCCTAACTCAGCCACCCTGGACAGTGTCCGATTAGAAGCATGTTTCCTTTAGTGACAAATCCCGCTTCTCTCTCAGTTCTGATGACCGCTGCATACGTGTGTGTGGGGAGGACTGGCCAGTGTTCCGATCACACAGCCATCATATATGGTGTGATAGCCTGTGGAGCCATCTTGTGGGACAGCACATCTCTAGTTGCGGCGGGACAGCCCAATGGAAAAGGCATGGGAATTGCACTCAGTGGACCCGAGTTGGATTCCCGGCCCTGCCCAAACTGACCCAGTGTTCACGTGGAGTACGAGCACGTTAGATATGTGGGTTCCAAGAGGTTGGTGGTAAGAGGAGGGTACGGTACCTGTGGACGTGTCCCCCACTGGGTTCTAGTTTAAACTGGATGGGAATATTTGGGCCATCCAGACACCTTACACTTTCGGGTAGGTTGTACGATCTGGGACAGAAGAGGAAAGATCTCCTCTAGTTGTGCAAGCCAATCTAACAACTCGCTTGTGCATCGACGATATTCTGCAGCCGATTGTTCTGTCTGTGCTGTCAAGTTGCCCAGGTTCCATTTACCAACAAGACAACGCTCGAACATATACTGCACAACTTTCTCAACAATGTGTTCAAGGATTTAATACCCTCCTATGGCCATCCAGGTCCCCAGACCTATCACCAATAGAGTACGTCTGGGACATACTGTAGCAGCAATTGCAGCCATCTCTGAATACCACTGAATTAGCTGACCAGTTGCAACATTTGTGACAGAATATTCCGCAGAGTGACAGAAACAACCTAACTGACCCTATGCCACACCGAATATCGGCTTGTAAAGCTGCCAGAAGAGGATTTACCACTTACTTAAATGCCATCTTCTTGTTGTCACCATTTCTTAATAAAACATTTTTTATTGATCCCAAATTCTAATCATTTGTATATTTCCTCAAACGACACATACATGCCGAGCTTCGCAGCTGTAGGCTCAATTTCTTACAGGTGCATATAATTTTTTGCAATAGAATGTATATAGCTTCAATGCTTTTTCAGCAGTGATTTAAATGAATTAATCACTTTTTAATCACTTTTCTAAAAGCGCAGTGTCAATATGTCAGAGCACCAAATGCAACCCCGAAGGCTAAAAAAAATTCTGTTTACTAATTCTACCATGCTGAATATAAATCTGAAAGTTGTTTTTCAAATTAACCTTTGGATCTGTGAAAATAGCCTCTCAAAGTTAGGCTTTTTCACTATTTTTGTGCTTATAATCTCAGGTTGAAGATGTTGCCTCAAAATGGTGCAATTGCATGGTTATGAGAACTTAATGCTTGAAGAAATAAATGAAAAACTGTATTCAGATCATGGAGTTAGAGGTGAGACCACCTCTATGATTCAGCTAACTAGGAAAGTTAATTTTGAGGTCATTCTAATTTAAAAATTTAGAATATGAATATCAAAGCCATGGAGTTAGAGAGACTTGTTTTCTGCTTTATCTTCAAAATCACATTGTAAACAATACAATTATACAAACATTGTTTATAAATAGATTGGTTGGAGCTGCATTATATGACGAATAATAATTATAAAGTTAGAGGGAGTTAGTCACTTTTATTCCATGGTATGGCAAGATCAATTAAACACTTAAAATGAAAAGTTCACGGTATTAAACTTAATAAATTGGTTTGCTAAGGTTATAGGGGAGCGTAAATTTATTGCGTTATGTTAGGAGTCAGTATAGTATGTATGTTTTGATAGGGAGTCATATAAGAAATAGTAATATTGAATTGGAGGGGTGTATGACTTGCATGTGACTGTGAATATTAAGAGCGCATGGGAGGATTGGTGGCAGTTGATGTCCGCCGATTCCTGTTTCCCATTCATGGCCGTGGTGTACTTGGACGAGTATATCACACGAAGTGTGCGGACTTTGCTGGTTTATAAAAATTCTTCAACTTCGTTCAAAGTCTTAGAAATAAATACTTTGGAAGAACATGAGATTAAATAAACCAATTGCAGAGAAGTGAAGTCCACAAAATATAAAAAAAATATTTTTTAAATTGAACACCAATATTTTCAGTATAGGTAAATTATTACTGGAAATGAGTGCATATTAAGTGGCGCAAACAGAATCAGAAGTGAATGAAATATCATAAAGCATCACTATTTTATGGACAGCTGATTTTCAAAAACAAAAAATTTTGTTATTCATTATTTTGATCAATTTTACTGACTTCTTCATTGATATTTAATATGTAAGATCAATTTCATAACTTTTTTGTTTCCTACTTATAGTGGCAGCTCTAGTAATGAGGTAGTGACTATTCAAATATCAAATGCTGACCACAAAAAATCTGAACACAATATTTCGCAACTATCAATATTGGTTTATTATTTTGAAATAACTCTGTTTAATTTTAAATAATATTTTGGGGAATTTTTATTTGAACGAGACAGAAATATATTATTTTGAAAATAAAATAATAGTAATTATAAATAAAATAATGATTATTTATTAATAAAAATATAATATATAAAATGTGTCTACAAAATGTACAATAGCAGAATTATAACAAATGCAAATTTTGATTGATTGGGCACTCAATTAATTAACATATTTTTCTCAATTAATAATAGGCTTACAAAAACATTTCAATGTAGTTAACATTTTAGAGTAACATTCTAATTTATGCATAATTTAATATCAAATGGTCGAGTAAAATTTGTATTATTATTATTTAGTATTTATGTTTGTTTCTGTGTGTGTGTAACGTGTAGAAGAAAATCCAAGCTTTCAACAGCTGCAAAAATCTGTATAGAGGTGGTATCTCAGCTTATGCAAAAATGCACCTCGCCAAGATTTTTTTTTAATTCCAATTAGTTTAAAGGTTATGAATATTTAAAATCGAAACTTCACTATTTTTAAACCAATTTATCCCAGCAGAAGTATGAAGCAGGAGTATTCTTTGAAGTATGGGAGATATACACATAATTGGTGCAACATGATCTGGGTGATAAAATCAAAATTCTAACTTTCAGACTTTTACAGATATCATTTTGATTTTTTAAATGTGAAAATATTTTATTGTTTTAAGAATTTGCTTGATAAATTTCTTCTATAGCAAGAAAATATTTAGAGATAGCATTTAATTCTCTAATTTTACTTTTCGCCATTCATGGAAACAAAGCAGACGAAAGACATAAAGTGATATTTAAATTGAGAAGTTTTCTTATTTATTGAATTTTAAAGATATGATTTATATTTTTCAAAATATAATGCAATTCTTTGTCATTAAAAGCATTCTGTGAAATAATTATTCAGTGAAAAAATTATTTATTGTGGGTGTAATACGCCCGCGTAGTAAATGGAGTGCAGATGCATGTGCACCCGCACAGTGGACTATCATTGTTATTTACAATAGAAGCTGAATCCTATTTTTATCTAGATTAGTCTTACCATAATGGAATTATCAAGCAATAGTCTCGGCACTCAACAGGAAAACTAATGAATTGGTTGCCTTTACAGTATAGAATAATGCATTTAAAGGAAAAACTTACATCACTTAATGCACCATACCACTAAAACCGCTGATGTTTATTCATTCAATTCTGTTACAATGATTTTTGTGCTAGTTATTATAATATTATAAGACAAGCATGTAACCTAAAATGCTATTTACTTTCCTTTAGAAAATCTGCTGAAAAAGCATTTTTCATGAAAGCTTATCCAGAATAATTCTGTTCTTTCCTTTACTTATTAGAATTTGAAAACTCTTGAAAATTAACTTTATATAAATTACTTAACTGTCTAGTAAAAATTTATAGAATATAATAAATTTTAAATTGTAATCAATAAAAAGAAAAAGCATTTAAAAAAATACAAAGCACGAGTGCTCTTTCTGTGGGGATATCAACAGGTGAAAATTTTCTATGATAATTATTGTGCTAAAAAGGTTTAATTATAGTTATTTAAAAAAGGAATAATCCTTAAATTTAAAAATTAAGGAAATTTGTTATTTTGAAGAGATACATTGAAATTTAAAATTTGGTAGAAATAAAACTTAACTAATACTTTCTTTGTGATTTAAATATTTTTATACATAAATATCATTGCAATATATAATAGAATAGATTACTTAAAAAAATTAAAAAGAACATTTTGGGGGAAGGAGATGAAAAAGATTTATTAGGTAAGGATTTGATAACAGAGCCCTGCTGCTACGAGAAAGATACGTTTTGTGAAGAAATTTATAATGCAAATTATGCCTTATTTGCTTTACTAGCCAGATAAGCCAAAAGAACCTAATACACGTAACCGGTCAAGACTGTCCGAGCTGGGATAAAAACTGAATTTTGATTTTCGACATTATTATAATATTTATTCAACTTTCTACATATACATATTACCATGCATTTGATTTATACAAAGGAATTAATAAAACATTTTTATTCCAGTGCAGAACATATAAAATTTCATATGAATTACGGCTGCATTTAAATAATTGTAAATACTTTAAATCTCTTAATCACAAATAGTTCAAAATACAAACATGTAAATAGCATTCATTTTTTCTAGTAATATATCAGCCAATTATATTCTATAAGCATTGTGTTTCCATTGAAAATAACAGTATCTGTGAATCACTCTTCCGCTTTTTAGTGCTCTGCACATATACCTGATGTGGAATGGAAACACAAACACTTGCTATATTCCACAAATTTGTGAATTTTTATAGAGCCAGACAAATTCAGTCTTCAAACACAGTTGGCATAAAAATTTCACAAAGATTAGAGTCAGGTTGCATGATTTTACCATGGACTATGGTATAATACAAGCATTAATCCTTTGCAGAAGGCGGCATTCCGGAATGACTGTGGCCCAAAGGACGGAGTGCTTCGCTTCTGAACTGTTCTCAAAGGATGGCTAATTTTTTGAGCTAAGCCTAACTCTCGAAAACAATTCACTAAAAAACACCTGTTCAACACAGCAATCTACTTTTTTCAGGAATAAAAGAAATACTTATTTTCTATTGGATGTATATTTTTCATACGAATCTCAATACAAAATACTCGTTAGTTGCTCTTACTATGAATTCTACTATTCATCAGCGAAAAATATGCTAAAAAAATTAATTTCCTTACCTAAATTAGGCAGCATAATATTGTGATTGATTCGAAGTATGTTCAAAAACTCAAAAGAATTCAGATCTTTCAAATCTCCTGTCCAAACATCATTCGCAGAAACAGCTACTGAAGCTGGCGACGTTGTAATAATAGTACGCTCAGAATCTGAAGAATCACTTGCATTTTCATATTCATCTTCAGAAATACCACAGTTCCACAAATCTTTATTATCTGCATCACTTTTATTACTGCTCAGTTCGTTTATCATATGAGTATATTCTTCCACAGAAGGAAAACGTCCTGGCCCAGCCATTCTTTTATCCGAAATAACCTAATAATTTCACTGCCATGCATTCCTCCAAAACCCAAACTCAAAAAAAATACTCTCTTTTATTCCTATGATTCACCAACGAAATCATAAAAAGAAAAACGAAACGACAACCGAAACTCAATTATAAAATAGCAGAGGCTACGAGAAGTGTTCTATTTGCTTATATTACAAAACCCATGTTTCACCGCTCCAGATGGAGAGTACATACCTGCGAGCCCAGCTAACCAACTGGGGTTTATAGCTTTTAGTGGGACATCGAGGCGCAACCGCTACATCTCTTTTCCAGCAAAGCCGCAACCTCGGTCGCGAAACTCGGCGGAATCATTCACCGGGCAGGGGCCGAAGGCACCTGCCGGGCCCGACTCCGGTCACCGGCCAGACCTGGGCTCAGGGCATAAATAGCCACAGTCCCGTGATCCGGCCACCTGGAAGAGTCCGGGGACTGCCTCGTCACTTTCGCGATTGCATCCGTGAGTCATCAGCAGCGAGGTTGAGATACCCCCGGATTAATTTACCCCCCAGTTTGGAGGATCAAGGCTACAGAGCCAACATCCGAAACCACCATCTTGGGTGGCCCGCCCCGGGGGGGGACCGCTCCAGATGGAGAAATAATTCATTAGATTCCCCCCTATACCAAAGTCAAGTATCTGCAAAATACATTGGAGTTGTTCTCATGGACTATTATGCTGGACTATTATATGCCATCTAGTACACAAATAAATTCAAATATAAATGTTCCATATGAAAATGCGCATCCGTGACGACCGTCCTTTAGAGTAAAGTTTTCTCTGACGCGAATGCGTGACAATCGTTCTTGAATGCAAGCTTGCAGTCGATGCACAGGCGAGTCAACCATCCACAAAGGGTTAATACTTATGGAACTCGCCTAAAGGAGATGTTCCTAAAGCTAGGATAACTGCAGTATTGATGTCGGAATCTACAATCCTATCTTTTGGAACGCCTCTCTTTGGTGGGTTCTGTTAGTAGTTATAACTTCAAAAATTACTGCAATTGGAGAATAACTTTATTTAAGTTATAAAATTAATAACATTTTAAGTTAAACAAACTTTCAATTTTTCCTATTTCAATTTTTGTAGTATAAGCAGCCATAAGTTAAACACAATACTTTTCAATTCTTATATTTGTAGAAATTATTTGTTGCTATCATCCCTAAAATTTTTCCAGAGTTCTGTGTTTTATACATTAGTAGCATTTTTCAGGGGTTGGGAAGCCTAACTGTTTTATTTAATAAATTGTTTTAAATAACTAGTTGCAAATATGAATTAAATTAATAAACCCATTTTAACACTTACATATTTTTAGGCAATTGTTTTTTCAATTTAGAAAAGAAAACCAGGAAGAACATCCATCATCACGAAAAAAAAAATATGAAATGACAAAGCATTGCATAAATTTTAATGTGAATAACATGTATTATTCGGGTATATACGGTTCGCTGGAATCGGGGCGTTACGAAAAATATAAACTCTTTGGATGCTTATATCTCCGAACCTAATATATAAAAATATCAACAACTTTTACTTATTTTGTCAAAAATATTTTGAAAAACTAAAAAGTTTTCGTTAGAACGAATTTTAGTCTCCCATTGCTTTCACTCAAACTATCTTCTAAATTATAAAAGATAAATAATAAGTGACAAGAATGTTTAGTATGAAATCCAGGTTCTAAATTAATAATTTGTTTTTATATATCTAATATAATTTTCGAGGAATTGTCTCATTAAGTTAAAAAAGATTGAAAATTTCCTGTTTAAGTTTAATGCTTATTTCTAAAAAAACTAAAAGAGATAGCCATGAACTATATTAGGTAATTTGTAGCCCTTTGAAAACCATATAAGAGTATATAATTGGATTTTGGATCGAATTCTTAGTTTTTGAAATATAGTGGCAAGAATTTCGATAGTTTAATATTTTGAACAGATCGTTCTAATTTTTATATTTTAAACAATTTTCGAAAGGCGAGTCTAATTTCGATGTTTTAATATTTTGAACTGCTTTTAAAAAGTGTTTCTATTTGTGATATTTTAATATTTAAAATTGCTTTGAAAATGCAGGGTTTATACACTCAAGAGGAAAAAAATTTCAAGGACTATTCAAGGACTTTTCAAAGATGAAAATTTTTTTTCAAGGACTCTATAAACAGGAATATTCGCGAGCTTTTCAAGGGTTACAAACTTTTTCTAAGACTCAAAATAGAAACTTTAAGGATTAATTTCTTTGTATATCAAATCATCTACTTTGTATGTTTGCAGACAATACATACTGAGACAGAAAAACAACAAACAGAAAATTAAATTTATTTTGAATATCATTTACATACCTGTAAACTTCTTAGTTCTGCAATTATCATATCTTTTTATTAAGTAAAGATTGGGAAGCTTTTCTTGGATTAAACTTAAATTGTTTTTAGCACAAACAGGAATAAAAAAAAAAAAAGAAAAAAAAAATTGCAATATATACACAAAACATGCAATGTACTTTGATTTTTTTTTCATGCCAACTTCAGGCAATTTTAGCACAAAATCCACTATTAATAATTGTAGAAAAAGAATTACACATAATGGTAAATAAATTTTTTAATTTGAAAATAAATTTCCTTCCATCTATTTAAAATATATTTTGGGCATACAAATATTTCATAGCATAGTGCTGCAAGGTATTACCCTCACGTTCGATCTGAACGCTAAAAAATACTTAAAATGTTCATGGAACATTAAGTTTACGGCTGACATGATCGTAAAAGGTTTAAAACTGAAAAAAATAAGTAATTAATAAGAATTGAAATAAGAACACGGATTAGATTTAAAATAACAAAAATAATAAGTTTATTTACAAAATTAACATTTAAAATAAAAAAGAAACATGAAAAAGCTTTGCTCATAACATGTGAGCTTGAAAGTTACTCCCTTAAAATATGAGAACATAGCAAAATATCAAAACACCATAAAACCTCTTAAAATTAATTCTACTCGTAAAATCCTAAATACATCATAAATCTTTAACACATCGTAAAACATTAATTCCCTTAAGTCATTAATATATCAGCAATCCTCAAACAATAATTCTACTTGTAAAAAACATTAATATGTTGCAAAACGTTATACCCTCCAGGTAGCAATAATTTAAAAGAGAGGAGAGAGGAAGAGACATTTCAAAAAGTGTTGTACGTAGCAAGTAGGCCTCACCTTATCTCGTGGGCCAAGCGGCCATACGTGCTCTTCTGTAAACGGGGACCGGAGAGCATTTTCGCTCCGTCAACTATTACACAACTTCACTCGGTCAGCTCGCAAGAAGCACTCTCGATTCCTTTTACTCTTTGAAAAAAACTTCTTTTCAAAATCTTCCAATTTTAAGTCTCCTCCCTTTTAAATATTATTGGCTGTCAGGACTTAAGCCCCCTTAATATTACTGGCGGACACTTGGATTCCTCACTTTCAGTGGCCAGTCTATGACAGCAGGGCTGGGTCAGTAGCCCCTGAATTATCGCTTGCAGGTGACAGGAGTCCCACGTTCCTGCGTGAACCTCTGGGCTTAATTGCGCCCCCAACGACCGCTTTCCCCCCGTTGTGTCTTCCTCTTGAACGAGACCACCCACAGGCAGTTCCACTGACCCTTTCCTTTGCAGGTGGCCAGAGGGGGACCCTATACAAATTTGTAACAGGGCTAGGGACCGTCCTTGGCAGGTCGCCTTCCTCTCCAAAATTTCACATCACATATTTTAGAAAACACTATGTGACATTTACTCCTTTTCCCCAATACTTTTTTTTTTGTTTTTGCAAAGCCAAGGGGTCAAAAAAACTGTAACAGTAAAATACAACTTATACTATAACAAATCAAATATCAAAAAAATACATATTATCCATACAATAAAAACCAAAGTAATAATAATAATGATAGTAATATTCCCAAATATGGACTGCAATATCATGTAACATTAATCATGTATCTATTTGTTTTGTAGAAAACCAAAAGTTTTTTGTTCCAAGTCCATTCCGTTAAAATCAAACTAAGTTTTTCTAGTAATATTTCATAGTCCACGTGCACACTGTGGTTGATAAAGTTTATATTTTAAAACATGACACGTTGCTGTAACACAGATGGAAAGTTCGCTGCATTTCATCATATTATACAGTGTAAATGGTCCCAAGTATGGCCTAATGCCACTGGATGAGCTCGGAGTACCGTGTGATGTCCAGTACATCAAGTCTGGTGTATCTGGCACGCCACTGCGTCGATGAGTTGCAATCGCACCTCAGTATCTGGCATGGGGTGTCGCTTCTCATAAGTCAGCTGTAGATGTGTCACTACAATGTCTCTGTCCCGAAATATCGTGTGATGTCCTGTATATCAAGTCTGTTGTGTCTGGCACGCCACTACGTCGATGAGTTGCTATCGCCCCTCAGGATCTGGCATGGAGTGTCGCTTCTCGTAAGTCAGCTGTAGATGTGTCACGGCTCTTCGTTGTCCGTATCTTTCCAGACGTACTGCTGGAGATAAGTTTACACATAGGCCAAAGAACATACATACAGACACTCAAAAATTGAAATATCTCTCTCTCGGAAAAATTATATTACCATTAAATACTGATTACAAAATTTCTATCATAAAAATTTATTTATACCTCGTCATAACTTTATTCAAAACATTGCTTACTTCCTTAACTATCCCTTAAATACTTTTTTATATCTATATACATTCTCTACAAAGTCGTCTTAATCTATACATTTTTTTTTTCAACCCAAACGTAAAAGTTTCCTATCCTTAAGATTTTATACTTATATTCATTCTCTACAAAGTCGTCTTAATCTATATATTTTTTTTCAACCCAAACGTAAAAGTTTCCTATCCTTAAGATTTAATACTTCCCTCCGAATTGCTATGCCATGTATTACCAATTATTCATTTTCTGTACCTTATTACACCTATACAAAAAATTTATCTAATATCCCCGTTAAAAACCGAAAAGAAGAAAAAAAAAATTTTCTCCGAATTCCTATACACCCAAAAATGAAATGTCATTCATTTAACCTTTTGCAGTATACCGAACGATTTATCAAAATTTCTTTAATCGGACACCTTTAATTTCTCTTTTTAATCCAAATTATGCCTTTCAAAACTCCCAATTCTGTAAATCCTCCCTTTTGTTAGAGCATACTCAAGCCTTCTGAGATCATAATTCTGTATACCTTTTTTTAAACTTTCCATTTGCGCCCCTGCACCGGACAGATAAAGTGTTTCAAAATCCCCCTGAATTATCACTGCTCCTCCGTAAATGAAGAAAAGGAGAAAAAAAATATAAGCGTATGTCACGGAAAGAAAAAAAAACAAAAACAAAGAAGTCTCTCCTTTCTCTATCTTACCAAAAACCGGGGTGGAAAAAAAGGCGGGTCTACCCTTCAAACTTTGCCGGAAGCAAGATGTGTGTGCACTTGTTAAAATTGCCACACCCCTACAAGCTACCAGACTAGCCATCCCTGTTAAGGGGAACATATACCTCCCACAACAAAAGAAAAAGAACGTACGTCAAACTGACCATTTCTTGACAAGCGAAAAGTGAAAGCCCCGTGCAATAAAAGAAAGTGTTTTCTTTCTTTCCCTCTGTGCGAGAACTGCAGTGCCTATAAAATTTTATGTGTTTGACACACCCCTTTTATTGGATTACACTTGTTTTCGTCCCACTTGTCACTGGATAACTATGATATAGTAAAGCTATGTGTTCTAAAATTTCCCCCTTGCTTAAAAAAGAATTCATTGTATTAGCTTTAGGCTGTTCGCTGTTTAAGCTCCCAAAGCAGGTTGATCAGGCCCCCTTCTAGATTTTAAACTCGCGTGTCCCCTATACTTAATTACACAAAATTTTTAAAAATTACGTTAGTTTCAAAAGAGAATTATTTTTCCTGTTTAGTCATTACTCAGTTTTTCAAAATGTTACCCCCTCTTATCTGCTGTACTATTTAAATTGGATTTCATATTATTTTTTAATTTTATTTCTATTTCTTATCCTTTCTATTACTAAAATATTATCTCATTCTCATTCCACACAATCTTTTCCCCTGTATTAAATCTAAGTGTTTGTTAATGTTGTAGTATCACCCATGTTCCCTGTTGCCTGGCTCAAAAACAACAAAAATGTTTATCTAAACTCTCCTTTTCCCTTTATTTTCTAAACTTTTCTCACTCACAAAAAGGTTTTTCTGTGTATTTCTAACCTGACTGATACCTACTTTATAACTTCCCTACTAATTAGATTTCTCCCTTACTCTCGAAAAATTAAATTCCATATTCCATCTGTAAACCCTCTTTTTTATTTCTCTTCTTCTTTTTCGAATTTACCGATATTAAAGTTGTTCTCTAAATTTTTCCTCAAATTTGCATACCTATCTCTTCTCCCTTTAAACTACCTCCTCATATTTCAAACATACGTATATATTTTTTTTTATTAAACACTTTAAATTCAAATTCAATTTCTTCTCTAAATTTATTTCTCAGATTTGTATATCCATCTATTCTCAAGTATTTTCTAACCATTATAAACCCGTATTCTCGTAAATTCCCTAAATCTTTATCCACCAATTCTCAAGTATTTTCTAAACCTAATAAACCCGTGTTCTCGAAAAAAATGTCCAAATTTTTATCCACCAATTTTCAAGTATTCAAATCAAATATCCAAATATATTTACCTCCTTTCCCTATTCAATCGATTCCAAAATCAAATTATGTTTACATTCTTTCTCTAAATTCAATTCAAATACCAATTCATATTTATATTCTTGCTCTATTCAATTCAGATTTCAATTTCAAATAATATTTGCATTCTTTCTCTAAATTCAATTCAAATTTCAATTCATATTTACATTCTTACTCTAAATTCAATTCAAATTTCAATTCATATTTACCCTCTTGCTCTATTCAATTCAGATTTCAATTTCAAATTATATTTACATTCTTTCTCTAAATTCAATTCAAATTACATTCTTACTCTAAATTCAATTCAAATTTCAATTCATATTTACACTCTTTTTCTAAATTCAATTCAGATTCCTATTTCAAATGATGTTTACATTCTTTTTCTAAATTTAATTCAGATTTCAATTCAAATTATATTTGCTCTCCCAAAATGTATATTCCCAGAAAAAAAAAAACGTTTTTTTCTTTCAAAACAACAATCCGTCTTTTTATCTCCTTCTCAAGTTCATAGACAACATTATCCTCCAAGACGTTATAAAATTTACATTCTCCAAAATTCATCTCTTAACTCATTTTCAAATATTATATACAATCCCATATTCTATTCACAACTAATTTTCCTTATCTACCATTTACAATGTGATTCAAGGTCGATTGTTTCTGTTTCTGAGCGCATACGAGTGTGTTCGAGTGACAGTTTCATCTTGTGGCTTTTCAAATGTACATGGAGGCCCCTGTGACGCTGACTTCCCCTCTTGGCGTTCGAGAGATGCCGTACTTATTTCAGGGAAAGCAAAAGCTTCAGTTTGAAGTTCGAGGAGGGGAGGTTGTTGATTTTCGACACTGTTTGATGGATGTCTCTATGGGAGGTCCGAAAGAGTAGGTGATTGCGTACCAATTTCGGTGCTATTCGCTGTGGACTGAAAACTTTCGGAAGGAGTTTTATTGTGTTGTTTTTCTCGTGTCGTTTGAATAGCCCTGTTTACGTTGGAGATAATAATTTGTTCCTCTTCGTGGGAAAAAGGAAAAGACTGCCCTGCTTCGTTTTGTTTTCTGCTTTCTCTGTTTACAACCAGTGTTGGAAGAAGTGGGGATGTGTATTTAATGTCTTTTTCTATGTCGCACGGATGTTTTAGGTGTTCTTTACGTTCCAATAATTCCCTCAATCTATTAATATGTACCCTCTGTGTTTCTTCGAAAGGTTTCCCAATTTTTTGAATATCGTATAAGAATCTGTTTATTTTCTTTACCACCCGGTAGGGTCCTGAAAACTTAGCGGTTCCAAATGCATTCTGTCCTTCTAAAAATACCTTGTTTCCAATTTCTAAATTTTGCATTTTCGATTTTGAAAACTGTTGTTCTTCTTGTCTTAGTTTTGAGCGTTCTAAATTCTGGTTTGCCGCCTTGAAAGCTTTTTGCATTGTGGTTATTTTATTAGCTATGTACCCCCCATATGATGTATCCTGTTGTTGCTCATTTTGTGGTTGTGTCTAAAAAAAAATTGGAATGTCACGTCCGTAATAAAGAAAATTGGGTGTTTCACCTGTCAATGAGTGAACGGTTGTGTTATATGTCATGACGTGTATTTGAACTGCAGTATCCCAAAAAGGTGAATTATCCGTGAGAGTATAAAGTGTATTTTTAAGAGCATGATGACATTTTTCGATAGCCCCATTGCACCAAGGTGATCGAACAGGCGCTAATTTAGCTACTATTTGTAATTTTTCCGTCATACATTTGTAAACTTTTGAAGTAAACTGACTGCCTCTGTCGCTAGTAATACAAAAAGGTAATCCGCTGGAGACAAACGACTGTAGTAACTTTTCCGCCACGGTTTCTGCACGTATGTCTGGTATAGGGAAAACTGTTAAATATTTGGTAAATTGGCAAATCATAGTTAGCACGTATCTGTTGTTGTTGACACTAACTCTAAAAGGGCCACATAAATCTATTGATACACTGTGTAAAGGACCTTCAGGAATGGGGATTCTACCCATATTTGTTATAAGTTGCTTTCCTTTTCGGCTTTTGCATTTTTCACAAGAAAGGACATAATTATGTGTGTCCGAATACATACCTCCCCAATAATATCGGTCTTCTATTAATTTGAAAGTCTTATCAACCCCTGCATGAGTGACATGTGCCATAGCTAATATGTTTTTCTGTAAAATGCGTGGAATTACTATTGTCCTCTTAAAATTCTCCCGCAACGGTCGATCTTTCCATCTACCAATATGCCTTACTAGCCCCGTCTCCTCATCTATATAAAATGTCTCATTGTTTTTACTATGTTTGTGCTTTTCGTTTTTTAAATTTTTCTTTAGTTCTGTAATTTTTGGATCTTTATTCTGCTCCTGCAATATTTTTTCTATCGTCGGTATTTCCGTTAACTCTTCTACATTTCTAATATAAATATTATCCATATTTACAAACCCATTCTCGTCTTCCCGCTCTGCATGAATTATACCATTTACTGTAAGCTCCTCCGTTTGTTTGTTTACATATTCGACGCGTTCTCCCTCCTGCTCTTGTCTGATAACCGGTTCCCCCGAAATATTATCCGTTTCTTTCCTGCCTTGCTCCACATCTGAAGCGTGCTCTTGGAAGGAAGAAGAGGGAAAGGGTGGTTTGTTTACGTCTTGTTCTGGGTGGCTTGCAAAATCTTCGCGACTTAAAAAATCTGCCAGTACGTTTTGTTTTCCCGGGATGTGAATGAATTTAAATTTATATTCGGAGATGTCCAAAATCCAACGCTGCATCAAAGTTGGAGGATTATTAATCTTTAAATTATCACCTAATGACTTGTGGTCTGAGAGTAAAAACAATTCTCGTCCGTACAAAAATTTCCTAAAAAACTGTATCCCTTGGTGTATTGCAAGTAACTCAATCTTTACTGCAGGGTATTTTTTCTCTTGCGGACTTAACTTGCAGCTAAAATATGCAATTGGCTTAAGAATGCCATCTCTCAATTGTAAAAGGCACGCCGACACCGATAATAAAGATGCATCTGTGTTAAGGTAGAATTTTCCCTCAAAGTTTGGTTGAATTAGAATAGGTTTTTCAAAAAAACAATTTTGTAATGTCTGGAAAGCCTTCTCGCACTCAGGAGTTTATTTAAATTTTGCGTCCTTTTGCGTTAGGTCTGAAAGCACCGCCGTAATTTTCGTGTAATCTTTTATTGAATTCCGATAAAAATTGCACACTCCTAAAAATCTTTTACGTTTTCTTAACGTCTTTGGCACCGGAAAAGATGTTATTTTGTTTATATTGCTGTCCATTGGACTTATTCCTTTATCGGTAATCTCGAATCCTAAATAATTTATTTTTGGTAAGAAAAAATCGCATTTGCTCGGGCTTAGCGTTAAATTATTCTCTCTAAATTTGTTAAAAACTAATTGTAATTTATATTTCATTTCCTCGTAAGAGTCTGCTGGGACAATCACATCGTCAATGTAAGCTAAGATGTTTCGTTCCTGTAAATCCGCTAAAATAGTATAAATAATATTTTGGAAAATGGGCGCTGAGCTAACGTGTCCGAAAACCATCCTATTGTATTTGAAATTGCCGAAAGGTGTTACAAAAGAAAAAATATTCTGTGCTTCTGGGCTTAAAACAACCTGGTTGAATGCGCTGTTGAAATCTAATTTTGAAAAAAATTTAAAACCTGCTAATTTGGTGATAATATCGCTAATTCTCGGAATATTATAAGGGAATATGGTGGAGATGTTATTTATCAATCTTAAATCTAAACAAAATCTGTGTTCCCCATCCTTCTTGCGTACTAAAATCATTGGACACGCATAATTTGAGTTGGTTTTAGAAATAATTCCTGCTTGTTCCAAGTCTTTTAATTGCGCTTTCGCCGTGTTTTGTAGTGAGTACGGTATATCATATGGCCTAGATTTGATTGCATGATTGTGAGCTAATTCAATTTTGGGTTGGATTAAGTCCGTAGCCCCTATGGTCGAAATGTTTTTTGAAAAAATGTCCGCGTACTGTAATGCAAATTGTTCAAAATCTTTCCTCCTCTCTGCGCTCATATGTTCTAGCTTAAAATCTGTCAGTTCCAAATCCCTTTTTCTCTGTTCTATCACTTCGTGTGTCGCCTGAATCAAATTTATCATTTCTTTACAAATATAGTTTTCCTCCTCCTCTGGCTTATTTTTCTCTGGCTGAATTTCAAAATTTTCTGATACTTGTCCCAAAATCATATGTTTATTCAAAGTAAATTCCGATTCTGTGTTATTTTGCACTCTTACCCAAATTCCCTTCCCTGACATTTTATAAACCCCATAATCCATGTTTATATAGTTTTTCTGTACCGGTTCAAATAAAATATCCGTACCTTCCTGTACTTCATTCTCGGGTATGATCAAAATCTGTTTGGTTTCATTCGGCATAAATCTGACTTTCCTGTTAATTCTGGAAACTTTGGGTTTTTCAATTAAGCTGTGTATTTGTGTATCTCGCGGTGTTTGATTTTGGTTCCTAAGCTGTATTTCTAAGTTTCCAATTTTTAAAATGTTATTTTGCGTGTCAATTATGCCTTTAAATCTTCTAATGAAATCGTAACCAAAGATGCCCTGGTATGACTGTGGAAAACGTGCTCTCGTTATGAAAAAAATATGTTTGAATTTTTGGTTGTTAATTTTAAAATTTATTTCTACCATTTTCGAGTAATTTATGTTGTGTCCCGTTAACGTGGTAATAGTCACCGATCTCGATATATACTTAACTGCAACATTCTCTTTAATTTTTTGAAAAACCTCGTCTGCTAACACTGAAATTGAAGCGCCCGTATCTAATAAAATGTCCGTTTCGTTCTCGTGGAATTTTGCTCGTACCGTCGGTAATTTTGTCATGTTCTCCTCTGTGACAGAAGCTATTAATTCAGCCTTATCTCTAATTTTCTCTCTATCCATTGCTATTTTTGTTTCAGGTCTTCCCCTATCCTCGTTTTCTGTAGGACTTCGCGTACCGTTCCATGTATTAATCTGTCTATCACACTCTCGTGTATTATCCCTAAAATCATTTCCCGAATTGTTTTCCCTAGGATTCCTTCTTTCTCTTTCTAAATTATTTTCTCTAAAATTCCTCTCCTCCAACCTATTGTATTTTTTTCCAAAATTTTGTCTACCTCTCTGCGTGCCAATTTCATCTCTAAATTTATTCCTAAAATCTCTTTCCTCCGGTTTATTGTGTATTTCCCCAAAATCTCGTCTATTCCTCTGTGTATAAATTTTATCTCTACATTCATTCCTAAAATCTCTTTTCTCCAATTCATTACAATTTCTTCCAAAATTTAACGCATTCCTCTGTGCACTATTTTCTCTATTAAATTCATTTCTAAAATTCCTTTCTTTCGATTTACTGTAATTTCTTCTAAAATTTATCGCATCTTTATGTGTAGTATTTCCTCTCCTAAATTCATTTCTAAAATTTCTTTCACTCGATTTATTGCGTCTTTCCCCGAAATCTCATCTATTTCTCTGCGTATGAATTTCTCCTTTAAATTTATTCCTAACATTTCCTTCCTTCGTTTTACTATAATTTCTTCCAAAGTTTAGTGTATCTCTCCATGTGTTATTTTCTCTTCTCAAATCAAACCTCACAGGATTTTTTTCATATCTATATAAGGGAGACCAATCCCTGTGTCTTTGTGAATTTTGCATAAATTCTCCTTCAGTCCCCCACACTAGTTTAAAGGCCTAAAATTTTTACAATCATCTCTCCCTCGAACGTATCTGCGATCCCCTCTAGAGTCTGCATAATTTCTCTCATCTACATAAGATTCAGGGTTTCTGTTCCAATTCTGAAAATTCCCTTGCCTCATCTATTTCTCTGCCTCATCTATCTCCCTTGCCTCATCTATCCTCTCATGTTAAATTCGTTTCTGGGCCGCGCTCCGAAATTTCTGTATCTCTCATTGCCTGAATTCCACTGATTCGACCTTCTGTTGTGCACATAATTAGCTTCCCCGTTAAACGATGCAAAATTCCTATTCTCCTGCCCATATCTGACTTGCCTCTCATTATTATTTTGACGTAAATACATTCTGCATTCCCTCATAAAATGTCCAGATCTACCAGAAAAATGTGTTTTGTATTTTCCCTACCTCTGCGCGTTCCTTGATTTTTAAATTATTCATCTCTTTCGTTATAGTGTCTAATAATTGTGAGTTAAATTGTTCTTGTTCCTTGTGTAGCTCTTGTATGTCATTTTTTTGTGATATATTATTTACCGCTACCACCATTGCCGCTAAATTAGCTGACTCTAAATTTTGTGCTATTTTTACTGCTTCTGTGAATGTTTTGGGGTTACCTTTAATCACTTCAATTTGGAATTCTGGTCTAATTGCTTCGATGAATTTACTAAGCTGAATGTTTTGGGGTTACCTTTAATCACTTCTATTTGGAATTCTGGTCTAATTGCTTCGATGAATTTACTAAGGCTTAATTTATCAATAATGTGTTGAGTGTCATCGTTTATCTGAGCCTCTCCTATGTACTCCAACGTTAGTGTTCTAATTCTGTGTGATAATTGTTTTATAGTTTCACTTTGGTTTTGTTTAATAGATGAAAAAATTACTTGGTTGGCGGTGATATGGGGTTTGTCTGTGAAAAAATCTAAAAATCTGTGTTTGAAAACTTCAAATGAGGTTTCACTCCTCAGATCTCGAGAACTCATATAAAATTTCCTAGCATTATCCCGTAATCTAGATTTAATAATAGCTAGTTTCTCTGCACCGTTCCAATTTCCCAGCTCTGATAAAGCAGTAAACTGTTCGAAAAACATCCGTGTTTCCTCCATGTCTTCCCCATTTAATTCCCCTAATAAATGAGTAATTCCCGGAATTTTGCTGACGTGAGCTACTGGGACTTCGTTCCGTTCTTCTGCCATGACCGAAATGCGAAATTTTTTTTTTTGAGATTTCCTAACCAAAATGCTATATCTAAAGTGCAATCCTCCCTTCCTACCAAAATCCTATCACATATAATAAACAATAATTGTCATGCAACATATATACACTCTTAACATTAAAATTCTCGTACATAAAATTCTACTTTCACAATATAAAATACATTCCTAATATGCATACCAAATATTTCTAATTTCCTCAAATTCTCGTATTTTGTTCCCGTGCTTCCCTAAAATAATACATATATCCCCTTACCATGGCATAACAATTTGAAGAAAAGAATTGAAAAACATGATTTTTTTTTTTACTTCTTTTACAATCCTCATTTCCGAAAAAATATACTTCATTTAAAATTTTCCTAGCGCACATAACGTAAAATTCAGCCTATTCACAAAAAAAAATCTTTTGGTAATTCTATTAATTATTTTTATTTCGTATGGTCTCGAAGCCCTTTTCTTAGTGTACATTAATTTTAATTTATTCCCAAAAACATTTTTCAGTTATTTTATCAATTGTTTTTATTTCGAATCCTGGTCATCGGAACCCATTAATGCTGCGAGGTATTACCCTCACGTTCGATCTGAACGCTAAAAAATACTTAAAATGTTCATGGAACATCAAGTTTATGGCTGACATGATCGTAAAAGGTTTAAAACTGAAAAAAATAAGTAATTAATAAGAATTGAAATGAGAACACGGATTAGATTTAAAATAACAAAAATAATAAATTTATTTACAAAATTAACATTTAAAATAAAAAAGAAACATGAAAAAGATTTGCTCATAACATGTGAGCTTGAAAGTTACTCCCTTAAAGTATGAGAACATAGCAAAATATCAAAACACCATAAAACCTCTTAAAATTAATTCCACTCGTAAAATCCTAAATACATCATAAATCTTTAACACATCGTAAAACATTAATTCCCTTAAGTCATTAATATATCAGCAATCCTCAAACAATAATTCTACTTGTAAAAAACATTAATATGTTGCAAAACGTTATACCCTCCAGGTAGCAATAATTTAAAAGAGAGGAGAGAGGAAGAGACATTTCAAAAAGTGTTGTACGTAGCAAGTAGGCCTCACCTTATCTCTTGGGCCAAGCGGCCATACGTGCTCTACTGTAAACGGGGACCGGAGAGCATTTTCGCTCCGTCAACTATTACACAACTTCACTCGGTCAGCTCGCAAGAGGCACTCTCGATTCCTTTTACTCTCTGAAAAAAACTTCTTTTCAAAATCTTCCAATTTTAAGTCTCCTCCCTTTTAAATATTATTGGCTGTCAGGACTTAAGCCCCCTTAATATTACTGGCGGACACTTGGATTCCTCCCTTTCAGTGGCCAGTCCATGACAGCAGGGCTGGGTCAGTAGCCCCTGAATTATCACTTGCAGGTGACAGGAGTCCCACGCTCCTGCATGAACCTCTGGGCTTAATTGCGCCCCCAATGACCGCTTTCCTCCCCGTTCTGTCTTCCTCTTGAACGAGACCACCCACAGGCAGTTCCACTGACCCTTTCCTTTGCAGGTGGCCAGAGGGAGACCCTATACAAATTTGTAACAGGGCTAGGGACCGTCCTTTGCAGGTCGCCTTCCTCTCCAAAATTTCACAATGTCACATATTTTAGAAAACACTATGTGACACATAGCTTTAAAATCCTCCTCCATTTTTTTTTATGTGTTTCTCTTTCTCTTTAGCTGTCTGCCTTAAATTGTTAGATTTTGAAATCAGTGAAAAATCTTTTTTTTTTTTCTGCCAACACAGCATAGTCATCAGCTGACTTCAAAAGTTCTTTTACTTGCATTTGCATTTCCAGTTTTTGTCCTTTGAATTCTCCTTCCCTTTTATTTTCCAAAACCCTTTTCTCTTTGCTTTCTAAGCCTCTTTCTTTTTCCAGATACAACATGTATTTTTGTCTGCCATTTAACACAGATGATCTCAATTCCTTTGTTATTTGCACTTTTGTCACATCACCACCAATTTTATTTATACAGTCACATATAACTCATTGGGCAATGTATGAGTGATCTTTCATATTTTCTACTTCTATAATTTTGTTAACACTAAAACCACGTTCAACCGTGGCCTGCCCATGACTCAAAAGCAACAATTTTCGTACAACATCCCACAGTTTAAGATATTTTGTTTCCATTAATTTCTTGAACAATTCATCTAATCTATATTTCAATTCCTTTGCATCCTGAAATGAACTAACATTTTCCGGCACAGTCACATATAAAAAATCTCGAAATTTCACTATAATTTCATGGCATGTTGCTGGGTTAATCACATGTATCTCACATAAGTTGCCCAGCAACAACTTCATCCACTTGATGCAATCTGGTTTATCAGTTATCATGACTGCTGGATTTAACGCAGACATATATCTAACTGTGCTGTATTTAATGGGCGATTTGCACATGAGCTTTGCAAAAATTTTTAATATTATTAATTTAAGTTCTTTTTTCAAATTTAGCATTTCTAAGTCTGATACCTTCTTTGATAGATAAAGTTCTTTAAGATTTCTTTCTGGTTCAAAGCCAACATTTATTTTTTCTAAGTTTATGTGTAAGTCAGCATTCTGATAATCTAGTTTAATAATTTTAATCAGACTGATATTACCATCGAATGTATCAGGCTTGATGAATCTGTGCAGTAGAAGAACTAACATCTTTAAATCATCTGCAAGAAATGGGAGCATTGGTTGATCTGATATTTTAGAAGGAAAGGCTCAAAAATTTTTGATATTGATAAGCATATTTTTAATTTTATGGACAGCAACTTATCGTTCACATGCTTCCTTACTGTAAAATAAGATTTACATTGGGGCTCTGAAAATTTCCGTTTTTTTATATGTTCGATGTATTTTTTTAAATATGGAATAAGCTGTAGTGCTCTTTCTAAAACTTGGACATTCTCCACCCAACGGTGCTTAACAAATTTCAGGGGAAACATACCATTACTTATTGTTGAAAAATCTTCATGCCTTGCAGGTGAGTCCTTGAAAAGGTAGTAACAAGCGGTTAAAAAACAACTTATCTCCCAGTCACTGCCTTTAAATCTACACTGAAAAGAATTATGAACAGTATGCAACCCACAGCTTCCAATGTTAATGAAATCCTTTTTAAACTGTGTTCTGCATTCTTCATTTATCTGGTCAAAAAATTTCCAATTGACGTTAGGTCCATCCATTGATATCTGTAACACATTGTTCAGTTTCAGTGGTAAGATAGACTGCCTAAAACTTTCATACAAGTCATTAGCAGTGGCATGGCCCATGAATACCGATATCAAGAACGATGTCTCAACTTTATTCTCTGACCAATATCTAACGTGTATGTCCATTTGTTTGTTTTTTGCCTTATATGGTTTAAAGTTTCATCGAAAAGCCAAATATAGCTGTCTTTGGAATTTAATTCTTGTAATAACATTTTTTTAAAATAGGGTGCAATGCCAAATACTGTATAATATGCAGATTTGCGCTCTCCACAGGAAAAACTGGATGCAATTGCACTATCGGGAAACATTTTTTGAAATATCTTTTCAATGTTATCATTTGATTTATACAAATCATGATTTTTCACCATCTTTAACACCCAAAGAATTTCTGCATCTATTGTACCTGTTTTCTTAAATAATAAAAGGCAATGTCTGTGTGTGTGTGTGTCTGTCTGTCTGTCTTATACACTATACGTTTCGCGACCGCGCGTCGGAGAGCTACGAAATTTGGCAATCGGAGACCCGGGGGGGAGGGAAGGGGACACGTGAAAACCGATTTTTAAAATTTTAATTATTTTTTTATTTATTTAATGTTTTATGCGATTTCGACCGTTTTTTGCCCTTTTTGCCCTTTTTTCTCCACGATCCAGACATCGTAGAAAAAAACAAATTACACCATCGGAAAGAGCAGAGAATTTCGAGTAAAAATATATCAATTTCAAATCTGAATTTCGATTTCTAATATTTTTTAAAGATTTTAAAACAAAAGTCACTTTTTGCTCAAGAAAACGATTTTTGGTTTTTAAATTCTCGCATCGTGAAAAGTACTCATAATTTCGACTAATAATTTACATTTTCAGAAAGGTCAAACATCTGGCATTCTTACAAGTCCAATCTGGTCCAGAAATAATGAAAATTGCCTTCAGGATGGCAATTTTAAAGACGCCATGATTTTAAATTTGTCGGCTACCGGCTCAGTTCCCCAACGGCATTTTCCCCCCATCCGCATTAGTTTCTTCCCCGTCTCCATGGAGACCGCGCTTTCGGTTTTAACTGAATTACGAGCATAAGTGTTGTATACATCGGGCGAAATTATTATATTTATATGATATTTTAAATGGATATTTTTAAATGGATATTTTAAATAATTTAAATGATTGAATTATGGTGGTTTGAATTGTGGTGATGTATTTGAAATTATTATATTTATGGATTGGTGGAACGATATGGTTGATTTTTTTATTTTAAATGGATATTTTAATTTATGGATATTTTAATTTATAGATATTTTAAATGGATATTTTAATTTAATGGCTATTTTAAATTATGGAACGATGGAACGAGGATGGTGGAATTAAGAGCCTAGCATATGGTCGTTATAAATTTAAATTAGCGCGCGGGAAGTTAGCGCGCGAGAATTGCACTCGGTAGGCCTGGGTTCGATTCCCGCCACTGATGCGGAGTACGATCACCTTAAACATATGGGTCGATAATTCCTTCCGAGAGGTTGGTGGCAGGGAAAGGAGGGTACGGTCTCTGTGGATGCCTCCCCCACTGGGTCCTGGTCCAAATTGGGTGAATAAAAAGAAAGTTATGGAGATTGTCGCGGAGGGCGCGGTAGTCCAGTGGTTAGCGTGTGGGAATTTCACTCGGTAGGCCCGGGTTCGATTCCCTCCACTGACAAAACTGCTGCCGTGTTCACGCGGAGTACGATCACGTTAAACATGTGGGTCCGTAAGTCCTTCCGAGAGGTTGGTGGTAGAGGAAGGAGGGTACGCACCCTGTGGATGACTTTCCCACTGGGTTCCGGTCTAAATTGGGTGAATAAAAAGAAGGTTATAGAGATTGTCGCGGAGGGCGCGGTAGCCCAGTGGTAAGCGCGGGAATTGCACTCGGTAGGCTAGGGTTCGATTGCCGCCACTGCCAAAACTGCTGCCATTTTCACGCGGAGTACGATCACGTTAAACATGTGGATCCGTAAGTCCTTCCGAGAGGTTGTTGGTAGAGGAAGGAGGGTACGGACCCTGTGGATGCCTCCCCTACTGGGTTCCGGTCTAAATTGGGTGAATAAAAAGAAGGTTATGGAGATTGTCGCGGAGGGCGCGGTAGCCCAGTGGTTAGCGCGCGGGATTTGCACTAGGTAGGTCCGGGTTTGATTCCCGCCACTGCCAAAACTGCCGCCGTGTTCAGGCGGAGTACGATCACGTTAAACATGCGGGACCGTAAGTCCTTCCGAGAGGTTGGTGGTAGGGGAAGGAGGGTACGGTCCCTGTGGATGCCTCCCCCACTGAGTTCCTGTCTAAATTGGATGGCACTTCTGTCGGCTGCTATTTGCTGTGTTAGCTGAGTGACTTGACTAGAAAATTTGAAAGTCATTTGCAGATTTAGCAGTGTTGGTCATATCCCTATCCGAAGTGCTGGTAGAAAATTTTTTGTAGCAGATGATACGCAGTAGTGATGTGTTTTCTCAAGAAAGCAAGCTCGTTAAACACAAACACAATTTATTTGTTGTGAGATCCATTGCATCAGATGAAGTTACAAAATAAAACACTGTAACATTCGTTGCAAAGCAAAACTATATACAATGAGCTAGCAAGCTCATGAAAAAGGTTTTGAACAGTCTATGACTAGGCACACACTCTCAGTTATTATAACATCGGTAAGTAGAAAAAACAGCTACTGTACCACTCATGTCGTGCACGTTAATGAAGCCACCATCATCAGGTCACACGTCATGGCTTTAGAAGTTAGACTACTCTCTACCGATCAAGGTCTGCCTTCCATACAAGGTCTTTCACCGTCGATCACCGTCTGATCGATCTGACTATACGTCGAGTCTTAAGTCTGCATAACTACAAGATCTTAAACTCTGAAAAGTCTCCCACGTCTACTACATGGTCAGTCAAGGTCTGACACGTCTACTACATGGTCAGTCAAGGTCTGAATAACTGAGAATGTGTCCTATCATATATACACTGTGATGGGTACGCTCCGGAACACAACCGTTGACGGCAGCGCCCTCACTATATGCAAATCAGGATGCGCGCGCGGCGAGATGGCGATTTGCATGAATGGCATGTTCTGTTCCCGTCACGAGTCGTTCACGAGAACGGTAGAACCATTCTAAAAATGTAAACACGTTCTCGCGATAACGAGAATCGCGACGAAAACAGAACTAAGTTTCCAACAATCGGCCCCCTCATGCAAAACCCCAAATCTCGGCGCACGTGCTATCAATCAATGAAATTACTCTAAAAAAACATAACAGCAAAAATGTCAAGTTCTTTAGTATCCAGCAAAAACATAAAGTATATATATTACTTTTCATGTTAAGCAAAAAAAAATTTATCATTGAAAGAAAATTTTAGATATCATTGAAACACTAAGTTCCAAAAATTGAATTTAAGTCAAAATTTAAGTTTCAAGAAATTTAAGTATAACCATTTAAATTTAATATTTAAGATTAAAAAAATTTTACTATAAATATCAAATTCAAGTTGTGTAGAAAATTTTATGTATAATTATTAAATTTAACATTTAAGATTAAAAAAATTTCACTATAAATATCAAATTCAATTTGTGTAGAAAATTTCATGTATAATTATTAAATTTAACATTTAAGATTAAAAAAAATTTCACTTTAAATATCAAATTCAATTATGTAGAAAATTTTATGTATAATTATTAAATTTAACATTTAAGATTAAAAAAAAATTCACTTTAAATATCAAATTCAATTATGTAGAAAATTTTATGTATAATTATTAAATTTAACATTTAAGATTAAAAAATTTCACTATAAATATTAAATTCAATTTGTAGAAAATTTCATGTATAACTATTAAATTTAACATTTAAGATTAAAAAATTTCACTATAAATATCAAATTCAATTATGTAGAAAATTTTATGTATAATTATTAAATTTAACATTTAAGATTAAAAAAAAATTTACTATAAATATTAAATTCAATTATGGCTGTTCATTATCTCTGTCCAAGACCAGTATACATAATTAATACTAATAGCAATGACACAGATAATGAAAGATTTTTTTTTCCTTTCTGTGTTGTATTCAAATTTAAATAAGTGGTTTGTCATCAATGAATCATAGCCAAGTGTATGATAACAAGGAGTAAACACACAAAATAATACACATAAGCATAACTGTCTTATGCGGGAATTGAAAACATGGATATATATATACATTCAGTGTAATGTGAAAAATTTTAGAAAGTTCATTGTAAACAATACACATATATATACTCTAGATACAATTATCTGCATCACAGAGGGAGGAGTAATTTATACGATATCCTAACCATATTTTGTAAAAGAAAGAAAAAAAATTTAGAAGTTACAAATTTAATCATTTTTGTTTGTGGAAATTTGATTACAAAAATTTAATGCTAAAAATTCCTCAAACATTTGGCAAATCTTATTAATGTACTGCCTATGATGTATAAAAATTTTGTTATTGATTTCAGCAAATTCCACACCTAACAGTTTTTGGACCTTCCCTAGAGTTTTGATATCAAATTCTTCCTTTAGTAAAGAAACTGCATGATCAATATCACCTTGATGTTTTGAAAATAAAACTATGTCATCCACATATACCAACATTAATACTTTGTTCTGGTAAAAATATGCACAATTGCACCATTTGAGTTTGAAGAAATTTAATTTTCTCAAAGTGGTGTCAAGCTCATTATACCACTCTCTGCCGCTCTGATGTAAGCCATATATTGCTTTTTTCAGCAAACAGACATGATTTTGTTGGTTCGGATCGACATATCCAGGTGGTTGTTTCATAAACACTTTGGCATTCAATTTAGCATAAAGGTATGCTGACTTGATGTCTAATTGAAAATGCTTCCAGTTAAGCAAACATACAAAAATTGCAAAAAAAGCTCTTATTAAGCAAAAATTTATAACGGGGCTAAATACTTCGTCATACGAATCCCCCTTCTCTTGTGAATATCCCTGAGCCACTAATCGAGCTTTGAATCTCTTTACTATTCCATTTTCATCCCTTTTGATGGTGTATACCCATCTGGATCCGATTATCTTTTGTGAGGTGGGTGTAGGCACTAAGTCCCAAACACCTCTCTCTTGCATTATTGCTATTTCATTATTCATGGCTTCTTGCCATTCTTGCGAGTGCGGAGATTCAATTGCCGATTTATAGTTTTTGGGAACTATTATCTCTATGTTGCTTGCCTCTGGCCTGGATTTGATATCCCTCTTTTCTCTGAAGTTAAACAAATTTTGGTCATAATGTATGTTAGCCTTAGCACAGAATTTTTTAACATCATTATGACTTCTCAGCCTATGTTTATCACCCCTCACTGAGTAGTAAACATCAGTTCGAGTTCCATCAGGCCTGGGTACAGCTTTCCTTTCCCAATCTATGTTTGAACAGGGGGTCAGATCGGAATCAGCAGGAGAGTCCTCTTCCTCACTAGTATGACTAGTGTCATGGCTCTCACCTGCTTCTTCCTCTGACTCACTATCCAAACATCCCGATCCTGAATCTGATGTTCGAGTAAAACCCGATTTCTTTTGGGTGAAGTTTCTAGGTCGAATGGGGTCCAGGACGCCTTCCGCTGCTTCCATCTCCTCAAAACGGACATTGCTTATTTCTAATATTTTTCCTTCTTTCACAAGAAGAATTCTATAGCCTCTGGTATTTTCCGCATATCCTACCATAACTCCCAGTTGAGCTCTTAGGTCTAGCTTCTTCCTAAGCTGTTTTGCTATACCAGCATAAGCCTTACATCCAAAAACTCTGAGATGGGATACAGCAGGCTTCTTCCCATAGTACAATTCGTGTGGAGTTTTAACTTTAAATTTATGGCAAATCCTGTTCTTTGTATAAGTAAAACATAGGATTGCCTCTGCCCACATTTTGTCACCAACTTTGCTTTGATTAAGCATTGCCTTGACACAATCTAACGCTGTCAGGTTGAATCTTTCAGATACCCCGTTTTGTTCGGGTGTATAAGTGTTAGATCGTTCATGCTTAATCCCTAACTTTTTCAAAAAAGCTTTAAATTGACCGTGACAAAATTCCATGCCGTTATCAGTACGGATGCACAAAATCCTTTTGCCTAATTGTCTCTCCTGACAAGCTTGAAAATCCTGAAAAACTTTGAACACATCTGATTTTTGTTTTAAAATAAAAACAAACACCTTGCGGCTAAAATCGTCTGTAATAGTCAAGAAGTATTTGTTTCCCCCCAATGAAGCTACAGGCATTGGACCACAAACGTCCATGTGCAGTAATTGCAAAGGTTCTATAGATCTAATCCTGCCTATTGGTTTGTACGAAACTCTTTTAGATTTTGCAAGTTTGCAATGAATGCAATTTACTTTTGCATATTTTAATTTTGGGAGTCCGTTTGCCGCGGAAACTTTACTTGTTTGGTGCAAGTAGTCTGAGTTAATATGGCCATATCTTCTATGCCATAATTCAGTTTTGTTCAGAATTTCAACTGTTGAACCACTAATTTTATTTGACTTTGATTTTAAATCAGATTTGTTTTTCCTTTTATTCAAGTTAGGCTTAATTTTGTTTTGACTTTGACTATTTGTTGCAGGGGTTTTTCTAACCTGTTTAGAATTTTTGTCCCTATCCTGATCTCCTTTACGGCCCTCAACACTACTATTTAAACTTTTAGTTGAGTACTGTGGTTTTAAGAAATACAATCCTTCTTTACGTTTAGCGTAAAAGAAATTTTCTCCCTCAGGAGTCTTAAACCATAGAATACCCTTGGCTGCACTAAAAGAATAGCCCTGCTCTTCTAATACAGATGCGGCCAACAAGTTACGCCGTAATTTTGGTGAATACATAACATTTTGTAGCACAATATTATTTGTATGATCTTTAAATTTAACATACATGTTCACCGTTCCAATAGCCTCAACTGGGCTTTTCATATCACCCACTGCTAGCGACATAGATGTATCCTTACATTTATCAAATTTTGAAAACATTTTAACATCATTACAAAAGTGTCGCGTAGCAGCGGTGTCAATCACCCAGCTGAGCCTATTGTCAGGATTATCAACAATATTAGCTTCTACATTTATATTTGAAAATACTTCAATAATACTAGAGCTAGTCATCTTTTTCAATTTTGGGCATTGTGCCTTTACATGACCATTTTTATTACACATAAAACATGGTCCTATGACCTTAATAGACTTTTTAACTTTGGTAACATTTTTGCATTTAGCGTTAACATTTGAAAAATATACAGATGAATTGGAACTTACATTATTATTGTCATGATCCTTCCTCAACTGTCTAATCCTGCCCTCCTCCAGAGAAAGTTCTTTCTGAATTTTATCCAATTTAAAATCAGTATCGCTCCAGCGATAAATGATTTGGATGATACTCTGGTACTGGGCTGGGAGATACCGGATGGCTTGGAATGCCACGTACACATCCTCCACGGGGTGATTCACGTTCTTGAGCTTGGTGACAGCTTTCCTTATCCTCGTACAGAATATGTCGATGGGCTCCTCGATTTCCGGGCGTAGACTGAAAAACTCGTCCAACAGATGAACTAAATTGGCGCGCGTTGGGGCCTCAAAATGCGCCTCCAACTTCTCCCACGCATCCGCCGGGCTGTCGTCGATGTCGAGCAGTTCTCTGTACTCCGCCGAGATATTTCGAAACAGGATGGAAAGTGCGCGGTCGCTGCTGCGCATGTACTCCTCTCGCTCGCGGCGTGACGTAGATTCGTCGACTGGTAATGCAGTACGGTTGATGTGGCCGTAACATCCTTCTCCTTTCAGGATAAATGAAATTTCATTACGCCAGGTGACGTAATTGTCCCTGTTTAACGCTTCTATGCCGTTGCTCACCTCCATAGTCTTTAACTGTGACTAGAGTGCGTTGTTTACCTTTCTGCTTGATGCAAATGGCGCCGGTCGCGGCCCCCGTCGATGGAATTCACAACTCTTCACTGCTGTTTTATCACGGATAAAAGTTATGGCCTTGACATACTAAGGCCCATAACCAAATGTCGGCTGCTATTTGCTGTGTTAGCTGAGTGACTTGACTAGAAAATTTGAAAGTCATTTGCAGATTTAGCAGTGTTGGTCATATCCCTATCCGAAGTGCTGGTAGAAAAATTTTTGTAGCAGATGATACGCAGTAGTGATGTGTTTTCTCAAGAAAGCAAGCTCGTTAAACACAAACACAATTTATTTGTTGTGAGATCCATTGCATCAGATGAAGTTACAAAATAAAACACTGTAACATTCGTTGCAAAGCAAAACTATATACAATGAGCTAGCAAGCTCATGAAAAAGGTTTTGAACAGTCTATGACTAGGCACACACTCTCAGTTATTATAACATCGGTAAGTAGAAAAAACAGCTACTGTACCACTCATGTCGTGCACGTTAATGAAGCCACCATCATCAGGTCACACGTCATGGCTTTAGAAGTTAGACTACTCTCTACCGATCAAGGTCTGCCTTCCATACAAGGTCTTTCACCGTCGATCACCGTCTGATCGATCTGACTATACGTCGAGTCTTAAGTCTGCATAACTACAAGATCTTAAACTCTGAAAAGTCTCCCACGTCTACTACATGGTCAGTCAAGGTCTGACACGTCTACTACATGGTCAGTCAAGGTCTGACATGTCTACTACATGGTCAGTCAAGGTCTGAATAACTGAGAATGTGTCCTATCATATATACACTGTGATGGGTACGCTCCGGAACACAACCGTTGACGGCAGCGCCCTCACTATATGCAAATCAGGATGCGCGCGCGGCGAGATGGCGATTTGCATGAATGGCATGTTCTGTTCCCGTCACGAGTCGTTCACGAGAACGGTAGAACCATTCTAAAAATGTAAACACGTTCTCGCGATAACGAGAATCGCGACGAAAACAGAACTAAGTTTCCAACAACTTCCTGGTAGGTCGTTCCTTCTGGTAGGTCGCGCCAGCGAGTGTGCCACGGTTAGAATTTGCCACGGTCAGAATTTTCAAGGGTAGCGAACAGGCTGGTCGCCAAAGGCGGCTAGTTGTTAAATAAGACTGAATATTTGAGTCATTCAATCCAGTGCCACTGCTTTTCTCAGCTGATGCACTTGATGCTCCAAAAAACAGTGTAGACCTCGTGCACTGCTTTGCTTTTACCAATTCAGCATGCTTGGTACTTTTCATATGACTCTTCAGTGCGGATTCGCCCATTTTAGCTACATTAATGTTTTTATTACATAGCCTGCAAGTTGCAACATATTTATCCGGCGTGCATGATAGCCACACATTATATTTTTCATTTTTCATCCAAAGACAATTAAATGTGCATTTGCCAGCCATTTCTTATCTGAGAAAAGAAAAAACAAAATTAATATAAATTTCTGCCTTCATAATACATTTGATAACATTAAAGTGACCAGACATGCCAGTACCCGGAAACTAACAAGTGCCCATTTTCGCAGTTGCATAACAAATTCCACAATTCAATGTAAGCCTACTTCAATTTTATGAAAAAGAGTGTTTGAGAGTGTTAATGAGACAATTTTTATTTATTTTATTATTTTCCATCATCTCTGATATGGGACTGTTGATTAATTATATATACAGTTACCAGGTACGTTTTAAGCTCCCATTCCCCCTTGTGAACAACTGTGAACAAACGTTCAACCCCCTATTAATTACATGTACTTTTATACCCCCCCCCCCCCCAAATTCAATAGGAAACGTTAAAAATTTAAGAGGAACTTTAATCATTGCATTAAAAAAAAAGAGAGAGAGAGAGAACAGTTGCATCTTTTGAGTCAAAAAAAAAAAAAAAAAAAGCATTTTCCCTTCCCCAGAAAAAAAAAATCGAGATTATTAAAATTTTAAAGAGTGCAGAACTTCGCAGTGTATACGTATACAATTTAATAACCCCCTCCCCCTTATGTACAAGTGTGTACACAGTCCAACCCCCTTCCCCCTCAGTTGTACATATGATTAATGGACAGTCCCTATTTTTAATAAAAAAATTATTCAATTTGGAGAAAAAAAGATTAATTTTTAATTGTTAAAAAAAATGGGCACAGAAAATATAAATGTAAGGGCGGCCACAGAAAATGTTTATATCCCCAGACCAAACGGCGCCCTAGTTCTTAATTCAAGGTCACCGCACTTCAGCATCGTAATCAGAGTAAAATAAATTTTAACTATACTTTGATAGAAGACATGATTTCTAAAAAAAAAAAAAAAAAAATAGTTTCGTTTAGATTTTTGCTGAGGATTACAGGAGACAAAATTTCAAAAATCTTGATTACGGGCGCGTAAAATTAAAAATTGTGGGTCTAATTTTCTAAATACATGTTAGAGCACATTTAAGACAGCCCTGTTTTTTTTACACTGAAAAGAAAAATAAGAAACTCACCTCAGTGCACAGATGTAAAGAATTCTGTTTCAAAAAACTACTCCACAGGACAATGGCGTTGACAAAGAAAGACAAGATGCAGAGCGCAACGTTGGCGTACGTTAGCAGATGATCAGATACCGGGCTGTTAATTCGCATTGTGTGCATGCGCGTGGACTTCCAATATTTCACCTACTGCTATTAAAAAAAAAAAAAAAAAATCGTGAACACAGATGTTTTCTGTGATTGTGATGAGGAAAGATCGTTTTTCAAAAATTCCAGGACTATTCAAGGAAAAATTGTCACATTCAAGGACTTTCTAGAGTCCTTGAAAATGGATTTGAAATTCCAGTACTTTTCAAGGTTTTCAAGGACTCGTACGAATCCTGAAATGTCAAAGAAAATAAAGTACCTACATAGGAAAATATTATTCAAGCAAACTCATTTTGGTTTGGGCCATGCCCGAGTTTTACAACACTGTTTCGGACCAGGCTTGGATTCTTTAAAAAGTACGGCTGAGCTGAACATATTTAATTTTGAAAACTTCAAATTAGTTTTAATTGAATACATGAAATTATTGTCTTTATTTCAGCTATGTAAAATTAAATGTTTAAAAGAAAACCTTTTTATCTCAATTCTTCATAGAAAAATTTCAAGCATTCATGTTTCTAACACATATGAATACAAATTATTTTGGGCCAGATAATGCCGAGACTCAATGGTCTTTGGACTAGGTTTAAGCACTAGTATTGTCGGGTTGGGGAGGGTGAATTTTAGGCCCGTTCTGACCCCTATTGGAGCCACTGCTAATTTTTTTGTATAGTTCAGCAGGGATGTATCTAGAGAAATGTGAGTGGTGGTTGATTTTCCAGAACAATTATTATTGCGAATATAAAATTTCGAAACGAGCTTTGCGTTAATTCGCACACACAAACAGTATTAGTATTCTATACTTTTATATTAAAGAAAAACATTTGATAAAATTGAATATAACTTTTTTTAAATGTAATTGTAATATGTATATTTATTTGGATGAGTGGTGTTCGGCAATTGAGTGGTGGTCGGAAATTCTGAGTGATGGAAACCCCGACTACCGCCGACCACTGTAGATACATCCCTGGTTCAGTATTTCATTCACAATTCGCGATTTTATTTTGTCAAAAAAAATTTATTTGAGTTAGCTATGAATTATTAAAAGATACCTTTAACAATCACATGAGTTTTATAACATAATTAAACAAAGTTATAAATATATAATAATATATATGAGAAACATATATAAATGATTCGTATGCATGCCTTTAAATAATTTAAAAGTACTACCTTACCTTTCATGGTTACAAGTTGCTATATTAGACAACACACAACACAGATGCAGGACAGGATAGCAGAATGAGTTTTCGGACAAAAGCTTTCAGTGTTGTTCTCTGTGAATTCTGGTGGAAAAATGAGGTTCCACGAATGGCCTGCAACTGATGCCATAAAATCCTTTTATTTCACAATTGCCTTCAGCACTCACTGGCCAAAATGTCTACCACCTCATTCTTCCAACCTCCAATACACCAAACATCAAATTACCGACAAACACAGGGGACTTGTTTCATGACCTGCGGCTATCTTTCCCTGTTCATGATCTTTCCCAGATGGGTGAACATATGCTTGCAGGAGAATCGGAAGTATGTTTTTCAGACAATCATTGTGTGCCCTTCATATCAATAGCCCAGCTAAAACACATGCTAAACATTATATTTTCCACAGAGATGTAGTTCCATTTAATAGTTGAGTAAAATAATCAAAATAAGATAAAAATCGCCCTAGAAAAGAATATTTATGAAAAAAATACCCCCATTTATTATTTAAAAATTTTCTGAGTAGAGACCCAAAATTTCCGATTTTTGCGAGTCAGGTGTGTGTGACCCCCACTCCCCCCCCCCCCCTATACTTACAGCCCTGGTTGTGCCCCATGGCATGACAAACATATCAAAATATGCAAATGCTTGCTAAACATATATTTATAATCAAAATATGCAATGACAGTCAATGTTTTTCCACATTACTTCAAATATGTACAGTGTAACTGTAGCCTTAGTCTCTGTTTTGCAGACTTTTAAGCAGTGAGGGTGTTGGATCTTGATCTGGTGAACAATGTTTTTGACATAATTCGACACAAAAATCCAGTGGTGTTAAATCTGTTACCGAGCTGCTCTACAGTCACATGCACATAAGCAGATATCAATTGACATGTGCATATGAACAGTACATGAAACAAATCTTTAAAAGATATGTCCTGCAATAGTACAAACCAGAAGTTTATATAATAAATACTTTCTTAGGCATATTGCTATATTTTGGACATCTTTCATTGGACATTCTGTATATTCTATACCACATTTACTATAATTCTCATTTGGATCTGCTTTTGTCTCTCACTGTGGTTCAATGTAATATGCAAATTTTGGTGTGTTTGGCAATGCATTAATTCCTTACATAATGGTGTTCTTCTTGATGCTTTCTGATGATGAGTGCCCAAAAGCACTAAATGCTTATATCATTTATATTTTATGTCTAAATGGTTTAAATAAAACTTAATGTTTTAGTGTTTTTAATTGTTTATCCTCATGAGCGGGTAGTCATAACTATTTTATTTAAACAAATAAAACTTACCCCATCGCTGTCTCCATAAAAACTCCAAACTTTTACGCTCAGCCAAATACTTTTTGATTGAGTAATGCACTCTCTGTATAACCATGTTATTCATAAGCATTCTTGAAAGTAAATAAGCCATAGTTGGTGACAAGCCAAAAGGATCAATTGCCCATCCATTCTTTGGCTTATACCCTAAAAGAACAAGTATTTAAAAATTTCAGATTTCTTCAGTAGTAAATAAAATAATTTTTAGTCATGCCATTTATCTGTGCACTATAGAATAATTATATAAAATAATATTTACATATAGGTAGAGAAGAGCTGGAGATAGTACGTAAAAGCTCTTACAAAATGGCTCCAGCATAATTATTTTATCTTATTTTGTATTAATTATAAAACATCTCCAGATAAAATAAAAAATACTGCACAAACACAAGCATAAAAGAAATATTTTTTAATGAAAATTGAAATCAAGTGAAAATTGAAGTTATATATGTGTAACTTATAAAGAGTTTCATGAGGTAAAAATTGGAGCTTCTTCATGAAAGTTATTATTCTTTTAATATAATCTAAAAAGATTCACTTGATTTGGTAATTGCATAATATAATGTCTTAAATCTGGACTTCAGAAATTCAGAATTATCCATACTTCAGTAACATAGACTCATGGCCCCCACATCCTTGGACGGGCCCCCTGGCCAAAATTCTTTAAGGGCTCCCTATGGGCTGCAGACCCTTGGACATCATACTGAATCAATACTTTATCATACTTTAATCATTTACTTTGAATCATACTTTATCATACTGAATCAGTATGATAAACAGCAACCCATGAAAAATATTTTACAGAAAATTGGAAATTATTAAAAAATATAAAAAATTACAAAGGGAATTGTTTCATAACTATACATTTCCTAGCCTTTTTCTGAGCAAATTTATCAATAACATCAGAAAAGTCAACCTTCTTAGCTAGATCACTTTCAATGGCTAAAATAGCTAGGTGGTTTAATCTCTCTTGGCTTGTTGTGCTTCTCTGCCAGCTTTTCAGTGAATTGGCCAGCATGCTAAATGACCTGTCAGCTGAAGAAACAGTCACTGGTATAATACAAAAAAGTCGAATCGTAAGGCAGAAATTAGCAAATATACCCTGAACGTTTTTGTTATAAATAGAGTTAAGAAGCCTTAATGAATTTTTCTCAGATTCAAAAACAGTGCTTTTCACATGCAAAATTTCTTCTAAAAGGTCTTCTGACAAGTCGGTTTTGAATTGATCCACAAGGGACTTCACTTTCACTATTAATTGATCATTGTCCATGTCTGCAAAATTTAAGACTGGAGAGAATGTTTCGCAAATGGACTCAGCAGCCTCAAATCGTGACTTTAAATCAAACACTATAAAATCCAATACAGGGATAACCACAGTAGTTTTGAATTCTTCATCTGATTCGAGTGCTTCAGTTTCAGTATCAGTACTTCTGCTCAAAGACTTGCCTGATGGTTTTATCTTCTTGTGAAAGTCAGATGATATTCCTACTACTTCAGTGACCAGTTTTGCCTCTTGAAGAATTTCTTCCCATGAGTCGCGAAAGTGATGCATCTCTTTTACCAAGTCTCTCACAAGAGCAGTTTCCATGTTGAGTGATATTCCCTTACTTTGTATAATGACATTTTTTTGGCGAATACTTGACAATATTTTATGCCAAATCGATGTTGTTAGCAGGCCCTTAAAGGATCTGAAGTATTTCTTCAGTCCTTTGATGATGTTGTGTGCTGATGGAGTCAAGTCTGTAGCCATTTCCTCGAGGATGACATCTAAGACTTTCAGTACACCGGGATAATGCTTGACAATGGGGCACACAGCTTGGATTCTTTCACTCCACCTTGTTTGTGACAGACTTTGAAGAGATAACGGAACATGTTTTTTTAGAACTTCCCAGTTCGCAGGGCTGTGGGAGAAAAAGGAATAGAAACTTTCAACGTTTCCAAAAAATGTTAAAATATCCGCCTATTAAAATGCAGATTCCCAAACAGTCACGCGCTGATTGGATGTCCGTTGGTTACCTGAAGTCGTGGGTTATACCAGATTGGCGAAGTATATGGAATGAAATTGTAACCTAAAGAATCGTGCCAACTTGGCGCTAGATCGTACTTTGAAAAATGAGTGGGGGGTCTATTCTCAGGATCAACCGAAACATAATATAATGCTAAAATAATTATACACACTTCCAAATAGAAAAAAAGAAAAGAAATATTTTGAAAGTTGATAGGGCAGATCCTTTGGAGTAAACAAATGCCCCTTTTGTTTACTCCACTTTGGCATTGAGGCCCCTTTTCTCAGAACTTATTATTACTAAAAAACATTTTTTTTAGCAGCTGTCAATTAGAAAAAAACCCTGAAAGGCTTCGTTGGGCCCCTTTTCACATCCGTTTGTCCCAGGCCCCCTGGCTGTAGCCGTGCTAGCCACCCCCTTGTGGGGGCCATGCATAGACTGCAATTCTTTTCTTTTATGGCCCGGCACATGATTGTCCAATCATTAGCCCATAAACTGTGAAATACAGCCTGACCTTTTTAACATCATAATAAGAACAATAACAAAAAAAATTTCCCTTTCCAAAAATGCAAAAGAACTAACTGCCCATACAAAGGAGATCCCATAAGTCACCTGCTAAACTACAAGTATTTTTAAAAGCAATGTCATTTTCCCACACATACTTATCAAGGGGCAACAGCTATTTGCCTGTACTGCTGTTCATAGATGTAAAAGTTCTATGTCTATGCTATTGTTGGCACTGGGAGGAAAGGGGAAGGGATGGAAGAAATGCAATGTTCTAGACATTGACATGATTAAGTAAGTGATAATGATTGGTCAAACATGGGGACACCTTTTTTACACAAATAAAAGTAGAATTGATACATAGAACAAACATCACTGATAGAAAGAGGTAATCTTTTGAATATTTTACCTATTTCATTTTTCATTCTAATGCCCTGTAGACTTGAAAATTCAAATCATCACTTAGTATCCAGTGGCTACTTTATCACGGGTATTTTTTGCGTGAATATACACATATGTGTACACAAATACATACCAGGCCCGTAACCAGGATTTCATTTGGGGGGGAGGCTAAACCTTATGCTTGAAATCGTAATGGACCTTTACCTTTCTAGCATTCACTTTTTCAATTAGTGCCGAGCTGTCACCCCCCTCTCCAACGACTACATGCCTACTTGCCGTTGTTTTTTTTTTAATTTCATTTTTTCTTTCGATTTTTATATATTACAACTTAAACTTGTTACACCTCAATATTTAATCTAAGGAAGTAAAATTAATTAATACAGTATTTTTTAAATTAAAAATTTATTACCACAGATACCTATAATTATAAAAACTTTGAAGGTGGAAAGTTATAATTTACTTATTTTATTTATATTTTACTTATTCAAATTCCAACAGCGAATTAACTTCCATACAAGCTAAATAACAGATCGGCATTTTTTATTTGCTACAGAAGCAATCTCCTCGACTTTGCCATAATATTTATGACCCTATCCAGTTCCACAGTAATGTTAGAGTGAATTGAAATCATGGCAAGTGCACTCAGTCTGTCATCACTCATTACACTACGGGGTGAAGTTTTCACTCTTTTCAGTGTCAAAAAGGATCTTTCTACACTAGCAGTTGTTACTGGCAATGTAGCCAAGACAGTAAAGAGGTACCTGATTATATGATAATAGGTACCATTACAATGCTCGAACACTTACAGGACCTCAATGTTAGTGTTAATAGTTAAAACTCTTTCACACCACAGTTCATATTCAGCTTTCAGTTTTGAAAGTGACATTTTATCGTCGAAATATGAAGACAGACTTTCCAACTTGTTTGCATCATCAACAGAAAGCTCAACAAAAGTTTGGACACTTTCATGTCTTTCAATGAATCGGGTGTTACAGAGGCGAAGGAGTATTTTTTTCCTACTCTATGGGGCATATACTGAAATAGTATCTCAAAGAATTTTATTTGCATACGGATGGTTTCTAAAAAAGTTAGCCAGGAAAGAATTCCAAGGTCCATCCAGAAAATATGCAAATGAGATTACGTATGCAGCGAGTTATCCAATCTGCATGAAGACTCTTTCTGAAAGAATGCAGTGAGTCATTCCCGAGAACGAGGTAAGAAATCAAAAGAAAAACATTGAGCTAATACACATCGTCTGGGAATGCTCTAAGTCCTAGGACGAGCCGGATGGTCTGGGCTTTCGACATCGTCTGGGAGGCTTCCCGACCGTCCAAACAGTTACTTTACACCTTTCTGGTAGGTCGAACGGTCTGGGTTTCAACAACAACATCGTCTGGGAGAAAGATGACTTGCGATCTTTTATACGAGTTTTTCCAGCAATCGGCCCCCCTCATGCAGACTGTTAACTTAGACACATATACATTAATACTAAAAAAAATTAATCTGAGGACATTGATTTAAGCAGGTGTCAATTCCAAAGTTTTTACATAAAATCATAATGATATAAGAAGTCTAAATAAAAAAAACTATTAGTATCATGACATGAAACAGTTTTAAGTTTCTACATACTCAAACTTTAGTTCAGCATTGATTCAATTCATGAAATACTAGTAACTATAAAATCAATAGACTTTCAGAAGTTATGTCAAAAATTACATTTAAATTTAAGTATAGATATATTGCAAGAAAATTAAAAGTTAAAATTTTATGTATAAACATATTATTTCATTCAAAGTTTAAATTTAGGTATAATCATGAAATACAAAGTTGATAAATTTAAGTATAAACATGAAATACTAAAGTCAAAGTTTAAATTTGAGTATAAACACGAAATACTAAAGGTAAAGTTTAAATTTAAGTATAAACATGAAATATTAAAATTTAAATTTAAGTATAGACATTTTAATATTTCAAAATTTTAATTTTTAAAGGAAATTTAAATATATCATACTTTTGATGTCATAATTCACACACAGTATACAAAGTTACAACTACAATAATACTTGAAGTTTGAATCAAAACACCAAATCAATTATTTTCATCACACACATTGAAACACGTCAGCAAAAATCAAATGCTTTATGGGATTGAAAAAATAGTATATATATAAGTTAATGTGAAATATTAAAAGCATGTAAGGCAGTGGTTCCCAAACTTTCCGGTCCGCAGACCCCCTCAGAGAAAAAAAAAATTCGCGGACCCCCTCAGAGAAATAAAAAAATTCGCGGACCCCTTAAAACCATATTGCAAGGGCGTGTTTCTATTGGATATGTACAACAAGCATAATTTAGTGTGAACACTGATGCTGCTTTCTTGCAATTAGCTCAGTAATATTTGGTTTAATATCTGATAACTTCAGTCTTAAATCACTTAAATCACTTTCACCCAAACAATTTAATTCTGTTTGAAGATATAACCTATCAGTTTGAAATTAATTTCGTGAATGTATTTAATTCAAAGTTATTTAGAAAAAAAGTTCATTATTATTTTATTTAAAAAAATTAAATAGAAAATAGAGTGGAGAAGAATAATGAATTTTATTTTTTTTAAAGCTAACTATTTATTAGTTAAATATTGCGTGTTGTTCGCGGACCCCCTAAAACCTCATCACGGACCCCCAAGGGTCCGGGGACCCCAGTTTGGGAACCACTGATGTAAGGCAATAATTACTTTTTAAGTATACAGCAACTAAACTGCTAAGTAGGAAAGTTTTAAAACAGTGGGTATGAATACAAAAACATGTATGGTACAATCATCACGTCAATACCATATCTTATACTCTAATGACAATTCATTTTGTACATAGAGGTAGAAATAAATTATAATGTATTATACCTCAATCTTAAATTTTTAGCGACAAAGTTTTAAAAATGAAAGAAAAATTTATATTTTGAATAGCTCATTACAAAATTTAAGAATTCTATCTTTAGTCATAGGATTAGTGAAATAATCAGCATAATTTTCTTTGCTATTTACAAAATTAATTTTAAATGACTCACTCAGAACTAAATTTCTCACAAAATGATATTTAACATCAATGTTTTTTTTTTAGTTCGGTAATTTTCAATTGGGGAATTTGAAAAGTTAATGGCTGCCTGGTTATCACAAAAAACCATACATTTATTTTTGTTAAGTCTTAAAACTATTTGGTAGCATTCCTCAATTACGTTTTGCATCCAAATCATCTCTTTAGCGGCTTCAGTCAATAATACGTATTCAGCTTCCATAGTGGATAGGCTGACACATTTGTGTTTGAAGGTATGCTATGATATTGGTACTTTATCTATATAAAAAATCATACCTCCTAGAGATACCCGATTATCCTGATTGGCTGCAAAATCCGAGTCCGAATAGCAATTTAAATTAAGTTCACTAATCTTTGGAAAATTTAATGCATAATCTTTAGTTTAGTCTAAATAACCCATTACCTTCAACAGGACATCCCAATGTTTAATACCAGGGTTCTCTTGAAACTGAGAAAGTAAATTTACTGCATAGCTTAAATCAGGTCATGTCCTACTAGAAATGAAACCTAGGCATCTGATTAAATTTCTATAAGGAATGTCTTTCATTTGGTTTAACTCTTCACTAGTGCCAGGACAATCTATTTTGCTAAATACATTACCTTTAGCTATTGGTAAAGAAACAATTGGTTATTTAAACTGTTTAAATTTTTCAGACTTTTTTTGATATATTACTTCTGATGTATTTGAAATTTGTGTCCTAATTCCTCAAAGTCTACATCAAGTAACTTCTTTATTTTCCCTACGATTTTTATATGAAATTTATTTTTTAACATCGAAACCACTAAGTCAATATCCTTTTGATTCTTGGAAAATAAAATAATATCGTCCACATAAACTAATTTCATATACATTTCATCTCAGTACATTGTTATTGAATATATAACAGCAATTACACCATTTGAGTTTTGTAAATTTCAATTCATTGAACATGGAATCTAATTCCGAAAACCAGTCTCTAGCACTTTGGTGAAGTCCATATATTGCTTTATTCAATAAACAAACATAATCATGATACTTTGTATTAGTAAAGTCCTCCGGCTGTTTCATGTAAATCTTGTATTTTAACTTAGCATAAAGATAAGCGCACTTTATATCTAACTGGAAGTGCATCTATCCTAGCATGCTGACAAAGATCGTAAAAAATAATCTAATCAGACTGAAATTCACAACAGGACTAAAAACTTCGTCATATGTGTCCCTTTTTTCTTGGGTATATCCTTGAGCGACTAGTCTTGTTTTAAATTGTTGTATTTCTTCATTTTCATTTCGTTTTAATGTATAAACCCATCGACTGCCTATTATTTTTCCTGAAAGAGATGCAGGAACTAACTCCCAGACATCTCTTTTTTTCATAACTTTGATTTCATCAATCATGGCATTTTCCCATTCTTTTACTTGGGGTAATTTAAGAGTGGCTTTGTAGCTTTTAGGAATGATAATTTCAATATTGCTAGCTTCTGGTTTATTAACTTTTTTTACCCTATTTTGCTTTTCTTCTCCCTAAAGTTGAAGAAATTTTGGTTGTATTGCATTTTATTCTTTTTGCAATATTTCTTCACTTCATTATGGGATCTAAGCCTCTTTCTACATCCCCCCCCCCCAAATAATAATACATGTCTATTCTACTACCGTCAGCTCTTGGGATTGTTTCGCAATCCCTAGGGATATCCGAATAGGAAATCAGGTTAAAATCAGCAGGAGAGCCTGTTTCCTCACTGTCTTCAGATAAAGAATCATCAGCATCTTCACTCCCCCCCCCCCCTTTCGGCCTGATTTCCTATCAGGATACTCCTCATCAGAGCCTATAGAATAGCGATCTGGGGTTATCTTAAAGGTGACAGTATTGGGGGTTTTCTTACCCCATTTGGGTCCAGGATGCTTTCCCCTGCTTCTGTGCTTTCCTCAAATCTGAGATTACATGTTTCGATGATGTCTGTTTCCCCTTTCAGTAGTACATGGTAGCCTTTAGTACTAGTGGCATAACCTACCATTATCCCTTCTTGGGTTCTCATATCTAATTATTTCTTAATTGTTTAGATTTTCCCACATAAACTTTGCTACCAAAAATTTTAAGTGTTTTAGGGTGTTTTAGTCTTAAATTTGAGACATATTCGGTATCTCACATATGTAAAGCACAAGATTGCTTCTGCCCATAAATTTTCATTTACTCCACTATCATTAAGCATTGCTTTTATGCAATTTAAAGCAGTGAGATTGAACCTTTCTGAAACTCTGTTTTGTTGAGGTGTATAAACATTGGTTCTTTCGGCTTTTATTCCTTGCTTGCTTAAATATGTTTTAAATTTGTTATGGCAGAATTCCATTCCGCAATCCATTCTAATATTTAAAATCTTTCTATTTAAATGCCTTTCTTCCCTAATCTGAAATTCTTTAAAGATTTCAAAAACATCTGATTTCTGTTTGAGGAAGTAAACAAATACCTTTCTACTGAAGTCATCTGTAATCAGTGCCAGCCATAGGCCATTTACCGCCCAGGTGCAAAAAAAAATTTGCCACCCCGACTAAGAAATTATTTTTCTCTAGAACAAAGGAATTGAACACACCTCTTCAGTTTATCAGAAACAAATTAAAATATATTTTTAATTATTATTTATTACAGAAAACGATAAGAGAAAGAAATATTTAACAAAATTTTATCTTTCTTGCTTTTACATTAGCAAAATTTTCTAGTACTTTTTTTATATAAAAATTATCACACATTTCATGCTCAATTGATATTAAGGCTAAAGCAGAAAGCCTTTCTTGCCCCATTGTTGATCTTAAATAGTTTTTTATCAGTCTTAGTTTTGAAAAAGACCTTTCTCCAGTAGCAACTGATGTAGGAAGTGTTAATAAGATTCTTAATGCTATTGAAATGTTGGGAAAAGTCCCTGTCAATCCATGCTTATAAATGTACTAGCCGCCTTTGGCGACCAGCCTGTTCGCTATCCTTGAAAATTCTGACCGTTGCAAATTCTAACCGTGGCACACTCGCTGGCGCGACCTACCAGAAAGGTGTTAGGTAACTATTTGGACGGCCAGAAAGTGCAACCCAATTTAGACCTGAACTCAGTGGGAGAGGCATCCACAGGGACCGTACCCTCCTTCCCCTACCACCAACCTCTCGGAAAGACTTACGGTCCCACATGTTTAACGTGATCGTACTCCGCCTGAACACAGCGGCAGTTTTGGTAGTGGCGGAAATCGAACCCGGACCTACCGAGTGCAATTCCCGCGCGCTAACCACTGGACTACCGCGCCCTCCACGACAATCTCCATAACCTTCTTTTTATTCACCCAATTTAGACCGGAACCCAGTGGGAGAGTCATCCACAGGGACCGTACCCTCCTTCCCCTACCACCAACCTCTCGGAAAGACTTACGGTCCCACATGTTTAACGTGATCGTACTCCGCCTGAACACAGCGGCAGTTTTGGTAGTGGCGGAAATCGAACCCGAGCCTACCGAGTGCAATTCCCGCGCGCTAACCACTGGGCTACCGCGCCCTCCCCGACAATCTCCATAACTTTCTTTTTATTCACCCAATTTAGACCGAAACCCAGTGGGGGAGGCATCCACAGGGACCGTACCCTCCCTCCCCTACTAACAACCTCTCGGAAGGACTTACGGACCCACATGTTTAATGTGATCGTACACCGCCTAAACACGGAGGCAGTTTATGCAGTGGCGGGAATCGAACCCGGGTCTACCGAGTGCGATTCCCGTGCGCTAACTTCCCGCGTGCTAATTTTAATTTTATAATGACCATATGCTATTTAAAATATCCATAAAATTAAAATATCCATCGTTCCATCATTTAAAATATCCATAAAATTGAAATATCCATTTGAAATATTCATAAATTCAAATATCCATTTAAAATAACCATAAATTAAAATATCCATTTAAAAAATCCATATCATTCTATGAATCATCCATATTGTTCCAGCAATCCATAAATATAATAATTTCAAATACATCACCAGAATTCAATCCACCATAATACAATCGTTTAAATTATTTAAAATATCCATAAATTAAAATATCCATTTAAAATAACTATAAATTAAAATATCCATTTAAAAAACTCACTCGATGTATCCAATACATATGCTAAGCTCTTAATACATTTAAAACCCGAAATGTGGTCTCCATGGAGACGGAGGAAAAACTACTGCGGGGGGGAAATGTCGGGGAATAATCGGTTCTTCGCCGAGTATTGGGCAAGAAATATAAAATCATGACGTCTTTAAAATTGCGATCTTACAGGCAATTTTCATTATTTCTTGACCAGATTGGACTTGTAAGAATGCCAGATCTTTGACCTTTCTAAAAATGTAAATTATTAGTCGAAATTATGAGTAGTTTTTACGATGGATGGATTTAAAAACAAAAGTTGGTTTTTTTGAACCGAAAGTGACTTTTGTTTTAAAATCTTTAAAAAATATTAGAAATCGAAATTGAGTTACAATTGATATATTTTTACTCGCAATTGTCTGTTCTTTCCGGTGGTGTGATTTGTTTTTTTCTACGATGGCCGGATCATGGAGAAAAAAGGGCAAAAAGAGCAAAAAACGGTCGAAATCGCATAAAACATTAAATAACAAAAAAAAGGCGACCAGCCTGTTCGCTACCCTTGAAAATTCTGACCGTGGCACACTCGCTGGCGCGACCTACCAGTAAAGTGTAAGGTAACTGTTTGGAGGGCCAGGAAGTGCCACCCAATTTAGACAGGAACTCAGTGGGGGAGGCATCCACAGGGACCGTACCCTCCTTCCCCTACCACCAACCTCTCGGAAGGACTTACGGATCCACATGTTTAACGTGATCGTACTCCGCGTGAAAATGGCAGCAGTTTTGGCTGTGGCGGCAATCGAACCCGAGCCTACCGAGTGCAATTCCCGCGCGCCAACCACTGGGCTACCGCGCCCTCCGCGACAATCTCCATAACCTTCTTTTTATTCACCCAATTTAGACCGGAACCCAGTGGGAAAGTCATCCACAGGGTCCGTACCCTCCTTCCTCTACCACCAACCTCTCGGAAGGACTTACGGACCCACATGTTTAACGTGATCGTACTCCGCGTGAACACGGCAGCAGTTTTGTCAGTGGAGGGAATCGAACCCGGGCCTACCGAGTGAAATTCCCGCACGCTAACCACTGGGCTACCGCGCCCTCCGCGACAATCTCCATAACTTTCTTTTTATTCACCCAATTTGGACCAGGACCCAGTGGGGGAGGCATCCACAGAGACCGTACCCTCCTTTCCCTGCCACCAACCTCTCGGAAGGAATTATCGACCCATATGTTTAAGGTGATCGTACTCCGCATCAGTGGCGGGAATCGAACCCAGGCCTACCGAGTGCAATTCTCGCGCGCTAACTTCCCGCGCGCTAATTTAAATTTATAATGACCATATGCTAGGCTCTTAATTCCACCATCCTCGTTCCATCGTTCCATCATTTAAAATAGCCATAAAATTAAAATATCCATTTAAAATATCTATAAATTAAAATATCCATAAATTAAAATATCCATTTAAAATCAAAAAATCATCCATATCGTTCCACCAATCCATAAATATAATAATTTCAAATACATCACCACAATTCAAACCACCATAATTCAATCATTTAAATTATTTAAAATATCCATTTAAAATATCATATAAATATAATAATTTCGCCCGATGTATACAACACTTATGCTCGTAATTCATTTAAAACCGAAAGCGCGGTCTCCATGGAGACGGGGAAGAAACTACTGCAGATGGGGGGGAAATGCCGTTGAAAAACTGAGCCGGTAGCCGACAAATTTAAAATCATGGCGTCTTTAAAATTGCGATCTTGAAGGCAATTTTCATTATTTCTGGACCAAATTAGACTTGTAAGAATGCCAGATATTTCAGCTTTCTAAAAATGTAAATTATTAGTCGAAATTATGAGTACTTTTCACTATGCGAGAATTTAAAAACCAAAAATCGTTTTTTTGAGCCAAAAGTGACTTTTGTTTTAAAATCTTTAAAAAATATTAGAAATCGAAATTGAGAGTTGAAATTGATATATTTTTACTCGAAATTCTCTGCTCTTTCCGATGGTGTGATTTGTTTTTTTCTACGACGTCTGGATCGTGGAGAAAAAAGGGCAAAAATGTCAAAAAACGGTCGAAATCGCATAAAACATTAAATAACAAAAAAAATAATTCAAATTTTAAAAATCGGTTTTCACGTGTCCCCTTCCCTCCCCCCCAGGTCTCCGATTGCCAAATTTCGTAGCTCTCCGACGCGCGGTCGCGAAACGTATAGTGTATAAGACAGACAGACACACACACAGACATTGCCTTTTATTATATAGATTGTAGGACATCTTTTGGCAAAGTTTCTGTTTTCAAAACACTGGTAATTATACTAAGTTCGTCTGCAAGTTCCATACCATTTATGTCTTTAGGGCAGTTTATATCAGTTTTATCACTTAGTTTAGAATCAAGATCCAAAGCCAGTTTCAGTAGCTCTGATTTGTTCAAGTTCGATATCGTTTCAAAATTGAACAAAAAAACAAATACTGCATTATGATTTTGAAGTAAGTCAAATCTGTTATCCATGGAACTTATAGCTGTATCAATTATAACATAAAAGAAATTTATTCAGAAATTATCTTTAGGATCATTCACATTTTCATCTTCGTATTCATAGTCAAAGTTTTTTTCTTTTTCTCCTGTGCCGAAAGTGTTCAGAAGGAAAAACAGCTTCTATATCACAAGACATGGCAACTTTAGATGCGATTTGTAGGTAGCTCAAATGTGCCATCGAGTATTTGTGATAAGCTATCACACACTTCCGATAAACCAAATCGTAAAGGTTTTATTGCCTGAATCCGACTTTCCCATCTTGTATCTGAAATCGCTTTTAAGGTATATTGTGAGTTAAAATTTCCCATCTTTTAGTTGAAGAGGAGAAATAGGTAAATAAGCATTGTATTATGCTAAAAAAATAAACTACCTGATAACTCATCATTAATCACCAGATTAAGCGAATGAGCGGAATATAAAAAGCTTTTCTGCAAAATCTCAGTTTGCTTTTTCTTCTCATGCTCACACCATTGTCGTAACTCTGTCCTTGAATATTTTCCTTTTTGAGATCATTTTCCGCCAAATGATCAGTGATGAAAGAAGTTACATCTACAATTTTGCAAAAGCCAAGAAAATGCTCTTTTCTTTCAACTTCGTTTTTTACATTGTTGAACATAACAAATCTAATGACTATGGTTATCTGCTCTTGATGACTAGAATCCAGAGTACAATCTAAAATTATGGAATAACACTTGCTGTCTTTTATAAGTTTTATGATAGTAGATTTTATTTCAGAAGATAATAAATGTAATATCTCATTTTGGATTCTATGTCCCAGGTAGTGGGGAGAATGTTTTTCATTTCTTTGAACATGCTGGACATGTTAATGTTTTTCATTTCTTTGAACATGCAATACATGTTCAGCAATAAAAGGATTAAATTTTGCCAACATTTCAATTAGTTTCAAAAAATTGCCATTGTGTTCATGAAAAAGCTTTTCACTGCTACATCTGAAAGTCAAATTTTGCTGTGCTAAAAATTTAATACTTTGCACTATTCTGAAAAGAACCTCTTGCCAACGTGCCTTTTCTTGGTTAATCAATTTTTCCATATCATAATCAACAGTCTGTTCATGTATTGCAGGGAAAGAAATAGGAATTAGTTTGAAGGATTAATTATTTCAGAAAATATGAAAGAAAAACTGCAATACCAATGTAACATTAGGAGCTCGAAATTTCAAGCAATTTCAAGCTCCTCAATGGCTTGAGTAAAGTATAAACATTTTATATGAGTTCGGAGTAGTTTGATCTGGAGAATTAGAACCTATTATCAGAGGGAGAGAGAGAGAGAGAAGGTGGTGTTTCCCTTTGAAAAAATACAATTGGTGCAAAGTTTAGTATAGAGACAACCTCTTATACAAATTAGCTGCTCAATTATTTATAGCAGGTATTATTATGAGTCTAATGATACATCATTTGGTTTTACTATGATATGAGGAGCCAAAATAATATGTTGTGTTCGAATTTTTTTTTTTTTTTTTTTTTTTTTTATCGACTGCACATTCAAACAAATAAAGTTTAACGCTTATTTTCATGCATGTTGATATTTTGATTGCACCATTCCTAGGAAATATTTCAAAGCAGAATGATTTTCTGTGATAGAAATGTTTCACAAATTTCAAAAATTTTAGTAGAAGGCCAGAATTCTATATTTTTAATGCAGGCAAAAATTAAATACTTTTAAGGATCGCCATGCATTTACGAGTACTTTTAAAGCCTTGGAAATATGTATGAAAAAATTAAGTACTTTAATGACTGAGAACCCTGATCACTCTAGCAGAAATAGTGCAATCAATAAAAAATAGACTTTCAAATACTTAAAAGCTGAGACTTATATATCGAAAATTACAGTATATAATTTAAAATTAGTAAAAAACATTCTTATTTCAATTTTTTTCACATAAATATAAGATCCCTTCTTAGACTATATCACAGATATTTAGAATAAGCCCCCCCCCCCTCCAAAAAAATCAATTTTATTTGCTATTTATAAAAGTTTTACTTTAAACCCCTTGAAAGAGATCAGCTTATTTACCAGGGTCTTAAGCAATTGATTGGAATCTATTAGAGAGCAAAGTTTACAAACCTAAATTTTGTTGTAACCACTGATGACCTTCAACCATTTGCTCTATCATTGCATAGTAATGAGCAGTAGCTTCATCATTCATAACCCAGCCACCTGTGACAATTTCCAACTGTCCATCAGAAATAAGTCTATGATAATCAAACAAAATGTTAAGATTATACAGTTAAATTAATAAAAAACAACAGAACATACATTTTAACTAACTTTTTGACAATTCCTTGGGTTTTTTTGTCGATTTTCTCCCACCACTGAGCAAAGAAAGATACTTCGGCCCAAATAAATCTGCGTCTTTTATCATCTTTCATTTTCACAACCATATTATTTAAAATGTGTTGAGTTTGGTCTGCATAATACTTATCGAAGGTTTTAATCCAACCTGAAATATTGAATTGATGAAATTAACAATGAAAACTCTAAGATATGCAAAAGTAAATAACATAAAACTAAGAACCAGAAAATTACCAGGATCATTGTGAGAATGTGGAACAACAAATATTTTTAGCTTCTTGTTTTCATTCCACTGACTTGCATCATATGCTAGATTCCACCCTTGTTTCCATACACCACCATCTTTATTTTCAAAATGTATTTGCTGGTATATATTAAGAGTCTGAAAGGATGTTTATAATCATCACATCTCTGCAATTAATTAAAAATTTACAAAAAAATATGAAAGTATTGGTTTTTTTAAATCTTACAACTTCTACAATAACTTGCAAAACTTTTTTTAAAAAAAAGTAGACATATGTCTTACAAGCAGCAGTTTTATTCATCGTACTTATAACTTCTAAACAAGTAAAATCTTTGTTTTAGACTTGTGGAGTGTGATGGCAACATCGCATCATATGCAAATCCGTACAAGATTCATATGTATCAATCTGCACAGTCTAGTGGACTTCAAGAATTTAATGACTGTAATGAACTTTTAATTCCTCTTGCGTTATGCTCAGACTTTCGGGCAAAAGCTATGTATTTTAATTTCATTCACTGTTTGAGCCTATGTAATTATATTTTATGTTCCTGAATTGGGATTCATGTTTTTCACCAGTAAAGCTGTCATACCAATGATGATCATATGGGGAGTGTTATCTAGCTACAGACTTTCAAATAAAAATCTTGTAAAAAATTTGTTGTTGAGTTATAGTAACTTTCTATTGCTTTTTTTTATTCGAGCTAGCATAGCATAATAAATAATATGGCTATTTCAGACTGATCCCAAAATACAAGCTGTTGGCTTAAGGCGACGCTTCAGTTAGCTTTCATGCCCATGTTAACCTATGGGGGAAGTTCTTCGCTAATTACACATTGGCAAATGAATAATTTAAAATTTTGTTTTTTGCACATGATTGTAGACAGTTTAATGCATTGAACTATGTCATCAATTTTTTAAATTTTATTTTAAATATATCGTGAAATGGAGTTAATTTGTCAAAATTTCTTAGATAAAACATCACCTTCTTAATTGCACTATAAAAAATTAACTATCAAACGTTTCACATTTTGAAAAAGAGCGTTCAATAGATTATACTTCTGGCTTCTTTTTAAGATTTTTTTTAGATTTTTGAATTAATTTGGGATTAATATATTGGAATAGTAAATCGTGTTTCAACTGCTGAAACTTCCAATTTTCAACGTTAGCCACACCTCCTATCCTCCCAGGGGAAAAATGGGGGTGAAAATTCTTGGTGTGGAGATTTGAGGGGTGGGTGGATGATTGACTGGTATTGGGGAAATGAACGAAGGGGTGCATTTGTTGGTGTTTAGCAGGAGTCTTTTGACTTTGGTCCAGTAAAGAAAGAGAAGTCCTTTGCGTTACAATTTGTTGTATCAGTACAGATAATTCGGCTCGCGCTGGTTTACTGTTTTTCTTCTTGCATATATTTGTTCCATACTTATTTACTGTAAATATTATATTAATTGTAGTCTTTTAGGTCACCGGGGGGCCCGTGAAGATAATTTTGTATAGCGAGAACAGAAATTCTCTAACTTCTTTTTAGGGGCACTAAATTAAATATTTTAACAGAATATTTTGATTAACAATGTCATTTAGTATACTATAGTAATTTGCGCATGATTGCAAATTTTAAGTTTCTTTATATTATATTAGCAGCGAATACCGCTCGGGATTTACCATGCAAAACTGTGAAAAAAATTACACCTAAACATATAGGGCCGTGAATCTTATACATTGTTTTGTCACTGTGAAAGATGTAAATTCATTGCATTATGTAAGAAAAAAATCTGATGTGGGCAACACATGACTTTCCTTATATAATAATGAATTTAATACTTTTACAGTAAAAAAAAAAGGTTTTTCATATAGTAGATACTAATATTCTTTCCAAGATATTAAATTTTCGACAATTGGTCGTCATTTTCATTGATTTAGCGTCATTTTTATCCATTTGGCGAGATTTTCGTTAATTTGGCAACATTTCAAAAAGTCGCCAAGTTGGCGACATTCCGCCAAATTCGTCGCCGAAATATCGCCAAGCGTTATGCACTAAGAAATAAGTTATTTTTACAGCAGATAAATGACTATTGGCGTTCAAATATAAAAGTAATACTCAAAGTATCTTTTTTCTTGAATGGAACGAGCTAGATCCACGAGAATGATGTCACCCAATTTATCGCATGGTATTACATATGAAAAGTGAACTTTTTTCTTAATAGGAAATATTTTTTTTTTATTTTATATGATTTTTTGATATTTTTTTTAAAAATGTGCAATATCTCAAGAACGGTTCATGTCAGCGTTCTGAAATTTATGTCAATCGTTTTCTAATGAAAAATTACATAAGAAATGTCTATTTGCGTAACTTTATTAGTGGTTTTGATTTTTTGACGAATTTTCAAATTTTTACTCGAAAATTTAGGGGGATTCTGAGCATTCGATTGCGTATAAAAACAATAGGCTTCCAGTGTTTACAGATTGTGATTTTTGTACCAAATTTCGTTCAAATCGGTCCATTTGTTCGTCAGTTATCGTCTCCACAGACTCACTGGCACACACACACACGCACACACACACACATACTTTCACACACACACACAGACATCACTTCAAAAATGTTTGATTCGTGATCAGGGATTCTTGAAACGTGCTCTCCCGTCGAAAACTCGAATTCGAATTTTCGACCCCGTCACAATACTTTCCTTAGGGCGCGGTAGCCCATTGGTTAGCGCGCTGGAGTTGCACTCGGTAGGCCCGGGTTCGATTCCAGCCACTGCCAAAACTGCCGCCGTGTTCATGTGCCGCCGTGTACGATCACGTTAAACATGTGGGTCCGAAAGTCCTTCCGAGAGGTTGGTGGTAGGGGAAGGAGGGTACGGTCCCTGTGGATGCCTCCCCCACTGGGTTCCGGTCTAAATTGGGTGGCATTTCCCGACCGTCCAAACAGTTATCTTACACCTTTCTGGTAGGTCGGACGGTCTGGGTTTCAACAACAACAACAATACTTTCCTTATACATTATGTATATAAGGAAAGTAAAAAAATCATTGCATAATATAAGTCATAGCAGCATAAGAAAGAATCTTCCTCATAAAATGCTGATAATTAAATAACCATTTTTAACACTTTACTACATAGTTGGAAAGTGGTTATGACTTTGTTTATTCTGTCTGTTTGTCCGTTAGCACGATAACTGCCGTAAAAAGCCATAGAGAGCCAGGCGATTTATATTTCGATGACGTCATTTGAATCAAGTTCGGTTTTTTCGATGAAGTTTTTAAGTTTTCAAATATAATTAATTATTACAGTATATTACCGTTGAATGTATTGCATTTTAGAGATACTCCGTACGAAGAACAGGCATGCTGCTAGTTAGGCAATAAAATTTTACTCTGCACGGTGAACGCAGATGGGTCAATTTAGAACCCGATACAGAAAAATTATAATTTTGGATAAGAAATTGAAGACTTCTTTATTCTACTACATTCCGAAGTCTAAATTAAACATTGCTCTTCACAACATTCAAATTTGTAAAGCTATAGTAAGAGAACAAAAATTATGCTCTGGCCTGGATACAGCAGTATAAATATACACCGATGCACCAATTGTCATGTTTCGTAACATCATGTGATTTATAAATTGAATAGGGAAGAAATACATTCCAAATTTAATTTTTGAGGAAATGATCATTAGATTATTATCATTGGTCAAGTGCCAGTTTCAATTTGTTTTATTTTTAAATTTGTCGCAAAAAAGTTTAATCTCTTTTGTACTGTGATTGTTTGTCTGGTGGTGGAAATATGAAATCCAATAAATAAATGAAAATAAGAAATCCAAGATACTGTTTACTTTAAAATTTATCACTGATATTTTATGCAATTTCTTCTATGATTTTAATTTCAGTTCTTAGATTTCGAATGTTTCTAAATTATCAAAATTAAATAAATTTTATTCTTAAACACAGTTCCGACGATTTCTTTCCTATAGCAAATGTTGAATAAAAATTTATCTGAGCAAACTGTCATAATTTGAAATCAACATATAGATAATGCGAATTATTGTCCTTGAATGTATTTATTCCAAACATCTTACACTTTTACTAAAATTATTAAATTTTAAAAATATTCATAATTATGTCATAATTAAAGAAAATATTATCTATCTATATTTACATAGAAAGTTTAATCGCATTGAAAAGTTTTTAACAACACTAACAATTGCGGCATATGACATGTTTATTTTGCTACCGCTGCAACGAATCTTTGATGCTGATGAGTAGTTCTAACTAAATAGTCATTGCACTGTTCACTGATAAATGAAGAAAGCATTTTTAAAAACATAATCCCAGTCTTTTTTATCCCTTCTCATCTTCAACCAAAATGATAAATAAAAATTCATTTTATATTAATGCTCATTCTTGACTTTAATTATTTTTAATTTGAAATTAATTTTAAAATGTGGGTTCCTTTACATTTAATACTATATGTGATGAGCTTGTGTTTAATTCCTTAAATGGCAAATTTTAATTCGCATACAAGCCAACAGGTTTCAAAATATTCAGGCCGGTCCGCGTTGGAGTTGGTTTTGAGTATTTACGGTACGGCTCAGGTGAATTCCAATGAAAAAATTTCGGGCTTTGGACGAGTCAAATCTTGACATTTGTGAACCGGGAAAATTTTTTAAATTAGACCTGTGCAGACCTCTAGTCTCTAAATAACTGACTTTTGATCTTCGACTTTTCCTTTTCTTCTGCCGGCTCCAAGAACTGGGATTTTTCCAAATTTAGATAATTCCCCCCATTATTGCAGTGACGCAGTAGCCGGAACACATTTTTTTTTTTAATTCTTAAATTCTAAAAACTCCTTACTTATTCCCATTATTTATTTATTTATTGAAGATAAAAACGGGTTGCTTTTCTAGTTCAAGGACTCCAGAATGACAAACTGAATGATTGAGTAAATATCTTTTATCACATATGTGTTTAGGAAACGTTTTGAAACTTTAATTTCGAAGGGGGGTTAAATACGCCTATGCGCATGTGCTTAACATGTGTGTTAAATGTTTAATTGGCTGAATAACTGAGAAATGCCCAGTCTAAAATGAGACATATATTTGAAATTTGGTGCATGAGTGAACAGTCTGAAAAAGACAACTGAAAAAATTGAATTATTTAAAAAATCTTGTTTTGTAGGTTTGCTCATTAGGAGGCCGTTGAATTTCAATGAATATTCAGCTAGTGTTTAACTATTTGGTAAACCAATTAGATTTTCCCATTAAAATTCCTGCTGCGTTAGGTTCTGTCCCGCATTTGAATTTATGAGTGCACAAAGATTTAGTCTTCTAGGTCACAGAAAGCTTCTGAAGGGTTTGGAACGACAAATACACGCAGAATAATAATTATACAGGTATTTATTGAATTACAGTATCTGTATAAATGAAATCATTTTTCCTTTCTTGTTTGTAAATAATTTTTATTGTTTGTATAAATATTCGGTGAACCAGTAGTTTTTCTCCCTCAAAATTCCGACTGTGTTAAGTTCTGTACCGAAGTTGAATTTTTGAGTATACAAAGATTTAGTCTTCTAGGCCACCGGGGCTTTTGAAGGGTTTATAAAAACAAAACACATTCAGGACAATTATTATATAGGTCTCTATTGAGTTACTATGTCAACAAATGAAATCATTTTTCTGTAAAAACGCCGTGAAAGTGCAGTACCGCTACTAGAGACTAGCTATTTGAATAGAATTGCAGTTCCGCAGCGCCCGTGTAGTGGCAACCGCTATTTCTATTCATTACTAGGCAGAACCCGAGATTTCCGAGTAACCCCGGTTAAAACAAATCGTTTTCAACACATGGAATTCTCATGCTAAATACTATAATTTCTAAATATATTCTGCAAGGCTAAAAAATGCGGTATGTAGAATATCACATATTTTTAGTGCTGTATCGTCCATTTCAAACTTCAAATTTCATACAATGCACTCTAATGTATACTATTTAAAAAGGAAATAATGATATATTCAAAATGACTAAATAAATATTAGTTTTATACCATCGCTCTGGACTCATAGGCATAGAAATATCATTAATTTTATTTTTAATTCCAGTTTTTTAATACACACATTTTAGTGTTGTACCTAGATTAGTCTCAAAAATACACATTGAAGTTACACACACACACACATATATATATATATTTATATTATAATTATATAATAATCGGTTAGGAGAACTCTTTGGTTATTCCTTGACAAGAAATAGAATGGATAGGAAACTTTCTTTCAGTAAGTGGGAAAAGCCTCCAGTTACGTTTTTTTCATTCTTTCATTCATTTACTTTGTCCCCCAAACCACACACCCTTCTAAGATTCCCCCCTTTATCCTCTTGGACAGGCGAGCAAGTCATAAACTATAGAGGTCCAAGGGCCTTTCGTCACCTTTACTTACTCTCATTGGCCTATCAGATGCCAATCATTTGAAAAAAGGAACTGCCCATCTCTTGAGCCACCGGGTGCAATTTTCAAGGGAACGGTGATTTTTTTTAACTGAAGCGTCCCCTTAAAGTGATAATTGGAAAAAGTTTTAGAATAAGCAGTTGGCACTAACACATAACAACCTTATGGTGTGAACAAAGATTTGACCTTCTGATATATTCCATTGACCCCATATTCTGGCAGACTAGGAGGTGATATCTGAATGCAACTGCATAATTTTTGCCTCTGAAGGAACCTGGAAGAGAATCCCCACATCTGTTGCTATAGGATCAAATGTTAATTGATATAGGATCAAATGTTATTATATTTTTCAATCACAGCTCAATGACCTGTTAATCAGAACTCAATCAGTGCAACGCTAAATAAATGTGAGGTAGTCTATACTCTACAGCTCAAGCGATGGATTGTTTAAATTGATGTAGCCAGCTACACAAATAGTTGTCCTCTAACACTAGAATGATGGATATTCCACTGCCATCATTCTAGAAAGATCGTTGATTTGTTTGTTCTCTTATTATAAAACCTAGAATAATTTTCTTCTGTGTATTCAATAACTTTAAGAAAATAAAAAAAGTCACAAAATTTTAATGGGCTGGGATTAGCCATTTTGGAGGAATCGTTTCTCAAAGTAATTATGCAGTTAAAATGACTGCTTTTGTCATTCTAGTGCTAAAGGAAGCAGGGAAGTATGATTTACTGGAAAGAATGTTATAGTTTCATAAGCCAGCATAGTAGGTGAGTGAACTTTTACTTTCACAAATATTTGTGAAATCAAAGAAATTTCAGTTTATAATTCTAGAATGTTTTAAATGTAAAACACATTTTTTACACAAATCATATACGAAGTCTGATAAAAAAAGTAGCAAATTTTTTTTATTGCTGAAACCTTTTGAAGTGTGCGAATGGGACAAATGCGTCATTTGACCTAGTACCCTACTGTGCATGTGTCATTTTTTCTGTGGACGCTTTGTCATTCAGTTGCTGTCCGGCAGTTATGATAATTGTAAGTGTACTGTGTGTTCATTGCAACTGTGTTTGGAGTGAAAATGGCAGAACGTGTTGATGAAAGGATCTGCATTAAATTTTCCCAAAATCTTTGTGATACACAATTGGAGATAATTGAAAAAGTTAAAGAGGGCTTTGGGTAATGAAGCTATGTGTGTTATGCAGATTAAAGAGTGGTATAATCACTTCAAAGATGGCTGAACATCAGTCGAGAATGATGAACGTTCTAGCAGGCCCTCAACCAGCAGAAATGCCTAAAAAATTGAGAAAGTATGGCGAATAGTGATGGAAGACCATAGAGTAACAATTAGAGAGATTGAGAGCGAAGTAGGAATTTTATTTGGTACAGTGCAAGCAATTCTGATTAATGATCTTCACGTGCACTGTGTTGTCGCATAATTTGTTCCAAGACTCCTCTCTTATGTTCAGAAGGGAAAACGTCTGCAAGTTGCGTGTGACATGCTGACCCTGATTTTATGAAAAAAAATCATAATTGGAGATAAGTCCTAAGACTATGGTTATGAGAAGAGTTGAACTGGCCATGGCTTTCAGCGCAGGCGATTTTAAGGCAGCGGCCCTAGTTAAGTGATGATGGGGGTGGGGGGCAATATAATAAAAAGCAACTGCAAAAGCCCCTGGTTTTTTAGGAAAAGTTAAAAATGACTATATCTTAGTCTAAATGCAATCAATGTCTGTCTGTGTGTTCGTTACGCCACTAAAGCAATAACCAGGTCACTCTGGGTTATGAAATTTGACATGCAGACAGTGGCGGAGTGTAAGGGAGAAAAGGTGGTCAGTGTTTACCCAAGTAATTTACGACCAAGTAAGTTTAATTATGTATAATTCAAAATAAATGTATAAAATGTTTGTGTGTAAATAAATAGAGATACTAACAAATTTTTGCTCTGTTTGGAGCCTGTTTCCTTTTACTTTTCCTGCAATACATGGTAATATATAGGGAAAGTACTGAAATCATGTCAAAAATTGCAACTTGAGTTTCCGATGAATCTACTCATTTTGAGACCTCTAGAACATGCAAACACTATTTTTAGCATGATGTCTGTGCAGATTTTGTAGCCCTGTACTCAAAAACTAACTATACTCAATGTATTCAAAATTGTATTAATAACTATTGTACTAAAAAACTAATTGACCGAATTTCATAAAATTTTATAGGTAAGTCACACGTGAACTATTTAATGAAATTTCTTAAAATGTAGTAGTTATGTTTCTTGAGGGTTTCTCTGATACTCATTATATTTCGGCATGATTCGGAAAAATATAACCAAACTTTTTTTTGCGAAATGGCCATCAGTGATCGTGAAAATGTGAAATAAATGGCTAAAATTGCTGAAATATATTAACTAAGTACTTATATTAAGTAAATATATTAATTAAGTATGTAAGTTTTGACAGCACAGAGAATAGGACAAACCCCATATGATAAACTTGTTGATAAACCGTTCTCAAGATATTTTAGTTTTCAGAAAACAGACAGAAAGCTGAGGTTAATCTTATCTTGCTTTTCATTGTATATTTTGAGTCTTTAGATTTTTAATCTTAGTGGTCCAGTACGTTCTGAGCCTGTAATAATAAGTTACATGTTTTGGGAAATAACCTGAGAAATGCAGAAGATAGAAAGCTAGGCATATCGTTGCCTTTCATAGAAATATTTTAACTCTTTAGATTTTGAACTTTACCAGTCCAGTCCATTCTGGGCCCGCAATAGTAAGATGCATGTTTTTAGGATTAACTTGAGAACCGGAGCAGACAGAAAGCTGAGATTGATCATATCTTGCTTTTCTTTGTATATTTTGATTCTTTAGATGTTACATCTTAGTGGTCCAGTATATTCTGAGTCCGTAATAGGAAGTTACATATTTTGGGGAATAACTCGAGAACTGCAGAAGCTAGAAAGCTAGGCATATTGTTGCCTTTTATAAACATATTTTAATTCTTTGGATTTTGAACATTACCAGTTCAGCCCGTTCTGGGTCCGCGATAGTAAGGTACATGTTTTTTGGAATAATTCGAGAACCAGAGCAACTAGAAAGCTGAAATTAAGTATATTTTGCCTTTCATTGTATATTTGATTATTTAGATTTTGAACCTTGCTGTTCTGCAGGGGACTGTAATGTTTTAGAGATGCAGATGTTTCGGAGAATAACTCAAAAACCAGTTAAAAAGTTCAAATTTGGTGCTCGCTGTCTTTCGTGATATATATGTTTTGGATTTTGAACCTTACTGGTCTATTCCAACATAGAAATTACATATTTTGGGAGAAATTTAAGTGAGTAAAACAAATTTTAAAGATCCATACAAACATTTATCTTAAAATAATTAAAGAGTAGAAAACAAATTTAAAATAGTTTATTTACTAATTTTGGCTCCTATTTTTATGTTCCTTGAAGTTATTTTATCACGCTTTGTCACAGATTGTCAAAAAGTTAAAAATATCTTCATAAACAAAACATTTGATTTAGTACCACAAAAATAAAATCATTATTAAAAACTCTCTTAAAAACTTAAAATGAATGCTTCCAAAGAAAGCGTCCCAGTCCAGCTATGGTCGCAGCCTGTATTCGGCCTGAGGGTCAGACCAGTCATAAAATTGATCCATACAGCCATTGCAATCCTCTAATGTCAGATGGCCAGCCCAAGTCCTTACTGTTTAACAATGTGACAGCCATGAAAACTTTTAATATTCGAGAGCCCAGACTACTTCGTTACTATATGATAAGGTGCCGGCCCCTATTCAACACATAGACTGGACCAGTCAGAAACCCATGGATGCTCCCAGCCCATTATTGTGATTGAATGATTATGCTCATTGGAATGTTTTTTACATTGATCGAAATGCTCTAGAACCAAAGAGATCCTCAAACCCAGTTGCCTATCGTGCATCGCCCGATAGGCCAGTCCAATCCTGGTTAGGACCCTGAGACAAAGGTGTAGTCAATGAAAACGCCAGAGTCTCCATGGCTAAAGAAAGCATGCTAATCACAGATATGGTACAGCCCTCCACCAGAAAAAGCTGAACTTTGTAAGACATGCAATGCAACAAGTTTGAATTTGCACAACCACACTGTATGCTGAACTAGTAGAAACTGAACATGGTAAATTAATCTATGCATACATGGGAATTAATTTAAGAATCCAAATTATGGAATATTTAAAGGAAATACAACACATTCTGGACTCATTCATTCATTGTATTTAAAAAATAAGATTGAAAAATATTGAAGAATTACTCTTTCAAAAGCTCGTTAATAAATATTCTGTAAAAATCTTCCAAGATCCTGATGCTGATTCACTAATTACACTATAATACATGTAAAATAACAACATTTAATTTTATATTTCTCTTTTATAATAATTTGTTTCTTATATTTTAAAAATGAAAAGTAAAATATTGAGATGTCCAAATAATGTTTAAATTACAAAGGGGGAGATTAACTTGCAGTGGAGCAACATTTAGTAATGATGCAAAAGCTGCTGAAGATGGTTTGTAAAAAAAAAAAAAAAAATGCTTGGAAAAGTACCTGCATTTCTAACAAACACTTTCATTCTCCATATACTTTTTTTGTTTTCAGGTGTTCAGCTACTGCCCTATATCCTCTTTTATTATAGCAAATTAAGTTTTAACAAAGATATCAAAGATATCAAGACAGTATAAAAGTAAAGGAACAGTGTCACTAAGACCAGTAAGTGGACATCCAACGGTCACAATCACTCAGGGTGATCATTTTCTGTGTCTGCAAGCACGACGCCATAGGTCAATGACTGCATATCAGCTTGCTTCTAACCTTGCAACATTGGTGGGGAGGGTGGTATCTCGACAAACTGTTTACAGACGGTTATATGCAGGCCAGCTGTATACAAGACGACCAGTGGTTCGCATCTCATTGACACTCTGGCACAGAGGGAATCACCTTAAACTGGGCTCCAGATCATCTCAACTGGATTCCACAACAATGGGGTACTGTGCTCGTCACGGATGACTCACAGTTTGGTGTTCAGAGTGATTCCCGACAGATATTGGTCTGGAGAACGCCTAGAACTGGTATGGAGAATGCCAGTAACATCTACGAAATGCACACATACAGAAGCGGTGGTTTGATGATTTGAGCAGCGAATGTTGCCGGCACCAGCACTGATCGCCATGTCTTCCCTCGCAGTACTGTGACTGCAGTACGATATAGAGATGACATCCTTGTTCAATATGTTAGCCTATTTCTTGCAGCCATGGGTCTTGATGCCAGTTTTATGGACAATAACATACAAGTTCACAAGGCTCACAATGTCGGTCAGTACTTAGAATCAGAAACACTGCTTTGTATGGAATGGCTATCAAAATTACCTGACTTGAATCCCACTGAGCATGTATAAGACATGCTTGGGAAGTTCTCTCAATGACACTCTTTGGAACCTTTACGAGCTAAGAACATGTCTGCTCTGTGAATGGGCAGACACCCCAAACTGCTATAAATGATCTTATTCTTGGCATGAATCGGCACTATCGGTATGTGCTTTTAGCAGAGGTCATCACATTTCACATTGACAGACCCCCACCAATGAACGGTTTTTGCAACCCAAAATCCTTTGTTTTTATTTATATCTATTATTTAATTATTTATTGATAATTTCCTTTGCATTTCCCCAAGCTTGTGTCTCTTGTTACACCCATGATATACAAAAGTTTCAATGAATTCAAATAAATATTTTTTTTTTATCTGTTTTATTCACTTTGCCTAACTTTTGTACATGAGAACATGTGATTTTTATATTTTCCATCCAATAAAAGGTATTTCTTGAAAATAAAGAATTCATTAATATTAAATGTGCTATTTATAGATAATTATTGCATTTTCTGATTATTTGGATTATAGTTATTTGGATCACCTTCAGTCTTTATTTAACCAAAATAAATGGGAATCTACAGCAAAAACCTATATTTTATCATATATAACTTACATTTTCAACTGACTTAACTACTGGTTTGAAGCAAAACCAACATTCTGTAATAGACATCTTTACTAATTCCCGATTTCCAACTTTAAAATCACTTTTATAGTTTTCTCCTTTTACAGGATCAACATCAACCCATGGCTTAATCTTTTCGAGGATCTGAAAAAATTCAAAATAAAACAAAAACATTTCTAACATTAGTATTGTTTGGAAAGACAAATTACACATAGAAAAAAATTATCTGAACATTTTAATCATAAATATATAATACTAGACACTGTACACAGCATTGCCTAGGTTTTAAAGCAAGGATTAAATGAATTCATTAAGTTTTTCGAAAAGCTTAGTCGCTCATTATGCAAGCACATGCTTAAATTGCAAAACAAATGAGAGCACATACTCACCCTAAATAAGCACCTAATCATAACTTAGATCACTGCTCGGGTACGTAATATGCCTTGGTCTTAGCTAGAGTTTAATTTATGCAGTATCACATCGCAAATTATGAATCAAATTTGCATAAAGAGCAATAGAAAAATTATGATGATTTGCGGTAGTTGCGATACATTTTTCATAGTGATAATAGTCTTCCATCATAAGTTTTTCTTAAACTTCCCGGGCTAGCATGTGCACACTTTCAAATGGATGTATGATGTCATGATGCTGTTGAATGCACAACATCATATTGTAAAAATTTTAATAAAATGTGTTTAACCGATAAGACTAACTTCAGACCTTTTCTTTCCTATCAGGGCTTCAGATTCACTAAATTTACTGCACAGCAAACATCTGTTTGCAATTAATGTTTCATGGAAAGATTTCTGTGTGGCGGCAGTAGTTCCATATTCTGCACAACTCACATGTAAATTCTTTTTCTCGTGAAACAGAGGGGAAAATGTACTGCGGATTTGCTTTTGTGTTTTATCCATAAGAAGTTCGGCTTTTCCCCAAAATTTTTTCAATGGCTTTGCCCGGGATTGCTGCAAACTGTCATTCCTTTCAAATTTACTATATGTATTGACAAATCATGACTAAATGCTTTTTGAGTTACGGAAATCAAATTTCATTGTTCTTGAGTATGTAGCAGAGGGATAAGCTGCAAATTGCTCAGATTTTCCTGAATTTGTTATTTAGCATTCTTCGGGAAATCCAATATTTGGTAGAAAATAGTCCAGCTTTTCATATCACCAAAAAATTATAATAGTTTTCATGGCATGTATCGGATCATAATATGCTGTGCAATTGTTGCTAATTTCTCAGAGAGAATGCAAACAGTACAAAAAAAAGCATCATCACCTTATTCGCAGTAGAAAATTTCGGTCTATTAATATTTTGTTACTAAACATCAAACATGCATTTTTTAACAGATTCCTGAAAGAAATTTTGCTAAAATGTGAAGATAAAACTGTTATAGCAACTATAAAATGCGATTAAAGATCTTCTGAGTGGCTAATTCAAATGCATATCCTATCAAGTCAATTCTAAATTTTCTTGAAAAAATCAGATTTTTTTCATTTCTGGGAAAATGTGCAAATAAATTTTAAATTTTTTTTATAGGATTTTGACAGAATTTGTGCCTTAAATATATTTTTAAATAAAATCCTTCATCTGAATAAAATGGATATTTTGGAGCAACCCCTCCCCCTCTTATTATGAAGCAAAAATTCCTTTTAGAATATTTATGGGTTGTTTTCCATTTATTAGTTAATAATTTGCTAAAGAAAGGTTAGTAATATCATGAAAATTTGAATTTAGACACAATCACCGGTATATTTTGTTTTATTTTTACACATTATTTTCATTTTTGCAATCTGTTTCAATCCACTAATATTTTTATATTTATTTTGCTTTTTATACAGAGAAATACTCTTTGAAACATATTATAAATGAAATGAAAGTATATTTTCAGAATAATATTATTAAAACATTATTATTTATTATTTAGGCACTTAGAATGATCTAGGCTTATTAGAAAAACATTTGGAGAGTAAACACTCTGAAACCCTTTTTGTGGAATTTTTTGCTTTCCTTACATTTTGAAAATATTAAATCCAATTTTCAATTGCTAATCAAAAACAACGAATTGTTATGCAAAATAGATTTTGTGTACCAATAGTTGCTATGCAATTTTTTTCTTTAAATCGAACCCTGGTCCCAGTACTGGACATATCGAATGACACACCCTAACATAATTGTGTATTATGCCCTAAATACACCTTTTGCCCTTTGCACAGGTGTATAAGCTCTTTTGATACACTAGGGTACAGAGGGAAACCTGTTTATTCAATCGTCCCATGCAGTGTTAGAATTCTTTTGAAAATTAATGAGGTTTTACATAAAAATTCATAATTAATGAACAGAATACAGCAGAAACATATTTTTTTTATTGGAGCAGTGTGTGATATTAAAAGAAACATCTGGCAAATTATGAAGATGGGATTATCAGTCTATTTTTACTTTCCTTAATGCATAATGCATAAGAAAAGTATTGTGACTGGGTCGAAAATTCAAATTCGAGTTTTCAACAGAAGAGTACATTTCAAGCATCACTGAACACGAATTAAACATTTTTGAGGTGATGACTGCCTGTATGTGTGTGTGTGTGCATGCCAATGAGTCTGTATAGACGATATCTCACAAACGAATAAGGCAATTCGAACAAATTTGGTATAAAAATTGCAATCAGTGAATACTGGAAGCTTACTGTTTTTAAACGCGCAATCAAATATTCAGAACACTTTCAAACTTAAAAATAAAATTTGGAAACGATCATAAAAAAAAAATTACATAAGTAATTATTTCTTATGTAATTTTTCATTAGAAAACAATTGACACCAACTTTAGAATGCTATCATGAACTGTTCTCGAGATATTATACATCTTTCAAATAAATTTATCAAAAAATCACATAAAATTTTAAAAAAGTATGGATTTGTATTTGGATGTTATTAGTTGTTTATCTATTATAAAAATAACCTATTTCTCCATCCATAATGCTTGGCGAAATTTTGGTGACGAATTTGGCGAAATATTGCCATCTTTGAGATTTTTTTTACATTTTACCAAAGTAACGAAAATGTCACCAACTCGGCAACTTTTATAAATGCTGCCAAATTGATAAAAATTATACTAAATCAAAGAAAATGATGACTAATTGATGAAAATTCAATATCTTGGAAAGAATATAAGAATCTACTATAAGAATAACCTATTTCTCCATCCATAATGTTTGGCGAAATTTTGGCAAAGAATTTGCTGCAATATCATCAACTTATTAGCATATCACCAACTTGGGGATTTTTTAAATGTTATTAAATTAATGAAAATGTCACCAAATTGATAAAAATGTTACTAAATTGATAAAAAATGATGCTAACTCAATAAAAATGATGACTGATGAAGATTCAATATCTTGGAAAGAACATAAAAATCGATTATAAGAATAACCCATTTCTCCATCAGCTTATAATTGACAAAAATGTCGCCAAATTGATAAAAATGGCCCTAAATGAGAGGCAATTTTTTGCAAATTTTTGATTCCGTCATATGATGGGCATACTTTCTAGTATATAAGAAATGCTATTCTCTTCATTTGTTTGTAACACTTAACAATACATTTGGCGAACTTGGTAAATAATCTAGCAAAATATCACCGATTTGGCAATATTTAGTCCCAGATTGACAAAAATATCATCAAAATTGCAAAAATGATGCTAAGTTAATGAAAATGGTGCTTAATTGATAAATTTATTATTAAAATATTTTAATATATGGACTATATTGCTTATTGAGGATGCTATTAATATGGATAATTGTTAATTTAGAGTTGAATGAAATACAAGTTAATTGGCTACGAAATAGTTTTACATGCTGTCATCCTGAAAAGCACCAACTGTACAATTCAAGATTACAAACACTGTTCTATGGATCTTTTCATCAGCCTTTCACTGTGAAAGAAGTAAATTCATTGCATTATATAAGGAAAGTCATGTGCTGCCCATATCAGAGTTATTATATTTGGAAAGAAGAACTATCCATACATTTTCATTTTCTTTTGTTACACATTTGCTATTTATCAGTAGCCGCCCGCTGTCCCCCCCTCTCCAGCTAAAAGCCTCGTGCAAATTGTATTTATTTATTTTACTATATTACATTTTCTTTTCAATATGATGTGAGTAAAACTTGAACATACTCTACCCTAGATTTGATATTGTGGGGAAAGGATTTTTACAGCTGTATGCTCTATTTAATATAGTGTAACTTATTTAGATATGAGAATTGTCAGATTGCGGTTAAAAAATCTAGAGTTGCAATTGAATTTTTATTCGTGCTTTTCAAAGTCAAAAGAATTTCAAAGGTATTGAATATCTTTACTTAAAAAGAGCCCTATATATATATATATAATAAATATAGTTTATAAAAATCAAAGATATTAGTGATAATTTGTAACACATATAAAACCATAAATAAAAAATAAAAAAAGCCAAAATTAAAACAAATTCCTATCATCTACTACTTCATCATACAAAATTAGTGCTGTGTTATTACTGCCGGATTAGACTAAATTTTAAGAGGTAGTGGTATAATTAGTTAAAAAATATTTTTCGTATTTTTATAAATGTGAAATAATTGATATTTGGATAGCTTTTTCTTAGTTGAATGTGATATTGTATGTGTATATATTTATGTCATATTTTTATTAAGTGCTTTATGGTGGAAAATTCACCCTCCCCTCGGGTAATTAATGATTGAGTTCCACAACTTCGATAGAGCATTTATGTAAGTTTTATATTTACTATATGAATATTTTTATATTTAAAAAAAAAAAGTCTATAATCAGTATCCCAGAACAAATTAAGGATCAAGTAATTAACGATCAACACGCTAGTATACTTTTTAGACTGAAAATATTATATAATATTTCAGTCTTTTGAGTATGTTAGCTTCTTCTTCTTCGACCCAGACCGCCTGACCTACCAGAAAGGTGTAAGGTATCTGTTTGGACGGCCGGGAAGTGCCACTCAATTTAGACCGGAACCCAGTGGGGGAGGCATCCACAGGGACCGTACCCTCCTTCCCCTACCACCAACCTCTTGGAAGGACTTACGGACCCACATGTTTAATGTGATTGTACTCCGCGTGAACACGGTGGCAGTTTGGGCAACGGCGGGAATCGAACCCGGGACTACCGAGTGCAACCTCTGCGCGCTAACCACAGGGCTACCGCGCCCGTTGAGTATGTTAGCTTGTAATTTTTTGTGTATTATGTTTTATAGTGAGACAATAAAACATAATGCAATGTGTCTATTTTTTAATCTATTTTATGATTATTTGAATTAAATATATAACTATGTTTATTTAAATTTACTTAAACTAATGAATATATTTATGTTGCAGATGAATGTATTTTTAAATCCTGATTATTTCTATAGTTTCAAAAATTATAAAAGTACAGTCCTCAACATTTTGTTCCCCTCCCATTTTAAAAAAAAAATCGCCAAGCGAGCGATAACGCGCCAAATCTGGCAGACGCATCGTAGTTCAGTTGGTCCAACTCACATGCGACATCCCATGTTAAAAATGTTGCCATAGGGTCCTATGGGAGTGAACCTTCTGAATATAGTATTCTGTGATCGCTAAAAGCAAGTAACAATTTACAAATTATCTGTTGCCACTCACTAGAAATAAAAGTGGAAATGAACTCTTGGCACTCATAAGATATAAAAAGCAGTATTGCCAATAGGTAGAAAAAGTAGGAAATATACCTATACATACTATGAGAAAAAAGTAAAGGCACAGAGTAAAAATTCTAAGGAATAGTGAAAACAATGTAATGCAAATACAAGTGAATGTTAATGATAAGCTAATAATAGAAATTAAGGAAGATATAATTGAGAACATTAAGTCAATCTAAACCTTTTTACTATACCATTAACTAAATGCACTGGATAATTATGTAATTTACATCTACTTTTAAGATTATTAATAATGATATTTTTTATCAGATAATCTAAAAATTCTGAAAAGTTGATTAAGAATAATAGTTCTGAACAACTGAATAGAGTTACAGGAATATTTTATTAATATTTTGGTAGTATTTTATTAATATTAAACTTAAAATTGTCTTTTTTACCATATAAATTAGTAATTATCCTATTAGATGATTCAATGCTTAGATTTAAATCCAAAAAACAAACACAATTACTAATAGATGGTTCATTATGTAATAATTCCAAATTATTGGGATAGAAATCTATATTAATGGCATAATTATCAATATAAACTAAACATATCAGATCATCTACATATCTATACATTTTGTAATCAGTAGATGTAAAAGAATGTTCATAATAATAAAGGTACAAATTCGTTAATATACTACTACTACAACCACCTTGCAGGACCCCAGATACTTGTATAATTTATTACCTTGATAAATATAATTGTTGAATAGTACAAAGTGAAGAAGTTTCAGAAAATTCGGACCAGAATTATTTGCAATAAATGCACTATAAAGTGCTAAAATTACATCATAAAGATCAGTAATATTAATATTATTAGAAAGCTCTTTGAAATCAAAAGTTTGAAAACCTATAATATTACCCATAGATAATAAATTATTTTTTAATTCTTTACAATTATCTAGAATAAAGTAATTATTACTAGAATAATGTAAACTATCATTTAGCTCTTTTAAAATGTTAAGTGAACAACTGAATAGAGTTACAGGAATATTTTATTAATATTTTGGTAGTACAGTACAGGATCTATTATCCGGAATGCTTGGGACTTCAGGCATTCTGGATAAGGGGTCTTTCCGTAATTCGGAACACTTTTTCTAAAACTTACTGGAATGGTCTCAAATGTCATTATAGAAAATTATAATTCATTTTAAAAACATAAATGTATTAAAAAAAAGCTTTTTTACAATCTATATGGGTTAACTAAAATGCAAATTACATGTAATTATAGTATCAAATTTAGTGATTAAGAAAAATTTTGAAAGAAAAAAATGTCTGAAAAAAGTTGATTATTCAGGGTAGTTATTAGAAGTCTCTTTTTTTTTAACATTTCAACTAAAGTGGGCCCTCACCAAAAAGTGCTTTTAATAAAATTAAGATGAGAAGGATGTTCATTTTTAATTGAAATGAGATTACTCAACTATGGGTGCAAATATATCAAATTCTAATTTATGCTCTTCAAATGTATTTCTAATAAGCCTTATAATTCTAAATGCCGGCATAAATAAAAAAAATTTAATTTCGTTATCCTAAACATATATCTCATTTTCACCAACAGTATGTTTACAAGATAATATCCCAGCATAAAAAGCACAAAAAATATAAAAATATTAGTGGATGGAAGCAGATTGAAAAAATGGAAAATATTTAAAAATAAAACGAAATATACCGGCGATCGTGTTTAAATAAAATATTTCGCGATATTGCTAAACTGTCTTCTATAAATTATTAATTAATAAATGTAACACGTTAAAACCCCATAAATATACTGCAATGGAACTTTTTGCTAGGGTCAATTTTCGGTTCAAAATAGCCATTTTCATCCAAATAATAGGATTTAATTGAAAATGATTTTGATCTTGGAATTCCATCAACGTTTTTTAAAATATTGAAGATGTGTATATTTCCACGAAGATGAAAAAAAAATGGATTTTCCCGAGAAAATGACAAGTTTATTGCTTAGGTTAAGTATTTAAAGAGATCAATCCGAAGGCTCTGAATGACATTTTATAGCTGCTATACTTTTCTCTGCATTTCAGCAAAAGTTAACTTTCATTAATTTCGGGAATTCCTTACTTAAACGTACTTTCTATCATGTCGTAAATGTGCTGATGACTCTCTTTTTTTTCATCTTTTCCAATAAATGTTTATTAAATTGTGCAAAATAGTGTGAATTCTTCACGGCGTATCGCGTTTGAAGAGCGTAGGATTTCTTTAACGATATAGTCCGACTCCCATGAGTTGGCAGATGACCTTGGATGAGTCTACTTCACTTAAGGGAAGAAGGATGGCAAACAGACGATTTGTGCATTACAGGGAAAGGGCTGCTGAACACAGAAACCTGTTTGGCGACCGCGTATTTTGCCAAGAATTTGGAATTTAGAATTGTTGGAATGCATTTAGAATCGTTGCGTTGGACTAGCATTGCGCTTGCGACTAGAAGTCTGTCTAACCTCTGTTCCAACTTCTAACATCAGTTTATTTAGTTAATCAGAATCTGATATTTGTGAACCTTGCTTCGGTCGACAAAATGTCTGTAAAAGGAAAAGTAATTCATTCCAAGGAAAGAAATGTGCTCCACAAAGTTCTCAATTTTTTTGAGGCCGAAGCAACATCAGGAAAGTTATGCATTCCCATCCAACAGGTCCAGAAGAGAACAGTCACTGCAACTGGTGTGTCAATGTGAACAATTGCACGCATCAAGAAAGAATCAAGTAAATCACCGATTCTAGTGTCGCCACGTAAAAGAAAGAGACCCGAGAAATATCGAAATACAGTTTCAAGTGTGGATGACAACACAAATTGAGAAATTGACAATTTAGTGGAAGAAACCATAGAGGAAATAAGTTTTGTGGTAGGCGCCGACTCCTCTTCAGAACATGAATGAATGAAATGAAGGTGGGTGGCTCCAAAAGAGCCCAGCACATCGACCAGAGGTCTATTGTACTACCCCAAAAAGAAAATGAAGATCCCTAAGAAAAGAGACCAGTAGCCGATGCGAAAATAAGCAGGCACTTGACAGGTATGTCGTTCAGCTCCCAGGGTTCAATCACATGACGACCAATGTGTTCGAATCTGTGAGCAGAGTAGGCCTCACATTCACATAGAATGTGAGCTGCAGTTTCTTCGCTGTAATTGCAGCCTCTGCAAAGCGAATCCTTGGAGACACCCATAATATTAAGATGTCTCTTGAGGGTGCAGTGCCCAGTAAGGAGCCCAACAGCTCTCCTGATGCCAGTTGTACTGAGCCTGAAAAGTTCCTTTTGACGTGTACTAGGGCAATTGCAGTTGAGGATTTTCGCTTGCCTTTGTCCCTTAGTGTCACGCCAGTTCTTACATTGAAGCTTCCTGAAGATGTCATAGACAATTCTTCTGACTAGGTCATTGGGAATATCCAAGGCCGGCTCAGGGCCCACAAAAGGAGTACTAGAGCCTTTCCTAGCAAGTTCATCTGCCAATTCATTGCCAGGAATGCCCGAATGACCAGGCACCCAGTACAGAATGACACTATTATTACTAGCAATTTTACAGAGAGCATTATAACATTCCCAGACAAGGGAAGACGTCACAGTGAATTTCCCCAGAGCCATAAGAGCAGCCTGACTGTCAGAACAAATGAAAATCTGGCTATTCTCATACTTTCTGTCATAGCAAATTTTACAACACATAAGAATGGCAAATACTTCAGCCTGAAAGACAGCAAAATTGCCAAGCGGATAAGATAGCTCAGTGCCCTCATCAGGGCAACAGACCCCAGCACCAGTACTTGTGCCAATCTTCGAGCCATCCGTGTACCTTACAAAACATTTCAGTTTGTTGTAGGTTGGAGTCCTCTTCCAATCATCCCGCGAGGGGACAAGAATTTCATAAGGCTTGTCAAACGTAAAATTGACATGGATGCCATCAGGTGGCATACAGAAATAAGGATGACTAGCAACCTTACTGTTAAGTTCGCCCCAAGATAGATACCTTGAGTAATCTTTCCAGTATTTCAGATATTTGAGTCTGTTCATGCAGATAAGTGCCTCTGCTTCAATACGCATATAAAGCGGATGCAAACCAAGTAAAAGTTCAAGAGTTGCAGTAGGAATGGTTTTCATGCATCCAGAGATTGCAATGCACACCATCCTTTGAAGCTTAACTAAATCGAGTTTAGCAGTTTCACTTCTAATTCTGGACCACCAAACAATGGATCCATAGGAAATGATAGGACAGACTATCATCGAGTAAATCCAATGGATAGCTCTGGGATTTAAGCCCCAGGTTTTCCCAATAGCATTCCTACAAGACCAGAAGATTCTTCTGGCTTTAGTCGTGCAGTAGTCCAAGTGTTTCTTCCAATTGAGTTCCTTGTCAAAGTAAATTCCCAAGAATTTAACCTCCTTGGAGCAAATAAGCTTCTGCCCAAAGAAGCAAATATTCCCAAGATTAAGTATGCGTTTCTTTGTAAACGCAACTAAAGCAGTCTTCTGCGGATTAACCGTAAGGCCTGCATTTTTGCACCATGTCTCAACCCTCCTGAGAGCAGTAGACATCCTATCAGAGACAGTGTTGCCAAATTTACCCCTGGCAATGATGACAACATCATCAGCATATCCAACGCAAGAGACGCCAGAGATATTGATGCTTTCCAAAAGAGAGTCCACAACTAAACACCAGATAATTGGTGAGAGCACACCTCCTTGTGGACAGCCCGAAAGTGCATGCACAGTCATACTATCACCAAGTAAAGATGCACAGATATACCTGTTAGATAACAGGTTCTTGATCCAATAAGAGATCGTGGTATCAACACCTTTTCTGTCAAGAGCAACAAGAATGGTGTCAATAGGTACCTTATCAAAGGCACCTTCAATGTCGAGAAAGGTAGCAAGAGCAATTTCCTTGGCATTGAGATTTCTCTCTAAAATAAAGGAGAGACTGTAAAGAGCAGTGTCCGTAGATTTGCCCGGTTGATAGGCATGTTGAGAATTAGACAAGGGCTTAGAGGCCAGAATCACTTCCCTTAAATACCTATCAATAAGCTTTTCAATAGTCTTTAAAAGAAAAGACGTAAGGCTGATAGGCCTAAAAGATTTGGCCTCATAATAATTGTCCTTTCCAATTTTCGGAATGAAGATTACCTTAGTATGCCTCCACGCATTAGGTATATGACCAAAGGCAATACAGGCTCTGTAGATACTACAGAGAATGGGAGCAAGCACCTCAATTCCCTCCTGGAGAAGAATTGGAATGATGCCATCAGTTCCCGGAGTTCTATAGGATTTATGGGAACTAATTGCCCATTTAACCCTATCGAGAGTAACAATGCTCCTAGCAATGCTCCAACTATTGTCATCAGACAAGGACGTGAAGCAAGCAATACCACTGTCACATTGAACATAAGGATAAGAAACCGGAAAGTGAACTCTGAACAACTCAGTCAGAGTCTCTTCACCAGTAACAGTAAAGTTACCATTTGGCAACTTGACAGTGTTAAGATTACAATTTCTGTCTCTAGCCATCAACTTAACGAGTTTTGCAACGGCAGGCGCGTCATTAATACCTTCGCAGTACGTTCTCCAAGAATCTTCAGAACATGACTCAAGAGTCAACTGAAAGTGCAGAATCAGATTTCGAGAATGGCGACAATGATACAATTTATTAAATACTTTATGTATAAAATAAATAAATAAATATCAAGTATAAATATTTTATGTATTTTTTAAATGTTTTAAATATTTTTATAATTTCCCAAATGTTGTATCTCGGGAGGGGGGAGGAGGCTTATAGATTCCTTAGATAACATGGCCATGCAGAGCTAAGCTCTAATGCAGAACTGTCTAAATAGTGGCACACAAACAAGGATAATGTTTAGATAACATATTTAAAATTAATTAAATTACAAAAATTTATTTCAAAATGAACAAATATTAATACTTTATGAAATATGTAACTATATAAAATGTGATGCATAGATATTACTGAAATGATTTTCAATGGCAGCAAAAGTATTTGCATTGAAAAATTTTCTCTGTGTTTGATAGAAGTTAAACGCGTTATATAAGGAGTAAAATATATAATGATAAAAATATAGAGATGTGCGTATGTCACGTTGTGCATTCCTCACTAAATAAAAGAGTTTAAGTTAGAAAAGTATTACAACACGAACTCTTCAATTTTAATAAAACATTTACAGGGATCATAGCAGATTTTCTAAAAATTTTAGGTAGGAATTTAAGGATTTTTTTTCAAAATTTTAGGTAAATTTTAGGAGCTAATTTTTATTATTTCTATTATTAGTACTGTTTAATTACCGTTCTTTTCATTAATTAAAGAAGAATTGATACAAAAAACAAACATCATTGAAAGAAAAAGGTAATCTTTTGAATATTTTTCCTATTTCATTTTAATGCTCTGTAGACTTAAAAATTCAAATTATCACTCAGTATCCAGTGGCCACTTTATCACAGGTATTTTTTGTGTAAATATATACATACATACATACACATTATATATATGTATGTTAGAAAAATGTTAGTTTAGTTTTCAAACAACTTTATATAAACAAAAAAAGAAAATCTTAATATAATTAACAAAAAAAAAAAGAATCCAAAAAGCTCAAAATCACATTTAAAATTTTTGAAGAATTGTAAAATAAAATACGGCCATAAGAGCAAAAATCCAGCTGGTAAGTTAGTAGTTATTGCATGTAATGTACAAGGATTGCATGCACCCGCGCAGCGGGCGGGCTTAAAGTAAATAATGCTAATAAAAGCCAATTTATTTTGGGAAAAGTGTTTATCTGTTAGCCTTGAACCCTCGTAGTGAGCTGGAACGCGATTGACTTCAAATCTATGCAGATTGCATGTGCCCGCGCAGCGTGTATATCGTTATTACATGCAGTAGAATTGCCGTTATTGCATATATCGTACGTGGATTGCATGCACCCGCTAATAAAAGACGATTCCTTTTATACACAGCAGCTGTACCCGTGTGCCCGTATTGCGGACGGATTGACAGCTACTTAATGAGTTAGCCATAACTTGCGCGTGTAGCTGAGGTGTGCGATTGACAGCTACTTCAAGAACTGCACCGTTAGTCATAACTTGCGCGCGTAACGGAAACGTGCGATCAACAGCCACTTGATGATCGTTAGCCGTAACTTGCGCGCGTAGCTGAGATAGATAGCTACTTCATCAACTGTACCGTTAGCCGTGACTTGGCCGCGTAGCTGAGGTGTGCAATTGACAACTGCTATATCAACTGCACCGTTAGCCATGACTTGCGCGCGTAACGAAGGCGTGCGATCGACATCTACTCCATGAACTGCACCGGTAACCACGATTTATGCATGTAGCTGAGGTATGCGATAGACAGCTACTTAATGAACTGAACCATTAGTTATGACTTGAGCGCATAACGGAGACGTGCGATCGACAGCTACTTCATGAATTACATCGTTAGCCGTAATTTGCGCGCGTAGCTGAGATAGACAGCTATTTCATTAAATGTACCGTTAGCCGTGACTTGCCCGCGTAGCTGAGGTGTGCAAATGACAGCTACTTCATCAACTGCACCGTTAGACATGACTTGCGCGAGTAACGAAGGCGTGCGATCGACATCTATTCCATGAAATGCACCGCTAGCCACGATTTATGCGTGTAGCTGAGGTGTGCGATAGACAGCTACTTCATGAACTGAACCATTAGTCATGACTTGAGCGCGTAACGGAGACGTGCGATCGACAGCCACTTCATGAACTACATCGTTAGCCGTAACTTGCGCGCGTAGCTGAGGTACAAGATCAACACTTCATAAACTGCACACTTAGTCGTGACTTGCGCACGTAACGTAGGTGTGCGATCGACAGTTACTGCAAGAAAGGTATTGCAAGTTTAAAAACTTTTTTGAAAAACAATAGGGCTGGTCGCCGAAGGCAGTAATTAAATAATATGAGGGAAATAAGTTATCCTATATTTCATCAAAGCTACTGCAACCCGTTAATCTAGACACAGCTATTTCCCTTCAATCATCCTCTGTTTTGATAGAATCAACAAAAACACACACACAAGTTCCTGCGGCTTAAAAAAACTCTAGTCCAGAAAACTATATTTTTAAATATTGGTTTTTGAACAAAAATTCTTACAAAGTTCAAATCTTTGGTACTTTTCATCCCAGATGCATACTAAACATGGAATACTTTGACAAAATTTGAAGTTTAAAAAGAAATGAAAACTGTTTAAAAGTTTTATCTGTTGGAAGCGGGAATGTGTTTATTTAACATTCTTCACATTTCTGCTCTTTCATTATTTTTAATTTATTTTTTATGGGGAGCGTGGCGATCCAATTGCGGGACCTCCCTACTATGCCGTATTTTATTTTATCTATTGCTTTTCTTCATAAACTGCTATGTGGTCCGGGCCCCTGCGCAATGCATCCTTTTGAAGAGATATCCTTTAATATCATCAATACCTAGAGAGGTTGCTAACAGCAGATAAAAATTCCTTCTCTACCCTCCTGTTTTGACATGATGTTGATCAAATATTACGTAATGAGGGGCGTAAGAGAATCATAATCCGACAAACTATATTTGTATTATTGAATTTAGACCTAAAATTCTTCAAAATTTTTGCACACAATTGATTCCCAACAAAGAATAGTTGAGCAAAATTTTAACTTTGCAAAGAAAGAGAAACTTCGTGATGTATCTAGTAAATATGAGGAAGCAAACTATTCAACAATCGAACCCGTCTTTTTCTATTTTATTTCTTTGAGAGGTTAAAGGCGGGAGATTCCCACTCGCACAAACAAAAGAATCTCCCCCAAACTCCCGTCTGTAAATGATCACGTGGGTCGCCATTCGTCTTGCGATCGTATTTCACTAAAACCGCGCGCGGACGGAGAGGATTTTTATATGTATATTCTTTGATTTAACCATTGAGAATCGGCGATTTGGCGTGATTGACACTTTTGTCGTCGTTGTAAAAGATGAGTACTATTTTGAACAACGTTTTAATTTCTGAAGTCTTTTTTAACATCGATTGCCGTATGAATGGAATGTATTCGGGCGATAGTAGAGTAAATTTGACGCCGCAGCAAAAACATTACAAAATTTTAGGATGATTTAAAAATTTTAGGTTAATTTTAGGAATTCAAGGGAAGCTTCAAACTTTTAGGAATTTTAGGTATTTTAGGACGAATGCGAACCCTGCATTTACAACCATTATTGTAATAAATAGTTTTAATCATTGTGAAGAAAACAATTCCACCATATCCCAACACTTATACTGAATGTACTTGTACATATAAAGCTCTTTATCCTACTGCACAAATTATAAATTAATTCGCACTAAAGGCGCCAATTCTGGAAACCCGTTCTTCTTAAGACGTTTCTACCTGTCATTGAATTTAACTAATGGACTCGTCCAAAATCACATGACCCAAATGCCTTCTCGCTGGAATCGTACTATATCGGGATATTTCTAGCAAAAAAGTTGGAATACTTTTACCGAAAATCAAAGTCCCGGAACAAAGCGCAGTAAATGTAACGCAAGAAAATGTAACGAATTCGGAAAATTCGAAACATTTGTGCCTAGTGTGGTCTGCCCTATACACCCAGAAAAAAATTAAACGCCATTAAAAAAGCACCTTGCCGCGACTTGTCCGTAACTAACTCTTGTATTACACTATACAGGAGTTAGTTATGGACAAGTCGGAGACTTATCCGAAACTAGTGAAGAATGGAATGTAAAAAATACCGCGCGTACTCGCCGCCGCTGATTCTTCTTAAATTTCGAAAACGAACGCGAGGAATTCTCGTGATAGTGTATGAAAATATTCCGCGGATCATGTTTTTTCCGAGAAGTTTCACAATTCCTCTTTTCCGGAAAACATCCGAAGTAGCATCGCTTTTCCCAAAAATTTCCTAAGCGGCTGCATCCGGCCGTCATCCCCGATAGTAGCTCTCGGAGGTGACGATCCGGTACGGGCGAGACCGTCACATTGACGGCGAGACGCGTCATTCCATTCTTCACTAGTTTCGGATAAGTCTCCGACTTGTCCGTAACTAACTCCTGTATAGTATAATACAAGAGTTAGTTACGGACAAGTCGCGGCAAGGTGCTATTTTAATGGCGTTTCATTTTTTTCTGGGTGTATAGGGCAGAGCACACTAGGCACAAAGGTTTCGAATTTTCCGAATTCGTTACATTTTCTTGCGTTACATTTACTGCGCTTTGTTCCGGGACTTTGATTTTCGGTAAAAGTACTCCAACTTTTTCGCTAGAAATATCCCGATATCGTTAAAGAAATCCTACGCTCTTCAAACGCGATGCGCCGTGCAGAATTCACACTATTTTGCACAATTTAATAAACATTTATTGGAAAAGATGAAAAAAAAGAGTCATCAGCGCATTTACGACATGATAGAAAGTACGTTTAAGTAAGGAATTCCCGAAATTAATGAAAGTTAACTTTTGCTGAAATGCAGAGAAAAGTATAGCAGCTATAAAATGTCATTCAGAGCCTTCGGATTGATCTCTTTAAATACTTAACCTAAGCAATAAACTTGTCATTTTCTCGGGAAAATCCATTTTTTTTTCATCTTCGTGGAAATATACACATCTTCAATATTTTAAAAAACGTTGATGGAATTCCAAGATCAAAATCATTTTCAATTAAATCCTATTATTTGGATGAAAATGGCTATTTTGAACCGAAAATTGACCCTAGCAAAAAGTTCCATTGCAGTATATTTATGGGGTTTTAACGTGTTACATTTATTAATTAATAATTTATAGAAGACAATTTAGCAATATCGCGAAATATTTTATTTAAACACGATCGCCGGTATATTTCGTTTTATTTTTAAATATTTTCCATTTTTCAATTTGCTTCCATCCACTAATATTTTTATATTTTTTGTGCTTTTTATGCTGGGATATTATCTTGCAAACATATTGTTGGTGAAAATGAGATATATGTTTAGGATAACGAAATTAATTTTTTTTTTTATTTATGCAGGCATTTAGAATTATAAGGCTTATTAGAAATACATTTGAAGAGCATAAATTAGAATTTGATATATTTGCACCCATAGTTGAATAATCTCATTTCAATTAAAAATGAACATCCTTCTCATCTTAATTTTATTAAAAGCACTTTATGGTGAGAGCCCACTTTAGTTGAAATGTTAAAAAAAAAAAGAGACTTCTAATAACTATCCTGAATAATCAATTTTCTTCAGACATTTGTTTCTTTCAAAATTTTTCTTAATCACTAAATTTGATACTATAATTACATGTAATTTGCATTTTAGTTAACCCATATAGATTGTAAAAAGCTTTTTTTTTAATACATTTATGTTTTTAAAATGAATTATAATTTTCTATAACGGCATTTGAGACCATTCCAGTAAGTTTTAGAAAAAGTGTTCCGAATTACGGAAAAACCCCTTATCCAGAATGCCTGAAGTCCCAAGCATTCCGGATAATAGATCCTGTACTGTACTACTACAACCACCTTGCAGGACCCCAGATACTTGTATAATTTATTACCTTGATAAATATAAATGTTGAATAGTACAAAGTGAAGAAGTTTCAGAAAATTTTGAAATTTAATAAGACCAGAATTATTTGTAATAAATGCACTATAAAGTGCTAAAATTACATCATAAAGATCAGTAATATTAATATTATTAGAAAGCTCTTTGAAATCAAAAGTTTGAAAACCTATATTACCCATGGATAATAAATTATTTTTTAATTCTTTACAATTATCTAGAATAAAGTAATTATTACTAGAATAATGTAAACTATCATTTAGCTCTTTTAAAATGTTAAGTAGTAATTTGCCAGCAGTAGTTGAATAAGTATTTATATATATATATATATATATATATATATATATATATATATATATATATATTTATATACAGGGTGAATTGCACCTAATCTGCCAAACAAAAGGGGTGGATAGAAGGAAAGTGCGTCAAGTCTGAAAACACCCAAATTTGTGATATTTCTGAAAGGTCTACATGCAAAATAAGCACATAGTTGGAAGGAGCTGAAAAAATCCTATAAGATGACACCACTTCCATCAGGATATCTGGATTTAACGGCAAGCTACAAGCGCTGAAATATTGGCAAAGTGCAAAATCGAAATGTTGGCAAAATCTGTAACCAACTATATCACAAAAACCCTTCTAGTTACAATCGGTCAAATTTACCAAAACCTTTTCTATTCCACCATCTTTCGAATGAGCCTACAATAAATCATATCGGTGTTTTAGTTCAGGAGAAATTTAGCTTTTTGTTTGCAATACATCACTGAAATCTGCGTTCATCGAAGTAGATATTCGACGAACATGCGGCAAGCGAAACGATGGTGCATAAATGGAACGTATTGAAATCTATCACTATCTGCATATGAACTCTGTTGGATATGTAGATGTTAGAAACCTCACAAATTTGGGTTTTTTCAGACTTGATGCACTTTCCTTCTATCCACCATAACTCGGAAACAGTTAGAGATAGGTGATATATTGCAAACAAAAAGCTAAATTTATCCTGAACTAAAACACCAATAATGGTTTATTGTAGGCTCATTCGAAAACTGGTGGAATGGAAAAGTTTTTGGTAAATTTGACCGATTGTAGCTAGAAGGGTTTTTGCGATATAGCCGGTTACAGATTTTGGCACCATTTCGATTTTGCACTTCGCCAATGTTTCAGCGCATGTAACTCGCCGTTAAATCCAGATATTCGGATGAAAATGGTATCATCTTGTAGGATTTTTTCTGCTCTTTCTAATTATGTACTTATTTTGTGTGTAGACCTGTCAGACACATCACAAATTTGGGTTTTTTCAGACTTGATGCACTTTCCTTCTATCCACCATAACTCGGAAATGGTTAGAGATAGGAGAGGGTTGCTTTGGTGTTTTATACTGCACACAGGCTCTTTTATCACCCCCTTTCGTTTGGCAGATTAGGTGCAATTCACCCTGTGTATATATATATATATATATATATACCTCCCTTTGGCATTTTCCTTGGTCTACTGACTATAAGCAGTCACAAAGGGTATATAGATTTCTGTCAATGGCACCAGGCAGGGGTCCCATTTCAGCGCGAACCCGCGAGATTCTTGCGAAATCCATAAAAAATCTCGCGTAAAAATTTAGACTGGGCAAGAATTTCTCTCTCTCTCCAGTTCCGGCCTAAAATTATTTTTTCCTTCAAATTGGATACCGAGAAATCCAATGCCCGATGAGTCATCGGGCATCGGATTAGAGATGAAGATTCGTGGTGGCCTGGTCGCCATTTCTGGCGACCGAAATTTCTCTAGAATCCTTTCAGTCCCGCGGCTGATAGATCGGGTCGATTGCTTCGCAACCGCAAATAGCGATCGTTGTTGCCATTTCTGGTGACCGAAATTTCTCCAGAATCCTTTCAGTCCCGCGGCCGATAGATCGGGTAGACCAGGGGTTGGCAACCTGCGGCTCGCGAGCCGCATGCGGCTCTTTTGATGTAAAGTTGCGGCTCTCCAGTTCCATACGAAAAAATTAATAATTTATTAACAAAACCCTGAAAAAATAAGAAAATATATTTTTAAGTACCTAATTTCTCAATAGCTTCTATTTTCATAATCGTTAATTACAAATCGCTACGCTTAACATGACCGGAATGAGATAAATTTGAACTATTGTTTTGTTCTTAGAGATGAGACTCCGTGACCATGCTTATCTTTCAGCCAATTGCATTCCATTTCTGCCTCACCCAAACAGCCACCGTCTGGACTCTAGACGTGTTGTCAGTCAGTCATCCTCTGATAGCGAGGTCGACGTTACGTTGCATGTTGAAGACCCAGACCGTCCGACTCATCCAGTGGTTACGTTGCATGTGTTTTAATTTAATCGCTTGAGGTTTTTGCGTGTCTATTCGCTTGTTGTTTCAAGAAGAATACGATTTAGAAGCGAATTATCTTCTCAAAGGTATGTACGCGTATAATATAATAAAATCAGTAACAGAATTGGATTACATATCTGAGGATTGTGTTAACGAAGTAATAATGGTAAATAAATTGTTTGCCGCTTTAGATAGCTAAGTAAAATTTTAAAAAAATCATTTTTTCAGCTCCGCCGCCAGCATGGCATCTGGTAAAAAAAGAGAACTGAAGAAGAAAATCGAGAATTCAATCAGGATTGGACGGAGTCGTTTGCATTCATATGCAACACAGATGGCCTTCCGACTTGTCTCATTTACCACGAAAAACTCGCACACAATAAGAAGTCAAATTTGGAGGGACACTTCACTACAAAACATACCCAGTTTGCTGGTAAATATCCAACCGGTGAGGCACGAAAAAAAGCTGTTGAAGAGCTAAAAAAAAACAGTCAAGTTCCATGCTAAGTAACTGGGCGCAATCTTCCAATAATGTAAATTTGGCAAGCTTTGCAGTATCATTAGAAATTGCAAAAAGAGGAAAACCATTCACAGATGGTGAGTACGTCAAAGATTGTTTTATACGTGCATCTGAAGAACTGTTTCGTGATTTTAAAAACAAAGCAGAAATCATGAAAAAAATCAAAGATTTGCCATTATCTGCTAAAACAGTACAAAATAGAACTGCTAAAATGTCTTCAAATGTAACACATGTGCAAGTAGAAGACATTCAACTGGCCTTATCACTTGCTATAGATGAGTCTTGCGACATAAAAGACACGGCACAAGTTACCCTTTTCGTCAGGTATATATCGTCCCAAGGTCCAAAAGAAGAACTGCTAGGATTGCTACCGCTCTCAGGGCAAACTCGTGGAGAAGATATAGCAAATGCTGTGCAAAATGCCTGGAAGACAATGGAATCGATATAAATAAAATCGTTTCAATAGCAGCTGATGGAGCCAGAAGTATGACAGGAATACATAGAGGGGTAACATCAATTCTTCAGAAAAAAATAAACCACGAAATTCCAACGTTTCACTGCATAATTCATCAAGAAGCGCTTTGTGCCCAAACATTTCCGGCCGAAATTGTTGAGATCATGAACTTGGTAATTAAGATTATTAACAGCATCTTGGCAAAAGCATTCCACCATCGCCAATTTAAAGATTTCCTTGAAGAAATAGATAGCCAGTTTTCTGACCTACTTCTGCACAATAAAGTGCGATGGCTTTCCAGAGGTAACGTATTGCAACGTTTTGCTTTGTGCTTGAGTGAAAAATAAACATTCCTCAATGAAAAAGGCATTGACCATCCCGAATTGGAAGAAGACAAATGGCTGCAAAAATTCAACTTCATGGTAGATACCATAATGAAACTAAGTGAACTAAATCTAAAACTGCAAGGAAAGGGCCACCCAGCCTACGCCTTGCTTGAAGAAGTAGTTTATTTCGAAAAAAAAATACTTCTTTTTGTTGCAGACATGGAGAGCGGTAAATTACTTCATTTTAAAAATCCGAAGCAATATCGCGATGAGACCAATGCAACTATTGACAAGAATTACTTCAGCATAGCTTTAAAAAACATGAAGGATGGATTCGCTGAGAGATTGGAGCAATTCAAAACAAACAAAAGTACTCTCGCGTTAATAGTAAATCCTCTCAACACAAAAACAAATGAGATCAACATTGAGCCATTTGGAATTGATGCTGGATCGCTTTAAATGCAATTGCTAGATTTGAAAAGCAAAGACTTGTGGAGTGGCAAGCTCACAGAACTCAAGAGCAAGTGGAAAGAGTTGGAGGTCCAGAAATGCATGCACATCGCGTAGCACAAGTGGGCAGCTCTAAGGGCGCGAGTTGAGGCGCTCATATTCTGCGAGTTGAGGCCCTCATATTCGGCGCATGGAATAGTCTTCCAGAATGCTACAGTGAGGTGAAGAAGTTGGCATATGGAGTGCTGACGATCTTCGGGTCGACATATTCGTACGAACAAGCGTTCTCTTGCATGAATATAATAAAAAGTAAAGTTAGAAGTCAACTAACAAATAAAAATCTAGAGTCGTGCTTGAAACTTAAAACAACAAGTTATAAGCCAGATTTAATCAAACTTTCAAAAGGCCTGCAAAGCCAATGCTCCCATTGATGTAACTATCTATATTTGTGTTTTTATATGAATAAATATTATTCCGTATTTAAAGCCGTTTATTTTAAATCAAAAATCAAATATATATAAGAAAATACTATAATATTGAAACGAAAATTTTTAGTGGCTCTTTAAAAACTGGGAAATTTTGTAAATTGTAACTTTTGGCTCTTCCGTTTCAATAGGTTGCCGACCCCTGGGGTAGACCACAGAATACTATTACTATATGACCACAGAATAGTCTGTGGGGTAGACTGCTTCGCGACCGCAAATAGCGTTCGCCTCGTTGTTGCGAATCGCGGACCGCGATTCCGTAGCTACGTGTGAATCGCAGTCAATCGCGATTTGGGCACACTAAAAGTACTACGTGTTTCTAATTAGCGAGATAATTTATAGAAAATTATAAGTGTCTCCCCCGCTTGCGCGGGTCGCAAATTCGATCAAATAAAATTTTGCTCTTTTTTTTTTATAGGATTCTTTCACGGATTTGAATTATGCTCTTTCCGAGTACTTCCCGCATTTTTCGTATTTTGCTCGAGAAATTTTCTTCTTTCCGTGGACGAAAATCCTTTCCCCCGTACACAGTATGTCTACAGGTTACAAAAATCCCGAAAATGTCGCAAAATTTGAACAAAGCAACGAATCTTCTTATCAGAGACATTCTTTTCTTACATCTGAAAATCTGTTTCTCCGCAATTGCGAAAACGACGTTCGCATACGGCGATTCCCACAGTTTCTGAGGAGAGATGACCAATGAATATCTTTTTGCCATTTTTACAATATATTTGCATTGATTGAATTTTTTTATAATTATTTCGTTTAATAAACAAAGAATAAAAATCAAACCATTTTTCTACCGTATTATTAATAAAATGAAGGGTTATTTTGCAGCAGCATCACGAAAATCTGCATTTGTACGCGATCCTCGGCATACCTCGTTTAATTTGAAAAATATTTCCCACTTTTCCAATCTGTTTGCATCGACAACAGTGTTTGTAATTGTTTCGCGTTTTATACAGAAAAATTATTTTACAAACGTATTATTTATGAAATAAAGGGCTATTTTGAAAACAAAAAGAAAAAAGGCAACACTTTTCAAACAAAATGGCTAAAATCATATGGCTGGCTTGAGATTCAACAAAAGAACGATGCAACCTTTATGTTCTGCAAGTTTTGTAAAAAATACAAAAAAAGAATCCATTTTCAAACATCAAGTCAAAATTATTACCTAATTTTATTTGCCTAGTGAAATAGTTTTCGTCGATATTCGTCTTCGGCGATCAAAAATCGTTAAAGTTTTTAATTGCTATTGCTGCATGAAAATTGATCATAAAATGATGTTAAAAATCAAAATATAAAGTGAATACAGTCGGCCCTCGACTTTTGCAGTTTACAGACAAAAAAATCGTAAATTCGCATGCGAGTCATTTTACATAAAATAACCCATGTAGACGTTTTTATGTCAGCAAATAAAATCATGACGTAAGCATGGGGGGAAGTCAGGAATTTGAGTATTTTTGCTAACAAGTGTGTGGGGGGGGGGGAGGTATAAAATTACCAAAAATGTGCTTACTTAATACTTAAACGACTCCTAATTAATTTTTGAAAAGAATGTTAGTTTTAAGAATTAAAAAATTTAAATGTCGAAATATGAGTTATAGTTAATGCTTTCTTTTTTATTACTTTCTAAATTAGCATGGTAAAAAAAAAAAAAAAAATTTAAGTTTCTCTCATGACAGAAAATCTCTCCCAAAATTTTCTGGAAGGAGAGAAATTCTCCCCTCTTTTCCTGACTTAGTGGGAACCCTGGCACCAGGTGGCCTTATGATGAAATAAAAAGAAAATCATCAGCAAAAGCAGAATACTTTTGAAAGGATTATTGACCTGGGCACAAGGTCAATTTGTGATTCTCAGCTGTTGAGTGGTCGCATGCAATCAAAGGATTCTGAGTTATCTTAGAAGGACGGCAACAGAAAAAGAACCGGGAGTCATTAAGATTCATTATTCAAGAGAGAATTTCTGTTCTGACCTATATTGCAAGTACATTTCTTTATATCCCAATATAAAAATCGTTTAAAACAAGCGAAAACTATATATATATATATTTTAAAAACTCATGAAAATTCATTTATTATTCGTACAGATTTTGTTTAAAGTTTGTTTGAAAGAGAATTTCTCAATCTTTCAGATGGTGTTAAAATGGGAACTCTGCAACAATAAAATTTTTGGTTTCTAAGGAACTCATTAGTGTGAAAATCATACTAAAACATAAAATAACTAAGAAACTAATTTTAATTTTTTTTAAATCTCAATTATTATAGATTATTTTAAATATGATCATTGGACAAGTAGAGTAATTAGTTGGGAATAGAACAAAATTGGAAAGTCAGAAAAAAATTGAATCAGTCAAAATTATCTTTCTAGCAATTGCCAATAATACTCTTAATTGAACCTCCAATACAGAAATTAATACTCTCAATTGAACATCCAATACAGAAATTATAATGCACAGTTCTTTTTTTGCTTCAAGCTAACAGTTACACACTGCTGTTGAACTTAAAATTAGATAGAAAAGGGTCCAACAATATTTCTTGCGCTGTGAGTGGGACTTTGTTTATGGCTGTTTTCTTCATGTTTCAGTGTAAATTCTATTACTTATATTTTAAAATGTAGTTCCGAAATTTTCCTACCAAATTTCTCTAAAACAAATTCAATTTGGAGTTGAGTATTTTCCTAAATGCTTTTATGTGCCCCAGGAAAGATTAAATTAATTTTAATGAATTATATTTATACAAGATTCCTGGGAAAGTCTTGAAGAGAGAGCCTGAATAAATAAAGTTTTGATTCGCTGTTGCTAGATTGGTGTATTTGGCCATGAATCCTTCCAAAATTACCGAATAGTGATAATTTGCAATTTCTATCTACCTATCACTTTAATCACAATGTCGTAAAATTCACTAGATTGTTATTGCAGGTATACACAACATGGGAGAACGAGTTCACTTAACAGAGGAAATAATAGGGGGAGGTTCAGGAGGGGAATTTTGGTGCATCTCTGCAACTGCAATGACAATCTAGTGACACTTGCATTTATTTAGCCAAAGCTTTCTTTCATCAGTTCTTGCATTGTGTTCTTTTTCCCAAACTTTATGAAGTTATGTGGTATTAAGATGGAGTATTGAAAATGAATATTCTCTATTGAATGTAAAAGTTTGTTTTAATTATCTGAGTTAAATATGATCATTGGCCAAGTAGAGTAATTACATTTCACACATTTGCATTTCACACTTGCTTACAGAAAAGTATATATTTTTTAATGTACTATTTTTAAACAAAAATAATTTTAAAATTTAAGATGTTTTTCAATTAAAATAATTTTATACTTTAGTACACTGAGTGTGAGCAAATTTTGGTTCCAGTTACCAAGTTAAAATGGTATGTATATCACTTATATAATCAATAATTATTGATGATATAAATAATTAATATATTTTTAAATTAATAGAGGAAAAAATTCAACCGACTCTGCATGTAACAGTTGGTATCTCTGTTAATATATTTGACGAGAAATGTGTTCTATTGCTCGTAAGAGTTATAGCCTAAACAACTCAAGAACAAATGCAGATGTCACACATCCTTTGACTCAAAAATTTCGGTAATTACTTGGCAGATTCCAAATAAGAGTAGGTTTTGTTCATTATAAATTTAATTTCAAAAACCTCTTTTTAATATCTTCTACGAAATCAAAATTGGTTAACTTGCTAAAACAAAATCATTGATGCCCATGTTTAACCAAAACCATTGATGGACGGACAATATTTTCCTTCAGGCATAAAATGAGAAAAAGGGCAGAAATCCCATTCAAGCACAATTGAGCCATCTAGACATGAGTTGTCTGAAAAGGTCACATTAATTGTTGGTTTCTTTTATGAGAAAATTATCAGTTACCATCATTAAGAACAAACATTCAGTCAGTGGTGCAGATTATTTGTAGTACAAATTTTTACTCACAAAATCTCTTTTCTTCAGTACTATGCAGTAGAAAGTAAAATAGCAGAAGAAAGCATTGTATGTATTTCTATGGCGAAAGGCCTAAAATACTTATTTAAACTGTCAATTTTGTAGAAATAAATTATTAGCACAATGCAAATTAGAATTGAAACACTAGAGTATTCCAATGTATTCAAAATTATTTTATCTTTCAATTTATTATTATCGCATTTTTCTGTACCATGTCCTTTAACTAAGAAAAAATACTGGTTAATTAAACTCATAATTAGGGAAACTTAATTTAAAAATAATCAAAAATACATATACTAAATACTACACATACCTGTTGTGTCAACTAACACTAGCGATACCTAAATATAATTCTCATAGCATTGTGGCATTTTCAAGTGTTTCGTCCATAGGAGTTTAATCCCCTTTTCTCTAACTCCATCATGATATGAACTTATTTTTTAGAGACAGCATACTATAAGACTAAGTTTTCTTTTTGATATTTTATAGGACAAGTGTACTAAAAATATTGAGTAAAAATATTATTTTTAATACTTTTAGACTTCGCAAAGGGCATTTAATTCACAAACAACACCAGATACTTCTGCTAATAAAAAAAATACTAAACAAATTCAAAGCATAAAATCAAATACCTATAATATTATAATAAAACAAAAACAGGCAGAAACTTTTTTTAAAGTCAAAAATAAAGTATTAATATTTAATACTTACAACTGCATCATTATTAATTAGTTTCTTGGATGCATCTGCTTCCGACGAACAGGATGTGCATAGTGATACTGGTATATAACTATGATTTCTAACCTCAGAAATACCATTTTGAGAAGAGGGTTCAAATTTAATCCACCGTTTTACAGAATCCTTTAACTGAGTTAACATAATTCTATTTCTTTGAAGTTCCTTTTCTAATTTTTCTAAGCGGTTTTCAAGAACTGGAAGATGGTCCTGCAAAATCAATAAATTTCCATTAATAAAAATGTAAGAAATTTTAAAGCAAGAAATCATAAAAATGTAAGTATTAAGAATTACATTAGAAATTGTATTTATTGTATTACTTTTGTAAGGTCTTTATACTTGCACAAAATTGCCTCATTTTTACTTAGCTGATACATATTGCTATAAAAGCAGTGGCATTATGAAATAGGGGGTTGGAGGTCATAATAGCCCTCCCTAGGAACCTATTTTGTTTTCACATTAAAATAAACCAATAAGATACAAAATTACAAAGTGTTGAATAAAGTTTTTAAAGCAAAAGTTAAACAACTCAAGAGTAAACTAATCCCTTTCTAACCAGTGGCGGATTTTGGCTTCTTGTCTGGGGGGGGGGGGGGGGAGGCGATTGAAATGTTCTCGGAGGTTTGTTCACTTAGGATTTTCTTAACGGCTTCCTATATACGGATATTTGACATTTTTTAAATAACTAGAACAAATTTGGAAGTTTATTGTAAGTTCTTTGCAGCTTATAAAATACGGCCTATCATTTTTTTAAGACCAAAGCAAAACAATGAAGATTGGAAGAAAAAAAAATTACGTGACTATATAAAAGGAAACAACGAAGTTCAATGCTCTACAACTTTTGATGCACAGAGACCCTAAAAAAACCATTTTTGAGTGAAATTGAAGAACTTTAAAAACTTAACAAAATAAAAAATGTTTGAAAAACTTTGCACTTTTCATTATTTAATAATTCACAACCAAAAAATGGGAAAAAAGCTGTAGGCTGAAAGAAAAAACTCGTAAAAACTAATTTAGAATAATAAATTTGATCATATAAACATGAGGAGCTATATCTTAATGATTTTCCATGATCAAATTTATTATTCCAAATTAGTTTTTACGAGTTTTTTCTTTCAACCTCTAGCTTTTTTCCCATTTTTGATCGTGAATTATTAAATAATGAAAAGTGCAAAATTTTTCAAATATTTTTTGTTTTGTTAAGCGTTTAAAGTTCTTCAATTTCGCTCAAAAAAAGTTTTTCAGGGGTATCTGTGCATCAAAAGTTGTAGGGTATTGAACTTCGTATCCCATTGAAATAACATGGAAGTGATTCCATAATTTTTGCCAGGGGTAGTACCTATAACACCATTCAAATGTAATTGCCAATTCAGCTTATTGTCAATCATTATCCCTAACAGCCTTACGGAGTCCATCGCAAAAACCCTGGTGCCGTTAACCTCCCAGGAAGGATCATCATTATAATATCAACTCAAGTCTTCTTGCTTTTTCTTTAGCAAATCGATCTAAAATTGTTACTGGTGAAATTGCGATATCATAATGCACATGCAACAAAGTCAATCCCACTAGCAGATCTTCTCTAATTGTGTTTCGAAGCCATGTCTTCAATCATTTTAGTGCTGAGAAGCTACCCTCGGCGGTTGCTACAGTAATTGGTAATGTTACAAGAACTTTCAGTAACACGTAGATCATATGGTACACTGCAGGATCACAGTTTTGTAGTGCTTCAAAAGCAGACTTGTGTACTCTGCCGGTATCGGTATTTTCTCGCATCCATTTGGTTCTCCAGTTAATCACCTCAACTTGAAGTGTACTGTTCATTTCTTCCACTCCCAGTTCGGCTATTCTGTGATACTTCTTGCTTAGCTCTGTCCAAGATGGGAGGAGTGACTCTTCGTCCATGTTGATTTTCGCTAAAAGAGTCGATGGTACTAAATCTTATAAATATAAGACATCCAGATTTTCCTGTGCGAATCGTTCTTCTAAGTCTTCTTGGACGGAGTTTAACAAAGGCAAGTAAACATTTATTCTGTAAAAATCTTCAGGAGTTATGTTAGGAGCAGTTGATCTATGAACTTGGCGTCCAGCAGTACGTAGTATTTTTATTTCAATTTCAAGATCATTACACATTCCCTCAACCTCTGCATATATTCCCGAAATCAGATTCCACATTTTTCTTAAATTCACTTATTATCGTAATTGCATCAAAGACAGCATCTCGAGCTTTCTTTTTACTTTTATTATGGGAGCGAGATTTCGTGGATAAACTAAGGGAGGGAGAGCAAGACCAAAGTATCTCCCTAATGATATATATATATTTTTAATTTTATAATTTATTTGATAAAATGTAGACATTAGTCAGGCGTTTGGGGGGGGGGGGGGGGCGATCGCCTCGATCGCCCCTCCTGAAATCCGCCACTGTTTCTAACATTTATTTTCATGTAAATTAAGATATATTTTCTATGAACATTTGGTAAAATATCAGTGCTATTACTGTTAAGTGAATAGTTAAACTCTTATTTTAGCTTTACGAAAAAAATGTCTACAATGGATCATGATCTTTCTGGTTTCACCAGATTCTAATGTTCAATGCAATGACACCCAAAGCTGTAAAACAGTCTGAAAATTGTTTGCAATTGCAAGATAATTGTTTTGAACAATTTCTAATTCTGAACAACCTGCTTAAACAACAGGTCCCACGAGTCATAGAAATACAGAACATCATTGTCTCTAGCCCTAGTAACAAAACGGCCTTATCTCGCCAACCAGTAGGCTATTGCACAACAGTAGGTTATCATTCTGGTGATTCTTCTGAAAGATACCTGCTTTCCTCCAATGTTTGAAAATATGCACCCGAGCACCTAAGCTGATGAAAAGTGTCTTGTGCTGTTGATTCAAATCTTATGACGGAACAAATAACTAACAGATTTATTGCAAAAGAAATCAAATATTTTAAATTGAAAAGTAAAATTTATTGCCTATTAAGGCCAATGGCATATTTTGGAATTCAATTTGGAGGGGGAGAGGGGGTTAAGATTTACATATCAATCTCAAGGGGTCTAAGTTAGAGATCTACATAGGATTGGGCCTGGCCCGTGGTCTTAGGTCTGACAACAGGACGGGCCAAATTTGAAATTACATATGAAACAAAATTTCCAATTAGAAGATAAAGGTCTCTTTGTCCCATATTAAGTAATAAAAGTTTACTCTGTCAGGAAAACGCAGATTGGTCATTTAGAAATAGATACAGAAAATTATAATTTCAGATAAAAAATTGAAGACTTATTTATTTGACGACATTCCAAAGTGAAAATAAAAATATTGATCTTCGCAACATTCAAGTTGCTTGAAACTACAGTAACAGAAAATATATTCTGGCCTGGATGCAGCAGAGCTAAATATAAGAAGCATATGTCATTTTTCGTAACATAATGTGATCTATAAATTTTATAGGGAAGAAATACATTCCAAATTTAATTTTTGAGGTAATTGTCATTCGGTTATTATCACTGGTCAAGTGCGAGTTGCAATTTGTTATATTTTTAAATTTATTGCAAAAAAGTTTAATCACTTTTGTACTGTGATTGCTTGACTGGTGATGAAAATATGAAATCAAATAGGTACTGTTTACTTTAAAATTGAATGCTGATATTTTATTTTCAATTTCTTCTGTGATTTTAATTTCAATTATTAGATTTCGAATGTTTCTACATTATCAAAATTAAATACATTCTATTTTTAAATTAAACCACAGTTCCGTCGATTTCTTTCCGATAACGAATATTGAATGAGAATTTATTTGAGCAAACTCTTATAATTTAAAATTAATATATGGATAAGAAAAATTATTGTACTTGAATTTATTTATATTTGCATTCTAAACATCTTAGACTTTTAATTTAAAATTATTAATTTTTTGTTCATTTAATCTCTAATATTATCAAACCAAAATGATAAATAAAAGCTTACTTTATAGTAATGTTCATTCTTGATTTGTACAGATTTTTCAAATTTATGATATTTTGTATATGTTTTTTTACTATATGTAATATAACTTGTTTAATTTCTTAAATGGTAAATTTGGATTATCATATGAGGAAACAGGCTTTAATGTATTGCAAAAAAAATTTGGGACAGGCAGGGCCACGGAAGGACTGGTTTTGAGTGCTTTCGGGGCGGTTCAGGCTCAGGTGAATTATTTAACAACATTTTTGGGCTTTGGACAAATCAAATGTCAATATTTTCAGGAAGGGTAAATTTTTTAAATTAGACCCGTGTAGACCTCTAGTCTTTAAATAACTGGCTTTTGATCTTGGCTTTTTCGGGTTTTATGACAGTAGAATTTTCCCAATATTGCAGTGGCGCAGTAGCTGGAGCAATTCCTTTTGAATTTTTGGTATCTAAAATCTCTTTACTTATTCTTTTTTCATTTTTTTTTTATTATTTGTTGGAGGTTAAAACAGGTTGTTTTTCTAGTTCAAGAACTTCAGAACAACAAAAACTGAATGGGGATTCAGCAGATTTTATATATAACATGTATATTTAGGAAGCATTTTGAAGTTGCTAAATTTCAGGGGGGGAGGGGGTAACCACCTAACCCCCTTTAAATACGCCCCTGATTAAAACAAATAAATTTTAAATCAGATTTTGATTACGGATACTGATAAATAAGGTATTTTTATAATATTGGATACCACATAAAACCAATCAATGAGATTCGTAAATATATTTTTACTGAGAGTGCTCTTTTTGTATACAATAGCTATCTCCACTGTTTGTAACAAATTTTCAGTCTAAGTCAAATGTTTGTAATTTAATGATTGTTCTTGATGTTTTAGCATACTCAGCATAGCCTTTATCAATTGGCAATGGGGCCCAGGTCTGGGTTCTCCAAAATTAATAGAGATATCCAATATTTTAATCATAATTATATTAATACTAAAATAGGAATGATCTAAAATAGGAATACCACTATTGAATATATGAATATAGATAAATACTGAAATAGGAATACCAGTACTTTGAAAATATGATTGCAAATAACTAAAATTGTTAGTTGTTTATAAAATGGATATAAATGATATTGGTTATCATGAATAATTTCTACCATCTTTTGAAATTCCTATAAACAGTAGTATCAATTGGTGATGTTGTTACGAATGACTAAAATGCTTTTTTTCAAAATTGTCTCTCAATAAGAAGAAAATACATTTGCAGGCAACCATTACAATTATGTGAAGATACAGTTGAATTACCTTGAAGACATTTCCACAACAATGGTGCCCGATTTGGTGAGATATCACCAACTTGGCAACTTTCAGAAACAACTGAAACTTCTGGATTTATCTATTAGTTTCGAAGATACATGTCGCCAGCCTCCTCAAATGTGCTGCCGATTGTGTGTCAAGAGATGAGAAATGGCCATGAAAAACTTCTGTTGCATATCAAACTTTGATGGTGTTATGTTAGTTTTCAGAGTTACAGTATTTCCAGGATAATTAAAGTTCAAAATTCCCTTAAATTCAAATTCCAAATGAATTTATTATTATCTGTTTATTTAAAAAATTTATCCGATATTAACATTAATTTACAATCCCTTTCTAGCATCCCAATAATATAAATTACTCATAACTATTGGCAAACACTAATTATCTCCTTTAACTATTCTAACATATACTGGCGGCCCCTGTAATCTTCACTTTTCTATACAGCACTATCATCGCACAAATTCCTTTAAAAAAAATTTTTAAAAATAGCTCTGTGAATGACCGAAAATCAGATAACACATGTTTGGGGTTGTTATAAGTAGAGGTAGATCAGGGATTGGATTACGCATGCCATGAGGGGTAGTTAGATCCATGCTGCCCTTCACTCTTTCTTGGCAATGTGTGCCTGTACTTTATCCCAGTGTATGCAATGCTTCATGTTTGGATTCGCTCACCAGTGTTGGTGGCTCTTGGGAAAAAAGATAGTGTTTGTGGGACATTCTATTCTGAGCTGAAAAAGAAACAAGATGCAATTTTTGTGTTGCTGCGGTTGGAGCGCTTGCAAGGGCACCTAGAGTCAACGATGAAAAGGTTTTTCCAAACCTTGTATATGTTTCTGAAACTCTGAAATTTATAAAATTCTCCATGTCAGTAAATCTAGCAAACTTTATTGCACCTTTAATTGATCTGAAAGGTTTTCCTGCATCCTTTTTCTCCTGGTTGCTAATGGTGTATATGGTTTTATTCAGAGCTTGACAAATTCAGGGCGCCATGGCGCCTAAAAAATTAGATGTGGAGGACTAGAAATTTTGATTAAAAATCTAAAAATTAACAACAGAGGAACTAGAATTTAAAATAAATTTTAAAAAATTGCCAGACAGAAAATTTGGCTAAAATTTACTTAGATTGTTTTTCCTGTTTTTTATTATTATTTTTAATGCAATAATAATATTTGTTAGTAGACTATCAATAGCCAAAACGTTCGGATGACCAAACATCGACGACAAACTCCAACAGACATATCATAAAATGCAAGTGGTAGGGTCCTCATATCTTGGCTACCAGCAATGTACTGCCGTGAAGACTGCGCAGAAACCTGAAAATCGTAGGAGCAGCCGCTGAGAGTTCTATTGCAATTTTCCATTTTTTAAGTAATTTTATTTTTCTTGCGCATATTTATTTATCCAGACCGGCTAGTCGTCCGTGCCGTGAGTGAGTCATGTCAAAAGTACGCAAAGATCTATGTAAGCGCCAAGTACCGAAGAAAGTATCGGGAGGATAATCTTTCACAATCTCAACAGGGCCACAATCATTGCCAGTTTGCATATTTTGAAGCAGGTTTATTTTCCAATTGTAGTATCTTATAAATTTGTGCTTTGTTTATTTATTTGGTGTTTTAAAATTTAAACGTAATTTACCAGATAAAACGGAAAAAACAACAAAGCAGTCATGTTTAACGAGTTTCTTTGTTCTAAGTACATCGGACAGAAATGATGGAATTAATGTTAATTATACAAACTTTTAACTCTGAGCAATGAAAAACGATTTCATATTATAGGATTATTATTATCAACTATAAAATGTACCGGGGGGGGGGGGGGGGGGGGGGTCAGATAAGCGTTTGTGGCATGGCTGTGTGTGCACCGAAACTACAGTTGTTTTATTTTATTTTTGTTATAAGCAGATTGTTTAATCGTTATTTGATTTTAGTGAATTTGCTGCGAGTTCCAGTTGTTGTTGATGTTGGTGAGACCCAGACCGTCTGACCTACCAGAAAGGTAAAGTAACTGTTTGGACGGCAGGGAAGAGCCACCCAATTTAGACCGGAACCCAGTGGGGGAGGTATCCACAGGGACTGTACCCTCCTTCCCCTACCACCAACCTCTCGGAAGGACTTACAGACCCACATGTTTAATTTAATCGTACTCTGCATGAACACGGAGACAGTTTGGGCAGCGGAGGCAATCGAACCTGGGCCTACCAAGTGCAATTCCCACCCGCTAACCACTGAGCTACAACAATCGCTGTGAGTTCTAGTGTAGTTTTTATCAGAGATTTGCATTTGAAATCACAGGAATGGTCTAGAAAATGTACTCAGCATTGTCCGGAATTTAAGATGCAAACTGATTACAATTACACCAGAACTCACAAAGAATTCTTGAAAACCAAAAAATGTTTTGACATATACAATATGCCCACCTATAATAACAAGGGGGGGGGGACGCTGTGCCGATGGTGTTAAGATAGAGACTCTACTGGAATATCCCGGCCCAGGAGCCTGATTTCAACAAGAGAAAAGTATATATTTTTTAAAAATTCATGAAAATTCAACTATTAATCGTATGGATTCCATTCAAAGTTGATTTGAAAAAGAATTTTTCGATCTTTTCATTGGTGTTAAGATAGAAACTCTGAAATAATATTTTTGGTTGCAAAGGAACACATTTGTATGAAAATTGTACTAAAGCATAGAAAAATTGAAAAAGTAATTCGATTTTAAAAAAATAATGCTGAGGCATATCGTACCAGGTCCTGAAGTACCTGCATACCAAGTTTGGTACATGATCAGTGCAGATCAAGTGCAATATGTGCAGAAATGCAAAATTAATGATTAAAAATTGAATATTTTTATATTATATTAAATCAATATAAATATATATACATATATATATATTGCTTTCCTTATAATTTTAAAATATTTTAAGGATTAGTGTTAACCACTATGTGTAATTACACCAGTGTAACTATTTATTATAAGTTCTTTATAACAAATGCTCATCAAAAAGTAAAATATCGTAAAATTAAAAGCTGGCTCCTAACTTTTTGACCCGGCTCCTAGATTGTGGAGAAATTTGTCGAGCCCTGCTTTATTTGTTCGGTTTACAAATTTTTTTTTTTATATGTTTGGAGGAGGCTTAAACATGTTACCTATCATATTAGCTAAAAAACTCCCCAGTGACATGATCTCTTTTTCTCCCTGAAAACATTGTATATGTCACTGGGCCAGCATTTATGCTTATATGTAGGCCAGCATTTATGCTTACTAGATAATTTTCATTTGTAGAATTGTCATTTCATTGTTCTTGACATTTACCATGAGGTTTAACTTTGTGCGGTTTTTGTTTGTTTTAAAAGTTTTGGGTATATTGAATTTTCTTTTCAGAGAGTAGTTAAGTTTAAAGTATTTTCTTCTTCATGATCAGTGTGCCTTCCCTGTGCAATAACACATTTTTCTGTTTACCAACATTTCCAACATGTGATCCTGGGCGGTGTCAAGTGAAGCAAGCATTTTCCATCTGGTTTTAGATTCACGCTTACAAGGATGGTGCTCCTTTTTTATTACTTTTGGGGTTTTGTTTTTACAAATTTTAATCTAAAATACTTTTTAACATAGCATGGTGGAATCTGATATGTTGGTTTTCAAAGTTACAGCATTTGCAGGGTAATTAAAGTTCAAAATTCCTAAATTTTCCCCCTTCCATTCAAAATTCTAAATTAATTTAAAGTTATCTGTTTATTTTAACAATTTATCTCATATTAATTTACCATCCCAATATCCTAAATTACCTGCAACTATCCGCAAACACTAATTATCTCTTTTAACTATTTTAAAATATACTGGTGGTCCCTGTAATCCTCACTTTTCTACAGCACTTTCATCATGCAAATTGCTTTAAAAGTACAGCTTTTTAGATCTGGACAGTCAAAATTGAGATAACACATATTTGGAGTTGTCATAGGTAGAGGTAGTTCAGGTATTAAATTATACATGCCAAGAGGGGTAGTTGGATCCATGCTGTACTTCACTCTTTCTTGGTGAGATAAATGTGTTTTCTCCCAGTGCAGGGATCCTGCTGGACACTACATGCATCTACCCACCGTGAAAGAGTCCGAAAATCGAGCCAATCATATTTCTCCTTACAAGTTGTGTTCCGTCAACATCTTCAAAGATAAATTTCATATGAGGTGGCGCCATCTAGTATGTTTCATAAAAACTAAAACGTCTTATTGGCGAATTTTATTCAATAATGTTAATTTTGATCAAACACATTAAAACATTTTTTTATAAATATTAAATGTTTAAATGCTTCAAAACATATGAATTATACGAGGCATGTTTTTTAAGTAAGTATCGTTTTGGAATTAAAAAAAGACGTGCAGAGATATCGCAATAATTTTATTTCTACATGAAAGCCTGTACCTTAATCTACTTTTCTACATAATTTCCGTGAATATTGAGGCACTTGTCATAACGTGGCACCAGTTTTTGAATACCCTCCTCATAAAATTCTGCCGCCTGACTTGTTAACCACTGTATCACAACTGTTTTGACTTCGTTATCGTCTTGAAGACGCTGACCACCCAAGTGTTTCTTCAAGTGCAGGAACAAATGGTAGTCGCTGGGCGCCAGATCAGGGCTGTATGGAGGATGATCTAGAGTTTCCCATTTAAAAGATTTGATGAGATCTTTGGTCCGATTAGCCACATGTGGACGGGCATTGTCATGCAGCAAAACGATACCCTTACTCAACTTGCCACGTCTTTTGTTCTGGATTGCACGACGCAGATTGTTCAATGTCTCACAATAAGACGCTGCATTGATTGTCTCATTACGAGGCAGAAACTCCACTAGCAATACTCCTTTTTTGTCCCAAAAAACTGTGCACATGATTTTCCGGGCAGAAATTGTTTGCTTAAACTTCACTCTTTTGGGTGATGATGAATGTCGCCATTCCATGGATTGTTGTTTTGATTCTGGTGTGACGTAGGCCACCCATGTTTCGTCACCAGTAACAATTTGGTCTAAAAAATCTTCACCTTCATTGTGGTACCGCTCAAGGAAAGTCAATGCACTGCCTAAACGTTGGGTTTTGTGCAAATCCGTCAACATTTTTGGAACCCAACGTGAACACAATTTCCGGTAATTCAAGTTCTCGGTCACAATGCGATACAAAACACTACGAGAATATTGAGGAAACCAGTCGCACATTGATGAAATTGTAAAGCGTCTGTTTTCTCTCACCTTTTCTTCCACTTTCTGCACCAAATCTTCATTAAAGACCGAAGGACGCCCACTCCGTTCATCATCATGCACATTTGTGGGGCCATCTTTAAATGCTCTCACCCATTTCCTTACCATTCCATCACTCATAATGTTTTGTCCGTAAACTTCACAGATCTCACGATGAATATCGATCGGTTTTACGCCTTTAGCACTAAGAAATCGTATAACAGCCCGTACTTCACAATCGGCGGGACTCACGATTGTCGGAGGCATCTTAAACACTCAGTAAACAACGTATACAATGAAGAATCAGACTGTAATGGCGTCAGTGCGTAGACAAGAGATGTAGGTAACCAGCGCGCATGCGCGGAACGCCGACCGTAGCGCTGCGGCGGCGGAATCGCAAAACGGTACTTACATAAAAAACATGCCTCGTATCTGCAAATGAGATTAAAATGAACAGAACTGCTTCCATAATAAAATTATCAGCTAAAAGCATAATAAATGTGCTTATTTTTTCATTAAATTTAATTTTCTTTTTGTCAATAATTTATTTTTAAGCATTGACATCAGTTAAAATAAATTAAAAGTTTTAATTTCTGTATTTAGCAATATTAAAATTGTGTTAATTGACTTACTGTTACTTAAACATTTCTTTTTTCAAGGAGTCAGTCTGTTTTGGAAACTCAGAAGTTGGGATAGCTTTTTTCCCAACCTCTCCAACCCTGAAAAATTATCAGAAACAAATTTCTTAAGGAACGACAAGATCCCCTTCATTTCCACCAATTAGCAAATATATTGATGGTGTCACAGATGTAAAAAAATTATAAAAATATTTCAAATAAATGCCTAAAATGCATTAAATGTCTATGCAAAACCACATAAGTACTTGAAAAAACTATGAGTGAGTTGGAAAAATGTATATAAGTAGAGAAGCTAGAAATAAAAATTGGGATATTCAAAAGGAGATATATATTTTTAATTTATTTTAACATTTTTTATTCATACTATTCCTTAAATGCTTCAGAATTAAAATTTTAGTAATGTTTATGCCGATATATGTCAAATGTAATTACATATAATGTGTACAGTTCAAGCTTTTAATGACATGGCTCGTTTTCGACACGAATGACCCCAATGTGAACAGCATGAGTTAAAATTATAAGTCGAAACAGTCAAGGAAAATAAAAATAGTAGTGTAGATGGTGGGTGGGGAGGATTAAAATTCTTTTCGGAAGTCTTTATGAATATTTAGAGTGCAAATAACTGATAAAAGCATAAAAAAAAAATTAATTTTCAACTTAAAAATTTCTAAATGGAAACTTGATTTTAAATTTTATTTAAAAATTTAAATTCAAACATTTTAACTTGGATATTTCCATTTGTACAGCTGGAACCTTTGAAAACTTATCAAGCAACACCATTGAATTCAAATGAAATTTTTTTTCTTCAATTATGGTACAATAAACACATTTGCATTTAATGTAGGTTTACATACATTCTATAATATACATTAAAAGTATAGTTGTTCTTGAGTTATCATGTCCTTATCCTTACCTCACAGAACATCTTTTCCAAATGTATTCAAGAAGTTTTTAAAATCTGTATTCCCATTAAAATTGTGAATTTGGAAATTTTAAAGAATAGAATTCTTTCTCTACCCAATGAGAAAATAATTAATATTTTTGAAATTTTTATATTTATACAATTAAAATAATAAAAAAGTTTTATAAACACTGGCAATATTTTTTTAATTAAAAAATTTTCGGTTATACAATATTTATCTGTCTGTTATGTAACACAAATTGGATGCAGTTTTTGTAAGAAAGTTCTCAAACATATGGCAGTATGGCTATACCTCACCCTAGGCTATATTTTATTCTCTTACTTATGTTTCATTGTTAAACATGTGTATATTTCTTAAAGTTTAAATGCATGTGTTTAATTGTTAAACATATGTATTTTTTAAAGTTTGATTTTAAACAGTTGAAAATAATAAAAAAACTTTTGACAACATTTTTTCTGCTTGTGACTTGTCTAGATTTCCTGTATGTAGGAACTCCAGACTTATCTAGCATGTGATACGATACCATATTATTTTGGGTTTTGTAATTAATATTGACTATTAAATACTGGTTAATAGATGCGTACTTTGTAATTTACAATTTGTATATTTTGTACATAAATCATTTTTTTTTAAGGTACATGCCACAGGGAAATTTAAAATTGACATAGGCTTTTTATATACTAATTCTAGCAAACTTAATATTATAATATTAAAATTTACATCGTCGAAGCAAGTTAAAAATTTCATTATAAAAACTGAATTTAGACTTACACATATGCATAATCATATGTACATAGAATCTATTATATCATTTCAAAATCAAAATGTTAAAAAAGTCATTTATTTTCTTTATAAATCGGATTTTTAGCATGTTTTAAAGTAAATAGTAATAAAAAAAAAAGTTTATAGTCTTTATTTGTACCAGCAAATACTCTCCAAATGACTAAATTATATATTTTACATCTAGCCATAAAAAGAGAAGCCTAGCCCTGAAGTAATAAAAATAATTACTTCAGGATAAATTAATGCAAAACACAAGACAACCATCAACAAACAGATCCAGATGAGAAAAAAAAGCATGTTGCGTCGTTTCAGATCGTGACTAATCAGAATCTGTTTTTGAAAATACACCAAGTCTTGAAATTTTGGGACTCCTTCACTATGGGCAGAGGCACAGACTAATATTATACAGACCTGCCACTTTCGATAGTTTCGTTTTTGCGGCGGCCATTAGAGATAGACCAAAACGAGGGTTGGCACGCTCTTGGCGATGGTCTGGTTTGGTCTGAGCGCTTGGCGATGGTCTGGTTTGAGTCCAAGACGATTTTCAATGTTATAACCCTATTTCGCTCGACGAAAACTTAGAACAACAGACTAGCAAGGATTATTTGTTAAGTGTTTAGATCATTTCATAGAAATGGATTGATAAAAGAAAACTGGTTGCGTTACAGGGTATGTAATTTATTTTTATTAAAATTGAAATAATTTTAGCTATCACCATCCTACATACGTGTTCATTATAAGTATACATGTGTTCATATAAGCATACATGTGTTCATCATACGAAATTAGTGCTGTGTTATTACTGCCGGATTAGACTAAATTTTAAGAGGTAGTGGTATAATTAGTTAAAAAATATTTTCCGTATTTTTATAAAATGTGAAATAATTGATATTTGGATAGCTTTTTCTTAGTTGAATGTGATATTGTATGTGTATATATTTATGTAAAATTTTTATTAAGTGCCTTATGGTGGAAAATTCACCCCCCCCCCCTCGGGTAATTAATGATTGAGTTCCACAATTTCGATAGTGCATTTATGTAAGTTTTATATTTACTATATGAATATTTTTATATTTAAAAAAAAAGTCTATTATCAGTATCCCAGAACAAATTAAGGATCAAGTAACTAACGATCAACACGCTAGTATACTTTTTAGATTGAAAATATTATATAATATTTCAGTCTTTTGAGTATGTTAGCTTGTAATTTTTTGTGCATTATGTTTTATAGTGAGACAATACAATGTGTCTATTTTTTAATCTATTTTATGATTATTTGAATTAAATATATAACTATGTTTATTTAAATTTACTTAAACTAATGAATATATTTATGTTGCAGATTAATGTATTTTTAAATCCTGATCATTTCTATAGTTTCAAAAATTATAAAAGTACAGTCCTCAACATTTTGTTCCCTTCCCGTTTAAAAAAAAAAATCGCCAAGCGAGCGATAACGCGCCAAATCTGGCAGACGCATCGTAGTTCAGTTGGTCCAACTCACGAGCTCTAGTGTCTATGCGACATCCCATGTTAAAAATGTTGCCATAGTGTCCTATGGGAGTAAACCTTCTGAATATAGTATTCTGTGGGCAGAGGCTTCTGCTGGGCACTGATCCCTACACTGTCTCTTTGGTTGAGAGTCTTTCTACATGAGATAATCGATATTGGTGTTGCTCTCTGTGGGCAGCACCTTATAATACAGTTATTTTTTTAATCCAGTGTCAACACTAGTTGGGTGACAACAGCTGGCAATTTAAAAGTTTAATTCATGCTGTTCATCTGTTTCATGATTTTTAGTTTTAAGGAGGCTTGTTGCGTAGTATCTGTGGATCGAATTTTATTAGGAGATTCTTGACATGTATGTGTAAACCTAATTTAATGATTTGTATATTCTTGAATTTTAAATTTTTATTATAAAGTAATGAACTAACATATTTTCTTTTAATTCTAAAATTTGCATATTATAGACAACCAAACAAAATCCAAACTTTAGCTTTCAGACCTGAGAGTGATGCGAACGTGGGATTTAATTAATTCATGAATTTAGAAAAGTATGAAAATTAATTATAAAGGTATAGGTGTAGTTTTAATAAGGTTTCTGCCTTTTCGGTTATTCTAAATTAAAGCTTTATGTTATTCAAAATTAAAGTTAGGCAATTAATAAATGATCAAAAATCTATTTTGAACTTATTAGCATATTTCAAATTAAATGAATTTGTAATAATCACTGAATTGAATAAATAAATATAATCTATTGATCTAATAACAATTTAATTGAAGCAACTATATAATGGAACTTAATAATTCTAAAGATTGGTCTAAATAATAATTTAATAAATATCAATTAAATATGTATAAAAACGTTGGGGGGGGGGGGGGAAGCCTCCCCAACAATGGATATCCAAAGGCAGGTTCACTTTTCAAATTCGATGAAAAATCAGCTTCTTGAACATTGATCAGAAGTGCAAGTTTATAATTTACGATTCAAAATATGAATTAGAATTTTCTTTTTTTTTATGAGTTGTGATTGACTAAATTAGCCTATTTAGCTGATATATTTGGAAAGCTGAATGATCTGAATTGAAGTTTACTGGAACCAAATGCAAATGCTTCTATTGTTACAGACAAAGTAAATGCAATCATTAAAAAAATTGAGTTAATTATCAAAGAATTGATAAAAAATATTATGAAGTTTCTCTTGGTATGTGGGTGTACTCTCAGGATACAAAAATGAGTCCAAATTTCTGGATAACTAAAGCTTTTATTTAAAAGCACTAATAAGCATAAACAGGAACAATATGCAGTGAATAGCTCGATAAACACGTGAAAACAAGCCCACAGAAAACATTTTGCATACCTACATTTTTTAAGAAGGAAACATATTAGGTATAAAAACAGCTTGTTTTATGCAGAGCCTATATCTCCACGTTACGGATTCCAAAAGGAAATTCGAAACAAATCATGATGCGATTACAAAAACTCTTTTGGAGCAATTTTAGCAGCAGCAAATTTTTGAAATTGTAGTAGTTTGTAGCAGGCAATTTTCCGAAATTGTAGCAGTTTCTAGCAGGCAATTTTCCGAATTAGCAGCAGTTGGTAGCAGACATTTTTTTGAAATAATGACAGTTTGTAGCAAGTGATTTTTCTATATTGTAGGAGATAGAAGCAAGGCACATTTTTATTTCAGCAGTTTGTCATATATACAATAGGTATAAATAATCCAAGACAATGAATTTTTAAAAATTTAATTAACAAAATTTAAGTATAAAACTTTAGAAATTTCAATTAACTTTTAGTAAGCTAAAATAGTATATAAATTACATTAATAAAATATGATTATGTTTTATAAAAATATCTTTTTCTCAATACATATTCTTTAATATAAAAATAAAACTGCAATAAATAAATGTAGTAAAGATCTATAAAATATTTTAAAATTGCAATAAATAATTTTAATGATTTAACCTTCCGACGGGTGAGGTACTTTTCGCAATGAAAGCTGCCACTACAATTTGATCAGCCGTGCCTAACGAAGGGTTAAATAAATTTTATTGCACTAAATATTGAAAAAATCTAAATATCAATAAATAATTTTAAAACATATTTTAAAAAATTAAAATAATCAAAAATCTAAAATTTTTTTATTGCATTAAAATTTTTAAAAGGATCTAACAAAATACAATAAATAATTTTAGAAAAAAAAGTCTAAACATTTTAAATAAATAATATTTTTAAAAATAAAAAATAAAATTGTAATAAATAATTTTAAGAAAGATCTACAAAATTAAAAACTTACAATAAGTAATTTTTGAACAGATCTAAAATAATTTAAGGGAAAAAATCTAAGCATTTTTTTTTTAATCTTGTAGATGGGCATTTCCTGCTTGGTTATAAAGTGTCTTTGTTCGAGACCTTTAATATACATGGTCGACTGTTTGTACAAGATTTTCAATCGGTATCTTTTCTTCAGTATAAGTCGATCTGTCAACTTCTCTACCCTCCCCCCTCAATTTGCAGATGAAAATATCTCCAATATTATTTTCCCTGCAATACATGGTAATGTATTAGGAAAGTATTGGAATCATGTTGAAAATCACAAGTCAAGTTTTTGACACATTTTGAGACCTGTAGAATACAAAAAAACTATTTTTAGCATGATGTCTGTGTGAGTGTCTGTGCAGAGTTTTTTTATCCACTCTAGCACAAAAACTAACTGACCAAATTTCATAAAATTTTATAGGTAAATCACTTGTGGGTTACCCTGGGGCTGATTAGATTTTGGTATGATTTGGGATTAAACAACCTGTCTTTTTTTGTAAAATGGCCTGCAAAAATTACCTGTATCCACTCTAGCTGAAAAACTAATAGACCAAATTTCACAAAATTTGGTAGATAAATCCCGTATGGGTTTTCCTGGTGCTGAATAAATTTTGGTGAGGTTCGGAGAAAAAGAACCTGTCTTTTTTTTTTTGTGAAATGGCCTGCAAAAATTGCCAAAATCTATAGTAACAGACTATATATACTCAAATATCAATTAAATACTTGTTTTACACGTAATTTTTGATGATGAATAGAATAAGACCCACCCCATTACTCTAGGGGTAGCCATTCTTGAGATACTTTATTCTTTTAGCACTTTCGATTCCCCACCTTTGAAAATACATCCAGTTACCAAATGAAAACGAAGCTCGAGCATTTGGGTTGACATGTGAACGAGCCCTGGGAATTGCAGGATATTCCTGTCAAGTGCCTGCTGATCTTTGCCTCAGCTACTGGTCTCTTCTTTTAGCCACTGTTTCATCTTTTGGGGACAGTACAATAGACCTCTGGTTGCTATGCTAGGCTCTCTTTGAGTCACCCACCTCTAAGTCATAAGTCGAAAATGAAAATGAAATTAAAGTGCAAATCCGGTATCATTTCAAATAATTATGGGTGTTATTTTTTTTTTGTGCAATTAAACTCAATTTAATGAATTATTGAAGAAATAAAGAAAGCGTGAATATGAGTCTGAAGGCAAAATCATGTGCTGCTCACATCATTTTTTTTTTTTTTTCTTGCAAATTTTACAACTTTTGTTTAAGAAGTTTGTATCGTTGTTCTAAATGATTCTAATTATACCATGTTACCCTTCATTTTAAAGGGCTTAGAAAAATCTTTTTAATGATACCAAGTTTGATAATGTATCCGCAGTTTGATAATGTATCCACAAAAGGGGGCTAATAACATCATAGAAGTTGTAGCAGTTATTTTTCACTACAATTACTGAAACTATTAAATTTCACAATCATTGAGCCTTTTAATCACCAAATTTTGTTCTATGTTGCTAAGTTAAGGAAATATGAAATTTCGAAGTTTTCACTGGAATTTAAAAAAATTCTTTGTAGTTCTACATTTTTCGTTAACAAGGCTGAATATAAAGTTTCGTGAAAATCCATTAATATTTGTAGCAGTGATCGTGTACACAGAAAATTGATCACAGACTGACATCACTCCAAAAATAGTCAAATCCTGTTCAAGGGGTCTCATTTTGGTATCAAAATCTCGAATTCGAAAAATTTCATGAAAACAATACTCTCATAATACTACGTATAAGAAAGAAAAAAAATCTCAAACGTTATATTTATTTTCTAGCATCTATACAAGATCGTTATATTTATATATATAAAAAAAACTGATGCTGCTGAAAAAGGAAACCTTATTAGGAATAGTCAAATATGTAAAAAATAGAGCACTAGATACAATAAATAACCTTTCTCAATAAAAGAAAAATACCACCACTCAAAGATTTTTCTAAAATACGATGACTCATTACGAATGCAGCTGATGTTGCCTGTTTGAGAAGTCAGTGTGTTAATGGTCATGTTGCATGCTTTGCAATACGATTTTGTTTAGTTATTTGCTATTTATAGTAAATATAGCTTTCCAAACAAAAGAGCAAAATAAGCGGCCAATTTCAAGTTAAAAGTTGTTACTTTCACTAATGTGTACAAAATCATCAACTAATATATATATATATACATTTTTTTTTTTTTTTTTTTTTTTTTTAAATGTCAAATATATCGCACCAACAAGTATAAATCCACTGTCGCCCACCCTTCGGACCACTCCGCTTTAACGAGGTGCTTCTCAATTGCATCATTGAAAATATGAAACCAAAACAATCACAGATAATTCTTTCATCTTTCCTCCCCACCAATCGTCTTTCCTGAGTCATACGGATAGAAAATCAAGTGAATGTCTCGCCAATCTCTATGTACACCTTTACGTCATCAAAATTGGTTTTAGCTTGAAGTTTTATATAAGCTACTTTTGTACTTTCTATTTATTTTTCAGTTTACCCATTTTAGTTAGAGAGATCAACATGTTAAGAATTATCTGATTATTCCAAAATTGTGAATAAAAAACCAATTTTTCCTGACATTTTAGTCCACATTTAAGCTCCTGATTTCTAGAGTGTGCACGAACTTTTGAGGGCATGATCCCTGTGCATGCATATTTAACTCTGTATTTACAGCACTCAATCAAGTTACGGTAGATCATAGGTTATAGATCTTTCAAAACAGTTAAGAGACAGGGATTTTTTTTTCGCTCATGATTCAATATAGTGCTTCCTATCACGTAACCTGGTAAAGTAATCGCTGAGTAATTTAGTTTCTTTGGGGAGAACTGGCTGTTAGGGAGTTCCTTTGTTTGAATTAAACAACCCAACAGCTGATAACATTTACAGCTGTCTAAAAAGAAAGAAGTCTAGCACTCTGATTTTGATGGTATATTGCACTCTTCTGAGAAATTTTTTATTCAATTTCTTTCTTCCCCCAACATTCCTTTCCATTCCTCTAAATAAGAATTACATTTTCCAGTATTTTCGTGAAATGGCATAGTGTTGGTGCAAAATTAGTTAAATTTTGGTTTTTGTATCAGAATGTCGCAGCCTACTTTGAATGACGCAGTTTGGCACAATTATCACATCACTGCGACGGTTATTGGTCTGGAGAGCGCCTGGAACTCGCTATCATAGAAGCAACAGTCATGAATGCAAGCATATAGAGACGGTGGTTTGATGTTTTGGACAGGAAATGCTGTTGGTGCCCACACTGATCTCCACATCTTCCTTTGTGGTACTGGGACTGCAGTGCTGTATAAAGATGACATCCTTGCTCAATATGTTCTCCCATTTTTGGCGGTCATGGGTCCTGATACCATTTTTATGGACAATAACGTGCAAGTTCACATGACTCACATTGTCGCCAGTACTTAGAATTAGAAACACTGCTTCGTATGAAATGATTACCGAGATCACCAAACTTGAATCCCATCGAGCATGTATGGGACATGCTTGGGAGACTTTGAAGTTCTATCCATGATCCACCCTGGAATCTTTACGAGCTAAGATTATGTCAGCTCCATGAATGGACACAAATATTCTAAACAGACAAGATGATCTTATTCTTGGCATGAATCGATGCTTTCGGCCATGTGTTTGCAGCAAAGGTCATTATATTTCGTATTGACAGACCTCTACCAATGAGTTGTTTCTGCCGTTTAAAATCCTATGTTTTTGTTTATCTCTATTATTTAATTATTTATTGATAATTTTCTTTGCATTTCTCCATGTTAGTGTCTTTTATTATACCCCATGATCTGTGAAAGTTTCAATGAAATTGAATAAATACTTCCCTTTTTATCCACTTTTTTCACTTTGTTGTTTAACTTTTGGACATGAGTGTATCGTACAATATCACAAAACAACAGTCAGGTACAATAAAACAGCAATTAAATGTCCAGCTAATTTAACAAAAATAGCAGGTACTATTCCCAAAACACTGATGTATCCTGACAATTCAATATAGCTCATATTCACATTAACTGCTCTCTAACTGAGCGATGATTCCTTTTATATACTTTCGGTAGGAATTTTCTGAGAGGGCTCATATCTTCCAGAATATTCGCTATTTTGAGGAAGGTTCCAGTACATTTGAAAAGATGCCAAAAGTCTATGGAGTTTGTGATTCCTGTTTGCAATTTGAACAGTTATATAGTCTCTTGAAATATCCATAAGAGTCGTAGCCACAAGAATTCAATTTTCTTTATACTTAAGATCTTCTGTTACTGTCACTCCACATGCTCTTGGGCCTTCCCAAATTCTTTTCAACATACACTTTCTACGTGCAGGCACAATCTTTTGCAAACATCATCTGCAGTAACTATCTTACACACTGGGATATTGCCATTTCTACTTCAAACAAAGAGATCGCTTCAGGAGCTGTGTTATTGTTGTTGAGACCCAGACCGTCTGACCTACCAGAAAGGTGTAAGGTAACCGTTTGGCCACCTAATTTAAGCCGGAACCCAGTGGGGGAGGCATCCACAGAAACCGTACCCTCCTTCCCCTACCACCTACCTCTCGGAAGGACTTACGGACCCACATGTTTAACGTGATCGTACTCTGCATGAACACGGTGGCAGTTGTGGCAGCGTGCAAATCCAGTGCGCAAACCACTGGGCTACCGCACCCGAAATGTGCCAACAGCATGCAGTGCTCCCAGGTGGTCACCCACCCAAGTTACCTAACCACGTCCGATGCTGCTTGACTTCAGTGATCTAACGAGAACCGGTGTTTTCAGCACGGTAGAGCCGTCGACTTCAGGAGCTGTGTGTAATTCTTTGTTTTTGATATTCAGGTCAAATCTGTGCTTTTTTAAAAAGTCCAGTCTGAGAATACATAGGTAATTAATATCTACTGAGTAAGCAACATGATAGTAAAGGCTCGTCCCAACAGAAATAATAATTTCTATTTTTCCAAGCACATTCTCTATTTCTCCAGTAACTGTGTGCAGAGAGATGTAGGCTCCTGTATAAAGAAGTTGACCACTAATTTGGTGAAGTACGTCATTCATTGCTTTCATATTTGTTTTATCTCATCTTGTCCGGCTTTCATTAAAGCTATCAGCTTGTTTAACTATTCCTCCATTCTTCTGGCAAGGATCATAACTACTTGTCATTTCTAGAAATCAACTTCTGATGCTAGTTTATTATTGCATATCCTCTTGAATCGTGGGTGTTCTCTCAAGATACAAAAATGAGTCCAAATTTCAGGTTAGCTAATGCTTTTATTTAAAAGCACTAATAAGCGTAAACAGGAACAATATACAGCAAATAGCTTGATAGCTATCTTACAATATCACAAATATAATAAAACAGTAATTAAATGCTTAACTAATTCACAAAATAGAAGATAATATTCTCAAAACACTGATGTATCTCATAATTCAATTTGGCTTGTATTACATCTACTCTCCTCAACTAAATGATAACTGCCTTATATATTCACCATAGAAATTTCCAGAAAGTGCTCTATCTCTGAAACCAGTTGATATTTTGATAAAGTTCTATTAGATTCGGAAACATACCAAATTGGCGACATTTCATCAAATTTGGCGACCATGTCTTAAAAGTCGCCAAATTCTGATAACCCCATTTTTACGCAATTGCAATGGTTGCCTGTAAAAGTATTTTCTCTTTGCAAGGTGGCACAGCACAGTGAAGGGTTTAACATACTTGTAACAATATTTTATCAACTTTCGGAAGTTTCTTGGAGAAAATTTAAAATGAAAGATTAATTAACATCAAATATAAAAAAAAAACCATTGTTTCCAATTGAGAAATCATTTAAATTGTAGTTCCCAGAAGATTATGAGAAGGTAAATCCGAAATGTATATTCCTCATCAAAACAATTTAGAATATTCAAAGAATGGAAGAACCACACAACAGGATTAGTACATATCCTAGAGGACTTTTAAATATAATTAAAAAATTATATTAACTTTGTTCTTACCTGAGCTACAATAACTTCACCTGGATGCTCTAAATTTTAAAGTCAATTATCACCAATTTGGTGAATTAGCTGGCGTAAACCAGCCATCATGAAGCATTCATGGCTAAAAACTATGTCCAAATTTAAAAAAATAAAACAACAATTTATAAGATTTTATAATAGAGATGAGGTAATAAAGAGGTGTCATTGTTATTATCGACAACCTTTAATGAAATTATTACTAAATTATTACTAATTTTTCTTGCTATTAGGAGGTTTCTCGTTTTGTACCTCATGCATTTAATGCATGTTAGAACACAGTTTAAATAGTTTTTAATAGTAGATAATAAAGTAGAAAATATTATCATTCTTATTTTTAATATCAATGAAATATTATCTAATTCACATTTACTATGTATGGCATCCATTAAATGCCATTTTACTTGTTATGCAGTAAATTATAACTTTAAGTATTAACATTTTTGCATAAAATCATATATATGTAACCTTTCACTACATGTCACACATAAAATTATTAACAGAATTTTATTGTATTTAATTAATAGGCAAGCTTATCTAGCTACGAATTTTAAAATACCAATTTGCGGTAAATATTATATTATGGTTTCAATCTCTAAGGACACAGTTTATTAGGTTAAAATGGGCATTGAATCTTTATATTGAATTCAACTTTATACAATTGAATGAATTGCCATATTATTATAGTAAACATTTAAGATTTTTTTTCTTTATTAATATTTTTTTGTTCCTAGACTGTTTATTTTAAATTTTTCTTGCTATTAGGAGGTTTCTCGTTTTGTACCTCATGCATTTAATGCATGTTAGAACACAGTTTAAATAGTTTTTAATAGTAGATAATAAAGTAGAAAATAGTTAGATTATAATTTGTAGTAAGCATATACTCCAAAGACATATAAAAGGAAACATAATATATGACTTACAGGATTCTAAAAGAAATTCCTTGGGGTCTTTCACTTTGCTGTTTTTGTTAAACACTTGCAAACACTTGATATTGATTGTACATGTTTTTTATTCCATTTATGACCGCCAGCATGACCATATCATTAACACTGAGCAATGTACGCAATAAATTTATAAAAGCACAAACAGCAAGTTGTCAAATAGTCGTCGGGTTGACCAATGAGTTAAGTTTTTACGAGAGTCAGCATGCACAAAGTTTCTTGAATTAACATGAGACATGAAACAATGGGTCACTGTTGGTCACTGGGTTGACCAATATCTGATTTACTATAGATACCACGTGTTGGCTGCGAACTTGCATTCAAGGACGGACGGCACGCACTCGTGACGGAGGAAACTTTGCCCTAAACGGCGAGTGGCACGCATGAGTGCTTTCACATGGAACGTTTTAATTTGTCTACTAGATGGTGTTAAATGTCCGTGGAATTAACTTCAATGTATTTTGCAGATACATGACCTTGGCATAAGGAGGATCCAATGAATTATTTCTCCATTTGGAACGGTGAAACATGATTTAGTAATATAAACAGACAGAGCAATTTTCGCAGCATCAAAAATTTTATAATTGAGTTTCGGGTTTTTTTTTATTTCAGCTTTATGATTTCGTTGATGAATCATAGGAATATAAGAGAGTATTTTTTTTTGCTTGGGTTTTAGAGGCAGTGAAATTATTCGTTTATTTCGGATAAAAGAATGGGAGCAACTAACGAGTATTTTGTATTCAGATTTGTATGAAAAATATACATCAAATAGAAAATAAATATTTCTTTTATTCCTGAAAATAGTAGATTTCTGTGTTGAGTAGGTGCTTTTTAATGAATTTATTTCAAGAGTTAGGCTTAGTGCAAAAAAATTGCCGTCTCCTGAGAACAGTTCAGAAGTGAAGCGCTCCGTACTTTAGGCCGCAGCAGTTCCGGAATGCCGCCATCGCGAAAGGGTTAAATGATGATAGGGGTTTTGTAAATGATGACAGGTATTTTTATTACATGGGTCATAGTATATATTTTTATTACATGGGTCATAGATGGCATTGCTGATATTTAAATGATACGCCAATGGTTTTTAAAACTGTTTGGAGAATTTGACTTGGGCCATATACATCAGATTTGCTTGGAATCAGACTTTAAAGTTTCAGAAGAAGTTTTTATTATGGAAATTAAGTTCATTATTATATATATAATTTTTTTTTCATTTTTAAACGGTTTTGAATAAGTTATTGAAAAAAAAATTCTCTTTTTGGGATTGATTAATACACGAGTTTTGGATTTTTTTTCTCTGAAAGTAGGTGATCAACTTATATATGAGTATATACAGTAACTGTCCTCTCAAAGGCTGGCAACCGCCTGCTAATCTATTTTTAGAAGGAATGGGGTTCTCCCGCTCATAAGCAAGCTCTTTGCCTCCATGATGTGGGAGGAATGGGGGTGGGTTAGAAGAAATACAATACTCTAGACAATGACAAAGTGATAATAATTGGTGGAAGGGGGTATCTGAAAGGAGAGTACAGGAAAGGGTTTGTTCTATCGTTTGCCTACCCCTCTTTCCCACACACAATTCTGAACTTTCTGAGTTTTATTAAATTTTAATATACTAATTTAAAAATACTTTAAATATGAACTTCATATTTCTTTATATTAACTTCCCATTGCTAATCATATATGCAACAATCTCAAATCAGCACTACAATAATTATAGTTACATGCACACTAAGTATACACCAAACTGTGTATTAAGTGAAATAGAAGGTATAAGATGAAGATTTATGAGATGCATTTTCATTTAGAAGTAAAATTATAAGGTATAGGTTAAAATTATATTAGATAAAACTTCATTTATTTACAGGTCAAACTGCTGCTAAAGTAATAATAAATAAAAATAAATAAATAAATAAATAACTTCGTTCAGAACAGCATACAAAATGTACATAAAATTACAACTGGTTTCGAAGGCAAAAACAGCCGCTGATCTTTCTATCATAAGTGAAGGTTGCACTTCTTGTGTTTCCTGTCAAAGAATGCTGTTTTTGCCTTTGAAATTGATCGATACCATTAATTTTGTGTTGTATACTGCTCTTAACGAAGTTATTTTATTATAAAAATTTCATTTGCAAAGGAAGCTTTATCTTGGAAACTAATTCTCAATTAATAATTAATTTACACAAAAATGTGAGTCGTACCTCTGTAGAATACATTAGACTTAATCTGAGCTAAATACAACATTTAACTGATACAGGGGATTGGGCTAGGGCTTTCTTAATTTTCCGAACTATTGTTTGAGCTCAAATTCACAAGATTAATTTTTTCACCTATAAAGAATTGGATCTAAGAATGTTTCGTGGTCTTAAATACAACAACATATATGTCCCTACAGTATCCTTGTACTCAAACTACCACATAACGTGCTGTTTAAAAATTAAGATATCTTATTTTAAAGATGTATGTGTAGTAAAATCTCAGTTCTGTGACTGTATAAAGGAAAATGCTTGTTGGTGAATTAACAAACTTAATTATATTTTGTCATCCTCAATGGGGTTTTGGAAAACAATTGTGAAACACCGAAAAAGACCTATAATGAAGAACATTGGCAAGATTTAAAACAAGGTTAGAAAAGTGAGTGACAATAAATGTTTAAAATATTCAGAAAATGGATAGATGAAAAATCTAAATTTTGAAAACTTTTAAGAAATGGAAAAAATGGAAATACTGACAGTGACTTATAAAAGACTTCGCTTTAAAAAAACCAACTAAAATAGGTGGTTTTTCTATACATTTATTCAATGTCAATAATGAGAAGATAGCAAAAATAAATGCATGTTAACAATATTACTCTTTAAAAAGTAAAAATATTTCTGAGAATTTGCGTTATCAGAAAAATAAGATTTTAATTTTTAACCTCTTTCCACCTCAGCAGCCAAATAAATAATAGATCTTACAGAAGTAGATCACCTATGGAAAGTTTTCCTTGCTAACAGACATAGTGATGCTTTGCATCTCAACAACCCGAACAATCATCATTGTTCTTTTATGAACCCCTTATAAATGTTTTCACTTCACAGTATAAAAATGCATGTTTGTGTATAAAAATGATGGCATAATAGCATTTCTATCTGCTTTTCAGATCTTAAACAAGCAGCCTAAATTATATGAGGAATCTAATTATTATCTTCAATTTGTGCAGTTGGAAAAATAAATTTATAAAGATTATATTTTAAAGTAAAAGATATGTAATTCTAGTTGTTAGGCACCATTGCCACACAGATCAGGAAATAACAGTCGAACAACCATCATTGTTCTTTTATGAATCCCTTATAAATGTTTTCACTTCACGGCATAAAAATGCATGTTTGTGTATAAAAATGATGGTATAATGAACATTTCTATCTGCTTTCTGATCTTACGCAAGCAGCCTAAATTATATGAGGAATCTAATTATTATCTTCAATTTGTGCAGTTAGAAAAATAAATTTATAAAGATTATGTTTTAAAGTAAGAGATATGTAATTATAAAATTGCCGCCTAGGTGGTGTAGTGGATAGCGTGTTCGGCTGCTGTCTAGAGGGCTCGGGTTCGAATCCCGAATAAGGCATGGAGGCTTGTGTGGCTACTGTAACTGGATTTCGATCTGTTGTTGCCACGTTAATTGAATTTAAAAAAAAAAAAAAAAAAAATGAGGTTTCTGTATATTTGCAAATTTATTTTATTAATTATTTATATACTTTTAATTTGAGTTATAAAATGAATCACCCAATTCTTTTTCTTTTTCAATATGTAAAAAATTAAAAACAATTTGATTAAACTAAATATTTGTAATTTTACCAATTTATTGCACCTCTAATTAATTAAATAAATATAATAAATATTTTTCCATTATTGCATGTTTTATATTTTAACAGTATCAAACAGTACAATGCACCTTTTGATTTTTAATCTTTCGTACTTTCATTTGCATCACTAATTATTTTATATAAATATGTAAAATAGATAAATTATCTGTATCTTTTTTACATGTGGGCCACATTATGCAATATATTCGTTAGCTAAAATTTATAATTGTGCCCTTAAATATGTCCCCCCCCCTTTCGTATGCAATATGCCCATTTTTGGATGTTAGCACCCTGCCCTTTTGAAATCCTACAATGTACCCTAGGCAACGCTTTTCGTGTTTTTGTCACCAAGGTAAAAATCGCCCCTTTGTCGCCATTTGTGCAACAGTTGATCTGTAGCAACTAAAACATGGGCCTACACCCACTTTGCGGGCTTAACTCGTTATGCTCGTCAGCTAAAAAAAACCCACAGAATCTGGCCTTGCTAGCTGGTAGAGGTTGCCTGTAGCAATAACTGTTTGTGCAACAGATATTCTGTGGCTTATAGAGCACAACATGAAAATCAAAAAAATTTCTGATTTTTACCTTGGTGACAAAAGATGCTGAAAGAGTTGCAAGAATGAAATATTTTCTAAATCATAGCAAGGATCGCCAGAATCTATCCTAAAATCGCCAAGAATGAAAAAGAAATTATACTTCATTATATTAACGATTTAGAAAAAAAATGTGCTTTTCGATCTATTCTAATGACTGTCTTCATGAGGCATGACAGATCCCACAGTAAGGTGTATAATCTACACGATATCTTAGTTGCATATAATCAGATTTTTGAACCAAAGGAATGAAGCCGCGTATTTCTTTTGCGGAAGCTAAAAGTAGAAACGTATGATAAAATATTTTTATACTATGTTAATTTAAAATTAATTGGAACAATAGAAATAGCAGTATTTTGTGATGATTTACTTTATAATAAATATGAATTGTCCACAAAATTTATAAAAATAAAATTGATGTATAGAAAAATAATGCACCTTCTGAATTTCTGTTTGCAAGACAGAATTCTCTACAGCGGGAAATTTAGATGGTATAGTTGTGCACAGAAAATACATAGTAGTAAGCACAGTAAATGTCACTAGAACTCCGATCACAACATTATACCGTCTCAATTGAAAAAGGGATGTTCCCAGCCTAAATCTAAACATTTCAGAAGTAAATTAAACTGATAAAATTTCTAAGACAGCACCCGTCAAATGACACCGTGGAAAATAGAAACATAGGCTGTGTTGTGTTTGTAGGTAGAATGTTGACAAGCGTCTCCACACAGCTTTGGTTGGCTGGCTTTGGAGAAAGAAAGAGACTGCAGACATATATTGAAACGGAGTATCCAAATTACTACTTACTACGGTTCCGCCCCCGGTCTCGCCCATAATGGGCGGCATGGAGGAGGAGACAATGTGACGTAACACATAAACGTTAAGCTCCTCTACTACAGGCTGACTTATCAAGCATATTGAAGCCCATAGGGTTCCATACTACAGTTACAGAAATTGTAAAATGAGTGTTTAAAATAAATACTTTATATAGAAAAAGAAGTTTCAATTAGAATATTATAGAATTTAGCTCGCACAAGTATGCTCCAGTACTGGGTATCTAATTATTATTAGCCATTGTTTTCTTCTTTCTTCGTTTCTAGGAAAGCAAAATAGCCTAAAACCCTTTATAGGATGATTAGAGCAGTTCGGCGCAGAACAACTACCCATAATTATTTTAATTATACTTCCTAAAGTGAAAATAAGAATACAGTTAATGCTAATGGATTGCGCTTCCAGCTATGGTGGGCTTCAATATGCTTGATGAGTCAGCTCGTATATAGAGGAGCCTTACATAAACGTAACGAGAAATGTCAATGAAGGAGAGATTCACGCCATTATTTTGCTAGTTATAATTTTTTAAACAATTTAAAGTTAGTTGATGTATTTCAGAAAGAGAATTTTCATTAATTTGCTGTTTATGTGTTCTAAAACACGGAGATTTAATTTTTTTGACTTCATCGTATTACTGATGGATATCTTTTTCTATTTACGTATGTATAATTATCGAAACTCATTCAAACTACGATTCGTATTTGAGCACATAATGTAATTTTGGAAATATTTCAGCGAGCTGGATATTTTCCTTTGGATTAGGTGGATTTTAAAACATCTGATTCATTGTAAATTTGTCTATATCTTAAAATTGGCTATAGATAGAGCTTAGATAACTGATGATATGGATTCTGCATCAAATTCTAGAAGGTGTAGGGTTCACTAAGAATTTGCACTTCCGATTTCATTTCCACATCTGGTTCAAAACTTTACCATAAAACATCTAGTTTTCAGAATTGATTATAGATAGGGATAACGACTGATATGGATTCAGAATCAAATTCCGGAGCAGAACGGGGTTTACTAAGGATATCCACCTCCAGTTCTTTTTCCACTTCCAGTTAATTGGACACTTTATTTCTTAAGATTGGTTATAAACAGAACTGAGACGGTGACTGATATGAATTCAGCATTAAATTCGGGAGATGGTTGGGGATATACTAAAAATTTCCATTTCTGTTTTCATTTTTCTATTTCTTTTTAGTTTTATTTCTTTTTCACTTTCGATTCAAAAAAATTTCCTTGAAACATCTATTTCTAAGGACTGGCTATAGATAGAGCTTAGATGATGACTAATATGGATTCAGTGTTGGGGGTGGGGGATTCACTAAGAGTTTTGATTTCCAATTTTGGAGATGTCACTACCAGTTTTCCTGAAAATTCGTATGACTGTAAGAAATATGTATGCAAAAGAGAATTAACATGCTTAATAGTTACGTCAAAAATGAAATATGCAAACCATTTGTCACCATATGACGGTTTCTTCATAAATTTCTTGTTTATTATTACATCTTTGTCTGTTATATAAAATGTGTTCTATAGATTCATTTATTACTTTCCTTATATAGTACACAGTATAATGTATGAGAAAAGTATTATGACGGGGTCAAAAATTCGAATTCAAGTTTTTGACGGGAGAGCAAGTTTCGAGCATCCTTGAACAAGAATCAAACATTTTTGAGGTGATATATTTCTCTCTCTCCCTCTGTGTGTGTGTGTGTGTGGAGACGATATCTCACGAACGAATGGAGCGATTCGAAAAAAGTTGCGTAAGTCATATCTTATGTACTTTTTCATTAGAAGACGATTGATACAAACTTTATGCTAGTATGAACCGTTCTCGAGTTATTCCACATTTTTCAAATAAATTTATCAAAAAATCACATAAAATAAAATATATATTAACTATTGTAAAATATGTTCACTTTTCATGTAATATCATTTGTTGACATTCTTATGGATCTAACTCGTTCCATTCATGAGAAGAGATTCTTTGCGGAATACTTTTGCAGTTGAACGCCAATAGTCATTTATCTGCTATAGGAATAAATTATTTCTCCGTCCATTATGCTTGGCGAGATTTTGGCAACAAATCTGCGGAAGGTCACCAACATGACGACTTTTTAAAATATTGCCAGATTAAAGAAAATGTTGTTAAATTGATAAAAATGATGCTAAATCAATGAAAATGACGACTAATTGACGAATATTCAATATCTTGGAAAGAATATAAGAATCTACGAGTACTATAACAATAACCTATGTTTTCGTCCGTAACGTTTGGATAAAATTTTGGTGACGAATTTTTCGAAATATCTCTACCTTGGTGACTTTTTAAATGTTGCCAAATTGATGAAAATGTCACCCAATTGATATAAATTATTTGTCAAATTGATGAAACTGATACTGAATAAATGATATAACGACTAATTGATAAAAGTTCAATATCTTGGAACATAAGAATACACTATAAGAATACCCCATTTCTCCGTTTGTCCGTCCGTAACGCGACGAGACATTTAGCGGGACATCGCCAACTTGGCAACTATAGTGCTAAATTAACGAAAATATCGCCAATTAATAAAAATGACGCCAAATGATAATAATGTTTAGCAAATTCTGATTTCCGTCATATGACGGGCATATTCTAAGGTATAAGAAATGCTCTTCTCTCCGTTTGTCTGTAACAATTGGTGATGTATTTGGCAAACTTGGTGGATAATATAGTAAATTATTGCCTACATAGCGATATTTCGCCCCAGATTGACGAAAATTTCGTCAAAATTGAAAAAGTCATGATAAATTAGTGTAAATGATGCCTAATTGATGAATTAATTAGTAAAATATTTTAATACATGGACTATATCTTTTATTGAGGATGCTATCAATATTGATAATTGTTAATTTAGAGTTGTGTGAAGTATAAGTTAATTAGGTACTTTGAAATAGTATTACATGTTGTTATCCGGAAAATCGCCAAATATACAATTCAACTTTAAAAACACACTACCGTGAATCTTATAGCTCTTACGAAAGATACAGTCACTGTGGATACTGCCCCCACTGCGTTCTGGTCTAAATTGGATGGCACTTCCCGGCCATTTAAACAGATACCTTACACATTCCGGTAGGTTAGATAGTCTGGGTAAAAAAATGAAGCCTCCCGGGCCCCTATGCAAAGTATTTTTTGCCTTACCTATCAGTGCCTCTGTACTAGGTTGCGGTTTGAGAGGTATGTAATACTGTTTCGGTAATAACTGAATTACAATTAAAATAAATTAATGACATTTACAATTTATTGAAGTGAAACCCCGGTTTTGTAATACAAACATTATATGCAAGAAAACAAAATACAAGAAAAACTCCATTTTAATTAGGATATAAAAATCAAGGAAAATATATAAGAACATAAATAGACCACTTATCAAGCTTTATTTTTTATTTGATAAAAATGTAATCAAAAACAATTCCAAATATATATTCGTATATAACTTCGTATATATATTCATTCAAGATTGATTTGGTTTCTATAAGAATTTTTTACCTTGACCTTAATACACAGACTTTCAGCTCAAATTAATCTCAATTAATAATTAGCAAAGATACACTTTTTTGTTGTATCTTAAAAAGTTTTATTCAAATTTGAGGAATAAGAATTCATAATTTCCACGAAAATGTCATTAATGCGTTTGCAAAAAAGTAGAAGATTGGGATTTATGTACAAATAGATTCAACAGTGCAGTCAACCCTCCCATAATGCGATTAACACTAGAATGACTGATATTTTGAACTACCTAGAACAACGGACAGCGGTCAATTTGACCACCATAGAAAAAGTACAACATACCTTTAATTCAAAACCAAAATATCATAGTTACAGCATTTAGGATGATTCTTCGACACATATTCTGCAAAGAAAATAAGAAAAGTCATAAAATTTCAATGAACTAGGATTAGTCGTTTTGGAGGAATCGATTCTCAAAGTAATTATGCGGTCAAAATAACAGCTTCCATCGTTCTAGTCGTTCGTACCGCTTTATATTATGAAACTCAGATTAGTGCACATTAGATTAATTCGTTCCATGTTATATGGAAATGGAAACCGCATACCGCGTTATAAGAAACTCAAAACAATTCGTACTGTGTTATACGAAAATTGCATTAAGTGGAATTCAAAACATATAAATCAGACTGATTCATTTTACGTTATACAAAATTGTATTTTTAGAGTACCATGTTATGGTCAATATGGTTATGAAATATAAGTTTATAGATACAAAAATAAGGTAAAAATATTTTACATATTTCGAATTATTTTTATTAAGACTTTATAAGAAAATTACAAAACAATGTGAAATATAAACTTAATAACTTTTTTTCCAACAAAAATTCTATTAATATTCATCACCTCTGTTAAATATTAGTTGGTGGCCTAATTCTTTTAATCTCCTCTTCACTTTGCATATCTTCATTTTCGTTTTCAAATGCAGTTTTAATTTGTAACTCTACTAAAATCTCTCTGAAAGGAGCTAAACAATTTTGTAATTATCTTTTAAAATTTGCATTTCGTACTGATAAAGGATCATTTTCAATAAAGTAATTTTCTAATTGTTTACCCAAACCCAGTCCCCTTTTCACATCACTTAAATTGAAATTTGAAACCCATTCTTTACCCATATTTTCATCTACCAATGCATTTGAGGTGAATGTGTGTATATTTATGTACACACATTCACCTGTACAAATGTATTTTACAGAGGATTTCCCTGATAACTGAAATTGAAATATAGTGATGTAGGTGGATGAAAAAACAGGGGAATTCCCCATTAATTTCGAACTGTAAAAGTGTAATCATGCTATAGGGAGATTGCTTAAACTGGTGGATATTATGGAAAAACCGCTTTATAAGGCTATTGCGTTTTATGAATATTGCCTTATGACAGAACTGTCACAATTTTTGCTCCACATTATACAGAATCTGCATTATGAGAGTATGTACCACGATATAGAAGAGTTAACTGCAATATATTTTTTCTATTGTTTTTATATACTAAAATTAAATTTTGTGCTTGCCTAAAGCAAAATATCACTGCACACCACTGATTTTATCATTTCATTTAAACATCAATTCGGTAACCTTGTACGTTTATATATGTAACATGTTGCAATTTTGTTTTAAGTTTTTATAAAAAGTTAATTTTGTAGAAATATTTTATTTATTTTGGTTTTATGGCTGACAAGGGAGATAGCGTCTATCCAAGTAATTTGTAAATAAACAAAGTATGTTTACTTTGTCTAGTAAAGCTAAGCGTCAAGCGGGATTCTCAGGAGTTGTTGTTGTTGTTGAAACCCAGACCGTCCGACCTACCAGAAAGGTGTAAGGTAACTGGGATTCTCAGGAGTGACGAATCTCTCTCTATCTACCTACATCAGACGATATTCCATTGGAAATGGAACTTAAAGAAAATATGCACACAATTTATACTCGAGCTACAGCAAGTCTTTGATAAACATGTCTAAGCTATAAGGAAATGACTGTTTCTTAATAGTTAATAGGCAATTTGACTTCAAATATCCTGATCTTTTAATTTATTCAATTTCACCTTACGTTCTTTGATATTTATTTATTATTTGCTTCAATTTTTTTTGTATAAATTAGAAGTAGCATAAATGTTTACAATAAAGAAATTTACAAGTCTATGTATATAGGTCAAGGTAAAAAATTCTTATGGAAACCAAATCAATCTTAAATGAAATATACGAATATATATTTGGAATTGTTCTTGATTAAATTTTTATCAAATGAAAAAGTAAAACTTGATACGTGGTCTATTTATTTTCTTATATATTTTCCTTGATTTTTATATTCTAATTAAATTGGAGTTTTCCTTGTATTTTGTTTTCCTGCATATAATGTTTGTATTACAAAACCGAGGTTTCACTTCAATAAATTGTAAATGTCATTAATTTATTTTAATTGTAATTCAGTTATTACTAAAATATTACTTAAAATAGTATTACATACCTCTTAAACCGCAGCCTAGTACAGAGGCACTGATAGGTAAAGCATAAGAATTCTTTGCATAGGGGCTCGGGAGGCTTCATTTTTTTACCTACACCATCTGACCTACCGGAAGGTGTAAGGTATCTGTTTAAATGACCGGGAAGTGTCATCCAATTTAGACCAGAAACCAGTGGGGGCAGCATCCACAGGGACTTTATCTTTCTGAAGAACTTACAGGCCCACATATTTAACATTCCTGTACCCCGCATAAACAGATAGACAGTTTGGGCAGAGCTGGGAATCAAACCTGTGTGATCCGAGTGCAATCCCCGTGCACTAACAACTGGACTGTTGCACAAACCGGACCCCTTTTTGCCTAAACCGTTTGTAAAAATAGATCAATAACTTGCAAAATACGGAGGGGTGCACATTTGTTGTATATGCCCAAAATATCTAACGGTGGCTATGTTCAGGTCCATACAGCTGTACTAAGATATACAGGGTGAGTCGGAATTGTTTTTACAAAAGCAGAGGGGTGATAGTACCCCACCAGAAGAGCAATAATTACCATGGAACATAGGGTCGCATTGCACTCTGAGAAGCAGAAAAGAGGCACATCGAACCGCGTCCAGCATGACTCAGTCAGCGCCTCGGACGTCATTATGTACCTGCCTACGTAGTATATCTTACGCCAGACACGAACGTAGTTACCGTATGCAAATGTCCAGGGAGCAGAATTAGCATAACTGGCTCCTAGTAGGTTCAGGCGATAGCCAATCAGAGCACACGTTGCCCTTTAAAACCGACACAATTTCAACGCTGCAAGTTATTCCCACTGGACTTTTTCTTCTGGGGCCACATGAAATCTTTAGTGTACGAGACCCCTGTGGACTCGACGGAAGATCTCGTCGCGCGCATCGTTGTTGCCGCAGACCACATTAACACAACACCCGGAATCTTCGAGAGGGTGCGTCAGTCATTCCTTCGCCGGTGTGAACGGTGCAACGACACGCGTGGTCGCCACTTAGAGCACTTGCTGTGAGTTTGTCGCTGCACAATAAATCTGTTTGTGCAACATTTGGTATCGTTCATTCGCTTTCCCAACACTGGTGTACGTGCAGGTTCGTATTCAAATTTTACTCTTTTCTGCCGCTCTGGGTGCAAAGAGCACACACACTGGTGTAAGTGCAGGTTCTGGTGTTCTGCCACACTGGTGTACGTGCAGGTTCGTATTCTAATTTTACTCTTTTCTGACTCTCTGGGTGCTTCCATGGTAATTATTGCTCGTCTGGTGGGGTACTATCACCCCTCTGCTTTTGTAAAAACAATTCCGACTCACCCGTGTTTATTGTAATAGACTAAATGCTTTTATATGCAAATTTCTGTTTATAGAAGTTTACTTTATAATATATAAATTAATTTAAATGTTTTTCACACACGTACTGTACAGTGACCATTATGTCTAATGCTTTTGGAAAAAAATATATTTATTGCCCAATATTTTGTTTTAAATTAATTTTTTTTATTTCTTACCTCATTTCGACAGCTGATAATCCGGCAGTCTTAAATGTAACCTAGATAAAATATATATCATGAAACTTCATATTTACAAATTTTGGACTCCGTTTTTCAGTCTCCGCAAATTATTTTTACATGACTGATCTGTCATCATGACTGTTATAATGACTGAACCATCCTCCTCAAAATTAAAAAACTAAATAATCAAAGACTTGTAAAGTTACTTGCTTTTTAAAAAACAGTGTAAAAAGAATTAATTTTCAAATCTATTAAAATGAAATAGAAATGGAAAATTTACTGTTACACATCTTTAACTATGTCTGAAAAGATTTGGTATGAAATTGATATGATGTTTTCAAATAACAATCTCAGAATGCATATAATTTTTTTTAAAAATCATTGTGCACGTAAATTTTTAGTGTAGTTTAAAAAAAACATTTGACATTCTAATTTTCATCGATTTACACATTTTAGTTATCCCTGTACACAAAGCACAATTTTTAAATAATTTTTGAACAAATATTTGTGTACAATATCGTTAGCATTCTAAGAACTCATTTGTTTAACGTAATATGATGCAATGGATATTTATATTTTGTTTTAAAGAAGCATGTTATCAACATGGAATAATTAATACCTGCAATGGCAGAAAGAAAACTTGCTTTGCTATATGCCACAATAATGTGAATTCCTATGGGGACTGATATATTAAGTGCTACCATGCAGCCGGCTTCTAATTTATTAAAAATTAAACTCTTGAGAGAACTTTGCCTAAAAATATTCCCAAAGTTCGAATGAGGCTCTCATTCAGGGTGCAAAATAAGGGGCGCGACAGCTCAGTGGTTAGCTTGTGGGAATTGCACATGGACGGACCGGGTTCGATTCCTGTCACTGCCAAAACTACCGCCGTGTTCATGCAGAGTACGATCATGTTAAACATGTGGATCTGTAAGTCCATCCGAGAGGTTGGTGGTAGAGGAAGGAAGGTACGTCCCCTGTGGATGGCTCCCCCAATGGGTTCCAGTCTAAATTGGGTGGCACTTTCTGGTCGTCCAAATAGATATCTTATACCTTATTGGTAGGTCGGACGGTCTGCGTTGAAGAGGAAGAAGGGTGCAAAATAAGGGAATATTTTTGATTAGCAAATTGATAATCAAAATTTCATTTCTATAGCAGTTTCGATATTTTGACTTGCAGTTCACGACTATTATTTCACTAGTTCTTCAAAAATGTACCTATAAACATATCGAGATGCCGGATTTGAAATATAAAAGAAAAAAAATCATAAATATTACAGGAGCTATGCACGTATACGGAAAGATTTTTTTTTACCGTTATGAATCATTTGTTGAGATTTTTAAAATAAAAGTCTCAAAGTGCAATTCAAATTTATTTTTACATAGCAAAACACAAATTTTCTATCGCAATTTGCGATGCGATACCGCTTTTTTTGCACCCTGCTCTCATTGCAGATAAGATAACTGCATCCATGAACATATAAAGCTGACATAAAAGTTTAAATCAAATCTCAGATTCACAACAGCATTCCTATGAAGGAATTTAGATTATCAATGCTTTAAGTGATATATTTACCAATGCTTTAATGGTATATTATACTAAATATTTTGGAGTGTGGGCCATTGTTTATTAAAATGCAGTGGGTGAAATATTAGATAATTGTGAAATACTGTGACTACATACATGAATCATGCAATACTATTTACTAATTGTCATTTGTAATTGCGGCAAGAAAACATTTAAAACAGAATAAAATATTTATTTTTATGTTTGAAAGCAATTAAATATGTTGTAGAAAACTTGAAAGTAAGAGGAACTCAATTCGCCATTGCTTGCTGAGTGGAGACTGAAACTAAAACTCCCTGTGGGAGTTAACATGGGGCGAAATTTTAGACGTTTATAAGACCCCTTTTCATGTATATTTAACGGAAATCCTTTGAATCCGTGAGTGAGAATGAATCAAACTATTAATTACACATCAAAAATATACTATTAATATTATTTTTAGCTTAAAAATAGCAATTTTAATGCTTTTTCTTAAAACCTTGAACATTGTGGTTCAATTGACAATGTGTGTGTGTGTGTGGGGGGGGGGGGGGTTAAGATGTATTTCCACATGGCTTGCTTTTTAGACCAATATTCACCACTGACTATGTGCTGAAATTTTGTAAACCTCTTCTATTGTGATTAATGATTGGATCAATCAACTTTCTTCAATATTCAAGAAAATTGAGCTCAGGCTGCAATAATAAAGTTCAACGTCAGAGAATTCACTTATAGGGGTGCTAAAGCCCCTGTGCAGTACCATGCCCCAGTGCAGATACTTGCATTCTGTCACAAATTAGCATTTTTCAACACGGAATAGCAAAAAAACTTGCTGTGTGCTACAATTTTACAAACTTCTGTGGTGACAGGCAGCCTTACCATGCAGCAGCCAAGTTTATACTCACATACATATTATAATACATATGAAATCAGACAGTCAATTTTATATATTATATATTTCTTGAGAAAGTATGTGGAGTGTGTGGCATCACTCAGCTTTCCCTCCATGATGTCTATTTATTTATTATTTATAAGAATTTTACAACCTGAATGACCTTTCTCAACCAGCTGTCTAAACAGGTACCTTACAACACTTTTGGGCAGCTGAAACGGTCTAAACAGGAACATATAATATATAGCAATATGAGAGTTTAGTTATGGAATCCCACAAAAAATTATTAACATTATTAGGGAGCTATATCGAAACAGCAGTTGCTGTGTTGAAGTAAATGGAAAACTGACAAAGCCCTTCCAAATTAAATCAGGTGCAAAGCAAGGATATGTGATGTCAGGTTTAGTATTTAATGTAGTTGTTGACTGGATCATGAAAAACACCATCAAAGACAAGAGAAGAGGCATTAGGTGGAAATTTACATCAGTTTTAGAGGATTTGGATTTTGCAGATGACATTGTTCTTTTGGCCTCTATGTGATCTACAACAGAAAAGTAATGGTCTTAACAAGTTTGCTAAAACTACTGGTCTACAAATCAATAAAAGTAAAACAAAAGCCTTAAGAATTAATGAAAAAACTTCTGAAAATGCAAAATTAGATGATGAATCAATCGAAGATGTAAATAGCTTCACGTACCTTGGTGTACTGGTGAACAAGGAGGGTGGAACAGATGAAGAAATCAAAATAAGAATTGCAAAAGCTCAGAATTGTTTTAGAAAACTGGATAAAATATGGAGAACTACTAACATTAATTTATAAACCAAAATCAACCTCTTTAATTCCTTAGTGAAAAACGTTTTACTATAAGGAGCCGAAACATGGAAATTGACAAGGGGCCAATGCAACAAGTTAAATGCCTGAGGAAAATTTTGGGAGTATTTTGGCCGTATGGTATTACTAACACTGAACTCTACAAGAGTACTGGACAGGAAGAAATTGAGATAGAGATAAAAAAAAAACGTAGATGGAAATGGACTGGACATGTCTTGAGAATGCCGCAGCATAACATCCCTGCTGTGGCACTTACATGGGTGCCTGAAGGAAAAAGATCTCGGGGTCGACCCAAGCTTACTTGGAGGAGACTGGTGGAGCAGGACAGAAATTTGATGGGATGACCGAGCTGGTCAGTGGACTGGCTTCTGCCATCGAACACATAAGCCAGTTCCTGAAGGAGATTGAGGAGAAACTACACAAGGTTTTCGATGTTGCAGGTACAGTGCTTAGAAATCTAAGCACTGTACTACAGTGATTGGGAAAACTACTGCTTCATGATGTTAATTTTTTATATGAATATATTCAGATGTGTTATGACCTAAAAGATCTTGCTAATCTTATTGCAACTTTGAGATGTAAATTCTATTAAAAATGAGCAAACATGTTTTTAAATAAATAGTTTTTACTTTTGTTTTATTTTATTGTTTTCAGAAATGGGTAAACGAGTAAAAATTCATAAGTTGATCGGTAAATTTGGGAATAAGTAAATTTTTCTTATTTAGAATAAGCATGCTAAATTACTATGGTATATATATCCATATCCTCAATGTTTACTATCCTTTGTGCAAATTGAAGCTGTGGCAAAATTTGTCTTTTAAAAGTAGTTAAGTAATGACTGCATTTAAAAAGTAGTTTGTAGTCACTACTTTTTAAAAAAAGTAGTTGTAATTGTAGTTAATTACATTTGTCATAAAGTAATTGTAGTTAATTACATTTGTCATAAAGTAATTGTAGTAAATTACATTTGTCATAAAGTAATTGTAGTTAATTACATTTGTCATAAAGTAGTTGTAGTTGTAGCTCACTACAGAAAAAAAGGAGTTTTTCCAACCACTGTGTATAAGTATGTATACATGCATGCATACATACATACATATGTTTAAGTATGTATACATATGTTCGGTAGTTTTGATGCTTTTTATGATATACTAAAACAATTCTAAATCATTCTAAACATTCCTAATTTCTTAAAACTTCTAAATCATTCTTCTGAAAACACTGAATTCTTAAATAAACAGGAAGTGGACCTATTGACCAGTTTCCCTACGTGTACAAATATGTACTCTACATGTAATTAAATGGAACTTTCTTAAAAAATAAAAATGCATGCATTAAAGTAACAGAAAGAACACAGATTTTAGGTTTTCAAAATCTAACGTTTATTAAAATTTTAAACTTTATTTTAAAAGAATTTTTAAAACATTTCACATCTCATTAACTAAAATCAAACATCTTAAATAATAAAAATAAATGGAATGGCCGGTCGTATAGTGGTAGAAAAACGTTAGAATATTAAATTTTAAAGTTAACAATATTAAACTTATACAACTATTTATCAAAACTAAAATTTGGGATAAAAGAACATAAGTTAGCCAAAAGGGAATTTAGAACATCCTAACAATAATCCAGGATTCGCTACTTAAAATATATAAGTGTGATGGGGTCTTATTCATAAAACTGAAAACATGTAGAATAAAAACATATTTTAACTATTGAGAGATATAATTCGAAAAGGTTTCACCAAATGCTCCAAGGAACTGCAAGGATCAGCAGGAGGGAACTTCACAGGAAAAAGTCACCAAAGATCCCAAGGAACACCTCTTGAAACGCAGAACACAGCAAAAGAGGATTATGTCCATCTCTAGAGAGGAAAATCTTTAACCGGATCCTTTTTCCAAGGGGATATTCCCAAACAGGATGTTTAGTAACGATGGAATTAAACAATTTCTTCCAAACAGTTGTAGCTGACTTTTGGCATCAGAACAGAATACAGACATTATGTCCGTCTTAAATTTTCGGAAATGTGCATTCCATCCATCATAGATAGAGCTACTCTGCTTGACAAGATAAACAAAATTCTTAATTGGCCGATAAAGACTCCTCGGCCGACATCGCAAACAGCTGGGAACACGGTGGATTACTAATTAAATGACTGAAGAGGCAAGAAATCAAAACATCCAGTCTTTATAGACACAACAATTCTCTGCCATCAGACGTAACATTTTCAACAGTTCTTGAATGTTTAGATTAAAACTCGAATAATAAATAAACAGAGCGCAATTAATGGGCCGGTAATAAAAAAAAGAACTTTCGTTCCTCAGAACGCTCGCCGGATTCGAACTACGGCTCGCGCCGAAGCGCTGAAAACAACAACTTTAATAGATCACATCTCAGGTTCTAATCAATAAACAGAAGAGAGCGAAAAAACGCGCGATTTTGCTTATATACTGCGAAACATCGCTGCCACAGATTGTAAACAAAATTATCAATGAACGATAAAATAATTAATGACAGACGATTTTAATATTACGGTCAACCAATTAAAAACTCGAAATTTTAAAGAAGAGAAATGGAATTTTAAAGCAGACGAAAATTAAAAGGAAATGAAGTGAAACGATTTGGAAATGTACGAATTCGGCAATAATTTAAATATGGACGATTCTGAAATATTTAAAAAGCTGAAAATAGAATAAAACTGTAAAATTGCGATGAATTAACCAATTTTTAACCGAGAGCAATAAATTTGGAATCAAATTAAAGGGAATAAAAAGGACAATAAATGGAATCACAAATTAGCCAAATTAAATAAATTTAAATTGCTAAAACCTAAAAAGAACGAACTTTCGCCGTTTTTAACACAAAACCTATGGAATAGAATATATTTGGAACAGAAGAATATCAAAACCTAAACAATTGGAAAATGGATAACTAAAAGAGAATGACTATGTAAATAAGACCCCTGAACACGTTTAAACAAATAGCAAAACTCCTAAAATTGTTAAATATCCAAAAGTATAACCCAACACATACATACATATGTTTAAGTATATATACATACATGCATGTATGCATACTTAGAATGTGAATAAATTCAATGTGTTAGTGAAGAAAGATGAAATAGAAAAAAAATGCGGTACTTATCGGTTATAGGGACCATGGGTTAGCGACTGCTTTTCCGAGTTGTCGCCAACACGAACATTGGCGATATAATCCGATACAAGAAATTCACTACAAACACAATGATTAAAATTTAATATATAATGGGGTTTGATCAACTTTATGTAACAAAAAAATATTGTGTTACATTGAAATTTGTGGTGGAGCCAAAACTCAGCTATTGCCGATAAAATTTCATTAAATTTATCATTACCGGTAATGCTTCGCCACATAAATTCTGCGAGATATGAGACCAATTTATAATACCAGCAACCGCTATAAACCAAAATTTGGCGTGGCCCCCTACGTGTTGCCGTGTTTGATTTCATGGTCCCTATAACCGATAAGTACCAAAAATGCTACCAACATGAAAAATAATACAGAATATAAAACGAATTATACATGATATTGAATTTTATAATTATGACTCATAAACAAACAGCACCATAGGGTCGGGCCTGCTGTTATTAAAGTTTATCAACAATGAATTGTAATGTCAAAATAATCATTTACACCATACATCTAAATTATAAAAAAAATGGTTAAACTTTATAGGAGTTATTGTTAAACAAAGAATGTATACAGACAGACAACAGCAAATCATGTCCAACTCAAAAGTTAGGAACATAGTTATTTCGCTCTCCTGCTTCATCAGCACAAGAATATCATAGGCGCCGAGTTTTCAAAATCTCAGGGAGGGGGACACAATCCGATAAAGTTATATAAAAGATTCACAAAGTCGATAAAGATATAACAACTTACAAGGTCGCATTGAAGAAAGCAAGCATATGTCTGTTATGTGACTACAATTGGTTCGAGGTCATTTTAAGCCCTAATTTAGGCCGAAAGTATGCGCTCTTAACAACCGCTAAGAACGAACTGCCCAACGAATGGCAGTTGTGGTTGTCAAGAGCATATATTGTTATTTTGGCCTGAAAAAGGGGGATTATAATGCCATCGAAGCAACTGTAGTCACCTAACTAACATATATATGCTTTCCCCAAGGAAGTTTTGTAAGTTATTGTCTTACAAGCAACAGTTTTGGAGTGAGATAACCGAGTGATTTAGTCACAGGGATTGTATTCGGAGGATCCGAGTTCGATTTTCGGCTTTGTCTGAACTGTACCCGTGTACGAGCACGTTAAATTTGTGGGTTTGAAAGTCCTTCTGAGCGGATGGTAGCACAGGAAGGAGTGTCGGTCCCTGTGGATGTCGCCCCCACTGGGTTCCAGTCTAAATTAGTTGGCATTATAGAGGCAGTCTAAACAGATATCTTACACCTTCGAGTAGGTCGGACGGGCTGGGTCGAAAGAAAGGTATCAGCATTTTTATTTATTGTACGAAAAATATTTTTAATCTTTTTAGGCCTATTTATATTTGTAAGCTAAGAGTTGATTAGGAAAATCCATATAGTTACTATGCATCAGTATTATAATATATAATAATTACAATGGATTTTAATATATTAATTAACTAGTAACAAAGCTGTTAATTAATATAAAAAAATCTGAAAGTTATTACACGTTAATGCTTCATATCAACTCTTAACTACCTATCAGTTGATTTTGACACAATAAATTAAAACAATGAACCCAGCAATAATACAAAAGTATCCATAATCCAAAGTCTTAATATTTAAATATTTTTATATTAAATATGTAAATAAATTGATCATCACTATAACCACACATTCAGCTAAATTAAAAAATCTTTAAAACAAAGCAATTTATAAAAATATCTCATAAATAATATTTTTATGCAAAATTTGGATGACATGTTGGTTGACATTTCTTATCACAACTAAAATTTTAATATTTTTATCAGGGGGGTCGGCTGAGTATACATCTGAAGAGTTAAATATCATACATTATTCTGTCAGAAGCTTTGAAAATATCACTCCACGTAATCCATGAAAATATCACTCCGTAGAAGCTATCCGAAAAAGTCTCCAATGGCCGCCGTGACGTCATATTCCGGTGGCGTATTTCAACACAAAATTAAAATGAGTTTAAAAATGCGAGCAAGATAAATTTACAATGAATCAGATGTTTTAAAATCCATCTAATCCAAAGAAAAATACCCAGTGCGCTGAAATATTTCAAAAATTACATTACGTGTTCAAATACGAATCGTAGTTTGAATGAATTTCGATAATTATATATACGTAAATAGAAAAAGATATCCATCCGTAATACGATGAAGACATAAAAATTAAATCTCCGTGTTTTTAGAACATAAATGGCAATTAATGAAAATCCTCTTTCTGAAATACATCAAATAATGTTTAAAAAATTATATCCAGCTTATATAGCTTGAATCTCTTATTGATTGGCATATCTCGCTACGTAAATGTAAGGCCCTCTATATACGAGCTGACTCATCAAGCATATTGAAGCCCAACGTAGATGGAAACGCAATCCATTAGCATTAGCTCTATTCGTATTTTCACTTTAGGAAGTATTATTGAAATAATTAAATAATTATGCGTGGTTGCTCTGCACCGAACTGCTCTAATCCTTCTAGAAAGGATTTTAGGCTATTTAGTTTTTCTAGAAACGAAGAAAAAAGGAAACAATGGCTCATAAATAATCGGCGCGATAATTAGATACCCGGTACTGGAGCATACTTATGCGAGGTAAGTTTTACAATATTTTAATTGAAACTTCTTTTTTTATATAAATTATTTATTTTAAACACTTATTTTATAATTTCTGTAACTGTAATATGGATTATTAATAATTTTTAGTTGTTATAGTCTTATCTTAGGACACTTGGTTTGTAATGTAAACATCACCTGGAATGCATTATACTGTCTTCCAAACCAAGAAGAAAATAGCTTCAAATATATATATATATATATATAATTTGAAGCTATATATATATATTAAAGATTTATTGCTGTTATACCAATATCTTTCAAGTTTTATACACTTTGTTGTATCCCGGCCATCCAAAAAGCTACTCTAAGTCCACGGACGAGTCGGATGGTCTGGGCTTTCGACACTTTGTTGTATTTTCAGATCATAATGAATCACAGAATTGGTGAATCCTACTATCAATAAACTGTCGCTAAGTGGAAAACTTGCCATGTTATAGTAATTATGCAAACTTAAGCTAAAACGGTAAATAAATCGAAATACGTTTATCATTATAGCTACTTAATGATCAACTATTGTTTGAAAATCCTTGATAAAAAAAAGCCGAGCTCAGTAGCGTTACTATTAGTATTTTCCTCTTTAAATACAAAGTAGTTAATAAACTTTCAAATGTGTGAGGTAAACATTCATGCATGTTATTAAAAAAACCTTTTATGATAAACGTATTTCAATTTATTTACCATTTTAGCATATGTTTGCATAATTACACATGTTTGCACATGGCAAGTTTTCCACTTGGCGGCAGTTTGTTGATAGTAGAATTCACCAATTCTGTGATTCATTATGATCCAAAAATACAATAAAGTGTATAAAACTTGAAAGATATTGGTGTAACAGGAATAAATCTTTAATATATATATGTGTATAATTTGAAGCTATTTACTTTTAGGTTTTGAAGACAGATGCATTCAAGGTGATGTTCACATTACAAACCAAGTGTCTTAAGATAAGACTATAACAACTAAAAATTTTTAATAATCCATATTACAGTTACAGAAATTATAAAATAAGTGTTTAAAATAAATACTTTATATAAAAAAAGAAGTTTCAATTAGAATATTGTAGAACTTACCTCGCACAAGTATGCTCCAGTACATGGTATACAATTATCGCGCCGACTATTTATTAGCCATTGTTTTCTTCTTTCTTCGTTTCTATGAAAGCGAAATAGCCCAAAACCCTTTCTAGAATGACTGAAGCAGTTCGGTACAGAACAACCACCCATAATTATTTCAATAATACTTAATAAAGTGAAAATGCGAATAGAGCTAATGCTAATGGATTGCTCTTCCAGCTATGGTGGGCTTCAATATGCTTGATAAGTCAGCCTGTAGTAGAGGAGCTCTACGTAAATGTGTTGCGTCACAGTAGCTCCACCTTCAGACGCGCACAATATGGGCGGGACGGAGGCGGAGCCGTACTAAGTAGCACTCCGTTTCAATATATGCAGCACATGGTACATAAAAATTATCTTTAGGACAAAGCTCATTTCCGAGCTTTGTCCGAAATGAGCTTTGTTATACCTTGCTTTGCCCGCGTATTTGATGCCAGCCCGGTCCTCTTGTATGTCAGCAAACGCTGACTCTGGATAGCACTGTTGCTTCTGTAAATAACTTGAACTGTATTTTTATTTAAACTGTTTAATTTATTTGTATTGTGTGCCTGATAAGGGCCTTCTTTTTTCGCAGCACGAGTGACTCTCTTGTAAAATTTGTAAATTGCAATCGTAATTCTTTAAAGTGTATTTCTCTGAATTCTAAACTAGTAAACTTTTTCTGTAAACTTCATTTACACTTTTATTGTCTAAACTTAAGTTTTAAACCTAAATGTATTTGTAAACTTTAATTTCTTTATGTAAAACTGTAAATTTCGCTCTGCACTTCTGCAGGATTTCCTATTGGCCCGTCAGTCCTTGGCCCCGCCCTACCCTTCTCTTTCAGCCACCACAGCTGAGTACTCTGCCATACAGCCACTCCAAGACGAAAGCGGCACACCATCAGCCGCCATTGACTTTTACTCAGCACCTTTCCATAAAGATGTGTTGAAGACCCAGACCGTCCGGCTCGTCAACAAGGACTTGAGCAACAATTTGGACGGCCGGCCATAAAGATGTGTGCATATTGCTATCAAAACTCCATGAGACAACTACATACAGAGACATTTGTATATTCTGATGTGGGCGTAAGGGACCTTCGGTCCCATGGTAGCCCGAAAGTAAGCGTCTTGGCTCTTGGCTTTCGGAGCCCAGACTCCGAAAGTCGAGTGTCGTACAGAACAGAGCACCAGGCGCGAATGTCTCCAGTTTCAATATGTGGTTCTTATCGTCAAACTGTGACATTAATTCAGTGACCCTAATTGGAGGTTCTTGGTTTTTTATTTACTACTTTTTATTATTTGTCCTAGCTCCTAGTTTGTTGCACATTTAGAGTTTAAGCAGTTTGGGGGGTTGATGCAGATCTGAGGGTTACCTAGCATTTTAGCAGCTTAGAGTTTTGAACATTAGTCGCGAGTTTTAATTGATATCAGATGTTTGAGGTTGGATATTTAATTCCGCTTATCGATGTTTAGGACAGCGCGGGGTCTCTTACGCGATTTGGCCTTGCGATGATCATAGTCATGCAGATTGAATAACAGTTATTTGGAACGGATGGCAAATTTTTGTAAAATTTAAGAGCTAGCTTTTTAATTTGGGCTCTAACAGTTTTTATTTTGAAGTCATTCCTAATTGCCGAGTTCCTTAAATACCTGGGAGCTTTCCTGATAATTCGTAGGGTTTTGTCTCTATGAGGTCTATTGTAGTTTTACAGGCATATCCCCATACGGGTGCTGCATACAGCATTCCCGAGCGGATGACCGATTTATAAATTAGCAGTTTGTTTTGATGACTGAGATTTCCGTTTCCTATCATTGGGTATAAGGCTCCTGTAGTTATATACGCTTTTTTTGATTAAGTTCGTTACGTGCTGTTTCCAGGTTAGGTGGGAATCTATCGTTACACCTAGGTATTTAGCAGATTTTTCCGCGCGTAAGGCATGATTGTTTATATACAGTGGCGGCGGCGGTTTGTTTTTCCTCGAGAAATAGATCCAATGGCATTTATTGGGGTTTAATTTTATTCGCCATTTTTCCAGCCATGTTTGGAGTATATCTAAGTGTTGTTGTAGCTGTCTGTGCATTACTGAGACATAGGGGTGTTTTGCAAGTATCGCGCTGTCGTCTGCATAGAGTGCCAGCTCTGTGTATGGAGTCCTGGGGATGTCGTTCAGGTATATGTTAAAGAGTGTCGGGCCCAGGATTGAACCTTGCGGTACACTACTTTTAATGAGCTTGTGTGTTGATAAGTTACCTCCTACTCTGACTTGAAAGTGTATGATATTTAAGTATGAGATTAAAAGTTTGACAAGAGCGTCAGGGACTTTTAAAGTGATAAATTTGTACGCTAATCTACAGTGCCATACTTTATCAATGGCTTTTTGTATGTCTAGAAAAATCGCAGCTGTGGGTGTCTTACTATTAAGTCCAGAAGATATGTACTCCACCACTCTCAGCAATTGATGAGTGGTGGAGTGCTTTGGCCGAAATCCAAACTGCTCCGGAATGATAATGTCATTCTCACTAAGGTGCGTGTTCAGTCTCTTAAGAATTATTTTCTCAGTAATTTTACTAAGTGTCGGTAGCAAGCTAATTGGTCGGTAGTTGGCTGGAATTGTGGTATCCTCACCTGGCTTAGGGATTGTTATGATTATCGCTTCCTTCCATTCTTTGGGAAAGTAGTTTAGTTTTAATATTTTATTTATTAAGATAGTCAAGTAACATATTACGTTTAGGGGTAGGTTTTTAACCGCAATATTTCTGATTTTGTAGTGCCCTGGGCTTTTACGGTTTTTGATAATTTCTACTATCTCCTGCAGGGTGGCTGGGCCTCTCAGCCGTTACCGGGGAATTCCTAAAGTTATTTAAAGTTTGTCTAACCATTCTTAGGGTGTCCTGACACATTAGATCGTGGTTTGGTTTTAATTGTTTTTCATAATGGCTTGCGAGCGCCTCGGCTTTTTCCTCATCTGAGTACTCGATTTTAGCGCCATCTATTAGTGGCGGGAGCTTAATTGAGGTTTCCTGAGTCTTTTTGCAAATTGCCAGAGCGATACGTCTTCTGGGCTAAGGGATTCGATTAGTTCTTTATACTGTTGCTGCTTTTCTGCGACAATTTTTTCCCTGACTTTGCACGTGAGTCTGTTAAGCTCCCTTTTAAGGGCCGGGGTCTCTGTTAGCCTGCTATGTCTTACGTATTCTATTCCTTTGTCTGACTAATTGTTTGACATGGTGGGAAAGTGTCCAGACTCCGAGCTACGAGGTTGTGAAGCTGCTGCTTTTTGATTGTAGTGACTTTCTTTGCTTAAGTTTGGGCGTGTTATATCTAGTTACGATAGTACGTCGGGCTGAGCAATTACAGCTTTGTTGTGTACGGATTTCTCGCCATTTTGGATTCGTGCTTTTTCAACTCTGGAGTGCCACGTGTGTTTTTCCCACGTGGTAGTGCTATTGCTTGGATCGTTTCTACGCTGACGACATGGATTTGGATGCATTCGACACGGAAGCTACTCGCGGACTTGCTGGCGAGCTAGACGAAGATGAACTGCGGCCTCTCAGGGATGCCATGATTGAATATTGTGATACTCTGCCCAAGGATGGATTGATGCCCGCTTGGAAGGAAGAAGTCAAAAACCCCGTGAACTTCTGTGCACTGGCAATCTACACTCTGACGCTACACATCAGGGAGCTACTGACGAATGGACTATTCGGACAGGACGAGGACCAAGTCTCCAGGATTCTGGATTCGTTTCTTTCTGTGAATTCTTTTTTGTTGGTCCAGAATTTGGATAGGTTTTATGCTAGTAATTTAAATGAGATTTTTAACTGTGAAGGAAGTAATTCTAGTGATGTAATTAAATGTAAAATGATAGATCTAGGCCAGTACCCAACATTATGAGCACGGCGGATATTGACTCTGTCACGCACACACTCACAACAGAAATCAGGAGAGCTATTGTCTCTGCCACAGCACATCGTGAGTCACTAAAAGTGCCAACACTTTCCCACCATGTCAAACAGTTAGTTAAGCAGAGAAATAGAATGCGTAAGACATGGCAGGCTAACAGAGACTCTACCTAGGGAGCTTAATAGACTCACGTGTAAAGTCAGTGAAAAAATTGTCGCAGAAAAGCAGCAACAGTATAAAGAATTAATCGAATCCCTTAGCCAGGAAGACGTATCGCTCTGGCAATTCGCTAAAAGACTCAGAAAAAATCAAATTAAACTCCCGCCACTAATAGATGGCGCTAATATCGCGTACTCAGACGAAGAAAAGGCAGAGGCGCTTGCTAGGCATTACGAAAAGCAATTTGAACCAAACCACGATCTAATGTGTCAGGACACCCTAAGAATGGTTGGGCAAACTCTAAACAATTTCAGGAACTCCCCGGTCACGGCTGAGATTAACCCAGTCACCCCGCAAGAGATAGTAGAGATTATCAAAAACCGTAAAAGCCCAGGGCACGACAAAATCAGGAATATCGCGGTAAAAAACCTACCCATATAATATTTTACTTGACCATCTTAATAAATAAAATACTAGAACAAATTATTTCCCCAAAGAATGGAAGGAAGCGATAATTATAGCGATCCATACACCTGGTGAGGATGCCACAATTCCAGCCAACTACAGACCAATCAGCTTGTTACTGACACTTAGTAAAATTACATTACTGAGAAAATAATTCTTACAAGACAGAACACGCACCTTAGTGAGAATGACATTATCATTCCGGAGCAGTTTGGATTTCGGCCAAAACACTCCACCACTCATCAATTGCTGAGAGTGGTAGAGTACATTACTTCTGGTTTTAATAATAAGACACCCACAGCTGCGATTTTTCTTGACATCCAAAAAGCCTTTGATAAAGTGTGGCACTGTGGATTAGCTTACAATTTGATCATTCTAAAAGTCCCTGACGCACTTGTCAAACTTTTAATTTCATACCTAAATAACAGACACTTTCAAGTCAGAGTAAAAAATAACTTATCTACACCCAAGCTCATTAAAAGTAGTGTGCCGCAAGGATCCATCCTGGGCCCGAGACTCTTTAACATATATCTAAATGACATCCCCAGGACCCCAGACACGGAGCTGGCACTCTATGCAGACGACAGCGCGATACTTGCAAAACACCCTTACGTCTCAGTACTTTCAGTGCGAACGGGGTACAGACAGCTACAACAACACTTAGACATACTCCAAACATGGCTGGAAAAATGGCGAATAAAATTAAACCCCAATAAATATCATTGGATTTATTTCTCTAGAAAACGTAAACCTCCGCCTCCTCTGTACATAAATGACTATGCCCTAAAAGCGGAAAAATCTACTAAATACCTAGGTGTAACGATAGACTCCCACCTGACTTGGAAACTGCACGTAACGAATATAATCAAAAAGGCGTATATAACCATAGGAGCCTTATACCCAATGATGGAAACGGAAATCTAAGTTATCAAAATAAACTCCTAATTTATAAATCGGTCACCCGCCCGGGACTGCTGTATGCAGCACCCGTATGGGGATATGCCTGTAAAACTACCATAGACTTATTAGAGACAAGACAAAACAAAACCCTAAGGATTATATGGAAAGCCCCTAGATACTTAAGAAACTCGGTAATTAGGAAAGACTTCAAAATAAAAACTGTTAGAGCCCAAATTAAAAATCTGCCATCCGTTCCAAATGTACTACTATTCAATCTGCATGACTATGATCATCGCAAGGCCAAATCACGTAAGAGACTCCGCGCGGTACTTAATATTGAAAATCGGAATTAGGTAGGTCCCACCTCAAATAGTTGAAATTAAATAAAAACCGCGATCAATGTTTTTCTAAAAAATGTTCTTAAACCTTAAAATGCCAAATTGCTAGGAAATCCTTAGATCTGCATCAACTCCCCAAAATTACTCAGGGCCGATCCCACCAACAACCGTTAAAATATAGCAGAGGTTTAACGGTTGATTAGCACTATTTTGCGTCCCACCAACACTATAGCGGCGTTAAAGAGCTCACTAAAGTGCTGTTAATTTAAGTGGCCGATTTTGGCCACTTAAATATTTAACAGTTGATTAAAAGTCGAACAAGATGGCGGCAATTTCTGTATCGTTCGATATTTCCAGATGAAATTTTATTTAAGATGGAATTCTTTTATATTTCTTTTCTGAAAGAAGAGTGTTTGAAAGTTTTTACAACATAGGGAAAAATAAAGCCGATTTTGCTTATTTATCGAAGTCGGTGAAAGTTTGAAAGACACTTGGGAGTATTTACAATACACTACTCAGGTATGTAATGCATATATTTCGTTTATATTATGCTACAAGTCTCTTAACTTCTTAAACCATAATGTACGCTTTTGAATTATGCTAAAATTACAGAATTTAAAGTCTTGGAAGAGAATTAACCTTGTACTGCAATATTTCGGCCGATCTGTTTATTATATCAGATAGGCTGTTTTATTGTTGAACCAGTTATAGAAATTGTCCTATATGGTCTGATTTAAAAATTTCATATGTTGTCCGTAATTTTTTCTTGTTTAGAATAGCATTTTTACATTTATTTGCATATAATCTCAGAAATTATATTTTCAAAACTTCAATTTACTTGAAGTTATGCATGCTGTACCGTTTATTTACAAAGCCAAACTGAAAAATAAGCATTGTCTGTAACAAACATAATTTATGTATGGGTATAAATGAATTTATCAATAGTTAGTTATTAGATTTAAATGTATATGTATTCAGCATGGTGTGAATGGTAATCCCTATTGTATTTCCCAAAGATAAAAATTGCATTTCCATTAAATGTCTGATGTTTCTTTTTAATATTTCCTATCTGAATTGGAATGCTTCCATGGACTTGCTTCTATGTTTAGTTGGTACCTTATAGAAAGGACCTTTTTCAAATTTCAATGTAGTATTCTAAAGTATCTTGCCATTGTATGCTGTGATAATTTCTCCTGAATTGACTTTTATTAAGTTCGCTCTTTTGAGCAAGACATTTTGTATCACACATACTTTATATACTAAAAGTTTAACATATTTAAAATTGTTCTTGCAAAAGTCTCTCTTATTCCATGAAATGTTAATTTTTTTTATGAATGATTCTAATGACAACACTAGTAAAAGAAATCTTTGAAAATAGGATAGGATAATTTCTATGTTAATAATAAACTGGATAACAATATAAAATGCAGCAAAAAAAAGAGCATACATATATTTATTTACCTTGCATTTTATATTGTGTTCTAGTTTATTATATTGATTGTGCGGAAAGTCATATTCTTTACTTAATTTCTATGTTATATAGGAAATAAAGTGAAATGTGTCTTCACAAATTAATAACTAATATAAAAAATAAGTGATCAAAATTCACTTTCAAATTTCAACACACTACAATTGTTTTAAAAATAACTTTATTTACCTATATAAGTCAATAAATGACGTTACCTTATCAGTAGCGAATACTGTCGTTGAATTTGGTATGGCACTACTATACCAAATTTATCGACAAAAACCCTTCTCTAGGTTAAAATATATAACACAATAGCAGTAACATTATTATCATTGCTATTATTGTCATTATATCCCTTGAGTATTGTGGTGCAATTGAGAACACAGGGATTGGAATGTAATATGCACTTTTGCATGACCTGCTTTCTAGACTAGAATTCACCACTGTACCGTATGTTAAATATTTTTGTTGGATTTTGATCAACTTTGCTCCCTAGACAATTTGTAAAATTGTTACGTATATACCTTCAGCTCGGTTTTTATGTCATAAAATAAATGAATTTTTTTTTGCTGTCAAGTTTGGTAAGTGTTATATATTAAAATGCTTTAATGGATATATAACAAATGTGAAGTGATTTTTGAAGTACTTTGTTTTCTGTTATATACACCAGATATTTGCCCCAATATTTTATCTTTTAATTGATGCACAACGGTATTGATGTAGCAATAGCTTGATTTATTTATACCATGTACTTCAATAGTTTGAACAATGAACAATGATTGTTCGCCTAAACACAATATTATAAAACAACATAAAAATTTGATTTTGTTTATAGTAGTACTTGCGCAAAGATGATTTATAACTGGTAATAAATAGTTCATAATATTGGTTAAATGACTCTTCTTTTCGCTTTACAAATTTGCATTCTACTGACTTCCCCCTAGATGTCAAGCTCATATTTTAATACAGTAAAATCTGATTAATTTGAATAATTATATTCAAATGTTACTACAATTCAAACTTTTTCATGGCAGCAAAAGGATAGTTTATTTTACTGGTAAGGTAACACAAGTTTTGGGGATCTTGTTTATAACCACTGCCGTTTGAAAATTCACTTCAGTGACAGTACGATTATAACCAGATTGACCAAAAACTTTCCCCGGTTACCTTGATTATGTGGTCACATGATATGCAGAAGCAGTCGCATAATATCAAATGTGGCCTTAATAATAATTAGAATATTATTTTCTTTATTTATGATTAGGCATAACTTGCCGGATAGTCTACAAATCACATATGCTATTATCCTTAAAGTAAAAGCTTCTTTACAATTACAGCATATAACAAATAGTATCAATATCAACCGGTTTCGGAAACAAGAAACATCTAATTTTTCAGGATAAAAAGACATAGCAATTACACCAAGGGCAAGAAGGTTTTTTATGTCTGTCTCTTTGCTTTTCTTGACATGGAAGCTTTGTTTGTTTTTTATTTTAAAGAAGGAGCTTGTTCCAAGCTGGTTGATACCATTACAAATTTTTTACATATTGTAATTTTACTGACAGTTTTACTATAGCATATTGTTTTAATTTAAATAATTTCTTAATTTATATACATTTCTATTAGTTTTATCACCACCAAAAATGGATATTTATTTAAAATTACATTGAACTCACAATTTTTAAATAATTTTTTCATATTTTGTTATTTGGAAACATTTTAAAATGCGATATATAAGAATTTAGTTCATAGTATTTTATCGTGAAGTTTTCTTATACATGAGTTCGCTTCAAATGAAGTTTGATTACACAATGTACAGGGTACAAAAATTTCAATTGTAAATGAGAAGTAGACGTTTTCATCTGAATAGCAAAAAAATCTACATATGGGTTTATTTCTTCAATGTATAAGAAATGGCAAATGTTATGCAATGTTATTTATATGGTACTGATAAGTAAAAGAATCTTTCGGCGAGTAAATTCTGAGCTAAAATTTCTAATCTTGCTATGTATAGAATTTTCAGAAATATTTTCTATGATGAATATAAATGTTTGTCATAGAAATGTTGCAATATCAGCGTTTTGAAATGCATGACAGATTGTGATTGGGAAGTTACATATTATGTAAAAGGTTAGGATATAATTGTAACCTGTAAATTATTGATTTTGAGTCTAGTTGTATAGCAAGATTTAACTGTAAACAGAATTATTTATATAGAGTGGATACTGTATATATATACATTTCAATGTACTGTTGCTCATTTTATACAAAACAGTTCATACTAAGTTTCAATTAATGTGAAAAAAGTTTGAAATTTTACAAATAGATTTCCGTCAAACTTGAAATATTATGCTGGACCCCTGTTTGATGTATAGTATTTGAGAAGTTCAATGTAAAACACCTTTAATTTTATTTCAGTTCGTTAATTAAAATATAACAAAGTTTGTTTATTCGTAAATTAGTTTTCCTCACACAAGTTAAGACAAAACACAAAGAGATTAAAATCACCACCTCAGTCATGTATCGCTGAACTGATTAATATCGTTGAAATTTGTTTTATGCTGTATTTTTAATGAGATTTTACTTTAAAGCTATTTTTGTAGTATTCTGATGTAATTTAAATATTTTTCCTTATTTATATACATTTGTTAGTTTTATTGGCTTCAAATAAGTATATTTATTTAAAATTACATGTAATTTGCAGTTTTCAAATAATTTTATATTTATATTTTGCTATTTGTAACCATTTTAAAATGCATTATCCATGAATTCAATTCTAAGTAATTTTTGGTTAAGTTTTCTTATAAATTTAGATAACCGAAGTTTTCTTATATATGAGCTCACTTAAAATGGAGCCTAATTACAAAATGTATATAGAATATTCATAAAGACTTTGTATGAGGTGGTACTGTTAATAATGAGTGATATACTTTCTCTAAATATTCGCCTCCAAGTCCTTCACCTTCTAACAACTCGGTTTGTCGTCTGACGGTTTTAGATAAATCTATTTTTGTATTACTTTTGTATTATTGTTTGTGGCAATTTTTTTATTTATAGCTAATTGTAATTTCTTCTCGAGAGACAATTCTTTTCCGATATTAACCCAGGTAGCACAAATACGTAATTCTTACGTATCAAGCAATACGTAATCTTTACGTGTCAGGCCATACGTAATTATTACGCAAAAATGGTACGTTAGAATACGGTATACCAACCGTTATAAAAAAGGTTATTATTACGTATCCTTATATATTATTATTACGTATCCTTATACGTTAATATTACGTATATTCACATACGTTATTATTACGTATATGCACATACGTGTTTATTACGTATCCATATACGTTATTATTACGTATATCCACATACGTTATTATTACGTATACCCACATACATGATTATTACGTATCTACATACATGTATATTACGTATCCACATACGTTATTATTATGTATATCCACATGTGTTATTATTACATATCCAGATACATGTTAATTACGTATCACATACGTGTATATTACGTATATCCACATACGTTATTATTACGTATCCAGATACATGTTTATTACATCATATACGTGTATATTACGTATATTCACATACGTGTTTCTTACGTATATCCACATACATGTTTATAACGTGTTCCCATATGTATTTATGCGTTCCCATACGCATTTATAATGTATTCCCATACATATTTATATTGTGTTTCTACATGTATTTATTACATGTTTATATTGTGTTTCTACACGTATTTATTACGTGTTTATATTGTGTTTCTACACGTATTTATTACGTGTTTATATACATATTTATCACACATTGGACAACTCTACAGAATAGTGCATGTTGCAGACATGATATTTACAAAGTTTTATGCATCTTTGTAAAACAAACATATTGAGTCAGGTGAATATATTTTTATAATAGATGTCAAATTTTCAGATTGTGTTGATTTCAATAATGTACTTGAATTTATAAATTTGAAATCAACACAATCTGAAACAGTATCTTTAAAATTTAAAATACATTCATCTAAATCATATTTTTACAAAGATACGATATATCAAATGTGTCATATATGCAAAATTCACAATACTATAGAATCACTCTGTTCATATGTAATAAAATTTTTATTTTAATTTATATTATATATTGTTAATACAATAATTTTAATGCAAAAATGTTTTTTTCCTTTATTTTCAGTTTATATTTAAATATATTTTTAATTCTAATTATTTCTAAATATTGCAAAAATTATAATCTACTACATTATGAAATATAATTTTAAATCTAAAAGATAAGCTATTTTAAATTGAAAATAACTTAAAAATACAGAATAAAATTTTGGGATATATTAAAACACATAATACTTAAAACATTTTTGCAATTTTTAAAGAGTTAATTTTTTAAAAGTAAACTTCAATACTAAAAATATATAAAAAAAACAATATTAATAATATTGTAATTAAGTTTATAGGCTATTTTAAATTACAATTATAGGCTATTTTAAATTTTAATTTAGCATGCTAAAACTACACATCTCTGATCAATGGTGGTATCATGCAACTGTGATGATTTTTAAGAGTGAAAACAGTGAGTAAGGGCACAGAGCCCAAGTAGAACATGTTTCTAGATACACAGAACACAAACTGTTTCACAATTATTTCTAAAAATTGCAAAAATTATAATCTACTACATTATGAAATATAATATTGTGTTTAATGTTTTTAAAAAAATTCCCAGAATTGTGTTTTTATTTCTTGTACGTATCATGTTTATTTTCTTTTAAGTATAAGGCTTTTTTAACTTCTTCCAGGTATTTTTTTTTATTTTCTTAAAAGTATCAAATTATTTTAATTTAGTATTGTGTTTTTTAACATTTCACCCCAGTATCAACTTTTTTTTTAAATTTGTCCTAAGTAGCATATTATTTTAAAATTTCTTCCTAGTATATATATTTTTTTAATTCTTCCAAATCATGTATTTAAAAAAATTATACCGAAATATCGTTTTTTAAATGCTTATAAATGAGACTTACTATTTAACCTAGAGAGCTTAAATTAGTGTTATTTTCTTTTGCTTTTAATGAGTCTTAATTTGATATATAACATGACTATGCTATTTCAAATTTGAATTTTTTGAAAAGCTTCAAATTTTTTTTTTAAATCTCAAAAACACCCCTTTTAATTTTTTTGAAAAAAAAAAATATATGCTTTATGGACTACTTGTATGCCAAGTTTCATAATGGGAAGCCAATGGGTTCCTATGAAAATTATTTTTTTTTTGTATTAAACTATAAGTGAAATTAGCTAAATTACAAAAAATTTAATTTCCATAGGAACCCCTTAACGACCGACTATGAAATTTGGCACACAAATAGTCCCTTAATGTCTTTAATAAAAGTAAATAACTGAAAATCTAAAAGCCCCCAAAATCTGAAATTTTACAGTTTTTGTAAACTTTACTGGTACTATCACTGTACCAAAAATGATCGATTTCTGAGGTATCAAGGTTCAAACCATTAATTGATTTGACACGGAATAACATATACTTAGTACATAACTCATTAACCAGTTGTTTCAAACATTCAGCCCACATATGTTCTTTTCAATTTTAACAATTTGCTACACACTTAATATTTCACATATGTCACTCAAAATTTAATTTTGTATTTACAATCAGTTACAAAACGTTACTTTTCAAGAACTTTTAAAATAAGTACTTCTCCAAACAAGTGAAGACAATTTCATCTCTTCCTTGCTCAAGAGTACAAACTCTCCCAGTTGCAGTATCAGGCTCTACTTTTTGCGAAATGGTCTCACCTAGCACATTCAAATATTCAATACGTCACTTGGTTGAGGATAAAAGAAAGAAGAAGGTCCTTTAGGATGTAGGAAGCTAACTATATAGTCACTCGTCTTTTCAAGAATACATGCAAGCTACCAAGATCCTTTATAGAGTATAGTGACAAATCCAGATTCAATTTTTGCTTAATTAGTTGGTGTAATATAGTCTAATGCTGTCACACGTTCAGTAAATTGGTGTTCACTACAGTAATTATGCTTAACATGAAGTATATTTTCAGAAATTGGGTAGAAAGAATGAAGTTTTTGAGTACCCATGATTGCCTTAAAGTCATTCAACGGTGGCGACAGTATTTCTTTAACTTCTTCATACTCATCAACTGTGCTGTACTCAAAAACTTCATTTTTTTTACCCAATTTCTGAAAATTGGCTTCTTGTTAAGCATTATTACTGTAGTGAACACCGGTTTACTGAACGTGTGACAGCATTCGACTATATTACACAAACTAATTTAGTAAAAATTGAATCTGGATTTGGCACTATATAGTCTATAAAGGATCTTTGTGGCTTGCATGTATTCTTGAGAAGAATAATGTTACGAGCGACTATAAAGTAAGCTTCCTACATCCTAAGGGACCTTTTCTTACTTTCATCCTCAACCGAGTGATGTATTGAATGTGCCAGGTGAGACCATTTTGCAAAAAGTAGAGCCTGTTACTGCAACTGGGAGAGTTTGTACTCTTGAGCAAGGAAGAAATGAAATTATCTTCACTCAGTTTGGAGAAGAACTTATTTTAAAAGTTCTTGAACGTTTTGTAATTGTAATTGTAAATATAAAATTATATTGAGTGGCATGTGAAATATCAGGGTGGCCACTCTTCAGACACATTGAAATTCCCTGACTTTTCCAGGTGAATTGAAAAGAAATTCCAGACCAGTAATTTTAACATAAAATGCGTGCACATCCCTATTTAGTTACAAATTTGATTAAAGAATCTTAACAATTACTCCACTATTAAAAAAAAAGTTATATTAAATCAGGAGAAAAAAATACACATTTTTTGTTTTTACAAATAAATTTTGACATTTTTAATAAAAAATACATGTAAATGCAGCAAAATTGAACTACTGAAATATTTAAAAGAATTTAATGTTTTTTTCCCCTGAAGAAATAAAAAGAAATAGTCTAAACTGATGTCCTTAAATATGGGCATTGCAAATTGTTCACAATGACAGACATTAAAGATATGCAAAAACTACACTGTAGCAAGCTACAGCCATTGAATAATTAATGTCAATTCAGCAATGTCAAAAGAATGTCATTAAAATAGAAAAAATATTGTAAAATGTATATAATATTCTTGGCAACAGTTGTCCAAAATGGAGCACAAACTCTGCATTTTTGTTTTTATACGGAATCAAATGGACACATGGCAGCCTTTATTTAGAAGTTACGAGTACAGCATAATACTTGGCGAAATTTTTCGAAAATGGCATACAAACTGGGCAGTCCTGTTTTTATAAGGACAACTAGAATTAAAAAAAAAAAAAAAAAACAGAATTTTCACAAAATTCCCTGACTTTTCCCGGTTGAGTGGCCATCCTGAATATTAAGTGTGTAGCAAATTGTAAAAATTGAGAACATATGTGGGCTGAATGTATGAAAAAACTGGCTAATGAGTTATGTACTAAATGTATGTCATTTTGTGTCAAATCACTTAATGGTTTGAACCTTGATATCTAAAAAATTGATCATTTTTGGTACAGTGATAGTACCAGTAAAGTTTAAAAACACCGTAAAATTTCATATTTTTTACGCTTTTAGATTTTCAGTTATTCACTTTTTTAAAAAAGCCAAATCTGGTAAAGTTTTGAAATCTTTAAACAGTGGTAGATCAAAAACTATTTGACCAAGAGAGTTCAAATTAGTGCAGTCTTTTGTTTTCGATGGACCTTAATTTGATATACAACATGATTATGGTATTTAACTCTTTTTTAAAATTGGAGTTTCTAAAATAATTACAAACTAAAAGAGAAATTGTTTTTAGAGAATAGCATAGTCATATCAAATTAAGACCCATTAAAAGAAAAAAAAAATGACACCAATTTGAGATCTCTAGGTCAAATACTTTTTTTTTTTTTGCCAAATTTCGCTTTTAAGAAAGTCAATAACTGAAAACTAAGAGCCCAAAAAATCTAATATTTACAGTTTTTGTCAGCTTCACTGGTACTACTATTGTACCAAAAATTATCATTTTCCATGATGTCAAGGTTCAGATCATTGGTTGATTTGACACGGAATGACCCTTGGATGAATATTCAATTTGGCAGTATTTTAATTTCTTAAGTTTTACACCATATATGAAATATTGTTTAAAAACAAACTAATTATTCTTTGTAATCAAAGTTAGAGGTAAGTTACGGTACAGGAAAATTAAGCGTTCTGCATTTTCAGGTTGCAGCCTATTACCATCTTTAAGTTTAAAATTTAAGTTATACCATCTTTAAGTTTAAAATACATAAAAACATGTAAAAGAATAATTTCTGATTTTACAATATTTGAAATAAACATGCATGCATGACAACAAATGCAATCTCGGACCACGTTTTCATTTAATCTCCGCTTAGATAGTATTAAATGCGAGCATGGATGCACATACCACGATGCATGCACTTTTCCCGTTTGCTTTTAAAGCAATATGTGCATACATACAACAAAGCTAGGAAGATATATAAAATAAAATAAAAGTTAAAGCTAAATATAATTAAATAAGTTATATAAATTAAGCAACATGTTAACCTAACACGGGAAAATAAAGTTCAAGATACAAACCTTTCTGTGCTACAAACCATGGCGGGAAACGTAAAGAATGATTACTGCACTCAGTGTTGCCAGATGCACAAAGCTTATGGCTTCGTCTCCTGAGGTAGAAATGAGTCCGTTCTGGAAGCTTCCAGAACTGCGTGACGTCACGGCGGGGTTAGAGCTTGGGAGGGTGAAGATAAACAAGAAGGGATACATGAAAATGCCTTGGGGAAAAGGGGTCGAGAACAAAGCTGAAAGAGGATTTGAGCAAGGGGGAGCGTTAATGGTTATTTTTACGTATGAAAAATGGTAATTTTAATGTAATATAAACGGTATTTATAACGTATGATAAACGGTATTTATAATGTATTTAAAACGGTAATACATAAAAATGCCTTTGGGAAAAGGGTTCGAGAACAAAGCTGAAAGAGGATTTGAGCGAGAGGGGAGCGTTAATGGTTATTTTTACGTATGATAAATTGGTATTTTTAACGTAATAAAAACGGTTATTTTAATGTAAAATAAACAGTAATACATACGTATTTAAAACGGTATTTCTACATACGGTATGTTCATACACGGTAATTCATACGTATGATATACGGTATTTTTATATACCGTTTACTCATAACGGTATTATAACCGATGTATTACCGTTTATCGTATAACACATACGAAAATATAACGTATAAACGGTTTATCAACGGTTATAATACCGTATGTGTGTTACCTGGGAACATCATCATCTTCAACGAATTTCTCTGGATAGGTTTGTGTTTACTTTTCATAAATGTTTTTGTGGAAATTTACGACGAACTTAATTAAATTTGACTTTGTTAGCTTCTTTTCTTCATTTTCATTTTCTTTTTTAAAGTCGTTATAATTATGTAAATACCTTAAAATATTTTCTAGTTCACTATGACTTTCCTCTATGCGAATTTTCAATGCACTGTATAATTCCTCAGATAGTGTAGTGCCCTGATCTTTAAGTGATTGCTAAGGAGCTTCAGAGAACTGCGCCTGTGCACAGAGATGTTAGTTCAGAATACGATCTCGTCTAGTAATTCGCATTATTAGATGGTTTAGAATATTAAATTCTAAGTTATAGTTAATGCTGGAAATTAACTACGCCTGTGCAAGGAGTATTTTATTTTACAATTTTTATACGTATTTTTAAAAATACGTATAAAATATGTATTTTTATATGTACTTTTAAATATTTTTATTTATATACGTATTTTTGAAAATACGTATTTCAAATAACAGTAGATACCCAATAAGTTAAATTAAATCTTTTAATAAAAAAATTATAGCTAGTGTGTGGTAGGCTAACTTTGAGCACAATGATGGAGGTGGCTAATAGGATTTTTATTTTTCAATTTTGCAGTTAATTTTGTATACATTGTGAGGAATGAATTCAAAATATCACTTTAATGGGTTTACATTGTATTAAAAAAATTAAGTTGTTGACATTTGCTTTCTTTTGTATATTTGTCATTTTAATGTTTTTAAAATTTTCTAATTTTCATGTTACATCCACTGTATGGACCTATCTGTACTTTATGTGCCATGGAATATCTGTTGCTACGTGCAATCTCCGACAGCCAGTAGAACTGTTTTCTGTGATGTTTTTTTAGTGGGCGAGTGAAACTCGCATAGCAGGCATAGGTTCATGTTCAAATTGCTACAAATCAGGCTGCTCTTCTTTTATTTAATCAAAATTTCTATAATTGTATTAAATCAATATTAATTTTATATTTTTATGCATTTCGGTTATGGCAGACATGCTATCCGACAGACTTGGTGGTATTTCTATGTCACTAAGGTAAAAATCGCAGAAAAAAGGATAATATGACACCTGTTCTTAAAATCCAATTGAAATCAATTTAATAAAACATTTTAAATCTATTTGAGCATCGAACTCCTGCTCCCAACCCCTCTCTTTTTTTTAAAAAAACTCTGTACGTTAAGTCAAACTGAAAACTTGTGTGTACATAAAAAATTTCAAATTTAAACTTTAGATAGTATGTTACATTAATTCATATTTTTCAAATTTTGGTATGCAAATTCAAATTTCATATTTTGGTATATTATAGTTTTTACGGTACGAGACAGAGATATCACTAGTCGTGCCGATACGAAAAAAAAAGTTCACTTCAGAAGTGCATCATAAAAAGTAAAATATTTCAAAAACTACATCAAAATTAAAAGAAGGGGGAAAATTCACCCATGTAGGTACCTGCCTGCAAAAATTTGTAGTCTTGCTATAGTTAGTCTATCCAGGACGTGAACTCGCAGCACAAATATTTTGTCTTGACTTCGATATTAAATATTCCTTAAACTACAATATATATATCAAAAAACAATTTATTTCAGCGTATTTCCCAAAGCTTTTTCAACGAGTGTACCAAATTTCATATTTTTATATGCAATAGTTTTTGCAGTACAAAGCAAAGAATCTCGAGAAATTTGTCAAACAGTGGTGGCGTCAGTTACTTTTTTTTTAATATAGAGAGATTTTTAGGGAATAAATTAAGAAAACATCCAACGTTTAACAATTAAAAACTATTGATATAAAAAATGTAAAACTAATTGCTATTTATATCAGTATTGGAGTCTGATATTAGAAAATAGGAGGAGTCTCTGTCAGAAAGTAGAAAAAAAAAAGGAGTTGAAGTCCACGATTTGAGTTACTGACTTCACAAACCTGCTAGTATGTATTTTGCTCATCCAAATTAACTGACGCACCACCTGGTTCTTGGATAGGGCTTATTTAATTCATATCTATCCTATTGTAGGGTTATACATGAAACAAAAGCATAATATACTTTAAAGTTTGTTATTAGGGATATATTTTTCTTTCAATTTTGTGCATTACTTTTTTATGGATTTGCATCATGATCTAATAGCACCATTGTGTTACATAGCAGAGCATACTAATCACTGGTTCCCAACCCAAGTTATAAAATTACATTTATGGTTGTTTCCATTCCACACACACACATTTCTCTACATTTTTGACAGTACTATTCATACAAATCTACCACATTGAAATAGTATTTATAGTGCGAATTAAAGAAACTATATATACTGATCGTAATACAATTAAAAAGAGATTTTTTTTAATTGGGTAACTTCTTAAATTAGAAATATATGCATTAATTTCAAATACGTATTTCCTTAAAAAGGGAAGAATTCCCGCTAAATTATAACAAAATCTTTTCTCATAATGTATATATATTTGTGTAAACGTGAATGATATTTATATTATTCCTGTAGAACAAATTTGATATAACACGAAAATAAATAAATTGCTCCCTTACGAGAAGTAAGAACGTAAACATATTGAACTTGTATTTTCGAAATAGAAATAGCGGACCAATCAGAGAACTCGTATCATCTAAAAATCGGTTTAATCATTGATTAACTAACCGGAACGTTTTTAACAGTCGAATAGCTTGGTGGGACGGGATGGTTTTTAAGTATGCTTTAGTGACTGATTAGTTAATCAGACATTAGCACTATTTAGCAGACGTTGGTGGGATCGGCCCTCAAACTCTAAATGTGCAACAAACTGCCACACTAGGAGCTAGGTCAAATAATAAAAACAGTAAATCAAAAACCTCGAACCTCCAACTATGGGCCAATGAAATATGTCACAGTATGAAGATAAGAACCACACTTAGAGATTGGAGTCGCTTCGCGTCTGGTGCTCTGTTCTGGACGAAACTCTATTCGGTAGGACAAAGCTAAAGGGGAAAAGGAATTTTGAAAAAATCATGTGAACATATTCACAAATCAGAGAACGTCAAATTTCATCCAGTACGAGGTTGAAGAGGAAAAGGAAATATGCAACATTTTCATTCTTGTTTTCATGGGTGAAAGTAAACGCTTCCGTAGCTGTGAAAGGAAGTGAAGAATAAGCTCATTGTGTATATGAACAATAGTCTGTGTGGTTTTCGCTTTCGAACTTTTAAAACTTTCTTTTTTACTGTTGTGTTGAAAATGTGATCTGCTTCATACCCATTAACAAAGTTACGTTCTTCAATGTTTGCACTTTGAATTGTTGTGTTAGTGCTTGGCGAGAGACTGCGTTGAAATATTTGTTGAAATTAACGCCTCTCGCAATGCTTAATTACACATACGAAAGATAACATTTATATACTTAATGTATAACTACATATTTTTTTCTATTTGTTTCGCAGTTGTCATTATGTCTTGCTATAATATATTTCTATCTCACGATGAAATTTTTGGCGTGTTCGGACTATTAAACTAAATGTCAGCTGAGAATGCCCGATAACGACAAACAGTAAGTTAGTTTGAAAATAACGAAAATTTTTGTTTTTAATTCCTATATCGTATTATTTTTGTAGTATTTTTAAATGTATTCAGTCTTATTATAATAGTTAATATTGAGAGAACTTGCATTGCATTAATTTGAAAAAGGAAATTTGTTAAGTGATTAAGTGAATGAAAGCTGTTATGTTACAAATAAGACGATTTTAGTAAATTGCCTGAAATATTCGGTTTGCTGTAGTAGATTGTTACTTACATGTTGCATTTCATCCGCAAATTGAAATCTGCCCATGTGAAAAATTTCTAATATTTGTAGAACAATTTATAATAAATATGTAGGTTATATACACCGCACTTGGCCACACGAATTTGAATCTGGAATTGATAATAACAGTGTGCACTTCTGAGAACAACACTCAGTTATAAACATTTTAGGAATTTCTAGTTTTTTTTCTTTGTTTATATCGCTGATGACGGATAAACAACTAAAAAGTGAGGATTATCCTTAAAAAGAAAATCTAAAATTTCTTTTTGTCACAAATAGTTATACACTGAGATTTAAGGTGAAATTCTTGCTATTTACTCTTTAAAATTGATAGAAAATATACTTTTCCTATTAAAATGGCCGAAATGGTCATGTATTGATTAAATGTTAGAAAGTCATTGGCTCACCAGATTGGCAATGAAAACGGAATGGAATTTTAACCCGGTGCTTCGTGCCAACCAGACGTGGGTTTTATCTGTAGAAGGAACACATTCCCTGCCATCACTATGGATGAATGTAATTGAACATTGAGTAAAACAATAAGTTAATAAATCTTAATAATTTTATGTATGACATTACAAAACGTACTGATATTTCCTGTAAATGCATCATTTAATTTAATTTCTTAAAAGATTTTCATATTGTAATACATTTTAAAGCAAGGTGCAATATACAGTTCTACATCACACTCGTTACAGTAAAATCACGTTTCATTTCACAATGTTTTTGTGCAAATGTATATTCTGTTATTGTCATCAGAATAAAAAAGATGAAACTGTTCCTTTTTCTCTTTCTGCAAACCTGAAGTTATTGCGCACTTTCATATATAAGAAAAACATCAAACGGCAGGAAAATTCTGAATAAAAACAGTTGTAATTGGAGAATTATTGACTAGGGCGAAACTGTTTTTGAAATTCATAAGCAGAGCATGGTAATTTAAAATTTATGCCTTATAACTTTCTTTGCCCATCAAAGAAAAGTTGTATTCTATTAAAGATAAACTTAAATTACATGATTATGCATAGCAGGTATTGCGAAGTGGTAAGGAAGAAAAACACAAGTCCTTTTTCAAGTGAAAAATGCTGAAACTGCTTTTATTTAAAGAGCATTATCTTGCCAATTACAGTGGCTTGCTGTAATAAACACATTTATTGCTGCAATAAACACATATTTACAAAATAGTTTATAAAAGTTGATTGCACAAGAGGTTCCCTCTGGAACATTATAAATAGTAAACTTTAGTTACTTTCTTTGATATGCTGTACAGGCCATATATGTTTCACCTTGTGCAGACCACTTATCTGGAACACAATACTTATTCCGTCACATTAATGTTGAATCATCTAGTCTTTTTTGCTTAAGTTCAAAAGCAGAAAAAATCGCCGGTGTATTATAATAAAAATTACTACTGCAGTACGCGACCTCTTATCCGGAGTCCCAATATCCGGACGTGCCTAAAACTGGGATTCGGCAAAATGCCAAATTCTGCGACAACAAGCGATTATTTGCTAAAAAATTGCGCCAAATGGCAGATTTTTTTTTGTTTAAATTCCAAATGCTTTTTTGCCCTAATTAGCATTATCAATATTATAAAATGATGCGTTGAAATCTACATTTTTCTCACTTCAACTGTTTGCGATCCTGACATAAAAAATGATCTCTCTGAATCTGTACTCACCACACCAGAAATGTTGCTAAAAATTGTTCTGGCGAGAAGAAAAACAAATATCAAGGAGGTAAAAGCGAACTCAGTAACTCCATGGTGGATATATTTGCAGGGTTCATTCTAGGATTTCAAAAGGGCAGGGTGCTGACTTTCAAAAAAGGGCATATTGTCATCATAAAAGGGCACATTGCGTATGAAAGAGGCAAATGTTTTTAAAAGGGCACAATTATAAATTTTAACCAAAGAATGCATTGCATAATGTGGCCCACACGTAAAATGGATACAGATAATTTATCTATTTTACATATTTATATAAAAATAATTAGTGATGCAAATAAAAGTATTAAAAATTAAAACAAAAGGGTACATTGTACTGCTTGATGCTGCTAAAAAATAGCATAGCCTTTAGATGGTATCAATATTTTGGCAAAAAGTGGCTAGTAATGTACACGGCTAATAAGTCTAGTAAGTAGCCAGCATTTTATCATTTTAGGATTAGTTTATTGTAAAAATTTTAGTTGAAATAAAATGGAAAGAATTTATATTTAAATTAAAACTTAAGTGCTTCATAAAAAAAAAATTATATAAACAAAATCAAAGCATGTTACAAACATAAGTGATCCTTCTTAAAAAGTTTTGAGTTCCCGAATTCAAAAATTACGGAAAATATTTTTTCTTAAACTGCATTGTTAATACATTGAAAAATAAATAATGAATTTTCAAAATTTAAAGTAATATTATATTAACTTATTAGAAAAACTAGAATTAACACAAAATATTTTTTTTTTTTTTTTATGTAATTTAAATTTATTGAAGATCCAATGTTTACTTTATCTAAACTAAACATACTATGAGTAAAAATGTATGGGTACACTACACATAAATAAAAGAAAATACTAAAATTTGTTAATTAAAATAAAACCATGTTTTACCAGTATAAAATGCTGTATAAAATTTAAGACATTTATTAAAATAATTATTTTTAGAAAAGTATATTAATAGTATAAAAATAAGGCAGCAGTGCCCGGAATTTTAGATGCAAACCTCTGATTCAAATTATACTGGAACCATGGCGAATTAGTAAAAAGTTTGACATATTAAACTTGATATATTCATTTGTTAGGGGTTTAGGGGAGAGTAAATAATTTGCGTTATGTTAGGGGATAGTATGTATGCTTGATAGGAAGTCACAGAAGAAATGGTAATATTAAATGGGAGGAGTATATGGCTGGCATGTGTCTGGTCTGTGGATATTAAGAACGGATCGGGGAGTCGATGTGCACCGGTTCCTATCTCCTATGCATGGCCGTGGTGTACTTAGATGGGCGTGGCAAAAAAGCATGCTGGCTTTGTTGGTATATGCAAAATTAAAATCAATGATATAATCCACAATATAAGAAGCAATGAAAATATCTAGTTGCATATTAAGACACTGGAAAATGTAAATAAATACAAATTGCATATAAAATAAATAAATAAAAATATAATATATACGTTTCATGTAATGTAAGTTCATTATGAAAGAAGGAAAAGCAGAAAACTTGAGATTAAAGAGCACCCTTTTAGTATAAAAGTTTATTGAAATGTATATAACTTAAATGTATGGAAAACAATGAAATAGTACAACCTCAAAAATCCGGACTTTGCAGATTCCGGATTTTCGATTTTTCCGGATTATAGAATTTGAATAAAATTCAGATTTAATACTAACTAAATACACTATAAAGCACTATTTTTAGTAAAAATAATGTCAAAAGTTAAGTTCAAAACTTATTATTTAATTTTATTTTTAGTAAAAATACTTTTATTTTTAACTTTTATTTTTAGTAAAAATAATGGCAAAAGTTAAGTTCAAAACTTATTATTTAATCTAAAAAATAGGGCAAAAGAAATTTCTAAAAAAAATATACACATTAATAATTTAGAATGTGTGAACGAAACGAAATGATAAAATTCCATTTTATCATTTCGTTTAAATATTTGAATTAACATTTGTTATTTCATTAATTTTGTTTTATGGGAAAGCAGTTTTCTTTATCCTGTAGATGGACATTATTTCTGCTCGGTTATAAAGCTTTTTTGTTCAAGACCTTTAATTGCATGATCGATTGTTTGCATAAGATTATCAATGGGTATTTTTTCTTCTCCACATTTATCGTCGCTACTTCGATCTTTTTCTATTTAATATCATATCGCGAATTTCGAGAGAAAAGAATTTTATTGTTGATATTGTTTAATCTTTCAATATTAATGCAACTGTGTTAAAATATCAGTAAATTGCCCATTGTAAGGTGCCCAAGATCGGACCCCAAACATTAAGATAAAGGCTGCTCTGCATGTTTCATTTTCAGATTTATACACATTTTTATAAAATAATTTAAAAGAATAAAAACAACTTATCTGTGCACTAAAGAAACTTGTCAATTTCATGCACTTTGACGCATCTTGTCTAAGCTGGCGATCATTATTTTCTCTCTCCCTTCTATGTATGTGAGGCATTATGTCTGAGCACTTGCAGTGGACAACTAGGTAAATTTTGAAACTGTAACTTACAGAAATTCGTAAAAGAATACCTTCTTCCTCAGTATCTGTAGTTTAGCAAGAATTGCACCCCACCTTTTGAAGAATTCCCCCATCTCCTGATTGGATAGATGCTTTTGCTAAAGTGTTTATGTGATTTTATAACCCTTTAAAGGCAACCTATGAATTTTCTTCGAGGGTGGCCGTGGAAGGTATCTATGTGGGCACCGGCTTTCAAGATCAATATAATTTAAACGTCTTTGAGGTATAAGTGTTTATAAAGGGTTCATAAAATACTAGTGACAGCAGCCCAAAAGTTATTTCCAGATCTGTGTGGGAATGGTGCCTTGCTTTAAATATTCATATGTATGCAAGTGATAATAGACATTTTTATGATAGGAAGCAACTAGGAACTTTACAGAGAAGCAACAAAACCCATTGTTATCAATGTCTGGGCTGGGGAGAAACGAATGTTTATCTGAGGAGTGGGGAACAATAACTCCTGGAAGGAGAAACCTTGAGAATGACACTCCAGGGTATGTAGCTTATCTTGGGTCCCGGGGCTCAGAGGGATATGATTTCACCCTGTGGGGTGGAAGTTGCCGACAAACGGTGGAAGTTCAGCTAGTGGTGTCCAGTTATATTGGTACATTTCCCATTCATTTGGCTGTCAATATTGTTGTGACTTTTGTACAGCTTTAATAATGAATGGGAAAAAACTTCGCGCAATCACGGATGTTTTGAAAGTTTGACTATACATCATAAGGCCCCATTTTGGAAAAGGGCATGCAGGGCGGTATTTTTCGATGTCAGGGCGCAAAATTATAGTACTGGGGCAGGCGGGGCGGGTTTTTTAGTTTCTGAGGGCAGCGGGGCGGGCCGTCCCGCGAAAAACACCTAGGATGAACCCTGTATTTGTTCCATATGAGATAAACATACTTTCAACGAGTGACAGAACGTTTCTTTTGTGAAACGAAATAAAGAGCTTCTATTTTTAGCAAAACCGTATTATTTTTTTTATATATAAATGCGTGTTCGTTTGATGCCTTGATTACTTCGTAGTGGTAAAGTGATGTCATGTTTTGCACTGCGAAGTGACTGCGTCGCAAGCAAATGTGGCTGGAAACTCTATTTTCATTCTTTTTAGCGGTCAATGTTCTTAGATCTATGAAAATTTAACTTGAACTAAGGAAATTCGAAGATTTTTAGGGATTTATGGAAAAAGCTACTGAATCTAAAGAAATTTTCAACTTCTTTTTCATTTATTAGTAAGTTTACAAGTTTTTTTTCTTCAATTTTTGGTTTTCATTTTCACATATTTTGAAATTAATATAACATAAAAATTAACTTTTAGCATTTCTAGTTAACCGTTTCGTTAATTGTATGCGCTGATTATGAATAAACTGTAACCACTTTAAAACAGCTTGTTTTGATTTTTTTCACGGTGATCTGCTACGATAATGCCGAAGTGGTGATACACAGGTATTAAATAAATGTTTCTGATTTACGAAATATTCCTTAATTGTTTTCCACTTTTCCTAGAAAACAGGGGTTTAAAATCTTTTATAAGGTAAATAAAACATAGAGTTCAGCCATATTTTTCCCCAGACATTTACAATTACCAGGCAATCTGGGAGAGGGGAAAATGCATGATTTTCATTTTTTCTACTTAAAGTGGATAGATTTAATTGAGAGAGGGCTAGTTTCCTTGGGGATGAAAGTGTTTGCAGTATTTTCTGGTAGCATGAAAATTCTCAGTATTCAGGTTGTTTTTGCCTTAGGTCAGTCGGAGAGCTGTTAGTTTTTATTTTTAAGTTGACACACTTGAAGAAAATTCTTAGTTAACATTTTTGGTCTGAATTATGTCCAAACGACCATCATCTGATGCAATGAGTTCTAAAAGGAAACATATTTCATTATCTATAAAAACTGATAATTTGGAAACGTATTAACAAAGGTGCTTCTGCTAAAATATTAGGAGATGAATATGGTGAGTTTCCACTTTATTTGAAATGTTCCAACCGGACAATGTACCTACCGGAATACTACGGTGTCCAGTGTCCAACCTAAATTATGCAAATGAGTTTGTATACGTGTGGGATATCGAATTTGAATGGACCTCTGCTGAAAGAATGCCGTAAATTCCTGAGAACGAAGTAAGTGGTTCAAAAATAAAGTTGTGTTTATGAACATCGTTCAGAGGAATAGTGAGTCAGGATGTTTGTTGACATTCATCCAGCAATACACCCATACCTCGCTTTACGGCCTAGATACGTTCCAGAAAAGTTGGCCGTAAAGCGAAAAGCCATAAGCCATATAACGAATCAATTATTTTGATACAAACCCATATAAATTTAATTGGATCTGTTCCAATTTTTTATAAAATAATATAGTTTTTAGTTCGTAAAGCATTTTATTCTTTTTATTTCCTATAAAAATGCTTACATAAAAATTAAAGTACAATAAAAATAAAAAGTCTGATGACAAACATTAACAGTTAGAATCTGTAAGCTATAATATGCTACCATCATCACTTTCCGCTGTTGTGGATTGACCCAGTTAAAAATATTGGTCCAACTGTGTCTGCTTCGCCTTGTTTTCTGCTTCTTTTTACAGTGTTTTATAACAGGTAATGGCTGAGTTTACTCCTCGAGACACTTTAGCGCTGCGTTCTTCGCCAGGATCATTTTGAAAAAGGATGTTCATACTCTGCTTGAAATAAGAAAGTGCATTCAAAAAGTTTTTTGCTGTTAGCTGTTGGCATATAGCAGGCTCTGGCTCCTTATCAAGTGCTCGTTCTGTTTCTAACTGGATCAGTTCCTCGTTTGAAAGAGGTTCTCTGTCAACATCTAGAAAATCAATCAAATCATCTTCTAAATCCTCAAAACCAAGATTGTTTGCTAAGTTTAATATGTTTTGTCGAATTTCAGAAAGAGAATTAACTTTAGGCTCATTTGTTTTTATGCATTCAGGCCATATTTTTTTCCAAACATGGTTTATTGTGGTTGATTTTAATTCCTTCCACAATTCGCTAATGTTGTCTATGGCATCTCTGATGCTGTAGTTTTTCCAAAACTGTTTTATCGAAGATTCATCATCGGTTTCGTGAATAAGTTTACGAAAAGTTCTGTTTAAATAATAAGCCTTAAAAATAGTTATTGCACCCTTATCCATTGGCTGGATCAGAGCTGTTGTATTTTTGGGAAGCTACTCAATCTACACATCTTCAGATAATTTAGATAAATTTACCGGGTGCCCTGGAGCATTATCCAAAATGAGCAATGCCTTGTTGCTCAAGTTTTTGTCCTTCAAATATTTTTTTATTTCTGGGCAAAAGTAATTTTTAAACCAGTCTTTAAAGAGAATCTTAGTCATCCAACCTTTCTTGTTGGATCTCCAAATGATAGGCAATTGTTTCTTGTTTAGCCCTTTAAAACACCTTGGATTTTCGGAAGGATATACTAAACGTGGTTTTAGCTTAAAATCCCCTGCAGCATTAGCACCAAGGAGCAAAGTTAATCGTTCTTTTGGCACCTTATATCCAGATGCAGACTTTTCATATTTTGAAATGCAAGTTCTTTCAGGCTTTCGCTTCTAATAGAGGCCTGTTTTTTCTGCGATAAGGCAGAACGTATGCCCATTCAGAAGTAATCTCATGCCACACGCCAAATGTCGTTTTATCGCCAGTTCTGGTTTATTCTGGCTACACATGCAATTGGAGGGGAAAGACGAATTGTTTAATAAAGAATATTGTTCATAATTTGATTGCATATCAGATTGCGTATGAGAATGTCGTTAGATACATTTGAATCAGATTACTTAGAAGATTATTATTTGTAACAGATTATCTAGAAGATTGTTTAGAAGATTATTTGTATCAGATTATTAGGGAAGATGTTAGGAAACTTATCAAAGTATACAGTAGTATTTCAAATACTGGTTTGATTATTTATAAATCAAATAACAATCCGACTAATGTGGTTTACAAGTAATACTATTAATATACATGTATTTAAGAACTTTGCGTACTGCATAGTACGGATTGTTTGAAATTAGTTAAGAAATGTTCGACACACATACATACAATTTATTATTTAAATAAAACGATTAAGATTTCGTAGAAAATATATGTGTAAAATCCGTATAATATTCAATTCTTATATAGTACAAGAATCCGTAACGAAATGTGAAGATTATTTGAAAGGAGGAAATATTTGTCATTTTAAAAATGCAAAATTTGTAACATTTTAAAGAAATTTGGTTGACATTTTTCAGTTTGTAGGAGCAATGTTGCTTTTCCGACATACGTAGGATAATGCAGCGTTTTTCAAGATATGTTTGTTCTGTAGAACCCTTGGGGTTCTATGAGGTTATAGTTTTAAGTAAATTTTCTTAAAAATTTAAAAACTGGTAAAATTTTAATGCTGTTATACTTTTAAATTATTTTAATTTTAAATATTTTATTATTGAATTGAAGAATTTTAAATGTTATTGGAAAATAAATAAAAATATTTCCTAATTTAAATATGGTAAACAAATATCAAAATTAATTGCACTTTGCATTTAAAATTTCTCTGGCCAATTACATTTCCAGCAACTTACGTACGTGTAATCGTTCATTCAAATTAGTAATATATTTTACAATTATTTTTACGTCTAAGTTTGGCAAAATTGAAATTTTTAATTCAAAAAATTATAAAAATATGAAAAAACCTTTATGCAATGGAAAGTGATGTGTACACTTCAATTTCGAAATAACTATTAAGTATTTCTATACATTTTAGCACACTTATTTCATACAGTCATATGAATTATTGGAGAAACCAGAAGTTACATATTCAGACCAGGAAATCCTTAGTGAACCCTACTACCCCTCCGGAATTCAATGTTTAATCTATATCAGTCTTCATCTAAGCTGTACCTAAAGCATAGTCTGAAAAACAGATGTTGAAATGAAAATATAAATTTTTGAATAGGAAGTGACATCTCTCTCCCGAACAAGAAGTGGAAATCCTTCATGAACCCTACCTCCTCCATAATTTTATGCTGCATCCATATTAGCTACTATATCTTTTTAAACATCTAAATCCTACGAAATAGATGTTTAAAAAACATTCGTTGAAAACAATGGCAAATTGTAAAATTTTCCCACCAAAATCTGCATTTCAAAATTATTTAGAGTAAAATTATATTATTATTTTTTGTACACACATGAGATAAATTGTCTGTGACTTACAGTTTTAAGTGGGTTGTGAACAATATACATTTACACTCAGTTTTATCCATCACAGAAATGGATGTAATATAACAATTATAGATCTGAAGGACTAAATAAACTTTAATTGTTGTATACCGATTTAAAGGTATATTTATGCCGTAGAATGTAAAATCTCACTAATTTGATATTTATGGATTTATATATATATATAGGGTGACCAGAAAAAAGCACCTCAAAAGTAAAATGAAATGACAAAAAAACAGGTGAATAAATATGTTTTATTCCAATTACAGAAAAAAGATATATATTCTAAATTTATGAAATCACAAGTTCGATATGTCTGCCATCACCTGCAATGGCATTTAGTTGTCAGTATTGTTTATTCCCAAAGTTTGAACGATTTATGTACAGTGGTTTTCGAGATATTGCAGTTCCTTATTGGGACGCTTATTTCTGGCCACCCTGTATATATAATATATATTATATATATATAATATATTATATATATATATATTATATATATATATATATTGTATATATATATATATATATATATATATATTGACAAGTCAGGAAGTCTTCATAATCGCAAACTATAAATTGTTATTTTTTTCTTGAAGGAGATGAAAGTTCCAAATAAAGGTTTAAACTATGTTAGTTTTTTTTAGCATTTTGCTAAAAGAAATCTTATTTTGCTAATACATGTTCTAACATTAAGCAACAGGTTTCCGGTTTTCCCTAATTGTAATTTTGTACCAAATTTTGTTCGAATCGCTTCATTGTTCGTGAGATATCGTCTCCACAGATTCACTGACACACACACGCGCTCACACATGCACACTCATGCGCTCACACATGCACACTCACGCACTCACATATGCACACACACACACACACACACAATCAAACACATACATGTATGACTTTAAAAACGTCTGATTCATGGTCAAGGTTGCTTGAAACGTGCTCTCCTGACAAAAACTGGAATTCAAATTTTCGCCTATATATATGAAAGTAAAAATCAATCCATTGCCTTAGAGTTATAACTTTAACGCATTATTCAGTTATAACTTGAAAGTAAATGCGAAGTCTTTAATGCATAAATCAGGGTTCATTCTAGGATTTCAAAAGGGCAGGGTGCTGACTTCCAAAAAAGGGCATATTGTCATCATAAAAGGGCACATTGCGTATGAAAAAGGCGCATGTTTTTAAAAGGGCACAATTATAAATTTTAACCAAAGAATGCATTGCATAATGTGGTCCACACATGAACAGATAATTGTGATACACATAATTTAATGATACAGATAATTTATCTATTTTACATATTTATATCAAAACAATTAGTGATGCAAATAAAAGTATAAAAAATTAAAACAAAAGGGTACATTGTACTACTTGATGCTGTTAAAAAGTAGTATAGTTTTTAGGTGGTATCAATATTTTGGTAAAAAGTGGCTAGTAATGAACACGGCTACTTAGTCTAGTAAGTAGCCAGCAGTTTATCATTTTTGGACTAGTTTATTGTAAAAATTTTAGTTGAAGCAGAACTGAAAGAATTTATATTTTAAATTAAAACTTTTAAGTGCTTCATAAAAAAAAACATTATATAAACAAAATCAAAACATGTTACAAACATAAGTGATCCTTCTTAAAAAGTTTTGAGTTTCCGAATTCAAAAATTACAGAAAATATTTTTTCTTAAACTGCATTGTCAATACATAGAAAAATGAATGATGATAATGCATTGAAAAATAATAATGAATTTTCAAAATTTAAAGTAATATTAACTTAGAAAAACTAGAATTAACACAATCTTATGTAAGTAATTTAAATGTATTGAAGACCAATGTTTACTAAACTAAACATACTATGAGCAAAAATTTTTGGGTACACATAAATAAAAGAAAATACTAAAATTTGTTAATGAAAATAAAACCCATGCTTTACCAGTATAAAATGTTATATAAAATTTAAGACATTTATTAAAATCATTATTTTTAGAAAAGTATATTAATGGTATAAAAATAAAGCATTACTGGAATAATCGTCTCTGTTTCATTGCTTTCCACATTTTTACTGCTTTCTCAAAATTAATTTCCTTATTAAGTTTTACCATCATTAATTTATCGACATTGTCAAATTTTAATCTATTTCTGTTATCGGTTAACACTAGCTTTATTTGAGAAAAAATTCTTTCAACTTCAGCATTTGATATTGGTAAAACACAGGCTATACTTATTAGATGTTGAATTAATGGAAACCTTTTCCCAGTACTTATTTCACATTTTGCTAATAGAGCACATAATTTTTTTATACATATGGGTTTGTCAATGTTCATATTTAAAACTACTGTTTTAAAATCATCCCACTCTTGCAGCAACTCGTCTTCATCCAGACTGAAATATTCAGCTAATTCCATTATTTGAGAATTTCCATAGAGGCTTATGATGGTTTCATTTATAATTTTCTCTAAATTGAGTACAGCAAGGTGATGAATAATTCTTTCATTTTCTAATCTATTCGATAAATTTTCATATAGAATATTTATGAAGTGTCGAGCATCTGCTTCAAAAGGACCATCCGATATATGAATTGGGGCAATAATATTTAATTTTTGAGCACGTTCTACTGATTTTTTAGAAAATGTGCCACCCGGCTTTTTTTTCAACCTCTTAAGTTCTGCAAGAGTGATTTGAATGCTTGGTTCAATGATGCTGATGTCAGCATCACTTTTCTGTAGTGTCAAATTTAGGCATGTTATTGGATCTAGTACATCACATAAGAAATTTATACTCTGGAAAAACTCATAAGATTTGTAATTCTTCAAAAGTCCTGTTGCACTAGGTCCACTAAGATTTGATGCTTCACCCTTTGTAACAGTGTTTTCCAAGTCCGTCAAAATTGCCTCATAATTAATTCTTATAGAATTTAAGGCTTCATTATGAGATAGCCGTCTAGTGAAGCCTGCCCTTTTTATAGTTTTCACTTTCCCCCCCTTGTTGAACAAATTTTGTGCATTTAGCAGACTATTTGAGCGTATTGAACTATACTTATAATATTTATAAGTACTCGTAAGTATTTCATCGACTTTGTGAAATCTCTTTAAAGTTTCAAAACTATCCTTAGTGGCTAGTGCAAGTCTGTGGTTCATGCAGTTAACTGCTATGATTTTATTATTTTGTCTTTGAAGTTTTGTTGCAACACCTTCCTTTTTTCCAATCATAGAACTTGCACCATCACTGACAAAACCTGACATCTTCTGCAAACCGCCACATTTTTGAATTACTGGTTCCAGTTCATTAAATTTCGTTTCAGCTTTGCCATCAGATAGTTGACAGTCTTTGACAAAAGAGATCCATGCTTCTCCATCAACCAAATACTTAACGGCTACAGCCATATGCTTTTTATTGTTAAGATCAGATGTTTCATCTGTCATAATAGAGAAACATGGACTCTTATTAATATCAGCAAGAATCGTTTCCTCTTTCTCTGCTGCCATACAGTCTATAAATTCATTGAGGACTTTGTAACTTGTATAATTCACATTTTTTGCCTTTCTCAGAGGGGCTAAAATTGGACTTTTAAGTTCATCAATACAGAAATTGATGAATGGTTCATATATAGTGGTGTGGGGCAAATTAAACTTTATTAAAAATTCAACACATTTCATAGCTGTTTTAACTGCTAGAAACTCAGGTGATCCATCATTAAATTCTTTTTGAGAATCGCCTAATAATGTGTTAGCTTCAGCTGCAATTGATAAATTATGCATTTCAGATTTTTCATGCAATTTAATTTTATCTAAGCGAATGCTGATGCATCCTTTTTTAAACCATGGTGAATTTTTAAATGTGCTATTGCCATTATGATGCTTTGCACATAATTTACATAGTAGTAAGGGTTTTTCATTTGATAAATACTGCAGCCATGGAAAATTTATCAACCACTCTGGATTGAACTCGGATCTGTGCTTGTTACTCGAATTTTTGGTATTTGCAGCAGTTGGATGGCTATCAGAACCTTTTGAATTCATGTCCTGTAACTCAAGAGACATGCTACCAGAATTAGTGTCGGCTTGTATTATGTTTTGCTGGGATTGAGAACATTTGGAACTTTCAGAGGAAACCATGGCACATTCTTCATTTCTTGACTTCACTTTCAGAGATTGTAAGGCCTTCATTTTCTTTTTCCTAAATATTATCAAATGTACAATTTTAGTTTACAAAACCAGAAAAAAAATAAAGAAAATCTTTAATTGTTAAGTATAAACAAGATGCTACTTTTATTTTCTTTTTAGGAAATATCATCACCATTTACTTAATTCATGAACAAACATTGCTTAATTTTGATAAAAGCTTAAGTTCATTATCAACTAAAAATGTAACCAGCAGTGCCCGGAATTTTAGATGCAAACCTCCGATTAAAATTATACTGGAACCATGGCGAATTTTGCTTCCTCCTTTATCTTAAAATTCATATTTTAAGCAATGCAATGCAAACTTAGTTTGTAGCTGAATTGTAAGACCTGTGTATAAAGAAAAGAGAGAGTTAATTCCTATACGTCCTTGGTGATGACCAGAAATGTAAAATTAATAAAAAGTTTGAGATATTAAACTTTAAATATTCATTTATTAGGGGTTTAGGGGAGCGTTAATAATTTGCGTTATGTTAGGGGATAGTATGTATGCTTGATAGGAAGTCACATAAGAAATGGTAATATTAAATGGGAGGAGTGTATGGCTAGCATGTGTCTGTATATGTTAAGAACGGATCGGGGAGTCGTTGTACACCGGTTTCTGTTTCCTATGCATGGCCTGGCGTGGCAAAAAAGCATGCAGGCTTTGCTGGTATATGTAAAATTAAAATCAATGATATAATCCACAATATAAGAAGCAATGAAAATATCTATTTGCATGTTAAGACACTGGAAAATGTAAATAAATACAAATTGCATATAAAATAAAAAAATAAATAAAAACATAATTTAATATATACGTTTGTTTCATATAATGTAAGTTCATTATGAAACAAGGAAAAGCAGAAAACTTGGGATTAAAGAGCACCCTTTTAGTATATAAGTTTATTGAAATGTATATAACTTAAATGTATGGAAGACAATGAAATACCAAATTTGGACTTCATAGTTGCCCCGGTTCAAGAGTTATTTTCCTAAAACGAGTACTATGGCGAGCTTAGGACAGATTGGGATGTTAAGGTTAAAATTCAAAAACTTAAAATATACTACTGAAAACAGCAGGTACACTAATATGGTATTTTTAGTTACACAGGTTCTCGAGTTATTACGGAAAAACAAGTACATTATGGTGATGGTGAACCCAGGACTTGTTAACCGAAGAATGTCACTGCTTCTCAATATTAAGCATGGTTAAGCAATGTTTATAAGCTTAACAAGAAGCATAGGGTAGGGGCCCAGAACGATAAAGAATATTTAAGGCATCCAGATCAAATATTCCCCCTCAAATTTTATTGAAAAATAATTTTATTATAAAAATTATACGTATCAAGTTATGTTTGATTATTTAACTGAATTTTATGATAAATACCAAAAAATTTTTTACACAAAATATTCATTACTCATTCAATCAAGTGTATTCAGCGATGCTCATGGATTTTGATGCAAATCTCTCACGAGAATTACACCGGAACTCGCGGCAAATTCTCAGAAGCTAAAGAACGCTTTAACAATACACCTGTTACAAAGTAAAATAAATATTGAATGGACGCACACACGGCTACGCTAGTCACGACTGCTCATCTTAAATACCGGCCAACGCCAGATACAATATTGTAAACAACCCCACAAATTATACAACACAATCGCCTATTTTGAACCAAAATCATTCTCGTGAGTCGCGACACAAATAAATGAAAATACTTGAAGCTGCAAAAAAATTCCTTTAATTCAGAAGCAATATTCAAACAATTATTGCTATCTCAACGAATTTTCATCCAATTTTAATAAAATTTTAACCCAATACTCATAATGATAATATAATACCAAATTGAAAAACTTAGGACGAAATCTTTAGAATTCGTAAATTTAGAAAACCCCAAAAATAAATACACTTAGTGTGTCACCAGCTGTTTTCAGTGGAGATGAAAGGTCTGCAATTTAATCAAAGCACCTGCTTGCAAATTAACCTTTGCGGAGGCAAGAATAGATTTGATTTAACAAAATGACTGAAAATGGGATTTTCAACTTCAAAATTTAATTACTTTTAAAATATTAATACGAATTTTTAAAAAAATCTTGACGAGATGCACATGATGAAGTAGGAAAGAACCTATGTAGCAAATTCACCGCTGTCCAATGCTTTGATTTCCCGCTATAGAAGAAACAGACATACACAGAGTTAGTTCATTCAGTCATTAAAAATTCCCCAAGAAACTCTTCACATTTTGTTCTTAAGGACCCCTTAAGACTCCTAATTTTCGATTGAATCTCCGATCCGAAATACAAAAGGAAACCGGGCCGATGACGAGGCCGCAACCTTCAACTGTAAGGCATATTATCAAAATATTAGATATTGCTATTCCCCCCCCCCCCCCCCCCCCACACACACACACATAAAAAAAGAAATGAAAAAAAAATACGAACTTTATTAACAAGATTAAAATCAGAAAAGAAAGAAGTAAAAGCATCTCCTTTCACCTCTCCTAAGAAAAAGTAGAAGACTGGAAAATTATTTATTAGTGCGCTGTTTTCCTATATGATAAATTATTGCAAGTTTCTTCTTTTTTTTTTTTACAAACTAATATTTTCAAATATAATTATTTGAACTACGATTGCCATACACTCCTCATTAGCAATATTTTCCCCCAAGTCCCCTATTTATGTTACATCAGTCAATTCAAAACACTGTTGAACTAGAGTTATGTCTGTGATTAGTGGTCTCTGCTAGGAATTAATGGGATTAAAGAGGTCAAGTGTCTAATGAGATTGAAATCCATTTAAATAAAATTGAAAATCTGTTTGTATATGTGTTTGTATTTGTTTCAGCATCATGGGAGAAGGGCTGCACAGGATTTGATGAAATTTTCGCATAGACTTGAAATAGACACTTAAAATTCAATCCATATTTCGAGTTTTTATAGGATCTGGGGCTCTCGAGATATTAATAAAAAAACGCACAATTAAAGCAGTGAATAATTTTCTGAAAATTAATCAACTGAAGCAGTGAATAGTTTTTCCAACAATTAAAATATATATATATATGTATATATTTTACAATTTCCAATGGTGAATAAATATTGAAGTAAAACTGGTGAAGCTTCACAATGCAGAGCAGAAGAAATAACAAGAGAAATTAAAAAATTCATTTCCAATGTGTTTCAAACATTTTCACTTGCGAAAATGCCCCCACTCCCCAAATAAAAGCATTTTTACAAATGCTTTAATTTATTTTCTTTTTTTGACTGAACTAAAATTTGGGTGTGGGGGGGGGGGGGGGGGCAAAATTAAAATCCCTTCCACATAAAAGCATGGTCTCAATTGTTTTTATTTTGGAGAACAAAAATGTTAGCTTTGGGAAAATTGTGAGGAATATTTGGGGGGGGGGGGGGGGTATTTTACATATTTTGCTTAAGGGATTAAAATTCCTAATTACAGTGCTGCTGAGAAGCAGAATTCTAAATTAAAATTTTGCACACATAAAGAAAACTTATTAAAATTAGATTAGGACCAGTTTTAATTTTGTACTATTTGATGTCAGCTATTTTTTAAATTATGCGTACTGTATTTAAAAAATATCCATCCCGTAAATTGCTGACATATCTCTTAGCAATTTTGGCTCAATTGCAAATTGAGGAAATATTTTCTCATAAATTAAAATAATTAATATATCAAATCCCGGATCAAATAATTTTGGCATTTCCAATCTCATTTTAAGATTAGTTTTGTGTTTGGGATCTCAGAATTACCATTCCTATAGTGTTGTGAAATGCCACTCCCAACTTTACGTGACCGCGCTACGAACAATGGTGTGCAGGACTTGACTAACGCAGTGGCATGTGAGGCGGCTGTCCAGGGCCATGTCATAGAGGCCCCAAATTAAACAACTGCAACATTAAAAAAAATAGCGACTGCTTCCTAAAAAAATTATGCCATCTGAATAGGTTGCCCCGCGAAAAGATTCATTTAGGAAGACATAGACATTTCTTCACTAATTTAGCATGTTGGCATCATGACTGATAAGAAAGTTGCAAATAATTTAAATTCTGATCAAATATGAACTTCATTTTGTATACCTTTTTCTAGAATACAGTTATGTTTTTTTTTTAATATTTTTATTCATTTTATATATGTTAAGAGGTGATGGGGCTCTGTAGGAATGTCAGTCCTGGGCCCCAGTTATGCAAAGTCGGCCCTGGTATTGTGGTGAGGGGGTCATATCCTCCAATCGGAAGAAAAATTAAACCGGTTATTTTTGTAATAACCGCCATTCCTATCCATATGTTTTTTCAGCGGAAGAGTGACCAAAGAATAATAGTTTGAGATCATCGGCCAAGCATTCCATCTATGCCAAGCTGCAGAGAGGTTATATATGTATATATAAATTAAAAAAAAAGAGCGTCCCCTTACAAAATAAAAAGCGGGGGTACGCTTGAGATCAGGAGAAAAGGTGGGGGGGGGGGGGGGGGTCTGCGTCCACCCGCGTCCACCCTCGACTACACCCCTGGAACGAAATACAGTATTATTACACTTGCTCCTTATTTGACATTAAGCCCCCCCCCCCCCCACGTTTCCGAGATCCTGGCTCTGGTTATGATGAAGGAAGACTGTGAAGTTTGTTCTGTAGGAATGTCAGTCCTGGTATTGTGGTGAGGGGGTCATATCCTCCAATCGGAAGAAAAATTGTTACATTTTGAAAGAAGGTAGGAACAAAATACAGTATTATTACACTTGCTCCTTATTTGACATTAAGCCCCCCCCCCCCCCCCCCCCCCCCCCGTTTCCGAGATCCTGGCTCTGGTTATGACTAAGGAAGACTGTGAAGTTTTATGACTATGAAGTTTAGAATATTATATATATATATATATATATATATATATATATATATATATATTATATATATTTTATATATATATATATATATATAACAAAATCTGAATCGAGAACTGTAGATATAAGCCTAGAGCAGAAAATTTTTAAATAAAATTATACTCATGCATGTATTTTATAAAGATAAATTCTGCGAAAATGTGCAAAGCAGTACCTAGGAGGCTCCTCAGTTATAATTTTTGCAATTATCAGTATATTTCTGTAGTTAGACTTTTCTTTTAAAATCCAGCTCTTATGTCATTACGTCGTAAATTTGAAATTTTCTCACTTTATATTAGGCGAATTCTGTATTTCAAATAAATTTTTCGATAATTTAGAGTTATTTTGCATTATCCTGATAATTTTTTATGGATTTCATAAAATGTTTATGCGCGTCATTCCAATTTAATTCGCACATTGTTTGCATCGCCCTGTTTTCAATGTAAAACTACGTTTACGAGAATACAAAGTTCCTAATCTAGTTGCCATCGCCATGGCAGTTGCCTCTGCAGATTCGTCGCACATTGCCACGGAGTTAGAGTCGCCCGTAAGAGGGGAGGGACATAACTAGAGTTGAGGAGCCCTGGCTCCAAAGGCAGTCCGAACCGTCAATATATTTTTTGGGGGGGCAGGGGGATGGAGAAGTCATGAAAAAATTCTCAAAAAATAATAAAATCAAATATGGAGAGTGGCTTCAGATAAATATTTGTAAGGGGGGCCCACAATTTCTATGGGCGGCCCTGATGAAGTTCGGCGGGAGTGAAGAGGAATAAATATAAAAGTTTTATGAAAGAAGAAAGTGAAGCCTGCGCCCTAAGTTTGCTATTTTCGCTCATCGGGAGGAAGATACAAATTGTTTTAAATGGTACTGCCCATGAATCTAACTTTCGCTTATTTCTGTAAAAATCTTTTTAGCTACTTTTGAAAAATAGTCATTCTATTTATGATATATAATAATGACAAAATTGTCAATCAGCAGTGCGATGCTTGATACAAATAATAATCTTCAAAGTACGAAATTCGATAATAATTAAGAAATTTCCTTACAAAATGAAAATATCAATAGGTTGATAAATAAAATATATGTGGGAGATAATTCATTTAAACTGACACACTATACAATAAACAGTAATGCAAAGCAGTCTTTAAAATTTAAGAGACCAGGGCACATTTTTCTTTTTCGATGGGAAGAAAGGAATTTTATAGTTGATATCATTTAATCTTTCAATATTAATGCAATTGTGTTAAAATATCAGTAAAATGCCCACTGAAATTCAGGTGACCAAGGTCGGACGCCAAGCGTTAAGATGAAGATGGCTCTGCGTGTTTCATTTTCAGATTTACATATGCACATTTTTATAAAATAATTTAAAGGAATAAAAACAACTTACCTGTGCACAAAAGAAACTTGTCAACTTCATGCACTTCGACGCATCTTGTTTAAGCTGGCGATCATTTTCTCTCTTCCTTCTATGTATGTTAGGCATTGTGTCTGAGCACTTGCAGTGGACAAGTAGACAAATTTTAAAACTGTATCTTACGGAAATTCGTAAAAGAATAACTTCTTCCTCAGTATCCATAGTTTAGCAAGAATTCTCTCCCCCCCCCCCTTTAAGAATTCCCCCTGTATCTCCTGATTGGATAGATGCTTTTGCTAAAGTGTTCATGTGATCTTATGATCCTTTAAAGGCAACCTATGAATTCTCTTCGAATTCGGCGGCCCTGGTAGGCATCTATGTGGGTGGGCACCGGGGGCGGGGTGGTAGGTATCTATGTAAGTGGGGATAAGCTTAAAAGAATTTAAATGCCTTTGTGGTGTAAGCCTTTATAAAGGGTTCATAAAATACCAGTGACAGCAGCCCAAAAGTTATTTCCAGATCTGTGTGGGAATGGTGCTTAACAACCTTGCTTTAAATACTCATATGTCATGCAAGTGATAATAGACATTTTTATGAAAGGGAGCAACTAGGAACTTTAAAGAGAAGCAATAAAACCCATTGTTATCAATGCCTGGTCTGGGAGAAATGAATGTTTATCTGAGGAGTGGGGAACAATAACTCCTGGAAGGAGAAACCCTGAGAATGACACTCTGGGCTTATCTTGGGTCCCAGAGGGATGCGACTTAAGACTTCACCCTGTGGGGTGGATGTTGCTGACAAAGGATGGGAATTCAGCTAGTGGTGTCCAGTTATATTGGTACATTCCCCATTCATTTAGCTGTCAATATTGTGCAGCTTTAATAAATAATGAATGGGGAAAAACTTCACACAATCAGGTATGTTTTGAAAATTCAACTATACATGATAAGGCGCCATTTTGGAAAAGGGCATGCAGGGCGGTATTTTTCGATGTCAGGACGCAAAATTGTAGTACTGGGGCAGGCAGGGCGGGATTTTTCATTCTTGAGGGCAGCGGGGCGGGCCGCCCCGCAAAAAACGCCTAGGATGAACCCTGCATAAATTAATCAAATCCGAAGTATTTGATGCAAGTCAGGAAGTCTACATAATCGCAAACTATAAATTGTTATTTTTTCCTTGAAGGAGATGCAAGTTCCAAATATAGGTTTAAACTGTTAGTTTTTTTTAGTATTTTGCTAAAAGAAATCTTATTTTGCTAATACATGTTCTAACATTAAGCAACAGGTTTCCGGTTTTTCCTAATTGTAATTTTGTACCAAATTTTGTTCGAATCGCTTCATTCGTTCGTGAGATATCGTCTCCACAGATTCACACATGCACACTCACATATGCACACACACACACATCAAACACATACATGCATGACTTTAAAAACGTCTGATTCGTGGTCAAGGTTGCTTGAAACGTGCTCTCCCGACAAAATCTGGAATTCAAATTTTCGCCTATATATATGAAAGTAAAAATCAATCCATTGCCTTAGAGCTATAACTTTAACGCATTATTCAGTTATAACTTGAAAGTAAATGCGAAGTCTTTAATGCATTAAATTAATCAAATCCGAAGTATTTGACGCTCTCCATCATTCATTCAGATTTTTTTGCACCAAGTTACCACACTATATTTTGATCCCGGCCGTCCAATTGGTTGCTCATGTCCTCTGGATGAGTCGGATGGTCTGAGTCTTCAACTATATTTTGATCGTACTATATTTTGACACACACACACACACACACACACTCTATCTTTCTCTCTGTGTCTCCCTCCCTCCCTTTCACCCGTATTCTAATAACGTTAATTACATGATGATCTACCTAATTCTAATTTTTTCAGAATGCAGCTACATATAGAATTTCGTGGCTGTACGTACTCTCTCTAATTTAAAACCTCTAATTTTGAATAATGTTTTAATCCCATTTATTACAAAATTTTCCACCTGTTTCTAATTTTCTATAGAATGCATCTACATATAAACTGTCGTAGTGATACGTGCATTCACACCCCACAGATACACACACACACACACTGATGAAAATATTTCCCAAACCAAAATGCTTGAAATGTGTTCATGATGTCTTTAAGTGTATTTTTTTGTCTAAATGTCGTGATTATCCGTGAACTTCCTCAATACAATAGCATTAAAAAATAATAAAATGATTCATTGAGTCAATACTGAATTAATTTAATTCTAATCTAAGAAATAATGCATTTAAAAAGTGTCTATATTGCTTAATTGTAAGTTATATATCGGCTTTTTTAATCTGATCAATATTGAATTAAATTAATTCCAACAAATTAATTAACACTAAAGCGACAATGCAGTAAAATGATGACAATGTTGTGCCAAACGTTCCTCATATTTTCGTGAGGCAAAATGTAGTAGTGCCGCCTAAAGGGAGAAGCTGAAACTAAACAGAAGGTCGCTAACAGCTTTTTTTTTTCCTCGTATAACGAAACATTGTGGGCCGTCATTAAAAAAAGTGCCATAATTAAAGAAGGCCGTTATAGCGAAATGCCGTATAAAGAGCAGCCGTATAGCAAGGTATAGGAATAGGTGTATAGTAAAAGTTGTAAAACCATTTGAAATATTTATAGGAAGGATAAAGGTGGATGAATGCTTCTAGCGCATTACTAACGTACAGAAGTTTTCACTAACACGCTAGACTCGTTTGCAACAGTCAGCAGGTTAATTTGCAATTTTATTATAAATACTCTATAAATAAGACAGTAGTGGATTATAAATGCGTAATACGAAGCATGTTTTTTTATGTAAGTACCGTTTTGCGATTCCGCCGCCGCAGCGCTACGGTCGGCGTTCCGCGCGTGCACGCTGGTTACCTACATCTCTTGTCTACGCACTGACGCCATTACAGTCTGATTCTTCATTGTATACGTTGTTTACTGAGTGTTTAAGATGCCTCCGACAATCGTGAGTCCCGCCGATTGTGAAGTACGGGCTGTTATACGATTTCTTAGTGCTAAAGGCGTAAAACCGATCGATATTCATCGTGAGATCTGTGAAGTTTACGGACAAAACATTATGAGTGATGGAATGGTAAGGAAATGGGTGAGAGCATTTAAAGATGGCCGCACAAATGTGCATGATGAAGAACGGAGTGGGCGTCCTTCGGTCTTTAATGAAGATTTGGTGCAGAAAGTGGAAGAAAAGGTGAGAGAAAACAGACGCTTTACAATTTCATCAATGTGCGACTGGTTTCCTCAATATTCTCGTAGTGTTTTGTATCGCATTGTGACCGAGAACTTGAACTACCGGAAATTGTGTTCACGTTGGGTTCCAAAAATGTTGACGGATTTGCACAAAACCCAACGTTTAGGCAGTGCATTGACTTTCCTTGAGCGGTACCACAATGAAGGTGAAGATTTTTTAGACCAAATTGTTACTGGTGACGAAACATGGGTGGCCTACGTCACACCAGAATCAAAACAACAATCCATGGAATGGCGACATTCATCATCACCCAAAAGAGTGAAGTTTAAGCAAACAATTTCTGCCCGGAAAATCATGTGCACAGTTTTTTGGGACATAAAAGGAGTATTGCTAGTGGAGTTTCTGCCTCGTAATGAGACAATCAATGCAGCGTCTTATTGTGAGACACTGAACAATCTGCGTCGTGCAATCCAGAACAAAAGACGTGGCAAGTTGAGTAAGGGTATCGTTTTGCTGCATGACAATGCCCGTCCACATGTGGCTAATCGGACCAAAGATCTCATCAAATCTTTTAAATGGGAAACTCTAGATCATCCTCCATACAGCCCTGATCTGGCGCCCAGCGACTACCATTTGTTCCTGCACTTGAAGAAACACCTGGGTGGTCAGCGTCTTCAAGATGATAACGAAGTCAAAACAGTTGTGATACAGTGGTTAACAAGTCAGGCGGCAGAATTTTATGAGGAGGGTATTCAAAAACTGGTGCCACGTTATGACAAGTGCCTCAATATTCACGGAAATTATGTAGAAAAGTAGATTAAGGTACAGGCTTTCATGTAGAAATAAAATTATTGCGATATCTTTGCACGTCTTTTTTTAATTCCAAAACGGTACTTACTTAAAAAACATGCCTCGTAAAATGTTCACATTCGTTTTTACCAACTTAATTTCAAACAAGACGCAACTAGACTACATTGCCTATAAAATATCAAGCTCTACATGCGTATCACAAGCTCAAAGCTTAAGCTTCTCTGCTACAGGTTAAAATGCTATTATCGGCATTGGGCATTTATACCCATCATTTGTTATGCTTCCGGAGTATGCTAATTTTCAGTGATACAGAAAATTTAGCATATTCCAGTCAGCTAGGATACAATCGGCAGGAACTCAAATGTCATTCAACTCAGACACTAAACAAACGATTCGAAATCCAAACAGCTAACCGGAAATATCCAATACTTTAACTTTTAACCGTAATGCTATCGCGATATATCGTTTGTTTACTATTATGGTGTCTAACAAGTGCTTTGCTCTACCCCATCTGCACTGAGAATCAAATTCACAGTGCCTCATTTCATGTGGGGAATAATAAACAGTTATCTCTCCATCCAAGACCAGCCCGTTCTATGGGTGAGTCATGTCATATGCGTCAAGCACCATAAGAAAGGTATTTGGAGTAACAGCTTTCACAGCCACCAGCATGTGCTTCGAAGCATGTTTATTTACCAATCATAGTACCAAATTTATGCTTTCGTTTATTTATATAATATATTAAAAATTAAATGTCATTTGCCAGATAGAACTAATAAAGCAGTTGTGTAATGAGTTTCTTTGTTCTACGTGCTTAGGACAGAAATGATGAAAATAACTATAAAATGCATAGCAAAGACAACCAAGTTGTTTGATATAAAAAAGTCTTAAATATTAATGTCATCAGTGATGCAGAGATTCTGCTTACTACGGATACTTATTAGTTTCTATGGGAAACACCTCATTCTACAGGTTACTGAATTTGCATGTATTCCTATAAAAAATTGTGTTCTGTCTAGGCCAATGTAAATTTACGACTGCATACACAGCCAATCAAATCAAAGGGAATTTGCAGCTCCATGTAATGTAAATTAAGATTGCTATCACTTTTTTTTATGAAGTAATAAATATGCTTCTTCAAAAGTTATTTAATTCGGCATAAATCGCAAAATAGTTATTGTTAAAATTATTTTCACATAAATAGTACGATTATGCAATTCAGTTTATGTTTTTGTGAATCATCGAGAGTCCATTAGTATCTTCTTTATCTATTTCTACCTTCTAAATATTGCATATTACATTAATCTTCTAAATATTGCAAATTTGTTAAATAGGGATCCAACTTTTCCAACTACTTTCGGCCTCGAGGATTCGAAAAAAGAAATATATTTCAAATATCTAAAATACAAAGAAGGCGCCAAAAAATTATTGCGTCAACAAAAATATTTTGCTAAAGTCCAGTATTCTTATTCCACCAATGTGTTTTGAGACATACATGGTCAGGTGCAGGGTCTCTGTCGCGCTCTATCCTTTGATCTGCAAATGGAATTAAAATGATGCGCAAAACTTGCTCCCGCTACTTGTGAATTTATTTGCTGGAAAAATTTAAATTTGGAAATTTTAAAGAAACGAAAAAGATAGTGATACTAACAGTGAATTAAAAACTTTGTTTTAGAAAAGCACCTAAAATAAATTTTGAAAATTTATTATTTATCAAAAATGAGAAGATAGAAATGCATGTTAACAATATTACTCATTAAGAAAAAATAAGTTTCATATTTTGCCCATCGAAACAACTTAAGAAGTAGGTTAACTGAAAGCAAATTAAAAAATGTAATGCTGCTTGCTCTCTTTAGAAGGTCTAAAGATCTAAAAAGCAAATGAAACATTTCATAAGACAAAAGAGAGAATTGATAGTTTTTAAATACTATTACATATATTATATACCTGATAATTTTACTAGAATAATTGCATTGTACGAATTATAAAAGTTTTATTTTGTAAGTTTGTGATATATTTTTTGTTTAATAATTTTAAGAATATTCCTTAAAATAAATTTTAAAGGACCCACATTTTTCACATTAATAGGTCCCTGGGACCCAGGTTTGTGAACTTTCAGAGCGAACACTGGGATATATTAAATTTGAAATATTCACATCTTTTAATACATTTCTATATTTTTTTATTAAAGATTTGCCTTTTTATTATAACACTTTATAACACAGTTGAAAAGTGTTTATGACTTTGTTTATTCTGTGTGTCGTTTGCATTAGAACCAGGGTTGTTATGATTTTGCCCAACCCGGAAGAAAAAAAAAAAAAAAAGTGGGCAATTGAACTTAAAATTGCATTTACTGACAATTAACAATAAAAAGTTAATAAACTTTCTATACAAAATAACATAGTTCATAACACTGTTTTTAATAACACTTCTCTTTCTTTTATTATTCTTAATAAATTTTTAAATTTTTGTAACTTCACTTTTCAAAATACATTTATAAATTTAAATGTATAATTACGTAATAATTAAATGCATTTTTAAAAATTTTTAGAACATATTTTTATTTAGAATGTTGTATTTTTTATTATCCATTATACCATATCCATTATACCATGTAATTTGAGGGCGCGGTAGCCCATTGGTTAGCGCGCTGGAGTTGCACTCGGTAGGCCCGGGTTTGATTCCAGCCGCTGCCAAAACTGCCGCCGTGTTCACACGGAGTACGATCACGTTAAACATGTGGGTCCGTAAGTCCTTCCGAGAGGTTGGTGGTAGGGGAAGGAGGGTACGGTCCCTGTGGATGCCTCCCCCACTAGGTTCTGGTCTAAATTGGGTGGCACTTCCCGGCCGTCCAAACAGTTACCTTACACCTTTCTGGTAGGTCGGACGGTCTGGGTCTCAACAACAACAACCATGTAATTTGAAGTAAATACATTAGTCATACTCATACTGCTGAGCATTTAAGGCCCCGCTTACCGCTCAATGGAACTCAAATCCGCGACAATCTGTTCCCTAGATGTAGCTTGTAAAAATAGTATGGTTGCAAGAATTCAACTTTTAGCTCTGTTTTCACAGTTCCTTCTCCTAATTGAGCTGTCCATCATCAAAATGACTTTCGCACTGAACAGTAAGCCTCTCTTTGTATCCTATTTCCGGACGAACTAAAGCCATAAATTTCCATACCCTTATCCCAGTTGAGGGAATGTCACAATACAAAGCCTTGGGCATGAGGTATTGCATTGAATAAACCAGTTCAGTTTCAGCCCTCTGAAGAGAAAGAAAGAGTTTTTAACTTCTCTTGTCTGATGCTATATCCTACTGATGATTAGATTATTTTATTGGAAATTTGCGTAAATTTTCAAAAAGTTTAGTTGAAAGTTGGAGCCAGCAGCAGAATTACTTTAACATTTATTAATAACATCAAATTGGGTTTAAAATTGGGAAAGTTGATGTGAAAGACAATGTAAGATTCCTGTTTATTGAATTGTGATTGCATACATCGTAAGATTCCTGTTTATTGAATTGTGATTGCATACATCGTAAAATTCCTGTTTATTGAATTGTGATTGCATACATCGTTCTATAAGAAAAAAGAAATCTTCCACTTCAAAAATACAGAAGTAAAATATTTTATCTCCATCCGCAACTAGTGTTTATTTAGATCTTTAAATCAACAGTAATTGCAATAGACATCAAGATTGTCGATGTTGGCATATTTAAAAAATTTTAGAGTATACACACAGGACTTAAGTCACTGGTTGAGGGAAGGGGGATTGCTGCCAGACTCACTGATCTCCATTAACGCTGCAAATTTCTACTATTTGCAATGCTCAAATTTCATCGTGAACAAGTTCAGAGTCCTTGTCAGAAGCTCATGACAAAAACACAGGATTGCAGCCAACCAGTGGCCAGAGGGGACTGACCCCCTGCATGATAAAATTGTACTAAGCCCTCCCTGATGAAATAAAATATTCGATTTTCATCGGTGATATGAAATTTAATAAAAGATCTAACCCAAATTTTGCATAAAAAGTTGCTTTGTAATTATTTCTTTATAAACTAGGGGGCTCCCTCCCCTCTGCCAAACTAATAGATCGAATTTCACAAAATTTGGTAGATAAGTCACTTGTGGGTTACCCTGGTGCTAATTGGATTTTGGTACGATTCGGAAAAAGTAACCTACCTTTTCTTGCAAAATGACCCGAAAACCCCCTAAAATCTAAAATAAAAAAGTATGTATGCTCAAATATATTAATTAAATGTTTGTTTTATACACAATTTTTAACAATGAAAAGAATAAGACCAACTCCATTACATCAGGACTAACCGTTCTCGAGATATTTTAGTTTTTTCGCATTTACTCTGGGCCACCGTTGAAAAAATATCCAGTTACCAACTCAGAACGAAAATTGAATTAAAAATGCCAATTCAGTGTCATTTTTAAAAATAATTGTGGACGTAATTTTCTGTAATTAAACTCAATATAATGAATTATTGAAGAAATAGAGAACGTGGATATGAGTCTGCAGGAAAAGTTATGTGCTGCCTACATCAGATTTTTTAATGTGCAACAGGAATACTTTCACTGTCATACATATATTCTTACTTTACCTGCAATACATTGTAATATATAGGGAAAATATTGAAATCGTGCCGAAAATCACAATTCGAGTTTTCGACGGATCGACATGTTTTGAGACCTCTAGAACGTGAAAAAAAAAATATTTTTAGCATAATGTGTGTGTGTGTGTATGCAGATATTGTATCCACTCTAACTGAAAAACTAATTGAGCGAATTTCATAAAATTTGATAGATAAGTTTCTTGTGGGTGACCCTGGTGCTGATTAGATTTTGGTACGATTCGGTATATACAGATCCTGCCCTTTTTATAATACATGGTAATGTACATAATTTTGCAATACATGGTAATGTATAGGGAAGATATTGGAATCATGTCGAAAATCGCAATTCGAGTTTTCGACGGATCTACACGTTTCAAGACCTCTAGAATACAAAAAACTATTTTTAGCATAACGTCTGTGTGTGTGTCTATCTGTGTGTTTGTCTGTGTATGTGCAATGTATGTATCCACTCTAACTCAAAAACTAATGGACCGAATTTCATAAAATTTGGTAGGTAAGTCACTTGGATGTGACCCTGGTGCTGATTAGTTCGTAAAAATGATTAGTTCGTTCACGATTCGTAAAAATGGAACCCGGCAAAAATGTCATTTATCCACCCTAGCTAAAATACTAATTGACTAAATTTCACAAAATTTGGTAGATAAGTTGTTTGTGAGATACTCTGGTGCTGATTAGATTTTGATATAATTCGGAAAAGAACAACCTGCCTTTTTTTACTAAATGGCCCACAAAAATTGACAAAATCTAAAAAAAGACTACGTATGCTTAAATGTGTCAATTAAATTCTTGTTTTATACGCAATTTTTGACGAGGAAAAGAATATAACATACTCCATTATGCTTGAGGTCTAACTAAGGCTCCTCTATATACGAGCTGACTCGTCAAGCATATTGAAGCCCACCCAGGCCGAAAGCGTAATCCATTAGCATTAGCTCTATTCATTTTTTCACTTTAAGAAGTACTATTGAAATAATTTTTGGTAAGTGTTTTGCACCAAACTACTCTAACCATACTGGAAAAAGGTTTAGGTAATTTCGCTTTCCCAAAAATGAAAAGGGAATAAAAAAAAATGGCTTATAAATATTCGGCAGAATCATTGGATACCCGGTACAGGAGCATACTTGTGAGAGCTAAATTTTACAATATTGTAATTGAAACTTCTATTTTTATATAAAGTAGTATTTTAAACACTTATTTTATAATTTCGGTAACTGTAATATGTAGTGTTATTGACTTTTATTTGTTATAGTCTTATCTTAGTAAACGTGGTTTGTAGTCCTGAATGTGTTATTTTCTCTTCCAAACTTAAAAGTATAATTGCTTCAAATTATATATATATATATTAAAGATTTATTCATGTTACACCAATATATTTCAAGTTTTATACACTTCATTGCATTTTTAGAGTATAATGAATCGTAAAATTGTAGAATCCTACTGCTAACAAACTGTCACCAAGTGGAAATCTTACCATAATATAATAATTATGTAAACATAAGCATACATTGTACAGACGGACACACACAGGAACGTCACGCTATAAATATTTGTTTCGTGTTCTAGAGGTCCAAAACGTGTATAGATCAGTCGAACACTCCATTTGCGATTATTGACACTATTCCAATACTTTACCTATATATTATATACCATATATTGTAGGAAAAATAAAAAATCTAATGTGAGCAGCAGCACATGACTTTGCCTACAAATTAAAATTCATTTTCTTACTTTCCCTGCAGTACAAAGATATTAGAATCATATCAAAAATCACTATTCGAATTTTCAACGGATCTACAAGTTTTGAGACCCCTAGAACACGAAAAAAAAAAACCATTTTTAGCGTAACGTCTGTGTGTGTGTCTGTCTGTGCAATGTATGTATCTACTCTCACTGTAAAAGTAATTGACCAAATTTCAAAAATTATTCAAGGTAAATTACTTGTGGTGATCCTGGTGCTAATTAGATTTTGGTATGATTCGGAAAAATAGAACCTACCTCTTTGAGAAATGGCCACAAAAATCGCATGTATCCGCTATAGCTAAAAATACTAATTTATCAAATTTCACAAAATTTGGTAGATAAATCACTTGTAAGTTACCCTGGTAAGATTTGGGAAAACAGTACCTCCCCCCCCCCCCCTAAAATGCCAAACAAAAATCATTAAAATATAAAATAAAAGTTAACGCATTCTCAAATATATCAATTAAATGTTGGTTTTGCAAGTAATTTTTGACGATAAGAAGAATAAGACCAACCCCATTATTCTAGCATTAGCCGTTTTCCAGATATTTTATTTTTTTCACATTTTTGCTACGCCGCCTTTGAAAGTATGTCCAGATAACACACAAAAAAAAAAAACCAAAATTGGATTAAAAGTGTAAATTCGGTGTTGTTTTGTACAATTAAATTCAATTTAATGAATTATTAAATAAATGAGAAGATGAATTAAAGTTTATAGGGAAATTCATGTGCTGCCCACATCAAATTTTTTTTAACTTTCTCTGCAATACATCGTAATATATAGGGAAGTATTGGAATCATGTCGAAAATCCCCAACTCGAGTTTTCGACGGATCTACATGTTTTAAGACCTCTAGAACAAGTAAACACTATTTTTAGCGTGACATCTGTGTGTGTGCAGATTTTGTATTCACTCTAACTCAAAATTTAATTGACCGAATTTCATTAAATTTTATAGATAAAATGTTTGTGGGTGACCCTGGTTCTGATTAGATTTTGGTACAAATTGGGATAAAAGAACATTTTTTTATTTTTTTTTCCAAAGTTCCAGCAAAAAATGCCTGTAAATGTGTAATTGTAATTATTGAAAGTCCTTATTTTTTTTTTTTTAATTCATACAAAAATGGGGGGGGGGGGATATTCTTCCTAACCGAGTTTTAAATCAATAGGGTTTCACTAATCACAGAGTGCGATAGTTGTATTAAATTATTTCTAAAACATTTCATTCGTTTGAGATATCACGGCCACAGACTCACACAGATTACATCAAATACATTCGATTCGAGTTCAGGGATGCCTGAAACGTACTCTTCCGTCAAAAACTCTTATTTGAATTTTAGACCATGTCACAGTACTTTGGAAATAATTTGGTACGTTTATCACACTCGATGATTAGTGGAACCCTATTGATTTAGTTGTTAGGACCCCCCCCCCCCCCTCAATATTATTCCCTGTATATTATATATTATGTATATAGGGAAAGTAAAAATATATTGTGAGGAACTAAAAAGGAAAATAATGCACACTTGCTACGGCTCCGGTGGGCTGAAAATCTTAAACCCACTTTTGTAGACAGTCTATACATTCTGAAAACTAATTATGTAATACTTTCAGCAAGAAGTAATGCAATATTGGGAGAAAAAGAATTGGAAAGACAAATATTTCTCTCAAAAATGAAAAACAGATTTGTATCAACAGCAAAAGGGCTTGAACTGAAATCCTGCACAAAACTACTTTGGAATCTTCTACGAATTCTGGGGAAAAACTACTGTCACAGTCTCCCATGAAACCACAGAACCAGAGAGGTGTTGCTCCTAGAAGCAGGGAACTATAGAGGGCTGTACTTTCCTTGATTACGTCTGTCAAACAAATACTTTATCACCCTCCGCACATAAAGATCTATTGCTGACAGACAGAGATTGTACAACCCACAAGCGTCTGACTTACAGGGTTGCCATAAACTTATCTTAATTCTGTTCTACATATCTGCACTTGAAATAGTTTTTGGATCATTAGAAATAGATTTTATAATGACAACATTATAATATTTGCTGATATCAATAGAAAAATGTATTACTATTTTTTTTTTATTTAGGCCAAATATTCAAATTTTCTTTCAAACTTGCTACAGAAGCTCCCTAATGATAAATTCTGTTGTGTTGTTAACATTTAAATTCATTTTTGAAACACTTTAAATTTAAATATTAAAAAAAATTGTACTTCGACTGAAACATATGTGTTTCTCCTTTAATATCGAACAAACTGTTAACATGTACAGGTAAAATTTACGAAGGAATCTTCTAAACAAACTTCCCCATTGGTTAACATGGAGGCAGCTCATAAGTGGTGGTGAGGTATGTGTCCCCTTAACAGTACTGCTCTGCTCAATTGTTTAAAAGTTCTGATTTAAAAAATTGTTTTATGTTAGTTTTGAAAATTTGCTAAAATAAAAGTTATAAAAATACCTCTTACCCCCCCCCCCCCCCCCCCCCCCCCGAAAAAAAAAAGAAAAACCTGAAAAAATCCCAAATGGGCTGGGTTTTTCATGAAAAAAAACCCGGGTTTTTGACAACCCTGATTAGAACTGCCTTAAAAATGACTTTATCAAAATGAAATTTTAGTATATTGTTGAGATGGTCTGTGGGACATATGGGAATGTAAATGAATAATATCACCCAATTAGGTTTGGATTGAACCCGGGTTAAAAAAATGAAATACATTGAGCACTATGGAACCTAATTTTTCAAACATTTTTTAAACTGATTTAAAATTCACAAATTGCTTCAAAAATTTTAAGTAATATTCAAATTGTTCCATAAAACATATAAATAAAAAATTCAGCGAAATATATTCAGTAGTTCTTTAAATAAAAATTAAAATAATAACACCTCGTATATGAAGCGATCACGTGACCATGATATGGAGAGATCACGTGACCCACTTCAAAAATTGCTTCAAAAATTTTAGGAAATATTTAAATTATCCCATAAAATATGTAAAAAAAAATGTCAACAATGTATGGATGGTAGTTTTCTAAATAAAGATTAAAATAATAATTGCATCCATATTATATGAAAAGATCACGTGACCCACTTCAAAATAAAATATGACATCCATCTGTGTCAAAATCGTGATTTTTAAAGTTATTTTTAATTTATATTTAGTTTGCATCCGTCCTAAAACTGCTATTTTTATTTTTTCTGTGCATAAATACAGGGTGTCCCAAAAAGATTGAAACGCTTTAATTCTTTACCTGTTGGAGATAAGTGGCCAATGTAAATTGATAAAATGTTTAAAGTAAGGTAGCAAATAAGACTACGTTAATGAAATAGTTCTTCCATTAACTTTAAAAAAGTTACATGTTTTAAATTTTTATACGACCCCCTTAGACAAATTTGGTCAATCAGAAAATTTTTATTTTTAATGCAACGAGATCATTAGAAAAAGAAACGCATATCTGTGTCTTTAAAATAAACTGAATTATGATAAAGGAAAAAATCTGACTTATGCCACTTTTCCGTACCATGTGAAAGGCTGTTTCATCAGTGAAATAGGGATCATAAATTGACTATGGAAATTGTTTAGCTCGAAAATACGTTAACATGTGTCAAAATTTTTTATCACAAATGCATCACAAGCAGGCTTCGGGAAATCAGCAAAATCTAGCCCGTCCGTGAGGACGGCTATTGAAATTTTTTACACGTCCTCGAAAATTTTTACCCGTCCCCCTAAGAATTTTTTTTCACTTTATATTCATTAATATATGTGCTTAAATACCTCGCACAACAATAATAAATTAGAACCAACTGCCTCACGATGAAGTGCGATAACTGCATATTCATACACCACCCCCACAGCGCTTAACCGCCGCGATGGAAGTCACCGACGCGGAGTCTCCAATGAAGAATCGGACCGGCGGAATTCCGATCTAAGGGTGGGGGCAAAGGGGTAAGATATGTAAGGAATCGCTCCTTTTTTCAATGTTTGGTAACTTGAAGGAGTGGTAAATAAATAATCATATAAATCCTCTTGTCTCTAAACAGTTTAAACCTCTTTGGTACTCTTAATTTCTAGGGAATGTAGTCAATCATTAAAATCTTCTTGGACTGAATAGATGTTTTATACCTTAACTTCAGTTGTCAAACAACTGGAACAAATGCCATGAATGAATTTAACGTTTCACTTTAAAATTGAAACCAAACTTGAAACCAAAGTGGGGAAGAAAATAAAACACTTCTGGCTGAAACTAGAAAAATCCATTCCAAAAATTAAAACTTACTTACTCCCGTCTATTACAGCAAATGAAAATTTTATAGTTTGGGTTTTAAAGAGTTAAATGGGGATTTGGGCTTAGGCCCGGGCTGGGCTTGAGTTGTTTTCTATTGTTTTGGGCAGGGTTGAGTCTTTTTTTTTTTTTTTTTTTTAAACATCCGTTACGACCAGGCCTAACATATTTATTTTGAAAATAGATTTAAATTGAATGCATGAACTTATTTCTTTTATTTCAGCTATGTAAAGATAAATGTTTAAGAAAACAAACTAAATTCTCCATACAAAATTTTGACAAATTTATTTTTAACATATTTGAATACAAATCATTTCAGGCCTGCTGAGACGCAGTTATCTTCAGGCCGAGTTCATTCTACATTTATAAATTTCTTCGCACTTTGTCTGGATTTAAGCATTGGTATTGTCAGTCTTGTGAAAATCCAAAAATTCCACACATGTAGACCTTGAAAAGGAGAACAGAACATGTATGGCACGGGAAAGGGCAGCTTTCGCCACAATTTTATGATGACAACAATTTGTTATCTATTTTTTTTTTTTTATAGAATCTCTAATCTCAAGGCCGTCCGAGAGAACGGCAACTTCCGAAAATTGGTCATCCTCGCCGAATTTTAACCCGGTGAGGATGGCAGCCTCCGGAAGCCTGATCACAAGCATTACACAGACAGAGATCATATAAAGCAGTGGTACTCACTACATGATTGGATATCCTATGTATTATCATCCAGTTTTATCTTTTTTGTGATATGTCACAAAGTTATATTTTTAATTTGATATATGGTCCCCATTCACAATGTTTAATTTTCAATTAATATAACTCTCTCAATTTTATTAAAGATACAGATATGCGGTTTTTTTTTAATGATCTTTTTGCATTAAAAATAAAAATTTTCTGATTGACCAAATTTCTCTAAGGGGATCGTATAAAAATTTAAAAAGTGTAACTTTTTGAAAATTAATGGGAGGACTATTTCATTAACGTAGTTTTATTTCCTACCTTACTTTCAACATTTTTGCAATTTACATTGCCCGCTTATCTCCAACAGGTAACGAATTAAAGTGCATTTCAATCATTTTGGGACACCCTGTATACTGCCCCAATGCAATTACAATATTTGGGAGTTTCAATGATCATCAAACTTTGATCATTTCTACAAACAAGCATGTAGAATACTTTTTTTCATTGTATAGCACTTTTGCTATACCAAAGGAATTTTGTTTAGCAATTACTAATTAATATGTAGCATTTATTGAAAATACTTTAGTTTTCAAAATAATAAATTGAATACCAATTTCTGAATATTATACATACTAAAAACAAAAGAACATTAATAATTTTAACTTTTTACTGGCATTATATTACAATATTATATTGCTACTTTTATTTTGCAACAAATATTAATCATAATCAGGATATTGTGAATCCAAAAGTTGTACAAAAAAGTGAGGAAAATGATTAATCAGAATCACTTTCAATTCCGTTTTTTTTTCTTTTGCCGTATGGCTTAGTGTTTGGATGTCTAGGAGTACTAAAAAAAAATTCAATACCTTATCAGGTGAGAAACCTTGTAGCGGAGATCCTTCGAGCCTTATTCGAAGCAAATTTTCAAAGGTTTCTTCTAAGTGATTTCTGCAGTCAGTTTTTATTCTACCCATAAAAGAAAATCCTCTTTCCACAGTTGCATTTGAAATCGGTAATATTAGTAAAATTTCAAATAAGTGCACAAGATTCGGGAATTTTTCTTTATTCATTTTTAAAACAAATTTCCACATGTCTTGTCGAGTAAAGAGAAATAAACTTTGTTTCCAAAAGATTTTTTGCTCTTGCCATTCTTCATTTATCATTAGGATATCAATGTTATTTAGAAGAAGCAATGGCTCTAATGTTTTTTTTTTTTCAGCAATTCTATCTCCTTATTTCCAAATTCAATCAAAAGCTTTTTATCTGAATGCCACGATGTTACATCTAAAATCTTAACTGTTTGTATTATTTCGCTCTTTATATCTGAAAATCTATCTTCGATACAAGCTTGTAATGTTGTTATATACATCGTAATTTTATTACTTTCGGTTAATTTTCCAGTCAATTCTACGTTTGCAAATGGTTCACCATTTTCTACTTCCATGATACTGAAAGAGAAATAATCCTTATCTTTAGCTTCTATATCAGTAAATTTATTTAATGTATCTTTTAAGCTTTTTAAATACAGTGGAGTCCCTATAATCCGAGTTAATTGGGACCATCACCAACTCGGACTGCTGAAAACTCGGATTAAGCGGTCTTTCCCATCAGTGATACATCCAAAATCATACTAAAATCCATGACAAAATCAGTTTTAACAAAAAAAATAACGAACAGACAGAATTGCAAATGAAAATTAATTTCAAATAACATCACACACGATTCATTGGTGAAAGAGTCTATAGTTGTTTGTTTTTACGTAGAAATTATCTTTCTTGCAGCGTTGTCTCGCAAGCTTTTCAAAAATAAACGTTCCTTGATAAAGCATCTGGTTGCTGCTCCATGTAGCGAAGGGCAATATCTAGTGCTGCCGTACCTTCTGCATGTGAAATAATCTGTCCATTTCAGCATTTGAATTTTCAATTTCATCTTGTGTAACCAGGGGAATTATTGCTTCATCTGTAATTTCATCCCCTTCATCACCGTAAAGCCATTCTTCAACATACTCACCTGTTACATTTTCACAGCCGGGTAGTTTCAAAACTTGCATCTTAGTTCAGCATTTTCTCCTTTTTTTACATTTTCTTTAAGGTCTTTAGTTGTCAGGATACTGTGCCAGTTGTTTATTAGTGTTTCGGTTTTAATCTTTTCCCATGATTCAGCAAGCCAATAGATAACATCTTTGATATTAATTTTTGTAATTTGTTCTGACAAAGATTAATTTGTCTCTTCTTCCAAAACATGTGTGAGCAACTTTTTTCGATACTTAGTTTAAGATCATTGATGACCCCTTACCCATTGGCTGGATAAGACTAGTAACGTTCGGCGGCAGAAACATGGCTTTAATATTTCCACTGCTTAATTCTTCTAGTTCGGGATATGACTGAGCATTATCTATCAAGATAATTGCTTGACGAAGAAGCTTCTTTTCTCCTAAATAACTTTTGGTACAAATTACAAATTCATTGAAGAACCATTATTTGAAAGCATCTCTAGTCATCCAAGCTTTTGTATAAGAAACTGGCAATGTTTGAATAGCCATTTTTTTTTTTTTTAAATGCATGTGTTTTAGATTTCCCAATCACCGACAAGCCTAGTTTGTGATGTATCTCCTATTTATACTATACTATTATGATATCTTCGTTGTGCAGATTGGAAAGTTGAATTCGTAACTGTGTAGCAGAGCAAACTTTAAAATTAAATGTCCATTATTGTAAAGAAAGACTGAGTCATATTAGAAAATCAAATCACTTTTATTAGTGAATGTAGAATCCATTACCAAAATAGTATTACATCACTTGGTAACATTTATATGGTAAAGCAGGAGTATGTACAGCTTGAGTGAACATGGTCAAAAGACTTTTGTTCATTGCTTTCTGGACCATCTTAAAGGCAGTTCAGATTATCACAGTATGAAAATTAACTACATTACCTACTCTTTATATGTACACTTGTGAAGCCACCTGGACTAGTGTCAAACTTAGCATAAACGGTTCATTTGGATAAACATTTTTCAAATAAAACATACCTTAAAAGCACTTTGCACGACTTCACAAACTATCGAAAAGTAAGTATAATAACCTTTAATTGCATGGTCATTCAGACATAATTCATCCACTAAATACGATTTAAATCCATATCGATCAGCATCCTGCTAGTCTCGATCATCTGGCCTTTCGAACTTCATCAAATTAACTGTGTCTGGTCTGAAGTGCCTTTGAATGAGTCCGCTCTTTATATATGAAGATGGATGGGATTTTTCTGGAACAAGTTTGTTTCCGGAAAAAACCCGAAATATGCAAATTACTTGCATACACATCGAGCACTCGATTTGCATGATTCGCATGTTGGAAAACGCTGCAATTCACATCCGAGAACGATGTGAGTCGTTCACAAGAAAAATTAGAATATGAAAGACACATTCATGGGAAAAGTGAATTGCGATATTTACATCCATTTTTCCAACAGTTTGTGCATCCCTGACGCATTGGAACAACACATCACAGTTATTATTTCCTTGCTTTGTTTGAAACCTGGAGCTGAATTTTCATATCTGGAGACTAAGGATTTACTAGGTAGTCCCATTTCATCACAATTGTAAAGTTGTTCTTCACTGCGATTTTCGTCTACATTAAATTCCTGAGTTTAATATGATATGCCTCTGCAGCCTCAAAGTTAGCTGAAAATTTCCCTCCGCAAATAGTCACCTGACGATCGTTTTTCCCATCTGTCTAACCAACCGGTGCTAGCAGAAAAATCGTAGGCTTCTTTCAATTCTTGGCAAAAATATTTAACTTTTTCTTGCAACATCAGACCAGATATCAGACTGCCTTTCAATCTTTTTTACGAAAACCACATAAAAAGAGCCTCACATTTTTTTTTTTCGTAATCACTTCCGCACATTGTTTTTCTTTCTTTAAACCAATCATCTTGTGCTAAATTTCCGACACCTGACCTTCAATTTCAGCACGTTTTCTTTTCCAGTCACCTACAGTCACTTCTCCAACACCTAATTCCTTTGCAAATTTTTTAATACTTTCACCCGAATCTAACCGTTTTAAAGCCTTTATCTTAACATCCAAGAAAACAAACAAGTGTTTTCTTTTTCCACCTATTTTCCTGCTCACAAATTTATCGTCTTACTTCTGTGAGTTCTAGAACATAATGACACACTCGTCGGATAGGGTAATCTTTCAGGACTGAAACTAGCTATACCCCTCAGAAGCAAATTGACTAGCCCAAACAGGTGTTGCAGGCAAAGAAGAAAACTGAAAATTCCAAGGGAAACAGCTGCGTGGGCAGTGAAAAAGTTTAATCACCTGCAGTAAAAAGAAAAAAATAACATCTGAGCCTCCTCGGATTAAGCGGAACTCGGTTTACCAGGACTCGGATTATCGAGACTACTGTACATTGTTGCATGCAGACGATCATAACTATCTTTTTGAAGGCATGGTGCAAGTTTTGATAATTTTTCATATATTTTTAACATCAATAGTAAATAATATACAAAACTTCTTGACTTCAAAATTTTAAGATAGCCTTTAATTTTTGCTGTTCGAGTTCCTGATTCTGATAATGCTGAATTTTCTAAATGAGTAACAATAAGTGCATATGATTTTACTAAAGATTGAGCTGCTCTTTTTTTTAAGATCAATCCAACTGGTGCCTTGGATATTTTTGGGACTACAGAGGCTGTTCGCACATTTTTTAGATGATTTTGGTAAGCGGTAATAAAAAATCGTTTGCTGCAAAAGAAATAATTCCAATTGTACTATGTTTTTAAAAGTCAAAATTATCGTCTGCGGCTTGAAAGTTTTGTTTTTATTCAACAATGGCGTTTTTAACAAAACAGTGGTTCGAAAGCTACATTTATGCTCTTTCCGAAGAGAAATATGCATACTCTGTTATCCAAAAACGATGTGAGAGTCATGGTTTTTTGATATCTAAAGCGTCGATAGGTAATATCGTCAACAGGAAAGGAAAAAAACATCAAATTGGAGCCTCAAGTGGGACAAAAATTCCAAACAAGTATCCAAGGAAAAAACGGACATCTTCGACTATTGCAAAGGTACGTTGTTTAATGTTAATAGAAAATCCCCCTAGTCAAAGGACAGTTGCAAAATCATTAAAATGCTCGGTGTCCACTGTAAACAAAATGATAAACGTTGATTTAAATCTTAAGAAAGCGAAAAAACGCAATGTGCATCGTCTTCTTCCAAATCATATCGCTGAACGCAGGACACGCTGCAGAATTCTATATGAGAAACACTTATCCAAAGAAAAATGGAAAACAATTGTCACAATAGATGAATCATGGGTGTATTTAAATGATTGCAACAAAAAAAGAGCCATTTATTATCATAAAAGGGGAGAAAAAAATTTAAGTACATGGTTCAAAGAATCGAAAGAACGTTTTTCTAAGGGATTCATGATTGTTGCTGGTTTTTCTTATAATGGCAAGTTAAAAATAAAGAGAGTGGGAAAAAATGTCAAGATTAACTCCAAATACTATCAGGAACATATTTTATCGCCAATTTTTCTGAATGAAATACCATCGCTTTACCCACAGTGCCATCAATCTGTGAGACTCCATCAGGACAAAGCTAGCAGTCACACATCAAAATCCACTGTAAATTTCCTAAAAGAAATGGAACAAAAAACTGGTATCAAGGCCATACCCTTCACTGATATCCCTACTAAATCTCCCGATGTATCATCTATGGATTTTTGTGCTTTCGGACTTTTAAAATCTGCATTATCCAAACGTCGTCCCAAAACTCTTACAGGACTCTGGAAAGCTGTTCAGGAGGAATGGGATAGAATACCTCTTCTGACACTTCAAAAGGCATTATTATCCTGGAAATTGCGGTGTCGAAAGATAGTTCAGAATAAGGGATGTCAAATAGAACATTTAAAACACAAGAATTTTATGTAATTTAGTTTTGTGAATACAATATACATCGTCTAAAAAATGTGTGAACAGCCTCTGTATATGAAGCAGAATTTTCTTCTTCTGCCATTATTTTTGATAATTTTAACCAACCCCAGGGGTGGTACTGGTTGAATATAAAAATTCAAGACACCAATTTTACAAAATTTCAGGGCAAAAAATATATAAAGTTTTTATCTGGTGAAAATTACTTTAATGAAAACAAACATTTATGTGTAATAAAACAAGTTGATAACAGATATTGATCTTTAATAATAATAATAAAATGAATGAAATATATCTCTGCTAAAATGCTTGCCTTTTTATTTGCCTAAATCATTTCTTTAATACCCCTTTTTTGAAAATATCCCTTCATAGAGCTCATACCAGAGTTGAGCAGTATCGAAAATATATGTATTTGAAACACATTTGTATTTTTAACTGAAAACCCTAAGGTATTTTGGTATTGTATCAAATACAATTTCAGAGTATTTTGTATTTTCAAAATACTCAAAATACATGTCTTCAGATTTCAAACTATTGTCAGGAATGTTGCACCTGCACCAAATCTAGTACCCTGATACAAATTGTGCCAATTTTCATGTTTTCCGTATATTTTGCACCGACCTGTGAAAATTTCAAAAAGCAATAAAAGAAGAAAAATTCGGCGAATATTAAAAATTCTCCATGAATTTTCCAAAATCCCTGTGCGTACCTCGGTACTTCAGAAATATTTTCTAGGATCAACTTTTTCGTTTATTTCTGTAAAATGCTCGAATTCACAGATAAAAATTTGCACCATTCAATTCATTCTCCTGTGCATTGCTGAGCATCCATATCAGTTTGCATCCACATTCATCTTCTAATGATTCCATATCAGAGCTATAAAACTATTTTATTTTTATAGTGTGAGTTAAAATAAATAATTATTTTACTAAACAAAGTAGTTTGTTCTTGAATTATTCGATTGCGTAATTCAGATTTTATTCTTGGGCGTTACTGAGAATACTCAATTATCTTTTTCCATCCATGTCCATCCTCTTATTAGTGTATATTAGCTTGGCTGAACTAGCATATTTTCATAGTTTGGTTAATTCTAAAAGTTAATTTTTAAATTATTTTCGTATAAATAGTATAAGTGCGTAATTCAGTTTTTATTCTTGCACGTTGCCGAGAGTACACAATTATCTTTTTCCATCCATACCCATCCTCTTATTATTGCTTAGTGCCTAAACTAACTTATTCTCATAATTTGGTTTATTCTAAATGTTAATTTTTGAATTATTTTTGTATGAATGTTACGATTGCGCAATTCAGTTTTTATTCTCGGTCGTTGACAAGAGTAGCCAATTATCTTTCTCCATCCATGTCCATCCTCTTATTATTGCATATTAGCTTGACTAAACTAACTTATTTTCATATTTTGGTTAATTCTAAAGGTTGAATGAATGAATGACATGAAGGTGGGTTGCTCCAAGAGAGCCCAGCACAGCGACCAGAGGTCTATTGTTCTATCCCCTGAAATGAAAAAGTCCCTAAGAAAAGAGACCAGTAGCCGAAGCAAAAATCAGCAGGCACTTGACAGGAATGTCATGCAATTCCCAGGGTTCGATCACATGTCGACCCAAGTGTTCGAACCTATGGACGGAGAACACCTCACATTCACAGAGTATGTGTGTGACGGTTTCTTCGCTATAATCACAGCCTCTGCAAAGTGAATCCTTAATGACACCCATAATATCTAGGTGTCTTTTAAGGGTGCAGTGCCCAGTAAGGAGCCCAACAGCCCTTCTGATGCCAGTTCTACTGAGCTTGAAAAATTTCTTTTGACGCATACTAGGGCACTTACAGTTTAGTTCTTTCGTCTGTCTTTGGCCCTTAGTATTATGCCAGTTCTCGCACTGAAGCTTTCTGAAAATGTCATGAACAATTTTTCTAGTCAGTTCGTTATGAACACCCAAAGCTGACTCGGGATCAACAAAAGGTGTGCTTTAACCTTTTCTAGCCAACTCATCAGCCATTTCATTACCTGGGATGCCTGAATGTCCAGGCACCCAGTATAGTATGACTTGATTGTTGCTAGCAATCTTACAAAGTGCTGTATAGCACTCTCAGACAAGGGATGACGTTATAGTAGACTTTCCTAAAGTCATAAGAACAGCCTGACTATTGGAGCAGATAAAGATTTGGTTGCTCCTGTAATTTCTGTCGGAGCAAATTCTACAACACATTAGAATAGCAAAGACCTCAGCCTGAAAGACAGTAGCGTAACTGCCAAGAGGGTAAAATAGTTTTGTACCATCATCCGTATAGCATACTCCCAGCACTAGTACTAGTGCCCAGCTTAGAGCCATCAGTGTATCATACGATACATTTCTTCTTATTGTAATTAGAAGCCCTCTTCCAGTTATCCACTGAAGGGACCTGAATTTCATAAGGCTTGTCAAACGTGTATCTGACAAGAATGCCATCAGATGGCATATGGAAATAAGGAGGATTTATAACATTACTGTTCAGACTGCTGCAAGATAAATATCTTGAGTAATTTTTCCCGTGTTTCAGATATTAAGTCTGTTCATGCATATGAAAGCCTCAGCTTCAATGTGCATGTAGAGTGGGTGCAATCCAAGCAAAGTTCAAAAAGCTGCAGTAGGAGTGGTTTTCATGCATCCAGAGACTGCAATACACATCATCCTTTGAAGCCTAATTAAATCTAATTTAGCAGTTTCACGTCTAATTCTAGACCACCATATAATGGTGCCATAGGTAATGGTGGGACAGATTATCATAGTATAAATCCAAGGGATAGCCTTGGGATTCAATACCCAGGTTTTTCCAATAGTATTTCTACATGACCAGAAAATTCTTCTGACTTTAGTTATGCAGTATTCAAAGTGTCTCTTCCAATTTAGACCCATATCAAAGTAAATTCCTAGGAATTTTACCTCCTTGGAGCAAATAAGCTTTTGACCAAAGAAGCAAATGAAGATTAAGAATATGTTTTCTTGTAAACGCAACCATAGCAGTCTTTTGCGGATTAACAGAGAGACCTGCATTTTTGCACCATGACTCAATACTCCAAAGAGCAGCGGACATCATGTCAGAGACAGTATTTCCAAACTTGCCTCTAGCAATGATTACAACATCATCAGCGTATCCGACACAGGATACTCTAGAACTTGTTATGTTCTCCAAAAGAGAGTCTACAACTGAACAAAGAATTGGTAAAAGAACACCTCCCTTCGGACAGCCTGCCAAAGCATGCACCGTCATATTATCACCAAGTAAAGATGCACAGATGTACCTATTAGATAACAAATTCTTGATCCAATAAGAGATTGTCATATCGACACCTTTTCTATCAAGAGCATGTAGGATGGTGTCAATGGGCACTTTATTAAAAGCACCTTCAATGTCAAGAAAAGAAGCTAAGGCAATTTCCTTAGTATTTAAGTTTCTCTCCAGTATAAAGGAGTGACTGTAAAGGGCAGTTTCAGTAGATTTACCCGATTGATAGGCATGTTGAGAGTTTGACAGCAGCATTGAAGCCAGAATCTCTTTCCTAATATACCTGTCAATAAGCTTTTCAATAGTTTTTAGAAGAAAAGACGTAAGGCTAATAGGCCTGAAGGACTTGGCCTCATAATAATTGTCTTTGCCAATCTTTGGAATAAAGATTACCTAGGTATGCCTCCAGGCAGACGGCACATGTCTAAAGGCAATATAGACTGTAGATTCTACAAAGAATGGGAGCAAGCACTTCAATTCCCTTCTGGAAAAGAATCGGAATGATGTCATCAATCCCTGGGGTTTTATAGGGTTTAAAAAAATTAATTGCCCAATTAACCCTGTCCAGAGTAACCATCCTCTTAGCAATACCCCACTTACTACTATCACAGGTAGGTGTGGAGCAATCAGCAGGAATAGTGTTATGATTATTCATCTCTGAAACCGGAAAATGAACCCTAAACAATTCAGCAAGGGTCCCTTCCCTAGTCCCTGAATAACCACCATTTGGCAACCTAATGGTTTTAGGCAGCAGCTCCTGTCTTTAGACATTATCTTTACCATCTTTGCAGTGGCAGAAATGTCCTTAATGCTATCGCAGTAGTTCTTCCAGGAATTTCTCTTTAGTTTACCTCCTTGTTATAGGAAGTGATGGCAGTTTTATAAGTCTGCCACTCACCATTCTTTTTGGCTCTGTTAAAGAGCTTTCTACACTTACTACTTAGGTAGCTAAGTTCTTTTGACTACCAAGGGACCAGCCTTGGGGATTCAACCTTGGTGGTCTTACATTTATTATGATGAGAGGATAATGGCTTGTTGCACCTGGTCAACGGCCAAATCCAACTCAGCAGTTGAAGAATACTTACCGGATTGAACCCAATTAGTTCTTGGGTTCCTACCATCTGTATTTAGTCTTGAGAGACCTTTAACAGAAAAAGTAATTAAGCATTCCAATTAATTACATTATCATATGCAATATAATTGCATATGGTTAAGTCTATGACCTCCCTATGGTTTATTGTAACAAAAGTGGGCTTATTGCCCTTGTTAAGAATAAAAATGTTAGAGCCAAGAATGTGTTCTAAAAGATCATCACCACTTCGGTTGCAGGCACTGCTGCCCCTCACACTGTGGTGATCATTAGCATCGCAACCAATGACGAGTCTTTTCCCCACACTACAGTGCTCAATAAGACTAATAGTCACTTTAGTGAGAGTTTCCCTTTCTTCATAAGGAAGATAAGCAGATGCAAAGATAAACTCATCCTTATATTCATTGAATTTAAAATTCACTCTGACGGCAACATTATCACCATCCAGGAATTCCACTAAGTACACGGCATTGAGCTTGTTACTAACAACAACACAGGCTCTAGGTCTGATACAAGATGTATCATAAAAGATATTATAGCTCTTAATCCCTAGACCCAGAATTTTATTATTTCGGATCCAGGGTTCCTGAATAAGAGCAATGCCAACCTTACCATTTGCCATCCTCTTGCCAAAAATAGCAGAGGCTGAATGAATATGGTGCAGGTTAATCTGCACAACATTGATATGGTTCATAAGCAAAGAACAGAAAGAGGACAGCGGAAACTAGGAAGCAATGATCTTCCCAGTATCATGAGAATGATCAGTGTCAAGTACAACATAATTCTCGAAATCCTGCATACGTCTTTCCAGCTCATCTTCGGATAGAGGCAAGATAGAATGCAGTGTACTTTCAGAGTTGGAAACAATATCCAACTCGTCAAGCTTAAGTAAGTCAGTATCAACATTTGTGATACTTACCTAAAAAGAGGTTGCTTGATCTTCTGGCTGAACCTCCTTCTCCATCTTCCCTTTGGGCTTTTCGTTTGGGGCCCGAAGTATCTTGAAGATTCCTTGGTTCAAACCTGTGTATGCACCAAAGTTGGCCTTATGCATAGCTTCAGTAGCCTCCATGTCCACCTCGAAGATCCATCTTACATAGAGTGGTTCCACAAAATTTTGCAGAACACGCCACTCCTCCGACTTCAACTCTGGGTTGAAACGGTTAAGCTGCTTCAGAAAATCGCTCGGCTCTTTGGTGTAAACATCCTTGGTCTTGAAGGCCACCTTGACTGGTTTAGGTAGATCATTAGCACTCATGACTTTTAGTGCCTAACCTGTCTGTTATTGTGGAACGTTTTCTTAACCCATTCCACAGTTGTAGCATTATCGCACTGAGGAACCAAGGCTCTCGTATTTAAGCCGGAACCATGGATCTTAGGAAGTTGCTCACCAGTGGGGATCTCATCTATTTTATTGAGAATCATCATCTGGATGAGATTAACTTCTTCCTTGCTCAGCTTACCAAAAGGGGAGGAATCCTTTGTGACAGCCATCTTAATAACCTGGACTGCATGAGCAAATGATCCAGGTTGGATGTCTGTCCCTGGTCTCTTTTCCATGACCAGGCTTCTTGGAGATAGTGTGGTACCATCCAACCTAGTCGTTTGGTGCCTCCGACCTTCTCTGTAACAGCTCCAGCTCCCATTAACCGCTGGTTTTGCTGCCTTTGAGTACACCTCCCCTTGCGCCGCTGTGACTTTGAGAGTACTCCCTGCACCCCGACCATGGTGTCAGTGTGTTGCTCACCAAGGCTTGCAATTCCCCCTCCTTCCACAGCAAGGTTGCTGGTTTCCCCCTTTTTACCATGATCCAACACCAAGGGTGTTGTTTCAATGGCTTATCGGGTTTCACCCGAAAGTGTACCCAATCCTTTGAAAGAAACATCTCTATAGGAACATGAAGAGCTAGGAAATGGCACATCTGAGCTCTTCATGTCGTATCCACTAAATGAGAAAAACACTGATTGCTTCCAGTTCGATCAGAGCCCCTGCCAGGCTCAGTCTCCCCACACTTTTCTAACATGAAAAGTGTAACCGCCGGAGTCATTCGCAAAGCTAGATGATGTAGAGCAGGCCATAACGTGCACGGGGCCCAAGGATCCAAGGGGGATTTCTCGATATGAAATACTCGCCACCATCCAGCCAACGCAACCGATGGACTCAGCCTCTGGAACCGTTTACTACAAATGTTTTTTTAAAAGCAATACTACAGATGCATGCCATTTGCCCTTTTCACACCACATCCACATGAACCTATTCCCAAGCCCTAAACGGTATAGCTTATGGCAGAGGCCGAAGGGTGGTACTAGAATCCATAGAGCAGAAGTGATGTTTACTAAGGGTTTGGCATTGATAACACCTGCAGCTGAGAAGAAAAGATAGCACAGGTACCTAGGGATTGCAACAAAGGGCAATCTGAAGGACTCCTGTTTACGTCCTATAGTACTTAAATTAGCCCAACATGAGCCCTGAATCTACCACTTTCTTGAATGACTACTGTTCTCTACTATTTAGTAACTATTAATAATTATTATAAAAAGAAAAATGTTTAATTTATTAAAGGTATAAGAAATGTATTATTAAATATATAAAAATATTAAATAAATACTTATAATAACCACTTTTTTATATAATTTCTATATATAATAATATTAAATAGTCTAAAAAATGCCTGTTTATAATTGAAGGGGTGAGTACCATGAGATAAAAGAACCTAATTTGGTGGACATTGTATAAGTATATATTTAGTGCTGTTAATGTATTTTTCTTCAGCCATATCACTTTAAAAAATATTCCATATTTATTATATTTTTATAAATTTTACAGAATTGTTGATAGAATAGGCTTAAAAATATTACCTGCTGTTTTATCAGAATAAGTAAAATGTTCCTTGTACCCTTCTAGTTTTTGTTTATCCTTTTTCTTCAAAATAAAGCATTATTCCCTTTCCTCTTCAAAATTAGAAAACTAAATGATCAAAAACTTCATGTAAGATTACCTACTTTTCAAGAAAAAGTTTGGAAAGAGTATTACATTTCATTTTCAAATGAATTAGAGAGAGAAAAAAAGTGGAAAATTTTCCATTTTCGAGAAATTTTTCCAAACCACATCTCTATCCGTCCATCCAAATAGTTGCTCTATGTCTTAGGATGAGTCAGACAGTCTGGGGTTTTCGACCCGCATCTCTAAATAATAATCATATTTAAGCCTTTTTTTTTTTTTAAATAGTTAACAGTGATCGATCATACGATCTCCAAGCTATTGTATTAGATGCATTATATGTTTTAAGTATGAAATGATTTATATGTTTTTAACTTTGCTTATAGCTTGTAATTATGTTTTGTAAGGTCCTTAATTTTCCTCCAGAACAGGGTTAAAAATTAGTGATTGTTTGTTTTATTTTGCACCTATAAATTTTGTTTTTACTACAGAGATTTTAAACCCGGTTGTTCATAATTCTTAAACCTAACTTTTTCGCTTTTTTTTTTTATCGTATGTATAACTTAAATTCCAAGTGAGCAACTGTTTACTTCTTTCTTCTAACAATTTAAACAACTTACGTCCTGGATTGCATGTATCTGTGCAGTGGATCATAGGTGGGATTATTCATATAATTGATTTATTTTGTGAGCCACATAACGTAAACAAAATCAGTAATTTCAAAATTGCACCCAGGTAAGAATATTGATGTCAACCAAGGAAAAATAGCTAGGTGCCATTGACTTCTGAATTTTTACTCCTAATTTATAACCCTGTTCCAGAAGACCTTAAAAGGCCCTTAATTTTAGTATAAACATGAGAACAAACCCTATTTTACTATGTGTATACTTTACTAAGTTTGAATTGTTTTAATAGATTATTTACTATTTTATAATTTATTTATGTCTAATTAGCTGAACATTTTTTATTTTTTAAAAGAACTGAATATTCCAGTCCTACTCAGGCCAAAGTTCATGGGAGTTCATCGTTGGATAAGTCAAGTGACAGTTCAGGTCCATCAACACCATACCATAATCTTGATCATAGTCGCAATGACGTCAATCCTCTGCTTAAAAAGGATCCTTTATTAACTTATGGAGAGCTTGTTATTTTAGGGTACGTGATTATATGAAATATTTCAGTGTTTATATACATGTATTATTAGCATACCCTCATAGCATATATTTTTATATTACAATACAAGAGACTTACAAAATTGGCATTTAGTATTTTAAGCCTTATTTGAAAATGATCAACTGTATTTTTTAAATAAATTGAAAACCCTTTTTTATGATTGAAAATGGAAAACATTAACTAACAAAAGAGAAAAATATATGCAGTTATTTTGTAAATTGCATAATTTTAGGATACAGCACATTTTGAATAGTCTATATTTGCACCTCACCATGCTAATGTTATTTAAAATATTTTGAATTAAAAAATTTTTAAGTACTTTTAATAAAATTAAGATGTGAAGGATGTTCATTTTTAATTGAAATGAGAGATTCAACTTTAGATGCAAATATATCAAATTTTAATTTATTATGCTCTTCAAATGTATTTCTAATGAGACTTATGCCTGAGTAAATAAAATTTTAATTTCGTTATTCTGAACATATATCTCAATTTGATCAACAATATATTTAAAAGATAATATCTCAGCATAAAAAGCACAAAAGAAATATAAAAATATCAGTGGATGGAAACAGATTGAAAAAATGGAAAATATTTAAAAATAAAATGAAATATACCAGCGCTCGTGTTTAAATAAAAAATTCTGCGATATTGCTAAACTTTCTTTTATAAATTACTAATTAATAAATGTAGCAAGTTAAAAACCCATAAATATACTGCAATGAAACTTTTTGCTAGGGTCTATTTTTGGTCCAAAATAGCCATTTTCGCCAAATAATAGGATTTCTTTGAAAATGATTTTGATGTTGGAATTCCATCAAAGTCCTTTAAAAAACTCAAGATGTGTATATTTGCTCGGAGATGAAAAAAAATTGAGTTTTCCCGAGAAAAAAAGAAGTTTATTGCTTAGGTTAAGTATTTAAAGAGGTCAATCAGAAGGCCTTAAATGACATTTTATAGCTGCTATATTTTTCTTCGCATTTCGGCAAAAGTTAACATAAATGTTTATTAAATTGTGCAAAAGAGCATGAATTCTGTGTGGTACATCGCTTTTGAAGGCAGTAGACAAAGCGTATGGGATTTCTTTGGCGATATTGGAATATTTCTAATGAAAAAGTTGGAATATCTTTTACCGAAAATCAAAGTCTCGGAACAAAGCACAGAAAAAAAAATGTAGCGAATTAAAAAAAAATCAAAACCTTTGTACCTAGTGTGCTCTGCCCTATACACCCAGAAAAAAAATGAAGCGTCATTAAAACACACCTTGCTGCGACTTAGTAACTAGTGAAGAATGGAATGACGTGTTGTGCCTGTGCCAGATGCAGCTGCAGGAAATTTTTGGAAAAAGCGCTGCTACTTCGGATGTTTTCCGGAAAAGATGAGTTGCTCTATGGAGATGCTGAACTTTCCGGTAAAAACACAATCCACGGGATATTTTCATCCCTGCTTTTCATTCGCTCTCGTGAGATATTTTGTATCCACACTATTTCTTTTGCAGATTCGGTTAAAGAAATATATTCTGCCTCCATGGCAGATAAACTAACACATTTATGTTTAAAAGTTCTCCATGAAATAGGAACATTATCTATTAGAAAAATCATGCCCCCTAATGACACTCTGTCATCGCGGTTGGCTGCAAAATCAAAAAAGCACTTAAGATTTACATTTTTAATATTTGATAAATTTAATTTAACATCTTTAGTTTGATCTACATATCCTAACAATTTAAGTAAAACATCCCAGTGTTTAATTCCTGGATTTTCTTGAAATTGTGAAAGAATATTTACAGTATAGCAAATGTCTGGTCTAGTCCTACTTGAAAGAAATGAAAAGCATCCTAATAGATTTCTATAAGGTAAGTTTTCATTTGTTCAACTTCATAGTGATTAAATTGACAGTCTGATTTACTAAATACAACACCTTTTGCCATCGGTAAATTAGAGATAGGGTACTTAAATTTTGAAAATTTATCACATATTTTCTTTATATATTGATTTTGATGAATAAAATATTTACTTTGGTTTACCTCAAATTCAATACCTAATAAAATTTTTATCTTGCCTAAAGCTTTGATGTCAAATTTAGATTTCAATAGTGAAATTATGTACTGTAGGTCTTTCTGATGTTTAGCAAACACAATTATGTCATTGACATATACAATTAATAAGACATTGTCATTAAATATATAGACACAGTTACACCATTTAAACTTGGCAAAATTCATTTTCCTGAGCACAATATCCTGTTTTAGATACCATTCTCGGTCACTTTGATGTAGGCCATAAATATCTTTTCTCAGGAGACATACATAATTATTTTTACTATTATCAACAAAGCCTGGAGGTTGATACATATAAATTTTATCATTTAATTTTGCATATAAATATGCACATTTAACCTCAAGTTGTAAATATAACCATCCTAACATACAAACAAATATAGTTAAAACATTCTAACAATAGTAAAATTTATGACTGGACTAAAAACTTCATAAGTTTATCCTTGGGCAACAAAAGAAGTCTTGCTTTAAATCTGCCAATTTCACCCTTTTTCATCCCTTTTGAGTGTATATACCCAACGGCAGCCAATTACTTTGTCAGAAATAGGTGCAGGCACCAAGTCCCAGACACCTATTTCCTTCATGACACCTAATTTATCTGCCATTGCAGTATTCCACTCTGGATTCAGGTGAATTAATAACTTCCCGGAAGTTTTTGGGGGAATCCTGATTTCCACATTATTATCTGTCGGTTGGTTACCTGAAGTACCTTGATCCGCTTTAAAATTAAATAATTTCTCTTCAAATTTTAATTTCTTTTCCTCCCAAAATTTCTTCACATCATTTATGAATCTATGTCTAGGGGTTTTCCCTTGATAATAATAGTATACATCTATATATGTAGTCAGGAGTGGGGAATCCAGCTCGCCACTGGCAAGTCCAATTTTATTTGAGTCACAAAATTCAAAGATTCTACCTCAAAGCAATCCCGATTGCCCAAAATAATGGAAACTTCTCAAAGGATCGAAGCATGTAACGGATGCAATTCCGACTATAATTTAGGTTCGGAATCTGTTTTGAGTGGTTGTCGTGAGTGTGAAATTAAATCGGTTTACTCAAAAACCGTCTGGATCAGTGTGTTGTGCATCGTGTATAGGAAAGGCCCTTCGGCCTTAACCCGTGGAGAATGCAGAGCTTCCCACGAAGTTTTCGACTGCGTGTTATCACCTCCCCCCTCCTCCAAATAATAAGATAAAACCGTAATCTAGTGCCAAAGAAAAACTGATAAACATCTACTTTATTCCTCCATTTAAAGAAACAAAATGAACAAATACATACCCTCTTCCAATAGATAAAAACTTTCAATTCTGTTTGCATTTATTATTTTATCAACTTCAAGTTCTGAAGATTTAATCTTTGTAAGCATTTTTGCTCCAAAACTAATACTTAAACATTTAGCTTTCTAGACTTTGTTTTTTTTTTCACTGTCATTTGCAGGAATATGTACGTGCTTATGCTGACTCTATCAAAACACAGGATGATTGAAGGGGGTGAGAAAAGTTATTTAGATTAGCCCTTTTCAGTAGTTTCGGTCTTTGCCGGCTTTGATGAAATATGGAAGAACATATTTGCCTCATGTTATTTACTAACCGCTTCCGGCAACCAGCCCTGTTTCTGTTTGAAAAAATTCTTAACTTTTAATAGATATTTTGCAGTAGTTGTCGATCGCGTGCAAGTCACTGTTAACGGCACGGTTCATTAAGTAGTTGTTGGTCAGGCAGCCCCGCTACTTGCGAAAGTCAAGGTTAACGGTGCAGTTCATGAAGTAACTTTCGACCATTCACCTCAGCTAATCATGCAAGTCATGACTAACAACGCAGTTCATGAAGTAGCTGTCAGTCGATCACCTCTGCTACGCTCGAAAGTCACGGTTAATGGGACAAATCATTAAGTAGGTGTTGATCACACGCGAAAGGCCAGAGTGTATACCGATTCAACAATTTCAGAAGTAATCTCTCATGCCACACGCCAAACGTCGCTTTATCGCCAGTTCTGGTTTATTTTCGCTACGCGTGCAATTGGAGGGGAAAGACGAATTGTTTAATAAAGAATATTGTTCATAATTTGATTGCATATCAAATTGAGTATGAGAATGTCGTTAGATACATTTGTATCAGATTACTTAGAAGATTATTATTTGTAACAGATTATCTAGAAGATTGTTTAGAAGATTATTTGTATCAGATTATTAGGGAAGATGTTAGGAAACTTATCAAAATATACAGTAGTATTTCAAAAACTGGTTTGATTATTTATAAATCAAATAACAATCCGACTAATGTGGTTTTCAAGTAATACTATTAAAATACATGTATTTAAAAACTTTGTGTACTGCATACGGATTGTTTGAAATTAGTTAAAGAAATGTTCGACACACATACATATAATTTATTATTTGAATGAAACGATTCTAATTTCGTAGAAAATATATGTGTAGAATCCGTATAATATTCAATTCTTATATAGTACAATAATCCGTAACGAAATTTGAAGATTATTTGAAAGGAGGAAATAATAAAATATTTGTCATTTTAAAATGCAAAATTTGTAACATTTTAAGGAAATTTGCTTGACATTTTTCAGTTTGTGGGAGCAATGTTGCTTTTTCGACACACGTAGGATAATGCAGCATTTTTTAAGATGTGTTTGTTCTGCGGAACCCTTGGGGTTCTACGACGTGATAGTTTCAAGTAAATTTTCTTAAAAATTTAAAAACGGGTAAAGTTTTAATGCTTTTATACTTTTAAATTATTTTAATTTTGAATATTTTATTATTAAATTGAAGAATTTTAAATGTTATTGGAAAATAAATAAAAATATTTCCTAATTTAAATATGGTAAACAAATATCAAAATTAATTGCACTTTGCATTTAAAAATTCCCTGGCCAATTACATTTCCAGCAACTTACGTATGTGTAATCGTTCATTCAAATTAGTAATATATTTTACAATTATTTTTACGTCTAAGTTTGGCAAAATTGAAATTTTTAATACAAAAAATTAAAAAAATATGAAAAAACCTTTATGCAATGGAAAGTGATGTGTACACTTCAATTTCGAAATAACTGTTAAGTATTTCTATACTTTTTAGCACACTTATTTCATGCAGTCATATGAATTATTGGACAAACCAGAAGTTACATATTCAGACCAGGAAATCCTTAGTGAACCCTACCAATCCCTCCGGAATTCAATATTTAATCTATATCAGTCTTCATCTAAGCTGTACCTAAAGCAAAGTCTGAAAAACAGATGTTGAAATGAAAATATAAATTTTTGAATAGGAAGTGACATCTCTCTCCCGAACAAGAAGTGGAAATCCTTCATGAACCCTACCTGCTCCGTAATTTTATGCTGCATCCATATTAGCCACTATATCTTTTTAAACATCTAAATCCTACGAAATAGATGTTTAAAAAAAATTCGTTAAAAACAATGGCAAATTGTAAAATTTTCCCACCAAAATCTGCATTTCAAAATTATTTAGAGTAAAATTATATTATTATTTTTTGTACACACATGAGATAAATTGTCTGTGACTTACAGTTTTAAGTGGGTTGCCAACAATATACATTTACACTCAGTTTTATCCATCACAGAAATGGATCTAATATAACAATTATAGATCTGAAGGACTAAATAAACTTGTAATTGTTGTATACCGATTTAAAGGTATATTTATGCCGTAGAATGTAAAATCTCACTAATTTGATATTAATGGATTTTTTTTTTTGTGAAATATAAAGATATATATATATATATATATATATATATATATATATATATATATATATATAATAAATAAGATAAAATTTAAAATAAAAATAAAATAGTTATACTAATTTAAAACATGATCAGTGTCATACCCTGGTTCAAAAACAATCCGGAGGAAAATTAATTAAATATGATATG